>CM036549.1:22020368-22640368 GCA_020745685.1 Tautogolabrus adspersus | reverse complement strand
AAAAAATAAAAATAAAACAGCAGAAAGCAGGAAAAAAACAGATATGTTATCAGGTGTTAAGTTGATATGGAAAACACATGAAACAGCACCTTTGCTAGCTGCACATGCTAGAGAAAAACTAAAATAACGGCTAATGTAACTTGCAAATAGCATAAGTTGACTTCCTCGTAAAAAAAAAAGAGCTGATTGATGTGGTCAGTCCTGTACACCTTATGGCCCCGCCACTCCTACAGCAGCCATGGTGGTTAACAGTTGGACCATTACTTTATTTTGATGAAAAATATAAAAAAGATTCTAGAAGCTTCCAAGCGTCCAGTTTCTAGATACTGATTATTTGATATTTGTGCTGCAGCTACAGTGCCCGGTGAAATATGGCTCGTTGTGACGGCTGACTGTAACCGGCCAAATTGGATGCCAGTTCACAGCCATAAACAAACAAACAGGCATTTACATCTTGCTGCTATTACACGAGAGTCTGTCAGGAATAACAATGGTTGTATTCACTGTGTTGCCTTGGATGTATAACGAATTAAGGATCGTGATTTGATTTGTGTTTGTTTGTGTAATTTAATTTTGCTGAGCAGGATCAGGTTTAGAATTTCATTAGACAGTTACACTTTTTTTCCGCTTCGCGTGTCAGAGATGAGGGATCTTTTTTTTTTACTTCTTAATACAACTTGCTTTACTTCCCTTATACCTTTACTTCTTTCAGATCATTTGTATGCTATGCTGTTTATATTCAAATATTTAAGCCCAAAATGTTCCTCATGGAGCTACATGTGATGTTTTCTTTAGCCAGACGGTTTTATTGCATTTAATCAAATGAAACTTCCCCCGTTGTTGCTTGCAATGCTTAGGCTACCTAATAAAATATTTCTCTACAGGCACCTCAAAAGTAGCAATTATTTTATTCGAATGCAAAACATTCTCTTGCACTTTGCATTGATTCTGTAAGGTGACTGTGTTGTAAATTCCCCTGACGGAGCGCAGGTATAGCTCCTACCCTACTTTTTTTTGCTCTCAGGGCCAATAACTGATCATATATCTTTTCTTAGTTCCTCTCCAGTTCCTCCTTAAATGCCCTGACACGCTGATGCTCCTGATTTACCACTTCACTGAACCCTAACCATGACATTTCCTCTGCTGCCAGGGGTTGTTCCCTCCTGCTTTTTGCTCCCTGTTGCCCCCCCCCCAACCTCCATCCTCTCCCTCCTACTTATTCACATTCCTACTCCTCTCGGTTTGTTATGTGTCTCATAGCATCTCTAAATATAACCGTGCGTGTCTACCTCCTCTCCTTCCTCTTCCTCTCTCTCTCTCTGCCTCCTCTTCATCTCCGTCCTGTCTGACAAATTCAAGCGTGCCGAGACAATCCGATCTGACATGCCTTTACATAACAATTCAATCCACAGCACCTTCCACCTCCTCAGCACTGTGAGACCCAAAGGTGTGTTATTGGCATGCATTCCTGAACGACTCTGAATATTATTAGATCCATGCAAACAGAGTCTCTGCCTCTTTTGTTTTGAAATTTGCATCAGATATGTTTCTCCTAGTCAGCACGGCTCAGCACAGGGAGATCAGATGTGACCTTAGCGTTATCATCCCATGCACACACATGCACAGGCATTAAACCACACACACAGGAAAGAGGATAGAAGCCTATATTCACAGCAAAGCCTTCCCCGAGAGGTAGGCAGCACACAAGAAGGCTGTAGTAAATCTTAAATAATAACCGCAAAGAGTTATGACCCTTGCTGGCATTATGCCGTCGCACACCTTCCTCCTCCTGCCTGGTGATTTATCTCTTGTCTGCCAATAAAGCTCAACATGAAAATGTCACATGTGGAAAAGAGCTGGCCTCAGCCACAGGAGTGAGCCCATGAAGTATTAAGAGGGTCTGGATTCATTAAAGTGTCGGTGTAAATTTTGACCCGGGGGTAGTTTGCAGATCGAGAGGGACTAACTGTGGTGGTGTGGGACAGAAAGAGGCAGAGGGAAAGATTGCGTTGTTTGAGCGAGGACGAGAGATACGAGTGACAGGGGTGAAAAGCAAAATAGAGAAGGTAGAATGGAGGAGGATGACACCACTATAGGGGGAGTAAGGGAATAAACCTGCGAAGGTTGGCTGAAACTCTGGCAAGACCTGTCAGGGTGAATATTTAATGTAAAGTGCTTTTTTACAAATAATAGGTAAAAAGATGGAGTACATATAGGATTTAAGGAAACAAATGGGGAATGGAAATGTGATTTAATCCAGGAAGACTTATGAAAAAAAGTCATATACAGGTAGAAGTGTTTCTATATACCAGTATCATATCGGCTTCTGATTTATGCAGGTCAATGCACCAATGTGATGACATGACAAATGTCAATAATGACTGGTTTTCCAGATGTTTTCTGTAATTGTGCATACAAACCCCCCAAGTACCAGCGCAGCTCTGTAAAAGGCTATTCTCAAGTTAATCAGGAAGGAAAAAATGTTTTCAGAGCATCTCTATATTAATGTTGTAAGGCCTATAATATTTCATAAATAGATTATTGTCTTTGTTATTTAAGCCTCTACGGTACAGGATTCAGGCTTCCTTTGTGTACTTTTACCCAAAGTGGTTGTGTCTTCTGCGTGAATTAAGTAGCTCATCTGTATACGCTGCAGTGATGAGAAAGTAATATGAATAGGAATCCCATGGTTTGTTTCTAAATCCATTAATATATCAAGCATGCTTGCTTGATATTTCCCCTCGAGGCCCATGTCTAGTGTAACTTTAATCATAATTTAAGCTAATAACCATGTTTTTAAAGGTCTTGACAGCGGGGGTGTGGTTGTGACAAAGATCCTCCTCTTCAGCGCCGGAGAAAGAAAGAGAGGAAAACAGAGGACATAAATAAAAGTGGCAGCCCCTCGGGTATCTCTCTCCCTAAATAACCTGGGAGCTGTGAAGGAGTCACTAATTATCCCTCCCACATCAGAGAGGGGAACGGAGTAACGGCCAGTCACACTCGCGCACAAAATTAGCAAGGGCCTGTCAGTGTCAGGGGCAATCACAAGGAGATAACAAGGCACAGATCCATAGATCGTGTACGACAAACGCCAGCATCACGCTTGACTGCCAGTGGCCCAGACAGGAAATGGAAGTGATATATATATATATGTATCAAGGCCATAGATCGTCAAAAATAGGCCGCAGAATCAGACTGACGAGAACATACTACTAAACACAGTGAGGCAGACAGACTGTCACACAGTGACCAGATGAATCAGAAAGAATGTCACCGTGGCAGATCATCAAGGACTGATAACAGGGCCGAAGACTGTTATACATGAAGAATAAGAAAATCTGTAAGACACGCATTTGAGAAAATTTATAACAGTCATATTATGACCCTATAAGCAGTAAAAAATGCTAAATCGCACTAGTACTGCTGCTGCTACAACACTACAGCGACTTTTAACTATGCAAACATACAAAAGATATTAAATTAACAAAGGGAATCAGGGAATGGAATATCAAATATACATAAGTATCCTCTTCAGCTAATATGAAAAAGCCTTAATTACAATCTCTTTCATTTGTGATGTGTGAATATCTTTCCATCGTTGATGATACACTCTTTTTCTCTTCTGCCAACTACATCCTTTCATCACTTTTTTTTAAATTGATGTCTTCTTTTTCCCCCCCATTCTTTGGTGACCTCCCTGTCATGCATTTATTTTAAATAGCTGCCTATCTTATTTTTTTCTCATTATCCTTAAGAACAAACACATTGTGTTTCAATCCAAATGCAATAATGTGGAAAAAATTACAGTCTCTTACTGCTTTCCTTTTTTCTGTTTTCCTACTCTCTTTAGGAGCTCAAGCTGTCTTCAACCGTGAGAGAATGAGTCATTGAGAAGTGAAAGAAACAAAGAAAGTGATCAAATCAACAGAAAGGAAGAACAAAAGATGGTGGAACAGATAGGCCATTATGTGTAAGTTTGCAAGACTGTCCCATTCTTTGGCCTTCCAATATACTGAATGCCCAGGGGACAAAGCAGGAGTAGAAGGAAGGGCCACCAAGTAGAAGAGCCAAAGTGATGGACACAGAAAGGATGGACAGTCTGTATGACCTTCCTCCCTGCGTATTTGTTGGAAACATCTCCAGCCTAAACAAGAGTTTCTCTCCATGGAAATTTAAAGAGAAAATGGAATAAGAAGTAAAAGACATGGACACTATGGACATTTTTCACATGGTTGTTTAAAAGAATATTTGATGCTGCACATATTTATTTTTCTATGAAAGTACGAGTAAAAAGAGAACCATAAAGTTCTTTGGGCAAGCATTTATCACAATGATCTATTCTTAATTTGTAATGGCTTTGCTTAATACTACTACACTTTGAACTGTGAATCTGGTATCCCAACCTTTCTTGAGGACAGTCTTAGTTACAAAGGAAGTCCTTATTTGAAAAAACCTGAGCAGCTGCACACAAGAAACGGCTACATATGTCCTGTGATGAAACTGGGACTCAGTCACTCAATTGTAGATTTATAATGGATATCTAGTGAAGGGAGATCACTGTCTTTGTTGACGCTCTGACACAACTAAGCCTTTACAACATCAAACTGCCTGCAGAGCCTGTGGATGTTGGGGGAGCAAGAGCGACAAGAGCAATGGTGAGCAAAGAGCCAAACCACGTGCTCACAGGCCAATCCAACGGCAAGAGCACTTTGGCGGACAAGTTGCCCGGGACAATGACTGTGCGCTCTGTGTTGCTTAATAGAGACTCCCCGGACATTGAAAGCCGCCTAAAGCGGCGTCGCAACCGCACCCACCAGGTCCGCTTTAAAGACTTGGAGGATGGCAGCAGCAGCAGCGGCAACAGTGGAACAGGAGAAAACAATAGCCATCAGAGGGTTGCCACAGATTGTGACAGCCCACATCCTCTTCGCAAACACAACAGCAGGGCCCCGACACCATGGGCAGACAGGCATGGGCCAAGGACTGATAGTCTACCTGGCCAAACTTCTGTGGTGGGGGCTGTACGTGGGGATATGGCAAGTACCATAGAGGTGGTGGCAGCCTTCTTAGCCAGGGCTCCTCCTCATCCATTGACGCCAGGTCCTACACGTCGATGCTGGGCACCACCACAGAGTAACTCCCTAACCTTGCCGATGACACGCAAGCCCAGTACGAGCACCAGCACAGCCATCCAGACCTCCCCATGCCTGAAAAAAACCCAGCCCATCTCTTCCACACACAGACGTAGTCACAGTCTTGGGGACTCAGTGGGCGTGGATGGTGATGATGAACATGACTCTCAAGATGAGTACCTTACGCACAACCATGTGTCTTTGCCTGGGTCAAAGGATCTGAATGGTCCTTCTGTTACAGGGGATGGAATAGTTGTGGAACGGAGGTCTAAATCTTGCAGGACAGATATGAAGTCAGCTGTCAGTTTAGTAAAAAATTCGAGGCACAGCTGTCCCCCTTCAGTCCTTCATAACACTGAGCCATGCAACTGTTCCACTGTGACCTGTCGTGATGGTCCCAAGCGCCAGGGAAGCAGCACTCCCTCAGCGATCAGGCGAAGAAAGCGGCTGAATAGGACAACAAGTGATCCTGGAAAGGAAGTACACTACTGTACCACCCTCACTCAAACTGAAAGCCCCAGTCCATCCCCCAAACCCTCAAATACCAAACTCTGTACCACCCAAGTTCAAACTGAGAGCACTTCTCCGTCTCTTAATTCAAAGTATTGCTTGACTCAAAGTCAGACTGAGAGTAAACATAAGTCTTCACTGCTGAATGACAAACAATGCACAACAACTCAAAATCAAATCACTGATTCTTGCTCAACCCTACCTCCAAACACTGAACAGTGCACGACTCAGAAACAAACTGACTCACCCTGTCATCTTTCCCCAATTCATCAATCTTGCACTACCCAGACACAAACTTGCAGTCCCTGTGCTTCCCCACCTCTGACGGTATCACCCTGTTCAATGCAAGTTCAATCTGAAAGTCCTGCAATCCGAACAGCAACTCAAGACCCTCCCACCACCCAAATAACTACTGTGCCTTACTCTACCTCCCCTCCAAATACAAATGCAAACACACTGAGCCCTGAACATTGCGCTAAGCCAATTTGCTCCTCTCCATCTAAGCCAGCTTGCACCACCCCTCCCCCACTAATAGATTTACCCATCCCTTGCTCGACTCCTGCACCCACCATTATCCAACATCCAATTCCCTACTATACCGTTGTGTCACCACCAACAACCCCAAGCACAGCTATGGTCTGTGCCACCCCTTCCATAACTGCAACACCACATCCCAGCCCAAACTGTACCTCCCCAATACCAAATGTAGAATCATTACCTCCCCAAATTTGTTTGAGCCCAACCCAAACTCTAACCCCCAACGTGACCGCCTTTGACCCTGCCAGTAATCAAACAACTGCCCCAAACATGACATATCAACCACCAAACAATGCAACCAACACAACACCTTCCCTAAACCCAACACCCAGTACATTTGTAACTCAAACTGCCATGTCTTGCACCTCCATATCATATTATTCCACCACACATCCAGTTGGCCCCAATGCCCCTCAGTTAAATTCTACTGCACCTACTTATGCTACACTCATACAGACTGTATCTCACTGCAATATCCCATGTAAAGCTTTGCAAAATACCTCTGCTGCCAACACAGGAATAACCCCCTACTCCTCCCCAGTCCCCAAACTAAAATCTTGCACTTCTCCGCCTCCACTTGTGAAAACATATGTGTCCACTCTTCCACTTGCACAACAATGTGCAACACCAACTAAAGCTGTTCCCCTGTATTCCTCCACATTTCGTGCTGCGCCACCATACACACCCCCCTCTCAGGCCTCCTTTAACGCTCAGGATAAGAGGGGCATTCGACTTCCACCTCCTCCCCCACCACCTCCACCTTACACACCACGCAAAAAGGGAAATGATACACCAGGTCCTGCAATCCGTACACCCATGCTCAGGGCAGACAGCAAGGCCAGCAAGAAAGATAAAGAAGGGGAGAAGGAGAAAAAGGAAGATAGAAAATGTACAGACTCGCCCAAGCTCTGTCAGAGAGCCAGCTCTTTGAAGCACAGAGCTCAAACTCCGCCAGTTGCTGTGATGAAGGCAGAGAAGCAGTCCTCCTCCTCCTCCTCCTCCTCTCCTGCCAAGGCCTGTTTTAAGCCCAGCTGTCTCAGCTCAGCCCAGGCTCAGCTTGGGGCACTACATAAAATGCTCTGCTCAGGAGCCAATGCCCGGCCTAACACCCCCAACAGCCAACACCCTCTCCCTCCAAACCAGCAGGGTTGCTCTGGGGCCGGGCGCTGCTCTGCTTCTGGGGAGCGACCTACAGCTGGACCCCTGACTGCCACCCAAGCTGACACACTAAGACAGGTCCAGGAAATTCTGGGAGGGTTGGTGGCTGGGGCCAGGTGTAAACTGGACCCAGCAAGGGTGACAGAAAAGCTCTTAGGTCCCAACGGACCCCTACATGATATTCGTAGCCTGCAGAACCAGCTCCACAGTCTGGAGGGGGTCCTGGAGACCAGCCAGAATACCATTAAGGTTCTGCTGGATGTCATTCAAGACCTTGAGAAGAAGGAAGCCGAAAGGGACGGGTGAGAAAATATTTTATTTTTCTAAAGTATACATTTTTAAGAAAAAAAAAGGTAAGGTTATTCCAAACCACTTTGCCATCTAATTGAAACAACTATGGTTAAAGCCCAATGTGACCTGGAGAGGTCATAATACTGTACATATTCAATTGCATGGAAGCATGCCTTATTGCTATAAGATTATCAGAAGGCTTTTCCCACTTAGATTTAATAAGCCAGCCAATAGACAAAGTGAGATTGTCTAAGCAGAGAACTGTAAAACTACTGTGAAAGAGCTAAAATTGAACAGATTACCTCTGTGTTGCAAGATATAAAGATCACTTTACAGCTGCCATGGTGAGTTTTCAGAGACATTCTGTCCTGTTTCAGAGTATTGTAAAGTTCTCCTGAATGGTTTTGCATATGATTGGCCTGCAATCCCGGATGTACTATTTAAACAAACCTTGCTGTGTTTCAATGTTAAACCAGTGTCTGAAAAAAACACAACAACAGACCACAAGTTACCCATCGTAGAGTACAGTAGATGACCCAGGTTCAATTTTGTTCTTCGCAGCACAAGCCCAAGGTGTGTGTGTTCAAAGGAAGTGTTAACAGTAGTGTTACAGTAAATGCAGTGCAGCCCACAGTTAAAATACAGATATTTGAGAGGGGCTTGTACTGGTTCAGACCTTGTGGGAAGGTCCTATAAGCCAAAAGAGGAACTAATCCACATTTGAAGTTGTACATGTTAAAAGTCTGGAAGCCTCAGGCTAATGCTGTGCTACCAGGGGCTCTTAAGGTATCTGGTAGTCAGGGACCAACATTTACGTTAAGCCTTCTGATAGATAGATAGATAGATAGATAGATAGATAGATAGATAGATAGATAGATAGATAGATAGATAGATAGATAGATAGATAGATAGATAGATAGATAGATAGATAGATAGATAGATAGATAGATAGATAGATAGATAGATAGATAGATAGATAGATAGATAGATAGATAGATAGATAAATAGATAGATAGATAGATAGATACCTTAAAGTGAATGTTAGTGTCTAGTGTTATTATTCTTCACAAAGGGAAATATCCGCAGCAGCTGTAATAACCTTCCTGCATCATGTGCTGTGAATATAGATAGATAGATGGCTGTTGTGCCTGAGCTTTGTTGTCATGTGGCTCCCCTATTTATAGCAAATCCCAATTGTAAATACTTTGGCAACAAAGCTGTGTGGACAGAACAAAAAGTCAATTTTGGTGCATGAGAAGGCAATAGAAACAAAAGTGGCTAAATCTGCAGGGCGTGAAAATGAAACACCAGATTGACATGCGAGACAGAAGGCAGGGCCAGCATCTGTCGTCATTTTTATGGAGTCTCTTGTCAGTCATGTAACTCAGTCCCAACTCTCGATATGCTGAAGAATTCATGTCATGTCAGACAACAGGGAGCACTTTAGGAGCCTGGTTTCACCCATTTTGCAGCCGCTCTTTTCACTCATGCATGTATGCAGCAGGCAGGGACAGATAGGAATCAGCATTGGCTGTCATCATGTTGGTGGTTTCAGATGCCTCTCAGTAAATCCTTTACCATTTTCGTCAAGTCTTTAATTAATCTGCTTCCTACATTGTAAGCTGCTTAGTAATTTCTCCCGCCTTATCACACCAAAATTGGAACAGATAGACATGGATAGATGTGTGTCTATGAATCCATGGAAAGGCTTGACTGATATCTGAGCAGCGTAATCCCAATCACACTGTTAAGGCTAATGCTAACGCCAGCCATTTGAACATGTGACTGCATGGCCTTCTGTCTCAGAAGTGATATATCTTGCGTGTTCCCGTACAAGAATTCAGTGACAGGGCTAAATCTAATGCATGCAGACTTGACTTTTACCTCATAAGCATTATTTTATGCCTGGAGTGATGTAGTGACTCATGTTTTACGTAACCGCCGGAGCCCGTTGGAAGGGGGTATCGTTCATTAAAAAATGATCAGTGGTGATTTCAGAGAAGAGATTGCTTTATTTGCAGGGATGTTTCAGAAAATGTGGTCCAACAGGGGAAACCATAACCTGAATATGTCTCCCACAAGCACACACGCACATACAAATCATTCTTTTACCCCTGATATGTCATCGATGTGCTTTTCCACAGAAGACATTTATACAGAACCGGACAGGACATTGAGAACTGTGGGACCTGCAGGGACTGCGCCTGCATCATCTACAGGTATGGATGTGTGAATATCTACATATTTATCACTTGTGATACATGTTAGCACTGGGAGCACAGTGCGTGTCTTGGTGCACAGTTATGTGCATCATGCTGTCATTTTGAATCACATCACTTTTGGGAGGGAGTTAAGTTTTACGGCTTGGTAGGATTTGTCGTTCTGCTCAGTTTGACAGCACAGCCGGATGCAGCACGTTGAGTATGGCCACGCAGTGCACAAACACCGCTGCAGGTTTGATCCGTGAGCAGCAGTTATGAGAGATTTGTATAGACTTATCACACACACTGTCATGCAGGCTCTCACAGATTTAATGATGCATACAAAAACACAGACTTAAGTTGTGCAACCATGTTTCCACCTTCCACCCTCCTCTATTCTAATTTTTTACACTACTCATCTTTCTCTTACACCCACACACACACACACACGCGCACACACACACACACACACACACACACACACACACACACACACACACACACACACACACACACACACACACACACACACACACACACACACACACACACACACACACACAAACACAGATGCAAAGATTATCAAATACATACACTTACACAGAGATGCACACAGTGTCAAATACGCAAGCACACACACACACACACACACACACACACACACAGACACACACACACACTCTCAGAGTTACTGAAAATCATTTCGCTCTGAGATTTGAATTGAAATCAGTTAATTAACAAACAGGATTTCACACATTACAGGAGGGTGAAGGAAGGCAAAATGAAAAGAGTAGATTGTTATGAAATTGAAATCCCTGTCTCTTCCTTGTATTTGTTAAAATTGCGAAATAATCTATTAGGGTTAATAGTCGAAAAATAAATCGGAGGAAAAGGAGAAGTGTGCTTCCATGTACAAATATGTGCTGGTGTTTATTACACTTGTGTGAATCGACAAATACAAGCAGACTGTGATCATTGGAATCAAATTCAAGAATAACACAATCCATTATGGGCTGTTACAATCACTGGGTTGGAGCAGCATGTTTGTAAGATAATTATTGATCTTATTGATGGTCTCAGAAGGTTTTGTGTCAAACATGACACAAATTGAAAAATGAGTTAAGGTAGAACTCTGATATTAAAACTTCTGTGTAAACACCTTTGAGTGTTAATGTTTGTCAAACAGTGTCATAAATCTGAGAAAGCATGAATCAATTAAGAGGCCAACTTTCATCATCAATCATTTTAATTGTGGACTGGAGCTGTGAAATGTGTGTGCACGCGCGCGTGTGTTTGTGTGCCTTCGACGGATTGCTTTCAGTGATTTGATTGTGCGTACTCACCTACTCACTCATTTATTATTTACCACTGCGTAGCACTAATAAGGTGTTTCCTGCAGCTACAACACAGCCACAACATGAACCTCATCATGAAACAAATGATATTACTGCTGAGGTCGAATTACTGAAAACCACAGAAAGATCCAATCAAACTATTATCCTAATCTAGTTACCCACGGTAAAAGTATTTAAACTGTGTATGCAAACCTCCTCAATCAAGAAGAAAGAAGAAGAGAGACAGTGGGTGAGGACGAGAAGAAAGACAGTTGAGGATTAGAGAGAAAAAGATCTGTGAGAAGAGATCTGAGGTTTTGAAATATAACAAGAGAGGGAGCAGAAGCCCATAAAGAAAATGATTCATTCGAAATGTAATCACAGCTTCGTCTTGAAAGACTAAATATTTCAGTGAGGGTTACAGCTCAGGAAGACACAGTGAATCCTCATCTAAAATTAGAATTACTGACAGTTTTGGAATAATTGACTGTATCATTATGTTTATTTCTTTAAGTGGCTGTACTGTAATAAAACACTTAATTTTACGCTGCTTAGTCTACCTCTCCGTTCTACCTCTCAAGGTTGGACGAGCACTTATCACTCAATCGACCTGTCAGGGCGACATTCTTCTTTCATGTGTGACAAGAGGATTTTCCCACTTTGAAAAGGGAGGAGATTTTCTTTTCTTGGCGGCTCAAGTTCAGCCGAGTCTAAAAAGAGAAATTGGCAGCAATAGAGAAAAAGGTGTTGAAGGAGGGAAAAAAAAATGGATACACACAAAGAGAAGCCTTGAAAGGGGTGAGTGATGGAAAAGCCATGATATCTGTCAGGACAGATTCCATCAATTAAAAAAAAGCCTCTTGAAGAAGTCTTAGCCCTCAAAGGAAAGCAGAGCTCAGCAAACTACTACGCTATCAATCTGGCTGACAGCTTAAACAGGAATGTCTCAGGAAAAAAAGTTCATGATTTCCAAATGGGGGGCCAAAAGCCACTTAAAGACTGGAGTTAATATAACATTACAATTTCATTTCAAAGCTGACATAACCAATTATATTATTTTAAAAATAGATGTAACTGATATGTGTTATGTGAAAGAAATCATTACAACAGCCCAAATAATCCCCAAAGATGCTGTTATAAGATCCTGTAGTTTCCCCTTAGTTCTACACTTTTAGCCTGCTTTGGCAACCTCAGGACCCATTGGCTATTGTCAGACGGTGATATATATCCTCTGGGAACAATGGACAACTTGTTGGTAAATCTGGTGAAGCTACAGACACAACTAAAAATATAGTTAGTTATAAAACAATTTTAAATCAATTCTACAGTTGCACTTACCAAGAACCAACCCAGAACACTGACAAAACATAAGAAGAGACATATTTCCTGCAGGACTTGGTGGACACCCAAACAGAGCTAAAAGGAGAGCGATTGTTTGAATTTTATTTGTAAGTTGGCAAAAAAATCAACTCCAAATTCAAGATGTGAAAGGGGCTGAAGGTTTGAAATTTAAAAATTCCAGGGAGCGCTATGGAGCCATTTAGCTAAATTCATCCGTAAAACCACGTAAATATCAATTTTTTCACCATTCATTCTTCTTGAAGCTTCAAAAATGGCGATTCTTTCCAACCAAGGAGGAATGATAATAAAAATAATTCCTGGCAAGGGGAATTGAGATATGTAGCTGCCTCATACTAGCGGGCGTCAGTTTGGAGTTCACAGTTTGCAGTGCTGCCCCCAGGTGGCCAAAACAGTTTTCAACGGTAGAAAATATTACAAAAAGTTGGAAAATACTGCGATAAAAAAGAACTGTATCTTGTTTTCATTTCAATGAAGTTATCAATCGTTAAATCCAATCTAATCCTAAACTTCTAAAGATACTAACCATGTAAACACAGATACTTGTGGCTACAATAGGTTACATTGTGAACATTTTGCTCTCAACCAGGATGCATACATGAGCGCTTTATTTTTTTTTAGCTTTTTAAGGCTTTGACGTTACAAGAAGAATAATGCATGATGTATATGATGTTATTAATGTACAGCAGTGGCACGTTAACTGCATGTTGATTATGGGATGTGCTTGTTTGACTGTATAAGACTGTTAATTACTGAGTGGAGTTGAGATTCTTTTTGCTAATGACGAAAGGGATGTATAGAAAAAAGTACAGCGGTCTAACAAGGAGGTGTTGTGCTTAATCCCTGTGGAGTGTGGGAAGACGGCAGCCTAATCAGATCTGCACTGTGCTGCTTTATCTTTGCTTCGGCTTTGTCTATTGCTCGATCACGCGTTTGACTTCACTTGAGGAGCTCGATGGGAGATGGATTAATGACTCTCTGGACCGCACGTTTTTCAGCTAAACTATAGGTCCACTAAGAGTTTCTTTTTTCCCAAACACAATCCGTCATCGCCTTCACTGAGCAGCAGATAATTGAGAAAAAAAGCTTGCTGAGGAAGCAGTCTTGCTCTTTCTCTCTTTCCTGCCGGGGATGCCAGTCAATCTGTACTGCGGCCTCGATTCACACTCGCATTGTTTTCTCTCTCATTTACAGCCTGTGCTGCCTCTTTAAAGTGTCCTGTTTGTCAATGAATGCCTCTTCACATCTGTGATATGCATATGCATGCCATGCGTGGTGGTTGCGGTGGTAGGGCGGTGGATTACTCTGCTGAGACTCGTAGGACGAAGTCTGCAGACGGATCCATTAAGAGGGCTTTGAGACGAACATTTTGTGACAGCGCCTACAGTAACAACTCATCACCACACACCCATCATGAATCAGCGCTTCCTGACGCACATCTCCACTGACACGACAATGCATGACAGGGCTGGAAACTTGCACGCTGTCCTTCGATTGCGATAGACCAGAGAGTCAGTTGGTGGAGAATAAGAGAGTCCAGGCACAGGGGAGGGACATTTTGGATGACTCTTCATGCATATCAATAGCTCCAACTTTTTATTTTCTCTCTAGCCGTGTATCCCTCAATGACTCGTACCTCTTCTTCTCTCTTTGCCTAACTCTGGTGTGCAGTGAAATATTCATCTGAATTAAAAATTCATCACAGCGGCTTTAAAAGATTTTAAAAAGTAATAATAGTGTTAAAAGAGACCTGGAGACATGGCTCCTTTGGCTCGGTGCTGTAGAAGGATGACTGCCAGACACATTTGTCCCCTATGATGGAACAGCAGTGCATGTCTTGCATTGTTAAGCAGGCTGGAATATGTAGCCCCACTGGCTTGTGGAGAAATAACATGAAACCCATTTTTTTGTGCGGCCGAGGAAAGGGAATTCTTATATTAAAGAACACATCTTTCAATCAGTAAATCTATCATTTATTTTATTTTTTAATTGAAAAACATCCCCACAAAAGTTATCTCATGACTGTTTTTAGTATGACATTTGTCCCCAAAAATTCATTACTGACCAAGCACTTGGCAGCAGAAACTTTTTGTAACAGGCAGAAACCTCAAACAGAAACAGATCATCGGTGGACCGCCGTCTGCCTCAACCAGATGGGCCAAGCATAGAGGGACAGACAGAGAGTCGTGCACACAGACACAAAAATAACAACAAAAAGTCATACAGGCTTAAAGTAGCCAAGCAAATATCATTCATATGAAATGTGATAAATTAGAAGAAACAACTATATTAGAGCTACCATAAGAACGACTGATAATAATAATTGTAGCAGTTGAACACAAGCAGGTGTATGGCAGCAGGCGATCTGCTGCAAAGATCCATAGGATCAAATCCCTGGGAAGTCGAAGCCTATAGCAGCATAACTAGGCAAGGCAAGCCTGAGCCAGCCCTACCTATAAGATTTGTAAACTTTAAAGTCTACTCTTAAAGGTAGAGAGGGTGTTTGCCTCCTGCACCCAAAATGATTTATGATTCCAAAGGAGAGTAGTCTGGTCTTGGAAGGTTCTACCTCCCATACTACTTTTAGAGACACCAAAAGCAAGTAATGTACTAAAGTGGTGGACATCGTGAGTTCTAATAATTGATGGTGTCAGGCCATTAAAACCTTTTTAGGTGAGATGACAGATACTTTAGATTTTTTAGGGAGTTATAAAGAACAGGGTATGTGTCTTTGCTGCCAGTCATGCTGTGTTAGGCGCTGTGGGCTGTGGTGCATGGAGGCCTCATTCACATCCTCCTGCCTTCTATAATGTGCTTTAGTCTCCAGAGTGCTACTTCTCAGCTTGGGCTCACGTTTCCTTTCACTGGCTTTGATTCACTTTCTCATGTGGCCCAGAAGGAGCATAGCAGTCCAATTGAAATACTCTCCACACGCTTCCAACACTGGCCCATAGCTGCTGACAGCTTCTTATTGTCCTGGTTTTTATCCAGAGGAATATGGTGCTCTACAGACATCAGAAAGAGGCGCCTTTTCCAGTAGATTGCTTGTGTCACTTCCTCCGCTCTCTCCCCACATTTCCCCATTTTTTCTGCGAATTGAATATAAATACATTTCACACCTAAATGGGGATGAGGAGAAGTGGTGCAAACTCACAGCAGGGGAGAGGGGTGAGAGGAGAGCAGCATCAGAGAGGAGGTGAGTGGGAAAGATTGCCCAGGCGGGGACTTACAGCTTTGCTTTGCTTTCCACAGTCGAAAGAAGCAGAACCGGAGGTGTTTCTGTGCAGTTTATTCCGGGAAACCAAAATCCGCACTATACATAGAGAGAGCAAATGAGCAGAAACTTGTCCAAAATAAACCTGAGCCCCAGTGTGCGCACATTTAGCTGAGCTCCTCTGAACACACAGTGATGTGTGAGCAAATTATGGATGAACTTCTCATGTTCACGGTCACAAAGATATTTCTGAACCTGTATTCAGCCTCCAGCTGTTCATTAAACATTGACAGTCCTCTGCCATTATCATAACAGGGAGTGAAAAGACCTGACTGAATAGAATATAAAATGAATTTGCAGGAAAAAATAGAGTTTAGGAGATAGGAGGAGAGGGAAAGTGCATCTTTGTTTGAAGAAGCAACAAAGTCAAAGTGTCAGAAAGAGGAAACCGAGCAGAGGATATGTAACAATGTCAGAAAGAAAAAGGGTTTTTGTGCAGCGACATAATATGAATTTTAAAAGCAACATTGAAAAACCAAATCACACATCCCAGTTTCCATAGATATGAAGCTAATATTGGGTGTTTTTGCAGTTCACAATATATATCTAGTTCTGAACTGAAGTGTCAGCGGGGAAACTTGAGTGTTTCTGATATTTCAGGGTATGAAGGGATTCATACTGTCATGGATGAGCGTCTGTCAAATAACATTTAACTGCTGCATTATGTATCAGTGTTTTGCTTCTTGGCAAATACATTTTGACAATGTTTCTTCACTGTGTAATCCAGGTGTCTCTAGGTTTCACTCAAAATGTCTTTGCTGGAAATGATTTGTTAGTAAATGTAATTCTCAGCAGACGGGGCTGCCATTTTTTTTAAATGACTTGCCCTACACAGGACAATGAAGCAAACATAGTGGTAAAAGGACAAGACAAGAAAAGCCTTCATTAACTCAGTCTATGTAAAGTATCATACGTAGAGGCAGAACAGAAACAAATTGAACAGATTTGATGGGGGAAAAAATGTTGGGTATTTATGCTTTAAGGAAAAAAGCAAGCTGTCCTAATCACTAATCGGAAACTAGCTAGCTTACCAATCAATCAATAATGCACCTATTGAGCCCTGAGGTTAAGTCCCTTCAGCTAAGCAACACCAGGACAATCTTCTGACTGCAGAGATTGGATTTGCATCTTGCGGATATTTTAAATGGCCAGGTTGTCCATATCTGACAGGGAATTGATCCAAACACAACAGTTTTACTACCTGGAAATGGATCTTTGAATAAAAACAGAGAGAGAGAGAGAGAACACTGAGAGACACGAATGAATGAAAAGAAGATGAAAAACAACAAGAGAAGAAAATAAGAGCTGGTGTACTGTAGCTTCAGTTTAACTGGATATGAGATGTTTTGGTTTCTCTGAAGAAAGATTTGTCAGATTCTTGAGTCTGACCTTTTGCTAACAACCCTGTCAGAGCCTTCAGACCTGTGTGTGTGCGTGAGTACGTGTGCACATGCGCACTACTTCCCCGTGGATGAGGCTGATAATGGAGAACTGGTGTGTGTGTAAAATGTGTAAAGGGCAGGGCAGGCAGTTCTTCTGCAGTAATCCATCTTTACTTCAGGGCTGAGCCAAAGAGCAACAGGCAGCTCACAGGGGAGACGGAGAAAATACACTGTAGGCATCACTCTCATTCATATTGAACTACACAGAGGTAATGTTGAGCCAGCAGGGAAAGAGATTTTCACAGTAAGGAAACAAGAAAACAGAACTGAAGAGTATTATTTCTTCCATATGTTTTTTTTTTGCTGTGCATACGCGTGAAAAATTGCATTTGTCTCAGCGTATTCACTGAAGATGTGAAACTGTCCCTACCAGTGTGTATCCATCCACTTACATGTTTGTTTGTGTGAAGAAATGACAGATGTAGGTGCTGGGTATGTGAAACAGACGGACAGCGAGAGACACAAGAAAAGAAGAAGGGAGAGTGAGGACCCTTGTTCACGCCGTTTGGCAATAATCACAGAGCCCAGACTTGTGCCAACAGTGAGGGCCAGATGGTGCCCATCACCAATATGCCACGTCTTTGAAACAGGGAGGAGAGAGGAAGATCAGGAGTGGCATGTGGAACAGGGAAGCACTGCGTAATGTGGATGATATGTCATATAAATACTAATCACACTACAATCACACTCACAGCCAAATTAGGTCCCTCAAGCTCATCCACTACCCAAGCTCTGGCACCACGCTCACGTTAATATTAAAAGTCATCGATGTGTGAGCTAAAAAATGTTGAATGTGAGTCATATTTTTGACCGAGAATATTAAAAAAATTGTTTTAATGGAAACTGCCTTTTATTTGGGTTGGCAGCAGTAATTATTTCTATTATAGATCGTTGGGAGGATTTCGCTGTTTGGGGTTGCAAGGTTGCCAGAAATCTGCCGTGCAAATGCTCGAAAGGAATTTCCTTAAACAAAACTGTCATTCGATCTTGTCACACCCTTGACGTTTGTTAGGGGTGACGCTTTCTGTTTCTGACAATCTTTCTCTGTTTATGTCCCGGATATGAAATGACTCATCTGCATTCTGACATCAATCAATTTGGTAATGAAATGTATCTCTAACACGTAAAAAAACAAACGTAGTGGGAAGTGAAAAACTAAATGCAGTACCAATGTTATTGAAATATCTTGTTCTTGCTTTAAAATCATTACTAAATAACTCATTTCTGTTATCAACACCCTTGCTTACCTCTTAAAAATCTCTTTTTAAACAGTGGCTTGCTTAAAGTTAGAGCAGAATTTCTATACAACAAAATAAAATATATTTTAACTGTTTTAACTACTACTGCCATAATGCTCTACCTGAATGTATACAAGCACAATAGATGGTTGACAAAGTGTGGGGCAGAAAATGGAGATAGGCTGTGTCAAGTTACCTGGTACAGTATGTAACCACCCGACTGAGGCAATGCGTAACCGGCATGTGGACGTAAACCTGCCAGGAGGACCAAAGGCTGGTCGAAAACAATTTGAACACAGGGTTTTAATGTTAATCTGCTCCTTATTTTCTTCATCTATGCACATACTGGATCGTCCAACGACCCACTTACACTGATATTAAATCATTATAACCCCCTAGAGACTCGTGCTTATCCATCCCACCACCAAATGCTAGGTGAAACAAAATACACACCCCTTTCACACAGAGTAAACTGTGAACAATCCTTAGTGTGATATTGGCAAAAAAACTCGGTGTCCACACTCACAGAATCTTTTAGGCACATTCCTGGTAAGTGTGTGAGTGCTCTGTGCTGTCCCACTGTGCACTCGTCAAGAGCGTGAGGGCTCGGATGTGGACATTTCAACGGAAAATTACATACTCCCCTTGAGTCCACATACCTGCGGACATTCCTCTGTGACTTACCCAGAGTTCATAGGTTAAGTCACAGTAACCCCCCTCCCCCCTAATATTTCATATATTGAATCAAAACAAGCATGGACATGAGGGGAAAACGCAAATAAGTTTAATTGATAATATATAGCCTAGATGAATGTCCCCATGGGGCGCCAGATAGCAGTTATGTTGCGCGCCCCATTTACGGAGGCTGTGGTCCTCATTGCAGCAGCCGTGGGTTGGAATCCAACCAAGGCCCTTTGCTGCATGTCACCCCCCACTCTCTATTTCCAACATTTCCTGTCTCTTTTCAGCTGCCTTTCCAAAAAGACTAAAAATATACATTTTAATAAAGTATTATCTGAGTATTTTCACATCAAAATATCCGTATTTATATGTTTCAAATATCTGATGACTCATCCTGCACTCAGGGCTTTCACTAATTTTTCAACCTATTAAAAAGCTTTGCCGAAGCTAACGATCCAATCAAATTAATCCTCTATCTTGTGATTGGTTCCCGTTTCAGTTGGAAATACGTCACGACGCAGTTAGATAGTTTTGAAGCTCCGTTTCATGGAGACTTTAATCGTTTTTGTGCATATTTATATAAGTTTCAATAGTTGTGTTTTTCAGTCAAATATTCTTCAAGTATTAATATTCACGATTATTTTGACTTTTGATAGTTTGTTAACATACATAGACACTGTAATGAAAGAAATCCAAATACATACTGGAGGTGGGCTTTTATTCTTATTTAATGGCACGTCTTGTTTCCAGGCACAGGCGAGGTCATTATAGTCGTCCCATTACTCATTTTTATATCATCTCAAGCCCTCATGGACTCACAGACTCGCACACTGAACATCTGACGCCATTAAAGTCTGTGAGGGTTCAGTGCTCAGGCTTTAGGGTGCAGAGCTCAGGCTGGTGTGTATTTATGAATGGGTGCAACACAGATAAAGATGGATGGATCTTAACTGCTATAGTTGTTGTTTTTGTTTTTTCAGATGGCAACCTGCCACCCTGCCGTCACATGCCTCTCTCTCCTGTAGCCGCTCATCCATCAGCAGCTATCACTCAATACCTCAGTGTGCTGTGTGTAACCAGCCATAACATTTTGATCTTTAATTCAACTTAGCTGACTTACTACAGTCCATTTATCAGGGTTATATCTGGGTAACTTTTGAGCGAAAAATATGTGCAACAGGTCAAATCCGCGGTACTTTCGTTCTTGAGTTTTGGATAAAAACCCATTATGGGAGGTTGTTAAAAGGAAAGTCCTGGTTTGAATGTTAGCCCAGACTTAGTAAGCACACCTCATCACATATGTTGCAGTAATTTTAGCCCAAAACAGACACAGGAGGCAAAACAGGAAATGTTGGTCCAATGTCCAAAATGCCAGAACTCAGCTATTATCACCACGGATCTACACTGACTTGAGTTCAACAGCATAAAACTGCTTATGCTCAGACATACAGTTGGACTGAATTGCAGCGACATGTTCAGCAGATCATGGCCTAGAATAATAAGGAAGGGTAACCATGCTAGCTCAGACTTTCTTGCTCAGCGGGCTAGAAACCTCACCCAGCTCTGCAGTTTCACACTGCTGCACAAAGGTTTTTGTGAGTTTCAGCAGTTTTTATCCTGCAAATTTACTGGTTTGGTTCTTCTAAGATCAATACCACTCTCATGTCTGTTACATAAACTATAAGTCTGCCTGCATTGATTCTTTAGCTGGCCTGGTGTAGCCCAAATGTAATAAAAACCTGTCTACCACATCACTTAAACTCAACAAGCAAAATGTTTTTTAAAATAAATTCTATTTAATCAATACAACAATACAAGTGTAGAAATGCCCTATTTTACATACATGTCTACCAAACATTTGTCCAAGAAGAAGTCTGGCTTTTTTTTTAATGACGACTTGTTTTTTGACTTGCCTTTATATGCAAAGCTAAGCCAACATGCTGCTGGATCTGGCGTCATATTCATCAAACAAACATGAGATTAGTTTGAGCTGGTCATGTAACTTACAGCTGAATAACAATAAGAGCATTTTCACAAATATCCACCTAGCTGCAAGTCGAGGCCCATGACTCCATTATTGGAGTTTTAAGAAACTATTTGCTTAAAGTTGTTTCATTCACTCGCAAGAGTCCAAACATTGTCCATTTTATTTCTAACTTGAGGTGGGCCTATTATTAAGAATAGCTATACATGACTTTGTAAAGTGATAAGCACCCAGCTGATCTGTGTTTGTTTGAACTTAAACAGGTTATAAAGGGAAAAAATGTAAGATTGTCCAAAATGGGGATTAAAGGTGTTTTAAGCTGAAAGGAAAAAAAAGTGGCTTTTTCTTTAATTAAGCTTCAAAATGTCTATTCAAATGGCTGCTACCTTATTGAAAATGCACTTTACATTATTATTCCTCATTACATTATTACCAGCTATTATTACACATCAAACTATGTGATGGCACCAGGCGAGATGCCAGGATTACAATTCTGGCTGGGCCTGGTAATTTCAGGATTTAAAAGTGTTCTCCCTCCTTACACTGTTTTCTATACATTTGCTCAGCGTCTTTCTATGATACATTTATGATACTGAGGCGGCTTTTTGTTTAGCTTTGAATCATTAATATATTAAATGACACATGTGAGTAAAGCATGCTGCTCCCATTGCCCAATGCAGTTATTACATCCTGTTTATTTTTTTGCTTTGGATGGTGACGACCAATACATCAGTTTTTCAGAACACTTGCCTTTTGACTTCTCTGTAAGAAAATGTTGTCTTTTTAGATGATCTGGAAAGATTATTTTTATTTGATATATTGATAGCTGGATGGGAGAGAGCTGGTTGATGGGTGAGCTACATTGACTTTTAATGAGAGAGAGAGAGCTGCGCACTGCACTCGCTATGATTATTCTCAACAGAAACAATCTGTTTAAGACAATATAGAGACAATCAGACAAGGGACGTACAGTCAGCACTATACCTCCTTTCATTCCCATGGGTCTGTTCTTTAGGTCTCATTACTCTCTGATCAGTAGCAGTGGCAGTCACTGTGGATGAGATCAATGAAGGAAAGATGGACATTCATCCTTCAGAAGCTGACTGACTTTTACCTGATTAAAGTCAAACCTCTGTCTTTCACATGCAGCCCTCTCTGTCTCATCAGCAGAACCCTCTGTCCCACATGTATCTGCTGCTGAGAAAAGTAATGTGATGTGCTCGCAGGCACGCCTGCACTAGTTTTTCAAGCCTTGGTAGCGTAAAATGGCCTTTGATTGGTTTCACACACGATAGTCCCAGAATAAATATCTCATATCCTTACATAAAAAAAGGAAACTGATTTTAGGTGATAAAGGCAGGGTTGGTAATTTTCGAAAACTAGCAGGATTTTGAAAGCAGCATTCCCTCAGTTCTCCGTCTGCACCCACCCCCTCCCCTCTGTACTCCCTCAAAAGCCACGCCCCTCACTTACATGCACAAGCGCCATTGGTCCAGAAGCTGACCTCAGCTCATGCTGTGAGTGTGGGCTCGTGCATGCATGGGTTAGAGAACAAGCAGGGAGACAGGGAGGCGTGATTGGTTCATCAAATTGGTACCTTATGGAAGACATTGGTCAGTTTTTACAGGCTTACTACTGCTACAGATGACGGATTTTTTTCGTTTCTTTTTCAGAGCACATGAGATATTAATGTTTGTCAGGACCTAAGACAGTTTCAACCAAAATCTTAAAAAGTGTATCTGGAGAAAATGACCAACCCTGCCTTAAATTATCAAATACAAAGTACAAGTTGATGGGCCCTGAATTTCTATATAAGACCCATTCCTCCACATTGGCACCTGTGGAAAACCAACAACACCTATTGGGCCTTTAAAGATAATTATAACCACAGCCAAGAAACACAGACAATGTGAATCTCAGAGTAAACAGTACTGAAGTAGTGACACTGAATTCACAGCAAACAGCTCTCTTCCCTCCACAGAGCAGATCTTGTACTTGGACTACTAGTCTTGCGCTTGGCTGCTGGTTTCTTGTAAGCGAGCCTGTCTCATTTATACACTTTGTTCGGCGTCTTCCCATAACACAATGGGCTTCACAGAGTAAACAAAGCACTGAGAGCTACACCACATCAGAGGGTCAGGTCTAAAGCTGATACAGACTAACTCTGATGGGACTGGAAGCTCCTGGCCTACATCTGCTTTTACTTCCTCATCCTTCACTCATGCTTCCTCTGTAATCAAGCTTAACCTCACTTGCTCTATATTTAAGAAGGTGTTTGATCAAGAGGGATTTTTTTCTGATCTAAAACCTGCCAGACTCTTCATCTGGTCTCTTTAATAAGCAAACATTGTACTTTATTTATTCATGCACATGAAAAGAAGTACAAACAAGGTGAAAGTCTGCCCTCTCTCTCGCGTTGGGAATAGCTGCGCTGTCATTTTTCTGGAAAAACAAAGCGCTGCTGAAAGAGCCAGAGGTGGCTAATAAGGTCACATTAGTAAAATGACATGGGTAATTGCTATGAAAATATAAATATGTGGCATTCATTATCAAACAATGGAAAGATGCAAACTGTAGGATAGAGATGGTGGAGGAGACTGTAACATTAAAGCTGCACAAGGTTAGCTTATTTAAATTCATCCACTACAGGTTTTTCCTTTGTTTATTTTGAAAGGCTGCCAAGCACTTCAGCACTTAGTTCTGAAGCCAAATGCATTGACCTTGAAAATATTTGTACCCTAAGCTAGCGCACATAGTTTCAATACCATATATTGTTCCATCATGTACTGAGAGATGTTTTTGTGTAATGGGATCTGACTGCGGGCGATGTGCATTTAAGCTTTTAGCATCCTATGATTAGCATAAATTATATTGCATAGTCAGCCCCTCCGTGGATAGCATAAATCATATGATGATGTGTCCCTGAGGTCTTAGTCATGTTTACAGCGTCAATGTCTTTCTTTTCTTGCTCTGTCACACAGTCTCCTCCCAGCCATACAAACTGAAATAATACTTTGCCTCATCGCTCTCTGCCTTTTTTTTTTTTTTTTGCAGACATCGTTTTCCATCACTTCTTGCCTGAGTCTACCATCTTGTTAGTGAAGCTTTTTTTTCTGAATCTTTTATTTCCTTGATGGGATTTTCTCCAGGCCTGTGTAAGCTTGTTGAATGGAGGTGTGGAAATGTAAGATTACTCATTTCTTCCTGTTTCTCCAAAAAAAAAAACCTGCTCTAATTGCTCTGTGGTTACTCTTCAGTGCCGACCTTCTGTCAGTCAAAGTCAGACAACAGATGCCTCCACCAGCTGTCAATAAAGTGAAGCTGACGAAAACAAAATCTGATAGTACAAGCTGACTGCGAGTCGAGCTTGAGATCACACCTTAATTATCTCATTATCTTTAGATGTAAGACAATTTCTCATCATCACAACTTAATTATCTGCAGCTCAAATTTGTTTTTTAAGCCTGTCATCCTGGGATACTGATTTAATTAACTCATTTTTAGATATCAGATGTTGTTTAAAAACTTGGTGTGATTGTCTCATTGAAAGTTTTTCAGCCATGCCAGCAGGGCGGCTACATGGATGGCAATGACAAGTAAAACCAAGTCTCAGCCTGATGTCATTATAGCTAATCACTGGCTACACTGAGAGCCCCCCAGAAAGTTGGCTGCCACCCCCACAGACTTTATCACAATCAGATGATAGCCAATGGTTTCAAAGACTTCCTCAAGATGGGGCGCCAGATGGCCTTGGAGTTAGGTTGCGCACGCCATGTACAGAGGCTGCAGTCTTCGTCACAGCCACCGTGGGTTCCCCCACTCTTCCCCAACTTTTCCTGTCTCTCTTCAGCTGTCTTATCTGATAAAGGCAAAAATGTTCCAAAATATCTTGGGAAAAATAACTTCCTCAAGATAAAATTGTGCTCACTTAGGTTATCGCTTCATTTCCCATATAGTGTAGTAAAAAAGTTGGTATAAATAAGGCTTTAAACAGATGCCCGTAGACTAACAACATTCCCACCAGCACTAGCTGTAATTTTTGTTTAGCCCATATATGCAAATGTAGTTGTGGTAAGAGTGTTAACATGGTGAACATTTTACCTGCTAAACATTCTGTTAGCCCTGTCGTTGTTAGCATGTTAGCATCGTAACAGGTCAGGTCGGTTTCGCCCGTTCGTATTGATTCAACACAGAGTTCGTTTGTCTTCACGGAGGGGGGGGGGATCACTCCCATGATACCCCGCGAGCCTCGACGCCATCTCTTTTGTAATTGTTTGGATTGAGAGCCCCCTAGGGGCGGATTTTACATACTGTACGTTTAACTGAACTTAAGGTCCTTAATATAATAATCATTCCCTTTACCAACGAATACGTCTGAACAACGCCCACAGACTGTCTGTTTGTCACAGACTCCTCCTATGTGTCACACCCTTCTACTTTTCCTCAGGCATTATTCACTTTATTTTTAGTTGAAAGAGCAACAAAGAAATAGAATTGCTGTTAGGCTACTTAAAAACAACACATTATTTTTTTATTATTTTTAAAGGAAACACAAATGTCACATGCCAAATCAGTCCAATGTTTTGTTGGTGCAGGTTTTTAAGAAGGGTATTTTAAGTCAAACCACAGTTTCCGATACTCTGTGACAGCCGAGCAGCTGGTGGGAGCATCTCTGAATCCTAGTCCCAGGAGAGGGTTTTACCTCAGGGGACAACCTGTTCTCTTGAGTAGTAATTTAAAGGTCGTCGTGTGTAAGGACGTGTAGATGTTGTGAGGGATTTCGGGGTCATTGAGCTCATATTCATATTTACTTTAATGTATTGTATGTTTGTCACAGATGTGCATATGTGGGTGTGGTATCTTCATCAGAGATGAAAACCGCTCTCTGCAGAGAGTGTCTGCTCCTATAATTCCCGCTGAAATGAAATGTTCAGATTTTTTTTTTTTTAGGGATGTTCAGCCTATAGGGGAGAAAATTGCAAAGATATTTTGAGTTGATTGCCCTTGCACGGCTATATTTCTGTTGTAGTCTCTCCTCCACCGCTCATCGAAAGCGGAGGGGAGGGGAGGGGAGATGGAGGAGCAATGATGATCTCCCGCTGTTGCTGTTGTATGAATGTTTTATAGATGGAGGGATGAAAGAGAGACGAAGCCTTGCTCAACCTCTATTCTCTTATTATTTTAACACACTGTTTTAGAACACTCTTAGCTTTTCAAATGTTTGATCCTGTATCCAATCTGACTGCACTTAATGTCCTATTTTACAGCACACCGAGCACACTGTGCTGCGTGTGTGCTCATCTGACTGCAATAAATGTGAAACAAAGTGTTAATTTGCTAGACATCTCAGATACCACTGTCAATATTCTCTAATTGTTTTCAACGACGGTCGTGAGTAACCTTGAATAACCTTTGTAACTACAAATCTGCTGATCCAATCCCCTCCGGAGAAGCGCTGGGTTGGTGTGCTTGGGCAAGGTCGCTTTCTCCCAAACTGAATGATTAAAAAAAAAGAGCACATTTAAAGAGTAAATCTCTAAGGATGGAAAAACATGAACAAAGTAAGGTCACACAGTGGGAATAGATAGTGTACTGATACACGCTTTAAAGCGAGATGTATCAACTTTTCAGGCTGATGTTTGGTTGTCTTTGGAGTCACTTTGATCCCCTGATGAAACTCTTTCAAACAAAGATGTATAATACACTGGGATACAAAAAAGACAAGCGCGGTCCCATCTGGACTAGTTTTCAGATATATCAAAACACTTTGCCAAGTGTAATCATTTGTGTCTGATTTGTTTCATCCAAAGAAAATTGAAATTCCCTTCATAAATGTTCTTCAGATCACACCTTCATACCTGTCATTGTAAGATAAGTATCAAATGAATATGCTAATTATTCTTATTTCATGGTGTAACTTCTCAAAACAAGATGTCCCCTTTATGATTGAAACATCCATTCTCTGTGTTTGCCAATCAAGTTTCTGCACCACTGATTCCTCGATCTGTAACATCAACATTTTCTGAAAGTTTTTATGTGAAGCACTTTGGCTGCATTTTTGTCTCCTTTTTTCTTTAAAGGTTTATTTTGGGGCTTTTATGCCTTTATTGTTGAGATAAGACAGTGGATAGAGTCAGAAATCAGGGAGATACATCTAATTATTAACGTACGAAGCCTGAGTGACGTCACCCATCTGTTAGGGCAGGGGGCTCTGGAGGCTCATGGGCAGCTGCCGCCAAGCTGGAAATGCTGTCTCAGCCTAACTTTCAGTCAACCTAAAGACAGACTGAGAGCTGGAGCTGAGGCGGGTTCTAAGCCTCAAAATGCAGCCGTTTTGAAAAATGCACTCCCCGTACAGTTTGTGCCCATGATGACGATAACTAATCAGACCTATTTAGTTTTTTGTACCAGGCTGTAAACATGTTACTTTATGCTGTAAAAACTGTCTTTTTTGGCTGTGGTGTGCATGTGACTTCCACTTCTGCATTGGCTTCATTTTTTTAAAACCTAAAGGAGCCAAAAGTCAGATTCGAGCCTGGGCCGCCCGCTTGGAGGACTTACTTAACCTCTGTTCATGGTGCGGGCACACTAACCACTAGGTTACCAGCCCCCAACCTTTTTCTAATAAAAGTGCTTTGTTAAAAAAAACGGAGGTAAACTTCTTCTGGAATGGCAAATTTAATGCAGCATGTGGCCCATTTCCTTGAAGCCTTTACGTTTAAATTGAAACATCTGAACCTTTTTTTGATGGTCCTAAAGGAAACCATGAGGTTGTGTGGTTTAGTGTTAAAAATACATGTCTACAAATGTGCCGTAGATGTATTTTCTAAACTTAACTTTAAATCCTGGGAGAGGTATTACACGAAATAGTTCACCACTACTCCCTATGCACTATCTGGGGATTTGTATTTAAAGGACTTTAAAGTGGATTTATTTGTAAAATAAAAGAACACTTTGTGGTCGATTTTTTTTCCTGGGCTTTTAATTAAGTCAGTGCTGTTGTTTTTGTTGTTTGTGTGTTTTCCTCATTGCAATGCATGATAGTATACAGTGCTAGGTGAATTAACATTTGTTGTACACTACTTTTCCCTTTTTACGATGCATCATAGGATCATTTAGGGGTTTAACATTTCTCACATAACGTTCAGACGGGTCTTGAAAATGATTAACTGGGCTATACAGTATACTGAGTAATGAATGAAGTCAGACAAGCATGATTGTGAACTCATGTGTGCCCTTGTAACTTGTTGATGATGTCTCTCACACTGGTTTACCACCAGGGTTGTATTTATGTATCTGACACTTGCATAGCACTTGCCTTGAGAAAGACCAAGTGTGGTCGAGCGTTGACAATAAAATCAGTGGAGCTTAAAGTGCTGTCGTCTTCTCCTCACTGTATGTCAGCATTCGCAGTCTATGTTACCGGTCACAGCACCATGCTACTCATGCTGATAAGTTGCGCATTGCACGATGATTGACCTCCGTTCCAGTTGCCATGCTGCAAAATGATGCTTGTCAGATATATGCCTAAAACTTGTTTAAGAAGAGCGTGGAGAAAGTGAAAGAATGAATGTCTGAAACTGTGCACACCTCAGTCTGTAAAGTGAAGGTCAAAACATCCAAGTGAAAAAGCACGCAGCAAAACACATTATTTACCTGCAGGGGGATTTTAAGTTTTCCAAGGCCATGTGATTTATCTTACAGAATATGATGTGCACACACAGCCATAACTGTGCAACTACTGTGAAAACACATTTCTTTCAACTTCAGTTACACCAGAACGAGCCTGAAACGGCCGCCCTAAAGCTCAGGTCAATCCCTCTCTCCAACAATCCATCTCAGAAACCTATACTGCACAAATCACAGCTCTGACCCTTTGACTTATCGCCTGCATTGTCTATAAAACACACCTGAGGATGGGTGCTCCCTGTAGCCAAAAAAGGCATCGATGTGAGCATGAGGACAGAGGAGTAGCAGCAGAAAGAGTTGTGTTAGGTTCACAGCTTCCTGCCTGCCACAGTTTGTGGGCTCAGCGTGCAGATAATTAAGGTTGAGGGTGGACAGCTCCCTACAGCACCGATGTTGCCTTCATCACGCAGAGCTGTGGACCGGGGCTATTCATTTTCACAAAGAGGGAACACGGCGGACGCAAAGCTAGAGCCACTGGGGAACTGAGCTGTGCGGTGGCACAAACAGGAAGGCTGTGGAATGGGGTGGGGATGAAACACTTTATTTACTCTTTTTATTTCAAGGAGGTAGAACGGCAGAGACAGACTGAGAATGCTGGAAAAGAAACTGTTTTTTTTTGCATGGCAATATTATTCTGTTACACTAATACCATTCAAGCATTACACATCTTTAATTTGATGTCATCAAGACAATATAGTAAATACAAATGTAGTAATTTGGCATACGAATAATTAACACATTTGCTATTCCAGCTAGCTAGATGGCAATGACATTTTTCTGGTGACATGAGCAGAGGAAGAAGAAGAAATGGGGAAGAAAGTAAGGCAATATATTAGCTTGACAATCAATCAATTAAACAGTTTTTATCTATTCAGCATCAAGTCATTACAAGAGCTATCTCATGAAACTTTCCCATTGAAGATGGTCTAAACCGTTGTCTTTGTGATCAACCAAACATTAATCACGTCTTCAGAATGAATCCACCAAAAGCAAGCAGTTGGTAAAAGTGGAAAGGAAAACAATCCTGTTGACAGGCAGAGACCTTGAGCAGAACCAGACATACCAAATGTGGGAAAGAAGGAGAAACAGAAAGAAAGAGGTGGATAGAGACAAATGGACAGAGGCCGATCAGAAGACATACACACAACAAGAAAAATAACAAGAGATAAATCACACTTATAGTAAAAATGCCATTAATGCCAGAAGAGATACGCCCAATATGAGCATAACAACTCTTCTATGATAAAAGTATCTCTGGTTATAATTGCTAAAATAAGAGTCTAGCAGGTCAACAGCAGTGGTCAACCCCTATGACCCACAGGAGCCTGCAGAAAGCAGGCACAAAAACTCTGATGACATTAAATTCAAATATAGCTGCCATAACAATAAGGTGCCATTTTTTGCACCGACAGTGCCTTTTTTCATACAGAACCAATGAGGTCCAGCGTTTTCAGCGTTCAGCGTTATATCTCAGCATCAACTGTTTTGTTGCCGCCAACTTTTGGAACACTGCCCCTCTCATTAGTGTCACTTCTCCCTCAGCGACCAATCAGAATCCAGAAAGGGAAGGACTAAACTATCACGATAATATTGCATTGTCATCCCCAAGACAGATCCCTTATCTTACTTTGCTACCGACTTGCCCCTCATTTTCCAGGGCTTTGGAGTTTTGTTTTAAGCTGTAAAGCAGACTCAGCCACCACAAAGAGGTTTAGATACTGTGTCTTTTTTCCCTACCTGCTGTAAATATTGCCGAGGGAAGAAATCCACTCCACTGCTCTTTGTTCCCACTCACTTTTTAACTGTTTACTCTGTCCGCACTTGTTGCCTGCACTGTGCTCCCGTCTGGAGTTTTTATGTTTCATTTGTTTTGAGTGAAGTGGTTGAGTGACCGTGGGAGTGGGAGTTTTGAAGCCAGATGGATATGAATGTGAAACAACAGGCCCTGCTCCTGCTCCTGCTGAGTTCAGACCTCCTCGCTTCCTCTGCAGCTCTCTTCTGCTCGTCTCCTCAAGCGAGGGAGTCCTCTTTATTTCCAGCTTCTGTGCTGTGATGAGAAACACCAGCTAACTAGGCCACTGCATAATAAGCAAGAATAGCAGCAAAGTGAGAAGAATACAAAAAAGAAAAAAAGATTCAGTTCACTGGGGGAAAGATTACCCAACATGTAACTGCTGACAAAAGTAAATCAGCAAGCAAATATTGTTTTTATTCCTTTATCGCAGAAGCATACATTTATTATTGCTTACCTTTACCTATAGCTGCTGCAGAGGTGCATCAGGGTTCACGTCTCATTTCGGCAGTGAGGCCCTCGAGCCGTGCTGTCATGTCACTGATGATGATGCACCTTGCTGACTTTTTCATTTGATGTGTGTGTCAACTGCAGTCCTGGGATCCCTCCCGGTGCTGCAACATTTCTGTGATACTCAGCGTTTCGGCTCATGATTCACTTTGGCAACAGCTTCCTAAAACCAAGTGGCAGATGCAGGAGTCTCCACTGCTTCTCTTTGATGCTTTTTAGTGAACGTCTTTCTTGTGTCTTGAACTGAGCTTCAACTTTATTTCTGTTATTTTTAACTGGCTAAGATTAAATATATTTTTTGAGTGGTTATCAATGTGTGGAATGGAATAAAAGGGTTTCCTCGTGACAAACTTACAGAGAGTTGTCAACTGAATCTGCAGCTCATTTATGCTTTTTGGAGCGTTATAGAAAGATCCAGTTTTTTAATTTAGCTGTCTGGCCTTGGACTATAAGGTTCACTTTCACAGTTCCAATAGTGATGCTTTTGGCTGCATATTGAGCTGTTTTCAAAGACAGTTTTCTAAAGAACAAATGAATCCTAGCTGCTTAGTGCACAATCAAACTTCCAGCAATTAGCTCATGAACCTTTTTATTCTCATTTGTTTACTTTTCTGTTATTTATTTATTTAGCAGGGACACATGAAATGAGCACTGCTTCATATGTAAAATACAAAGTAGATGCCATGCATACAGGAATATAGCCGTGGCTAATTTTGCAACCCTTGTCCCTGGCTTTGCTTTTGGGATAATCATTAGAGTTAATATATACAGAAATTTTGATGCAAATACAGATACTATAATGCAATACAAATAAGAGACTTAAATAAGGACAAACAGTAAAATAAGGATTGTAAGAGGAAACACAGTCAAACCTATTTTAGCATTTAGCAATTAAAAGCCAGATATTTCCCACAGGACTCAGATGTGAATAATGAAATTATATCCACCAGTCGACCAGTAACACATTTGTTATGAAAGATAATGCTCCTCTGTAACTTCTGGACGAGTATATAAGTAACGTTTTGCAAAAAGGTTCTCCATAAGTGTTATTTATTCTTTCTATGCAGTGCAACTTTACTGATTAGTTGCACATCCAAAAACAGGATTTTCACTCAGGAGGCACAGACACAGACCAAACACAGCCCACTTATGGATAAAATAGCTTGACCCCCGAGTCAAACCATAAGGCAAAGAGGACTAGCCAATCAGAGCACAGTAGGATGAGGCTAGGAGAAACTCTATAGGATAACCAATGCTCTTTTTAACATTTGAAAAATGGTGATATGTAAGTAGTTTAGTATTGTTTTCCTCCCCCAGGACTGACTGCAGATTCAAACATATAACTTACCCTTTCCTGCATTGTCTCTCTCTCTCTTTTTCTCCTTCTAGTGTAGAGCACGACTTCCGTCTGCAGGAGGGGCAGGTGGTCCGCACATGGAAGGTTGGCGACCCTCCTGAGGGCATGCCACAGCCACCCACTCCCCAGCCCTCTACGCCCAACCAACAAGACTCTCCTCAGCCAGTGCGACCCCCTGCCACCACCAAGAAGAACAGGAAGAAATGTTTCTGGTTCCTCTGAGAACTACAAGATGGAGCAAAAGACACTTTGATACTCTAATGCACTGCTTAACCTTCTTTTAAAAAAGACAAAACTATGGAGATGTGATTAAAAACACAAGCGTGGAGTGAAGTGGAGAATTAAAATGCAAACACAAAAGTGAGGTAGGAGGAGAGTAGCAAAGGTGAAGATTGTAGCTGTTGTTGTTGGAGTTGATGGGAATGGTTGACGGGGGAACACATGTTGTTACTGCTCTTAAAATCAGCCTCTTCAGCACTTATAAGTTTGATACTTGTGCAGGGAAGTAAAAGTGCTGAAGTCAAATAAAAGCAAAAGTTCAGTCCACACATGAGTCACAGCTAGGAAGCAATTAGGAGATATAAAGAGAATATATAGCCAGTGGAAGGGGGCAAGGGGCACAGTACAAGAGGCAATACAGAAGAGAGATGGAGAATATTTATGAAATATGAAACGAATAAAGTTTATAGGCAAAGAGAGAAAAGACAGAGAGGAAGTATTCATCTTCATTAATGGACTAATGAGGGTCAGAACACCAGCTTTTATATCCAGAGACATTTAAAAAGAATAATCATGACCTGTATTTAAAACTTTTATGAAACTGTAATTGATGAAAAAGTACTACACATGTCTACATGCACATACAGCACCAACACAAACACACAAATGAACATATTTACATAAGAAGCATATATAAATGGAGATGAGTGAGTTGAGCTCTGTACATATCAGGGCTATTCTGCTTGGATGCTATATTTCAGATATGGATTACTGCTCTATAAAAGTATTTTACCACAGCTGCTTGTGTTTGTTTTCAATCTGGGTTCAACATACTTAAGGTCATTCTTGAGAGTATTCAGATGCCTAACTTCAAGGGGCAATATTTTACAAAGGCAATGAAATAGTTGTTGCTTGTTATAATGAACCTATAGAGAATTGTCACTCCACATCTGAAGCTACATTCCACTTTTAGTAGATTTGTAGTGAGAGGGAGCTCAATATTTGGCTTTTTTTTCCCACTTTCACTGCTTTAAAAGCATTGTCTTATCCCTCAATAGTTATATAAACTTTAAAAACCCACTGAACACTGCCTGCTGAGCACAAACAAGCAGACAGTCAAAGTCAGTGTCAAGATAACTTTGTCGGTTGCCTTTAAAACTAAAGAGCTTCATAATTACTTGAGTAGTTGGTGGAGATCTAAACTGTGCTGAAGTGAGAATAAATCTTGAACTCACTTATGATGGTCACAATCACAACAACTCAAATAAATGTGGAAGTTCTGCATTGAAAATCCTACAAAGGATGGAATAAAGAATATAATCAGCATAATAAACCAAGAAGATGAATGTCAGGTACTCATTCTGTAGAAAACAATGTCCTGTAACTGATGGTCGTATACGCATTACAATATTAGATTGTTAGGAATGATGCAGCTGTGACCTGGTTTAAGTAAAGTTTTGCAAAATTGTTTATTTTCAGTAAGTGAGTTAGTCCAGGTGATCAAAACCTAAAGGTTGAGTTCTTATTGAGAATTGAATAGAATCCATCTTTAATGGAAATTTGCCTTCGGCTCTCCAGATACATAAAACAGTATAAAAACATTCAGACAGTCAATAACACAGACAACAGCTAGGTTTACGCATTAAAAAAACAGTTCATATCAGGGTTCAGATCTCATCAGTGAGGTTCTAAAATTAAGGATGTTTACTGCACTCTGGATAAATTACTTCTTAAATACATTTTTAGTTGCCAGATGAACTCTATAGCGCCTCCCAGAGCTCAGTGGCTCAAACGGGCAGAAGAGAGGATGGGAGTTAGCTGCTTGGATACTCCTCGCTTTCTTCCCTGTCCTATCAGTAAATAGTTAAGACAGAAACCCTGAGATGAAAAATGAAAAAGAACGCTACACAAATGCGCAGGTATTAAGGGACTTTGGATAATTGCAGCTTTCAATTGTTCTATACAGTAGTAATGTCAAAGAAGTTGAGTTTGTTCCCTTTGAACCTAAGGCTTTCAGAGATCCAAACAGCGTCCTTGCTGACAGTTTTGACTGAACTTATCTTAAAGTCATCCCTTACATTTTATTTGGATTGGCACTTATAGAAAATAGTACAAGATAATACATCCCTTTAGCCTATTCTTACTGAAGACCAACAACTGTTGTGACCAATTGCCCAATACCAATAACAAAGAAGCCATTTTATTAGTCACAAGCCTTGTGCATGTATATGTGATTGTGGCGTTCTAGAAAGACAGATGTGACATAGATATCTAAGATATCACATACACGTGCAAAGAAGGGACATTTATAAGTCTTCAGATGGCGGCTCAGGCAGTCCACTTTCCTGGGCACTCGAGGGCAAGTCTCAGGAAATTCAGCCTCAGCTGTTTGATGGCTGCAAGAGAAGCCCCAAATATTGCTACTTAGCAATTCATGACACACATAAGCTGCTTCTATGAGGCTCCAAAGTGGTACGGGATCATGGCCTAATTAAAGCCAAACTTCAGAAACTGATAGCTCTCAGTTTGTTTGCCTGCTTGTTTGGATTTGCACAACTCCTGCCAGGTTCCACAACTGCCTCAAACTAAGAAATTAGAAAACAGATGCTGTTTTTTTTTAGCTCATGAGAAGAGTTTTTTGAGGGGAAATGTATCTGTATAAGGATGGAATCCAACCAGCATACCATTCTTTCTCTAGCGGGGCTCTCATCACATGAGTACAAGAGTATGGACATGTTAACATGAGAAAACACAGACATTAGCAGAGGCTTATTCAACTGAGGCTCCTAAAACTGCTCAAATTCACATCATGTTAGGAGAAAACATTCAGAGGTATTGAAACTTCAGGAAACCCACATTCTAGCTAGGTCCTACACCCCATTTGGTAAATAAAAGATTTTAAAGCCATGGTAGAGGCAATCAAATAGTTTAGAAAGTGTTATTAAGACAAAAGATGAATGAGTTAAATTCAAAAGAGTGAGCAGTACAAACAGAACTCGAGAGTCTGCCGTTGTTGTTGGTGTTGGTGTTCACCTAACTGTGCATGGCTATTGACTGGGACCATAGGTCTCCGTTTTCAGAGAAACTTATAGCCAGGTTTTACAACAACGGGGATGGTGCTGTTTTTAAAGGTTTGCACTCTGGAACCCGTTTTCAAAACGTTGTGTTTTCTGGCAATGAAAAAGCTGTTGTTGTGTAAAAGATTTCAGCCAAAATGCAACAAAAGCAAACAGTTTTCGGCTAAATTCATTGTTGTATAATCAGTGCCTAAAAAACATTATCACAACCACAATGAAACTATTTTAAAGAAATAAAAAAAATAGGCAGGATTTGATTTTTCATCGAGGGGAAATCGGTTGTATTTAAAATCCAGGACAATAGCAGGGACTGGGGCAGAACAATTAAAGAGTAGCTGGCTTGGTTTGCTAACAAGCTAGCTAGCTGGTAGGTTCAAAGTTTTAGTTGGTATCTTCCAAAAGTAAAGTCATGATTGAAATAAAAAGCTAAATAAACATTTAAATGATCAGACAATTAGTGTTGGACGCTACAACCATTGCTGCTCGGAGGGGGAAACGCTGCCAATTACGAGGCTAACTTTGCTGCTAGCATGTTGGGTTATGAAGAAATGTGACAGAACAAGCCATTTTGTCCTGCTGCTTTGCTTACGATAACTCATCTGGATCATCTTCTCTGTCTTTGCCTGTCTATCAGCTTGTGTCTGCTCACTATTTCTATTCAATCCATCCTTTCCAACATTCATCATAGCCTACATCACTCTTAAAATGTTAATTTTTCCACTACAAAAATATCATGAATCAAATTGAACCAATCTGCTTAAATGCAGGTGATCCTCGACACAACATCTTTTTTTGTTAGGCTTTTTTACGTTTACCAACATTACCCTGTACATGTATACATTGGAAAAGCCCAGAAGTTGACGTGGCACATTCCAGGTAGAGACTTTAAACCAAAAACAGTCTTCATTTTAAAAACTTTTTTCATGCTGTCTCTGTCTGACTTCCAGTAACTTTTAATCACAGAGCAATCCCAGAAGACATGATTATGAATAGCTCTCACTGTCCCACACCCTCTCCAGCAGGCTGTCTATCCCTCTGTGTGCTTGCCGGTGTTATAAAGAATCTAACAGTGTTTTTACAATTACTCTCTCCAGGACAATAACTAAGTAGACCTCCATTGCTTAACATTTAAGTTCTCCCAGTCCTCTATTGACATTGCAAAGTTATCCTCACTTTCCTATTTCTTTTTTATACAGGATGCCCCCCCCCCCCATTAATTAAATGTTGAGAGCTGGGATTTATGAGTATTTAATTTTCATCCTGATATCGACCCAAAAAAATTGGTTAACATGTATTCGCATTAATGAAGGGAGTGATTGGTCTGGCTGTATCAGATATATCATCAGGACTTTGTCTGTGAACATTGTTATCATATTCTCTCCTGCCATAGATACTCCACGTATCTTGTCATTTTACCTAATCAGCTGACTCATCGGCTCTATAGTTCAAACTAATGGGACATCCCTGTCGACACACATTCCCCAACTCAAAGAGCTCTGAAAGAGAGCCATTTATTTTTGTTCTTGCTGTCGGCGTTTGTTATAAAGTGCTTGAAATGTCTGTATAAAGTTATAATGAAATTTAAATGTATGCAGTTTTATACAGAAATGACCAATTGACGAAGTCAAAAGCTTTTTCTGCATCTGAAGCCAGCATGACTGCTGCAGTTTCATCCTGTTTTATCTGGTGAATTACTTGCAAAGTGCATCTGATGTTATCTTTAATTTGGTGATGTTTTATGAATCCTGTTTGGTCTAAATATGAAATCACAGGTAAAAAAAAAAATCTGCCATTTTGCTTTTTGTATTGAGGCAAAAAATCTTTCTTTAAGAGACTAACAGGCCTCTGCTTCCTTTTTAACACTGATAGCATGAAATAAGTACGGCATTGGGGGGAAAAACCCTATTACAAACAAAGGGGTATACTATTGCTATAAAAATAGTGGAATAGAAGTTTTTAATGTTAAAAATCAGGGGGAGATATTTAAAGTCCAGTAAAACAGAGAGGAGGGTGGCAACACATTTAAAGGTTAGCAAGCATGGGATGCTATCCTGTTAGTTAGCTGAAGTTCTGTGTTGTGTTGATGACACTCAGAATTTAAAGTCACCGGGGTGGGCTGTAAAACTTGGGAAAAATTCTGTGAACAGAACATAAGCCAAGGCCCCCGGAAATAAGCAAGTGCAGGACGTATCCACCCACGCTGGTTTGAGGGGGAAACGCTGTAACTCATGCTTTCGTTACTGCTAGCTTGTTGAATTATGGAGTCATGTGGCAAAATCAATCAATTCTGCCTTGCTGCTTTTTCTAATAACATGAAAAGCTGATACGTTCATTATCTATGTCTCTGTCTGTCTGTCTGTCTGTCTGTCTGTCTGTCTGTCTGACTCCACATATTTCTGCTTTACGTTTGATTGAGAATGTTTATCATATTGGGGGTGGGGGGGTTAAATCTCCAGGACAATAGCAGAGAGGGCAGCAGGAAAATGAAGGGGGTTAGCATAACCGCAATGCTTATCTGCTTGCAAGCTTGTAGGTCCTGTTCTTTGGTCAGGACAAGTGAATTCCAAGTACTTTTTGGATTATTAAGTCTTAAATATATGTAATGATTATTAGTAAATGTAAAAACACTGTTTCTGTAATTGTTGACCCAGATACTGCCATACAAGAAAAATATGTTTTATCTTTTTTTACATCATGGGGACATTATCTTTCCATCTTGAGGTGTAGATGGTTAAACGCTTTCGCTGCACGTACCACAGCTTCAAAATAAGCAAGACATTTACACACACTCACCGTCTCACAACCTCACAGCTAACATATTGTTCACAGACCAACACAATGAATTATCTCCCCCGCAGTTGTTCCTCTCTCCCTCACAACCAGGCACACGCTTCCTCCTGGTAGCTCTGTGTGTGCCTTGCAATGCTGAGAGGAGTGTAGAGTTGTCAGTCATTAATCTGCTACAGCACAGCCTGTAATCCTGATGACAGAGCAGAGCGGGCTTACAGAGAGCAGAGAGGATCTGAGCCCAGCCTGGAGTGGCGAACAAAGGAGCTAGAGAAGACTGGCTTTGAATCCATAAAGAGAAATGAAATGTGTGAGGAGGTGTGTGTGTGGGGGGGATTCTAGGTTGAGGTAGGTAACTATTTTGTCAGCAATACTGCAGTGCAATTCAACAATGCTGGCCCGAAAAAAAAAGGGGAGAAAATCATTACATAGAAAGCAAAACAGTGTCAGACTGACACATCAGGGAAAGGAGCTCCAGTCCAGGCTGGTCATTATGTAGCAAGGTACCCTGGCCCTGCAGAGACAGAGAGAGAACAAGCCTATACTGGGGGCCTCTTCAAAGGAACATCAAGGGGTCAAAGTTGGCTCACGCAATTCAGCGTAACATCAGTCGAGGCTGGGCTGAAAATGAATGCGAGAGAAAAAAAAAAACTATGTCTTGAGGCATCAACAAGCATGCATAATGGGCATGTGAAAACAACTACAACTGCCTCTGCATGCTGAGAGGAAGCAGCAAAGCTAATACTGCATGAGTCATTGAGCTTAGGCTGCTACACAGATATTATGTTTCACTTTACCACATTACAACTAAAGAGGTCATTTCACAGTCAATCAGTACGAGAAGCACAGAGGTGCAGGAGACGAGTCCAGCAGCGAAATAACATTATTTGAAGGCTAATGCAATAAATGATGCAACATCAACTACGTCTTTTCCCAATGAGTTAATAATGATGCTGCTGATAAACAAGCCCCAAAGTTGCAGTGATACTTGAAAGCATTTTCTTTTCTTTGAACTGAGAAAGGAGCCTCATTAGTGACCAAATAAAAGAAAAATATGGATTGAATGTGGACCAGGGGATTCAAATTAAAAATTCACCCACATGCGTGCCCACACTCACTCACACACAAAGACACAATGCCTGGGCAAATCCTCTGGCTTGGCTCGCTATACTTCAGTGGAATAAAACACACACACACAGTACCCCAGTAGCAATGCAGCACTGTGCGAGCTTGTGTATGTGTGTGTCATAGGGACATGATAAATAATGAATTAAAAAGTACCCGTTTCTAGACGACCTGCCAAGTTTCTGAGTCAACCTCGATAGCTGCAGATTGCTTCAATAAAATATGAGCTAAATTCTCCCCTGCCACAGCTGTCACTGACGCAAAAATGGGCAATGAAATGTAAATATGTGACGGCCGGGCTCAGAAGGACACAGAAACAGTGAAGACCTGTGACTCCAGAGTTCCCCGTCAGATTAAAACAGCACATATGGAAAGAAAAACGCTTCCTTTTAGAGCAGATCTTCTGACAGGCTGGGTAAGGATAGAAACAAATACTGTGGAATAATCTATCAATAAACTGCATGAGTTTTGATTAGAATTAGACATTTTTGCTCTTATACAAAACTTCAAAGTACACAGAATTTTTTTTTAAAGAGTGGGGTTATATTTGACAAGGGCCAATTCTGAAGCAGAGATACTGGAGGATGTTCTGAAGAACTTCCCGTATATATGTGTAGTTCAGGGCTTTGGAGGAGCATCAACATTTGAGCTAAGCTCAGCGAAGTTTTCACTGTGTGCTCATTCCTTCACTTGTAATGATTTTTGTTATGTGATTTCGATATGATTTATGAGCGGCATCATTGAGGGCAGAGCGCAAACTCAAACATACTCTTGTTCATCTAAAGGCTGAAAGATGCTTCCCGGATTCTGCACCCTGCATGCGGACGAACATGCATGCAGGTCATTCAGCATTCATCTGGTTGTCTGCTTTATACTCGAAGTCGTAGCCAAGCCTAAAACTTTTTTTCCCCCATTTTGTCTGAAATCTACCTTCAAATTGAAACTGGAGCTATGATTTGGATGTCTTGAAGCATGAACCATGACATGGTCAGACAGACTTTAGCTCTGCTTGAAAAAAAATGCACAGACTTTATTGCCTGAAATTTAGATTTTCCTCAACTGCTACTGCAGCAGACCACTGAAACTCTCAGTCCATCTATTTGTCTGTAACTGAACACTCTTGAACTCTAAACCAAGAATCCGTGATCCAAACGGTATAGGGTTATGAAATCTATCATGCATCCCATGTCCCTGACTGTTTGTGCCTTAAAGGTTGCTTCTTATAAACACTATCTTTAAATAGAAAAAGAGATATTGCTGCCATGCTGGCAGTTGAGCTGACATTTGTACATGCCAAAGCCAAAATGTAACCAGTATTTGGCAGGTGGCAGATGCTAATTTTGTCCCCCTGCTGTAATTAATTTGAATGAGGTCAGCCAGTTGACCTTGTGTGGCTGCCAACACTTTTGCCACAAACGATGCAAGGACATCCATCACATATGCCAGGCCGTTTTCTTTTTATCATGACCACTGAATTTAAGTTTACCTTGCAATAGATGAAACAAAAGATTCAATTATTCTCTTTCATCACTAACAGTTCTTGAAGTAAAGCTCTGCCACAGACACAGCCGCTTGTGTTGACTTAACCCAAGGCTATTTACAGTCTGAATTCCAAATTCTGATTCTGTTAAAATACACAAAAGCATCTCTGTGAATTTGGCAGAAAGGTTGCTCTTGGTAATCAAAGGTCCCACACATAGTATAGTTTACATTCTCCAAATGTCATCAACCTGTCCTCATTCAGATTTTTATCGCAATAAAAACTTTCCTAATAAGTTTATGGTCTCACTGGCTAGTTTTAAGTCATCCACAACAAGACTGATGCTCAATTTGTAAATAAAAGCAGAGTGCACTTTAAGGCATTACTATGTGTGATTGAGGAGTCTCTGCTCTATCCCAGTGATTCCCAACCTTTTTTCCTTGGAGCCTCTTTGTATCTAAGAAAAGCTGGGCGCAACACCACATGAAAAAAAAGTTACACATTGCTTTCAAAAGTTAACATAAATTAGAATAGTTTTCATTGATAAAATCAGAATATGCCTACCCACTTGACCAGAAGACCTTTGTATAATCATCATTTGATTTAATATGTGCAAATCTAATTTTGACAACCTCAGAGCAGACAGAGCCTCACGCCCTCCCTGAGATCTCAGGCACCCCGACTAAGGGGGCCCCGGACCTAAGGTTGGGAACCAATGCTCTATTTCGTCTGAACAGGGAAACTTCTGGCAACAAAAATCAAGATGGTTCCTCCTTTCAGTGAAAATCACACTTCTCAAGGTCACCTGCCATTCTTCGCCTCTTAACCAGATGCTCTCTGACTTTTCTCCTCTCTCCGTGTATGCACCTGTTTCCTGTCCAAATCAGTCCATCAGTGTCCTGACCTTTCCCCCCCCACCTGCTCACCCTGCCTACACTTCAATTATCACTCTTTTCTATGTTTAGTTGCTAGTTCATCATCATTACCCTGCATTGTTACTCTGCTTTTTGGATGTATATCTTTTTGTTTAGTCTTTATGGATATTTTTTGCACTCTCATCCTGGACGTGTCTGCCAACTTTCCTGTTTTTCTCTTTTTGTTTCTAGTTTTCTTCTTTCCTGTTGATTTAAAATCTTCCAAGAAGTCATTATGGTGTGAAATTGTCTGATCCAAATCTCAATACAAAGACTACAATCTACATTTAGAGATTCATTACAGTGTAGAATGGTTCAGTGTGATCCAGCTCTGATCTGATGCAAGGTAATCATCCCAAGTATTTTTTTTCTTTATAGAACCGAGAAAAAAAGGAACAACGAATATGTAATTTCAAAATAACATTTCCAAATATGCCCAGGGAAAAAGAGACTAGTCCTACAGTACAAACCAAAATTGCGACAAAAGTGTAAATGAACTGTAGTCTATGTCACTCACCTAATCCCAAGTGTCTCACTTCTACAAATCCAGGGCTCTGAGTACTAATGCTCTCACATCTTTAAAGGTAGAGTCAGTAGAAATGTCCATGCAGTTTTCAAACCGGGCGCCTCCTCCTGGGCTCATCACCACCAGAAGCGCACACCCACTGCAGGACTTTAGCGTGCAGGTTGTAGCTACACTGCAAGCTGCCCGAGAATGGGCCTTTTACGTTAGTTGTAATAGAAAGGCTGATCATTTAGCACGCTAGCACAAGCTAACCACCAGTGTAGCTGTCCAACAGAAAGCAGGCCAACTCTGCGTCCGCAGGTGAAAGCCAACCTATATTTCAAGCCTATATTTTCACTTCTTTGCTGCTACATCTGCGTCCATCACATTTGCGTTCAATCGCTGATTTATATCCACTCACCTGCGCGCTGTCATTGGCCGGGGGAAATACATCCGCTTCCAACCCCAGAAAAGTCCTGAGTGAACCAAACCAACACAAAACATCGAAATACAGACAGAGGACAGGGTCTCTGCAGACACAGTCACCAACACACGACGCATAAGTGATGATCGAGCGGCATTACTTTTAGAAAAGTCTATATTTTATTTTGTAGGAAAAAGCTATTGAGTCTGTCTTTAACCTTAAATCCGTAACTGATTCAGGTTTGTGAATTTTGACACCCTAGAATCCACAAACTAAACATGGAATGGGTGATGTCATATTGGCTTAGCAAACCTCTCATCGTCTAGTGAATAATGGAGAATAAAAACCGTTATATTGGACAATGTGCTAGTATAACAACAAATGTAGCACTGCTTACTTTAAGAAAGGAAAACTGACAATACAAAGTGATAGATATTCAATTAAGAAACTAAAGAAGTAATCCAAACGTCAACAGATAAATAAATGCTTTGTATGAAAGTATGCAGAGCTGCAAAATGTAATTTCCTTACCTCCACATGTCATGCAGCAGAACTTATGACACAGAACAATAAGAGTTTATAAAATAGTGAGAAGACTTTCTGAACAAAGAACAAACAAGAGTTCATGTCTGTGCTGCCTGCGGGGCAGTATATGTGCTGAGGAACACGCTTGACAATTATTTTCAGGGGAATGTGTCACTGTGTGAGAAGAGTCCTCTGAACATCAAAGTCAGTCTCTCTGAAGACATGTTAGATAACTTCAAAGTCCTGTGACTGCTTTGCCGAGAGGTGCTTTCCCTTTGTATTGTTCTGCTAGTTTGTTTTCTTCTCCATAGTCGAGTAGATGATAAAGACTGTGAGTTCACATTGCATCATGAACCTGTTCTTTGTCATTTACAATCCAAGGACACAATGGACGCTGAACATGATTTTAACAGTATATTCTGACAGATGGGTAACCAATAAGCTCAGAGAGACATTTTCTTCTTTTGCTTATTTGAAAATCATCATGACCCAGTATGTGATCATGACACATGCAGCATAAGTAAAACATCCTGAAAGTTAGATTTTTGTGGAATGATCGTACATTTATTCTTCTAATTAAGAGTTTTAGACTACCGTCTTTTTCTTTAGGCTTTTTCTCTTCTGATCCAAACAGAGAGCTCTTTCTTTCAGATCAGGGTTCATATTACAATCCTTGGAATATGGAACTACGTTTCCAATGAGAGTTGATCGTGCATACAGTATACCTGTAACCACCTGTAACAACTTCATTCAGAAGTGCATAGCAGTGAAATATGTTTGACATTACCTGATAAAACGTATACTTTGAAGATATCGATAAATAAATGTAAAAGCATTAAAAAACCTACAGAACCATTGAAAGGTATAGGTGTAGAAGCTAGCCTGGCTTTGTTCAAAGGTAGCCTAATCTGCCTGAAAGCACATAAAGCTTGTCAACAACTACAGATAATTCTAAGAAAAAACTCAAAGGGTAATTTAGTAATTACTTTAAATACATAATATGATTATGTAAAATATATGTGAACCATGTTTACATGCGCTTACAGTGTGCAGGAAGATCATTTTTCCTAAATACCATCTGAACTCAGGGTACATCTTATGACATCTTCCAATGACTCTTTTGAATCTGTTTTATCTGTTTTGAGAGTCTGACATGACACCTAGTGCTGCCTTAATAATCAGCTTTTGACTTTTATTTCCCAAGGCATCAAATCAGCAACAAGAGGCTGCTGCCAACAACTCCTCTTAATTAGTACGGGATCCTCGAACAACATGCATTATATATCACATTATGAACCTCATTTACCTGCAACACACATAACAGGTCTCTGGGGACATAATTATATGACTTATGTTGTGGCATTAATTGGAATTACCGTCCCTGAAGCTCAGTGTCGGTGGATATTATATTGCTATCTCTCATGTTGAGCTTGGGGGCACTAATGCGGTAAAGTAAAGTCACAGTATGTAATGTATACTATGAACCACATCAATGGAAAGGAAGGCGCGTATTAATGAAAAGTAAAGAGAGATCTTAACATCCACAGAACTAATGTTTCTGCATTATTTTCTACTTTGGTTTCTCTTTTGTTTTTTAACCAGTTAAGTGTAAGGTTGGCTCACATTTTGACTCCCATGATTTAATTAATACCAACTTGTTGTAATGCAAAAGAGGCAACATTTCTTCTAAAATAATGAACACATACAGTACTGGAACATGTTTCATCACATCTTCTGGTAATCCTCAGATTCCTTTCAATTTAAGACATTTCATTGTCATACATTGTTGTGAGTCTTTGCCAAAAGTAAAGGAGTATAAGTATCTCAGGGTGTTGTCTGAACACAGACATTGAATCTACGTCTTGCAAAAAGTAATTGAAGAATCTTTCACTTTTGAGCCACTGCTTAGTTGGATATTTTTTCAGAAGGACTACTTCGATTATAATGTCCAGAGACATCATTGGTAAAAGAACATAGCCCATAAAGCATCAAATTTATGAATTTAAAATATAGAAAAAAAAACATGAAATGACATCTTACGATTTAACCTGCTAGAAAATGATTTCTAAGAATGCCCTTGAAAGTATAATTTCCATCTGTGACTCTTATGTTAGTTTTTTCTTGTGTTTTCCCTTGCTGTTTCTGCTGTACTTTGCTAATCCAGTGCACATGCTGCTGCTGGTGCCGCATTCATTAACAGAGATTGTAAATCATGGCATTTTATACTGTTTTAAGCATCAAGTAAACAAGAAACTTCTCAGGAAAAAAAGATGACTTTAATACAAAATGGCGTGATAATAACTATCAGGATGAAAGTTGATTTGATAAAATTAAAGTTTGACCAATATCCTATCTGTTAACATTGAGGAGGCGGAGTTTATGGCCTATATTGCAGCCAGTCAGCAGGGGGAGCTCTAAATCTTTCGGCTTCACTTGAGGTGAGGTATTTTGCTGTCCATTCTTTATACAGCACGTTTGGAACCAGCTGAGAGTCTGAGAAGATACTGGTCCAGGTCTGTGTTCATTAATGAGCTTTACAGGTGCTGGGAGGTGAATTTATTTTTGTACCTTTGGACAGAGTGCAGAAAGTTTATTTTCCAATTTCCAGTTCTTGTGCTAAGCTAAGCTAACTGTCTTGCTGCTCATTTTTATAGCACAGAGGAAGTGGTGAGTGCAGTATCTCAGCTAGTCAGTGCTAAAAGGAGAATAAGCACATTTGAAGAGTTAATTTTAATAACTGTATTTTGGATTTCTAAAAAAATATTACATCCAGTAAAAGTCAATCACACTCAGATCTACATTGTGGTAAAATACATACACAACATGCTAGTGTTTTCTTAATTCACTATCACAATTTATCACCACTCACGGTTCTAGTTTTTTCCATCTGTCTAGAATTGTGAGATTAAAACAAGAATATTTTGATGGTCCTCTTATTCGGTATTAAGGATTTCTTTTCTGATTGCCTCAGATTGACCCAGTTACAGCAGTGTATTTTTTAAATGCAGTGATATCCCTTCATAATACAGAGACTGTTGTGGTGCCGGGGGGGAGGCATTTGGCCAAAAACAGAATTTGAAATATATTACCTCTGGGCAAATATTATTGACTCCCTAAAATGCTTAAAACATCCTCCGGGTTTTGGATAAGACTTGACTCCCATGTCACGTAGGCCAAGGAGGTGACAGAATACACATCTTGTGTTGATTAGGAACAAATGCATAAATGTGCTCAAACAAATTCTCTGTGTAGAGTTGTGATACATAGATCGTTAAATCAGACTCCATAATGCTAATAGTGTACTCATCCATCTTGGAAGAGGAACTCTAAAATAGACGTGCCAAAAAACTAGTCAAAATTACGAGTACAGGCAGGCTTATTTATTCCAAATCAATAAAAGTGCTGCAGAATGGTCAACAAAACAGTTTACAAGAATCTAATGTAGAAGTATTTTTTCTGCAAGAAATGGTTCTAGTGACAGATTAGTATTGATATATTGATCAGTGCATGGATTTTTCACCACAGGCTGAAACAGGTTGAGATGGAGCTGGTTTTTGAAAGAGGTTTGCGAGTTTTGCTCACTTTATCTGCCTTACTGTATGTAGTTAGGTAACTGAATGCACAGAAATGCATCGAGTTTGTTTACAGGCAAGTGTCTAAAAGTCTTAGGTGGGGAAAAAAAGTTTCCAAATTTGTGCCACTGCATTTCTAGATTACGCAAAAAAATTAGTAATATTTTCTCACATATTGGCCGGGACAGTCAATCTTTAAGTTTGCATCAAAAGTCAGTTAAATTACAATCAAAGCTGCATAACATGCAAATACAAAACAGGTTACATTTTTAAAAATGTACCAGTAGGCTTAGGCTACCTTATATTTGTTAGCTTAGTTTAGCTTCAGTGCCAGAAGCCTATAGGCCTATATTTATAGCCTCTTCACCTTTTTCTTCTTTTGCCACTTCTGCACCACGTTGCTCTTTTTCAAACTGACTACACTAGAAGATATTAATGAAGAAAGATATGGTCATTTTTAGAAATTGCATCACAGAGACAAAGCTGAAGAGGGGGGCATTTTAGGCTGTAACCACAGTTCGGATACTTTCACAGAACCGTCCACAGGTGATCCCTGGCTCCCATGTTGAAGCAGTAATCTGATAGCTGATTGTTCCCCGTGGAAGAGTCAAGTCTTGACAACTTCAGTCGCCAAAGACCCTTCCGCTTCCGCAGAACATCTAATTTTCCGCTATGACAGACACTTTTCGCAGGAGAGCAGACTGAAGGAACACCTGAGATCCGTCTAATTAAAGGAAGCGTCTTTATCCGTGCAGTAATGGTGCGTTTTTACGCGCTGTGGATGTGGACTCAGCTTCAGTTTTGTCATGCAACGATTTACAGCAACGACTGGGCGATTAAAATACGAGCTGACCACGAGTCTGTCAATAAGATAGCAGAGGAACATGGATTTACTAATATGGGACAGGTAGGTTTTTGTCAAGTAACTGTTAAAAGGATTGCGTAACGAGCATTCTTCATACTTTTTCTTGATCCATCTGTTGTGTGGGCCGATAGATAGGCTCAAAGTTTCCCAGTTTGCGATCTTATTAGGCCTGTGTGTCAACAGTCATCCCATTGAACAACGTTACATTTCAGAAAAATTAATGACAAAAAGTCCAGACAAAATCTAGTAACTATTGGACAAGTAGGCCGCAAATCGTTATAAAACCACTCCAATGCATCCGATGTAGATGACATCAGACTCATTAAACGGTACTATTGCAAAATCCATCTGGGTAAGTAACAAAAATGTCTTTGATGTCAGATTGAGTGCAATAAATATAATTATTTTGTTGTAATGCTTCTCTGTTCGCAGTGTTATGTTAGCTTTTAAGAAAACCCCAATCATAGATGGCAGTCAAAAACGCTGTTATACCTGCTGTAGCTGTATCAGCACTCAAAAAAGGTAATAAGCTTTGCTGTTAGAGGTAGGTCTAAAATGCCACTCTGCTTCTGCAAAATGAGGTAGCCAGCAGACAGACTGAATATTTTTACTGTTGTGGAGACCTAGAGAAGTTTTTATACTAAAAGAATCAGCAGCTGCTCATCTACATTACAATCCTGTCTGAATGGTCGTGGGTGAGAGAAGGAGACAAAGCTGCCAAAAAATCTCATTTTCTTCTCTCAGCTTTTACCTCAATTTCATTATTCTAACACAGACCATATAATATTAATTATCCGAACAGTAAAACCTCCAAGAACCAAGATCCAGCACTTAATTGCGTATTTAACAAGGGCTGCAAATAATTCTCCAGTAATCATGTGCAAGATGGAAATTTAAAAAAAGAAATCAATCAGACCAGACATGTCAATACACCCACAGAATGACCAAATAAAAGTAAAGATCGATAAATAATAAAGCAAATAAATAAAACAGGGCGAGTTATGGAGCCCAGGACAATAAAATGCAACAGTGCTCCCTTGAGAAGGGTGCTGTAATGAAAGTTGCAGGTCTCCTGTCGCTGTTTTTCTATGTTACGAACATGGAAAATAACCTTTTAAATATGAAAAATATTGCTAAGGTCAAAAGAAAATGTCACAACCAGGCCATCAAGGATTAAATTAGAAGCATAATTTATTGTTGTAACAAAAAATAGCCCACTTGTGATTTGTTTTATTAAACATAAATCACCCAGAGTTCCTCCTCTCATATATAAAAAACTGATTACGTCATGGCAGTATGGGCTGAGACACGCACACACATGAGCAGCAGTGTGGAGTCTTGTGGCTCAGGTTGCCATCGCCTGCAAAACTATCACAGGTGTAAGGTAGCCGCCTTAATGAAAGACACCCAAGCCAGTTTAAAAATTTAACAGCTGTTTATTACAGAGACTGAGCGGGATGAGCAACACACCTGAAAACAAATTAATGTAGAGGTTTTGATGTCTGTTTCACCAGATCGGAGACCTGAGGAGTTATTACAGATTTCGCCACCGTGAGACAGCAACACGGTCTGCTGTGTCCAACAATGAGGTGACTCTTAGCATCGCCAAGGAGACCAAGGTATAGTAATGTGATATGAGGAGAAGTGGAAGACTGTGCTGGATTATTCATTAGCATCATGTCACCTCCCTACCCCCAGATACAAACACAGCTCATTGACATTCATGTACATACACTGGTCCCTTATACAGAGCCATCTCCTCACATTATGGCCTCACACAAATCCTTAAGGTGTAGTGAAGTCAGAACAAAACGCCCAGTATCACTTCTCAAAACTTTGATGGAACAATTTGGCTAATTTCCGTTTTGTTGTTTTGGGAGGTAGCAACATTTTTTTATTTGATCCCCTGAGTTTTTTTTTTAAGACCTTCAATCAATCATTATTTGTATAGCACCAATTCATAACAAATGTTATCTCGAGCCGCTTAACAAAAGAGCAGGTAAAAGACCTTACTCTTTGTTAATTAATATTACAAAGGAGCAGGTAAAAGACCTTACTCTTTGTTATTCAATATTACAAAAGAGCAGGTAAAAAACCTTACTCGTTGTAATGTTACAAAAGAAAAATTGGATAGGGGGAGATGGGATAAGATGCACGAAGGATTTCTTCTTTGTATTCCCCACGTTCCTGTTGTCCACACTTCCTTGCCACTGGGGTGGAGGTCACAGCAGGCGGTGCATGAATGTGGACGGCGGTGGTTGTGGGGACGACACAGTCTGATGGATGTGGCTGGGCGTCAGGGACGTCAGGTGGTAGTAGCCTCGCTGTAGTTGGGGAGCTCTGTCTACTTGAGAGTCCGACTTCTGCTGGTGGAACAAGGCCTCCTGGAAAACAGGAAAGAAAAATGAGTCTGATGATTTGGTAGAAGCTGTTTGGCACATGAAAATGACCCAAAGTGCTTGTTGTTTGAGTCATTTAAAGTTATTACATTTCACAGGCTGACTTTCTGGTTTAACAAGACCAAAATGACTAAAGTCACGTAATCAAATGACCTTTTGCTTAGCCCCACCCTGACCAATATATTTGACTGCAGAATAAAAATCTGAGACCCCCTTTATTAATTAATTCATGGAGCAAATGTTGCTAATATAACTGCTCATTGGTAATAATCCATTTTGATTTCTCATATTTAATAGAAAGGCATTTTTACAGTAGATCAGCCGCATTTATCATTGTTAAATAGATACGTGCTGTGCTAGATTGTGAAGCTGGTCACACAATTGTGACTAAAGTAATCACATTTTAAGTAGATCATTCTAATGTTTTACAAATACTGAGTGAAGTAAAAGTAAGCAGATTCCCCAGCTTAACTGACGATTTAACATGCTCGTTGCACTTAATGAAAGGAGCAGTATGTGGCTCTGACTACTAGTGTTTAAAATGGGTACTGCATTCCAAATTCAAACATTGGAGAGAGCTGTCTACCCCCACCCACTACTCCCTAGGCGCACACAGGTTGTCTTGAGGATTCATCCTCTGGGGCCATGAATGTCTGTACCAAATTTCATGACAATACATCCATTAAAAAAGTAAATCTGGACTAAAGTGTTAGACTAAGCATCCGACTGTCAGATCTTTACCTAAACCTTAATGTTTTACGCTTTTATATCTGTACAAGTACTCTGTATGTCCCCTTTTAAGGTGGAATGGCTCCAACAGCAGATGGTCCTGAGAAGAGAAAAAAGGAACCCAATGGCCAGTCACATCTATTCTAGTGACATGGAGAGCCAACACCTTCCTGGTGATCATCTTGGATCCAGCCGCACACAGACACAGCACTACAATGACTCAGTGTGGAACAGTCTGTGGTATATTGTAAGCTGATTTTTTCCCCCCTTACTAAGCTACATTTTGATAACAGACACACAAACCTAGATATACAGAACTTAAAATAGACCCTGAATTATTCTTATTCTTAATATTCCTAAGGGCTAAATTTGTTGTCCCACAATTTGCTCCACAGTACTGCAGTGATGAATCCAAAGGCTGCCAGTCTGGTATGAACATCGCAAGGGCCTGGAGGAGGGGGTACACTGGGAAGGGTGTGGTGGTGTCTGTCCTAGATGATGGCATTGAGAGAGAGCATCCGGATCTGAAGCCAAATTATGTAAGTGCCCTGGGATGGGATGCTGTTCTTTGGAAGGGGACATTAATCATAAGCAATTTGGCAGAGCTCTTAGAGTAAGAGCGCAGTGCTGAGATAGATATTGCAGGCAGAGCTTTTGGGCCAAAAGGTTCTGAAAGGCCGGCCAAGAGTATTGGAATGGACATTAAACGTCTGATTCACTTAACTGTCTTGTGGACTGGTGAATAATGCTCTTTGTGATTTGTCTGATGAAACAGAGACAGATAGCTGCTGGTGTCTTATTCATCATACTCGCACAGCGGCCATTTCCCTATGACATCACATTGAGGTTGGGAAGCTCAAATGCTAATATTGTTGAAATGCTGTGTTTGTAGGATGAAAGTTGTGCCATTACAATTTAAACATTGTTCTTATTGTATCTTTTCTTGTTTGATTAACAGTTGAAAGCACAACAGATAGTAAAAATAAAAATACTTTGTAACTTGTTAACATCAGCCGGACAAAAACTATTGTTAGCATTTTGCCATCAACTAATCTAATTTACTAATCTAACTGTTAGCTAGAAAATGGCTGCTTACAATACCTTTTGATAGTGTTGTACCATGATAGAAAATCAATACATTTCTTGCTTAAATAATTGTAAGCAATTGCTAACAATCTAGCTTCTGCTGATGGTATCTAATTAGCCAAGCTAATATTAAGGTTAGCGATATATGGCATAATGCCTTTTGATAGTGTTGTATTATGAGATAGAAAATATCCCTGCCTTATAAGCTAGTATGTTAGCAAGGAAGTGGTCGATTGGTAAAATAGCTTCTGTCAGAAGCTTATTATCGTTTATCTTGTTTTTACAAAGTTCAGTCTGTTAAAACCATTCCAATTGTATAACAAACCTCAAACGCTAAGCTAATGTTAGCCTTCAACTTTTTGTTAGCAAACAGCAATATAAGCTAGGAGGTGGAGAAAATAAACATTACCTTTTAATAGTGTGGTATGACAGAAACATGTTAGCTGTAATGTTCGCAAGAAATGTATGTTGTTTTTCAAAAAGTTTAGTTTGTTAATGCTCTGTATTTTATGGTAATGGTAATGTTAGCATTCAGCTTCCTTTCATTTTACAGTGATAGTAGCTAAGAGGTAGCTGAATTCTTTTGTGTCGGATGGGAGCTAATCGTCCAGAGAAAAGTAAAACTCATAAGATCTTATTTATGTCTCCTTGACAATAATGAGCACTAGTTAAGACCAAAAGGAGTTTTTTTATTTGTCTCAAAGAAGAAACTAGGGGAAATTGCGGTATCAATCGAGGGCAAATGTAATTTTGTTGAATTTTTCCTTGTTGAATTTCACCTGTAGATCTCAGCTCAGAAAAAGATGAGACAAGTGCGAGACCAGTCCAAGGTCTTTAAATTGCCTTACGGTTGCCTCACTCTCAGATCTCAGATTAAAGTAAATAAGACAAGAGCGAGCTCTCAAATTAGTCTCAATATGATCTAAACAATAGAAAACAGCTAAGTTATGTCTTATATTCTCTGAGGGAGATCCCACTGGTCACTCACTGATTGTGGGGAGAGAATCCTCTCAGTGCAGTGTCAGGTGTCTGTGCGTGTTTGGGCGGGTGTGTGTTTGTGTGTGACTGATTGGCCCTGATTGAGACCAGGTGTGGTGGCTTATATACCTTTAGTTTTAATCTTTTTTTTGTCTCATAATAGTCAAATGATTTTTACTGATGGGTGGTTATCAAATATGTTGTTTGAACTTCAAATATGGCCTGATGTTTCTCCAGATAGTTGCTGTTAATTGTCTTTTCAGTTTCTGATCAGTCTGTAAGAGCTGAATGATGATATGTGACTTAAAAACCAGAACAGCAGTATGATATTATAAAAGGATTTTAGCTTCGCACTCTAAGCATGATGTAAGAGGAAAATGGCCGCCTTTTGAATATGGTGAATTATGTGCTACTTTTTTCAATCTGTTTCAGGATCCTTTTGCCAGCTATGATGTGAATGGACACGATCAGGATCCTTCTCCCGATTATTCCAATAATGCTCCCAACTAGTGAGTACTTCGTTTATCTCCATGGCACCTGTTTTTTCCCCTTTCCCTAACTTTAATTAATGCATACTTTTCTTTCTTCCAGCAATTATATGCATATATGGATATGCAGATTATCCGGTCTGAATTCTGTTTTTCACTGGTTTGATGTAACGGAAATAGCCTGTCTTCTCCTCATGAATATGTATCTCCTCGCGTTCTGATGTTCTCCTCCTTTCTCTGAAAGCCATGGGACACAGTGTGCAGGGACGGTTGCGGCAGCTGCAAATAACTCTTGGTGCACGGTTGGAGTGTCTTTCCACGCACGCATAGGCGGTGAGTCCTTGAGACGACAAGAAACTACTGTAGAGGGAAAGACTTCTGGAGGACAAAATCTCTGTGATTTGAATTCAAACTTTATTGTTTTTAACTATTCTTCCCCCCTAAACTGTAGGCATCCGCATGCTGGATGGAGATGTGACAGACATTGTTGAGGCCCAATCCCTGAGCTTCAGACCACAGTACATTGATATATACTTAGCTAGCTGGGGGCCACAAGATGATGGGGCCACTTTTGAAGGACCTGGGCCTCTGACTCTTCTTGCTCTACAGAATGGCATAAAAAATGTGAGAGAAATAGTTTGTGTGTGAAAGAATAAGACACATGGGATGCTGCTTATCTCTGTCTTACCTGCAGCTGTTTATTTATTTCAAAGGCTTGTATTTTTCTCCTTATAAATGATTACCATAAATAAATTAATCAACTCTGTGTGCTTTCTTAATTAATCTTAGGGCCGGCAAGGGAGGGGCTCTGTCTTTGTCTGGGCGTCAGGAAACGGAGGCAGAAGAGGTGACCACTGTTCCTGTGACGGCTACAGCAGCAGCATCTACACCATCTCTATCAGCAGCAGCACTCCCCGTGGAAGACGGCCAGATTACCTGGAGCGGTGCTCCTCCATACTAGCAGCAGCTTACAGTGGAGCGGAGACGAAGGATATGGTGAGTAGAGACTGTGAGACACATAAGAGATATTCTGTTCCATTGTTCAATACCAAAAGTAAAACAAAGGCTGTTATTTCCTGAGGGGAGTCTGTGCAGTATGGGTGTCGGAAAATAACCAGTTACAAGCGCGCTTTACATTTTAATTCTTTTGATGTCATTATTTCAAAAAGAGTAAGTTTACCCAGATTAAATGAAAAAAAAACATATAACATTGTATCCCTTTGTGCTCAAAATTCACCCGAATAGCAGAGTAGAGGGGGAACAGTGAGAGAAACTTAATGGAGACTTACTGTACACAAGAGGGAACTTTCCGATTACATTAAGGGTCCGCTTAAAACAGACACAAGAATTTTTTCTGCTGTGGACTGTAACGACCTGAGGGATCTTTGATGTTTTATCAGTGTGTTTAATGTGAGCTTTGGTTAGTGGAAGAGGCGGGAAATGGATTTTGTGGCTCCACTAGCCAGATCCCTCCAGCGCATGTCCTGGCTCCAAAAGAAGTCACCATCAAAATATATCAGTGCCGATTGCAGGACTATTTGGCTTCATTTTTGTACCAGGGGAGAAGCTGAAGGATGTCCATATTACATATAGTCAATGATATGCCGATCCATATTTTACAAGAAAATCAAAAGGCAATGTAAAATTTGTAAAAAAAAAAAAAAGATTTGATTCTTGCAATTTGAGTGTGTTTTTAAAACAGACAACGTTGACAAGGTTGTCACATAAAACCTTTTTTTACCGGTCTTTCATCTCTGAATAATGTCATAATAATTTTCATGACTTTTGTTTGATAAAACTAAATAATTTTGTACTTAACACCAAGGAAATACAAAAAGTTCAACGATACATCAAATCAATAAATCCAAAAAATGCTTCTCAGCAGGTGAGCTGAACATGCTGAAGTGCAACCAAAGAAATTACTTGTGAAAAATAATGTTTCTAATAATAAATGGAAAAAATATTTATATATAGATGGAGCCTTTGGATTTTTAGTGACCCCTGTTTTCTTTTTACATTGCAGAACAATAAACATTTTATAAAACTGATAAATTAAGAACAAATGTACTGCTGGTCGGGTCTGTCAATTCAAAGACAGCTAGAACTGTTAGTTAAGCTCCCTTTGCTTTTGCTGCCGAGCTAAACAGATTATAAAATAAAAGAGTTAGGTTGCGTGTTTTGATATTAGTTTTGTTGCCTTCAAGTCTCAAAACAAATAACCCTTCCTCTGAGGTGCTTGGTGGCTGGTGCAGCATTTCTGATATATTTGCAAAAATGTTTATTCTCTCTTTTTGATAATAAAATTATTTTAACTGCAAATCTGCAAATCACATCGTTTTTTATGATGACATCTGCAACTTTGTACTTTGTACGTTATACTCCAGGGAATGCTTACAACATCTTTCCTGCTGAAAGCCAAAAAACACACATTTAGAAAAATGAAGGGGATGCTAGGGGGTTGGAGTGGGGGGGCAAGCAAGCAAAAACTTCTGGAGTTGAGCTTGATGGTCTGAGACATCTTTCAATCAAACAAATATGCCCAAGACATACTCCCTTCGAACTTGGTAGAATTTTATCTTTTAAAGTCACAAGACATAGACAAAGGTGAAATTGGCAAGATGGAGCAAAGACTATATAAATATGGACATAGTCACTGTGACGTCACCCACAGATTTCTTAACTGTGTATTTGAAGCCTTGAGTTTGGCAATTGACTGCCTCCATATTGGTTTTCTGGAGCCAAAAGTCACCCTTTTTTGAGGAGAAGGTGGTGCTGGATGGGGGCAAGCAGTTGGCAAACTAGTTTTTTTTTGTTTAAAGACTTATCTTTTAGGCCTTTATTTGATAGGACAGTGGATAGTGTAGAGTGGGGACTGACATACAGTAAAATGAGCCACAGGTTGGATTCGAACCCGTGCTGCCGTACATGGGGTGTGACCTAGCCGTGCAGCACGGGTTAGCATGAGGCCATCTGCGCCTCTGCAAACACTAAGTCATCTAAGGTTAACAGCTTAAGTGTGTGGCTAACTCTTTAGCTTGTAAATAAGCTAGTTTACGCTTGTGTTTTCCAAAGAGTGAAATTCCATTTGTGGTCAGCTTTATTTATCAGACTAAAGAAGCTAAGAGAGCCTGTGAAACGTAGAGGGCAACACGCTATCTTGTTGGATCTCCAGTGAGATGTACCACCAAAACCTCTTCTTATCACTACTGTCCACCATAACATCTCTTGGGGAACATCAACAACAATCCTGACTCCTATGCAGTAACCAACAGTGAATGAGCTAACAAGCCCAATATGGCTTAATAAAGCATAAGTAGAACCACATAATTTGAAGGGATAAAAAATCGCACTCACACAAACACACCCAAGAGGTTATGTTCAGTGACTAGAGTGGCTGTGTTACTTTCTAACAGACAGACAAAATGATCCACCTGTCACACAAAGTGACAACACTCCTAATTATTCACAAGTTTAAGTATAGATATAATTGAAGAAGCGAGTAATATAAAAGTTGTGGGTTTAAAAAAAAATAAAAACTGTGTTATTTGTTTCAGGCTGTAAACATGTTTATTAATGCTTATAAATAATGTTTTAATATGGAGCCTTATGGGGATTTTTTTGCTTTTTGAGCCAGCCTCTAGTGGACATTTGAGGAACTACAGTTTTTAGCACTTTTGCATTGGCCTAAATTTGTTCAACAGTTTAGGTTGCCGCTTGGTTAGAAGCTATATGACAGGGTTTTAGGGCCTGTTTTCTCATGTTTTATTTTTTTACCTGAACGGACGAACCACTTTTTTTTTTTTTTTAGATCTTAAATTCATTGTACTAAAGCTGTTGCAGGAGCTAGGGTTACAGCTTCCGTAATTATATAGTAGAAACCTTTGTAAACACCCTGAAAGCCAAAGACTCAGGAGGCCTACTGTAGCATGCCAGCATAGACAATATGGCCAAATCATAAGCTTCTCAAAGTCACCAGAGATATCCTCCTATGGAAGACCTAATCACACACTTATACTTTGTGTTTTTGCTGTTTTATTGGCAGCAGTTGTCGTGTTTTTTGCTTGGCAACATGCCAGGGAAGGAACACGGTAATTACCCAGAACATAATTACATTCGCTGAAAGTGAAAAGCTTTTTTGAAAACAGTTTGAGTGAAAAGTAACACCTGCATGTTGATATTTACCTAGACAAACGTATCTTCATGTTTTTAAATGGAATCTCTGTTTAAATTAATTCTGTGGTTTGGAGTCACAGGGCAGAATATGGCAGAAATGGTGGTTCTCTCCCTTCATGTAATTTGCAGGAGTCACGGGTGAGCAGAGTGGGCGGCTCATTAGAGGAAACACAGGGAAGTCTGAGAGCTGCTCCTCTGGCCTCAGGCTTACTAAGGGGTTTTCTGCTGGTCTTTTCTTTTTTCACAATCTCTTTGTTAACACAGCTGACAAAAGGCCAACAACACTATCATGCGCAGCCGGCAAAACGCTGCTGTTTCTCACAGTTCGAAATCTTTTAGCTTGATTTATGATTTTCTAATTACTATAATTATCAATCTCAATTGGTGATCTCACTTCAGATCAACTTGTAACAAATGTTTAATTTGCTTTTTAATTATTTTTTTGGGGCGCTTTTTAAAGGGATTGGATGTTTTTTGTTAGAAATCGTGTATTAGAAATAAATTATAAAAGTCAGTTCCTTAGTGTACACACAATATGTGGTGGAAAAGACGGAGGGCTAAAGTCTAACTGGCTCACTGCAAACTAAATAAGAGCGGACGATTGAGATCATGAAATATGACATTTTGTAAATGGAAATCAATATTTTTTGGCTGACATTTTGTATTTGTGGAACACATGTTGAGAAACTAGTTATGGATTAAATAACCCGGCTGTATTGATACATACAAAATTCTAATACTAATAATTTAATCAAATACACTACGAATTCAGTATCTCCGTTGATCTGTCACAACGGTCGAGTACTCATTAACACATATCTGGGGTCTTGCCAGGTAACGTTGGGCCCACATCAAAGCTGCAGCCGGGCTAAATCAGCGACCTCTCTCTCCTCCTCCGTGGCTGCAGGAGTCATTGCTCTCACTTTGGAGGCCAAGTAAGCGTTTCTCCCACGCACTGAATCCATACATGCAGGCACCATTAACGGATACGACCTGGAGATGAGCGTATGATGTTTTTTATCTGTTTGACCTTTTCGCAGCCCCTCGCTAACCTGGAGGGATGTGCAGCACATTATTGTCAGGACATCAAAAGCTCATCATCTTGCCGCTCCTGACTGGCACGTTAATGGAGCCGGATATAAAGGTATTCCCATTGGACTCCTGCCAATTGTCAGTTCCTGCCAGCTTTTTTATTTCAGTACCGGCTAATAGTTTGGGGAGAAAATGAATAATTACATGGTATCTTTTGATACAACTCCAAAAAGTTATGATAAAGAAGATGAGTTTAGCTTGATAAGCATATTTTGGTAAATGTTCTCTCAGCTCTTTTTAGGGAAACTATCAAACAGCGAGCACACAAACTAATGAGCAGAACAGTAATAAACGCCTACAAAGTCCCAGGAGTGTGCAATGTCTTTTTATAAGCTACACAGCCTTTTATGCCCCGGCTAATGTGCTGTGTACGTGTGTGTTTGTGTATATCAGTGAGCCACCTCTATGGCTTTGGCTTGCTGGACGCCGAGAGCATGGTGAAGGAGGCCGAGCGTTGGAAACAAGTCCCCTCGCAGCACGAGTGTGTGGAGGAGGCTCCCGCCCAGCCGCGCAGGTATCACACCACCCGCACTGCCAGAGATCTGCACTTTGAGTCAGGGCTTCCCTTGATTCCTCCTCCTTTCATCACACTTTATCTATTTTTGTCTCACTCCTTGCACGGATTTCTCTCGCGCTGATTCTCGCACAGTTTAATAGGTGGCATTTTCTTTACTGCTCCTTTCCTTGTTACTCTCTCCGCTTCTTCTGCCTCCATCTTTGATCTCTGCTGCTCACTTCTATCTCTTTATTCTCTCTCTCTCTCCCTCTCCCTCTCTCTCTCTCTCTCTCTCTCTCCCTCTCATATCAGAACAATTCATCCCGGCTCTGCGCTGATGTCTGTGTATGAGACTACGGGTTGCTCTGGCGAGCTCCAGCATCATGTGATTTATGTGGAGCATGTTGTCGTCCGCGTTACCATCACTCACAGGCGTCGTGGTGACCTTTCCATTACGCTCACCTCACCTTCTGGCACCGTGTCACAGCTGCTAGCTAACAGGTAACTAAAGAGACATGTTAAATCACAGACAGAATGTGTGGAAACTAAAATCCCCAATGAAGATTCACCCTCGTTTTTTTCTGCATACAGTAATCACTTTTATTCAGAGCACAGAATTTTGTCCAACAGAGTTAAATTTTTCCGTTTGGCTCTTTGTGATGTTTGGGGAATAACTGTATTTTGGCAAACAGTGCTAGAAAATCATAGGGAATAAGGGAAGTGCTATCTGGGCAAGTTTTCTGGCAAAATGACTTTCTGCTTAACTCAGTGTAACTTTCAGCTAACTCTGCAATGATAAAATTACACCACAAGTTAGCTTCCAGAGGAACTCCAAATTATGATGATGCTGCAATTTAATGCTCATCAGTAGAAAAGTAACTGTACACATTTCCTTAGTATTCAACTTACAGCTGCTTATCAATATTTTTTTATTAACAGATATGTCTGTGTAAAGTGAAAGACTGCCATCATGGTGACAGACCTTCTCATTTAATGTTCTGTGTTTTTGGTTAAACTCAGTTCTTTGGTGCATTTTGGTGTCTTTCAGGTTATTGTTTTGGTTAAGGTGCCCTCACATTTTTTGTTATTGTTTACTATAGCTACTTTAATATTTTAGTTTTCAGTCACAGCAATTAGCTTTTTTTTAGGAGAAGAGCTAATTCTAAACAGATTTGTACTTCCTGTTCAGCACCTAACAGCAGAAGGAAACAGTTAGCTTGTAGCTGGTCAACACAGCTGAGCAGGTAGCAGCTAACGATGTACAGTAGATATTTCTGCAGATAAGAGTTTCTAAACAGCAAAATAAAGTAGAAATCTGAGTCAAAACTGAACTTTCATTCATGTTATAGACCGACAGGTTTCTTAAAATGAATTACTATCTACCTGTATATCTTTTGTATGGGTAAACTAGATGTTGTTTGCTCTGATGATCATTGTATAAGCTTTCTAAAATGCTAATATATTAATGTTGTGTTTGCGTCTTGATATGCTGCCTCCAAATGGACAAGATAAAGAGTGGACTTATAATGATGCCAGCTCATGATACCGGAAGAACCAAACTATGAAATAAGTACAAATAAGTAGATTGTGCTGATAATAGCGCTCCAATTTTACACAAGGAAAACTTTGAAGGCAGAACTTATGAAGGAGTATTTGTCCAACTTTGAGCTGTAAATGTTACTTAAAAAAGGCATCTCAATACTTCCTCCACCTCTGTTAAACCCTTAAGAAAATATTCACTTTTATTACAGTTCGCTTTAGTATTAGTCATAGCAGAATCACAGTGTGGTTATGTTTCCGTTTAGACCTCTTGATGACTCCATTGAGGGATTTCAGAACTGGGCATTCATGACGACTCACTGCTGGGGGGAGCAGGCGGCAGGGGAGTGGACTCTAAAAATCCAGGATACTCCCTCTCAGAAGAGACACAGCACTGAACTGGGTCTGCCCTTCCTCTTTGTGACAGCTCAGTATTATTAAACATACATTTAAGTTCATCTATGACAGCCCGAAAACACAGTGCAGGCCTCCAGGGACATCCCTTTTATCCTGATCTCTTTCTGGTTCTCTGGTGTTTCACAGGGACGTTAAAGGGGTGGTCGCTGGTGATTTATGGCACCGCAGAGCATCCGTATCCCATGCATCGTGAGCGAGCCAGATCGGCTGAGATGCCGATGGATAGTGACCTCACTGAGGAATACAGCGGTGAGTCATGAGCTCAGCTGGTATTAAGCTGCCCCTTCTTCAAACTCAGACCTCTCACACAGCAGCTAAATGCACTCTAATGCAGATTTACAGCAGATGTCAGTTCAGGAGGAGTCTTTTCGTGTAAATAAACAGCGATATCATCAATCTGAACAAAATCTCTGTGATGGTGCAGTGACCATGTGAGTGTTTGCCCTTCCAGGACCCTGCGACCCAGAATGCAGTGACGACGGCTGTGAGGGGCCCAGCCCGCAGCAGTGTGTCACGTGTTTACACTTTTTTCTAAAGTTCAAGAACAACACAAGGTTAGCATGTTTACATAGAGTACAGCTAGAGCATCCAGAATGAAGTGTACAGTGTGTAGAGATGGTTTCTTCAGAACATATGGCATATCTAAATATATATAAAGGTTAAAATCAACTGTTATAAAGCTCTTGTGTTGATAACATGTGCAATATTTGTGATGCAAAAAAATAACAAAGAATAGGTTAAAGTGAACCCAGAATGTCACGTCCTCTACTCCCCCTCATTTAGAGAGTAACACCTCTTGTCCTCTGTGTGCTGCGGTCCGTGTCTGTGTAATAGGATGTGCGTGTCTGAGTGTCCCAGGGGATTCTGGGGCGACCGGCGGCGTTGTAAGAGGTGCTTCTCCTCCTGTGAGAGCTGCACTGGGAGTCGCAGTGATCAGTGCACGTCCTGTCAGGCTGGTCACCACCTGACAGAGGGGACCAACACCTGCACGGCCATCTGTGGGGACAACTACTACTTGGACCACGGTTAGTTTTCAGGGCTTAAACAAAGAGCTGGGCAGTGTGGCAAAAAAATGTTGTCACGATAACGTTTTTCATTTTGATTATTAGCAATATTTAGCATGATATTTCGCTTCTTCTCAAACTGGCAAGCCTGAGACTGAAGGGAGCCTAAAGAAATCAGGGGCACCTGATTGGTTTTGAAATAACACACTCTTTTTTTTTTAAATGTAGGATAATTCAAACCTGTTAAACCCTGAACAAATAAGTATTTTAAAGTGTCTTTAGTGTCCCTCCACTACTGCGATGTTAGCTAAACTTGTATCTACGATTATGGCTTTAACTTTAGGTTCCAGTTTTTACACGTTTCACATTCATAAATGACTTAATGGAAGTCTGCTTTTCTAAATAACAAACTGTCCCATTTATTTAAACCAGGAAATAAAGCAGTTTTAGCTCTAAATCAGTGTCCCTACAAGCAAATAAACTCAGAACCTCTGGTTAGCTGCTACTAGCATCCATGTAATTGACGCATGTTTACTTGTTTTTTTCAACAATTTCCACATTTTTCGACTTTTAGACAGGCCATCACCTTGTGACCCTCAGTTCCCTGGTTTTATCTTATTTTTAACACAAGACATTAACATTCTTTACAGCTTTAAACAGGTTTGATTTTTGAAGTGGCTGTGTACTCTGCTGTGTACTTTCGGTACAAGTAAAATAACAGCAAACAAAGTAAATAATAATAATAATACATTTTATTTATAGAGCGCTTTTCACAGACTCAAAGACACTTCACAAGGTAGAAGGATAAAAACAATATACAATGCATAAACCAACAAGACAACTAAAACAAATACAGTTAAAAAGTGTGTGTATAGAAAAATTAAATGAGGTGACGCCTGCAGCAGCTAGTTCAGGCAGTCAACATGAGCTGCATTGATAATACACATGACATGCCTCATTCTCATATGAGCTCTGACCTGCAGCAGTACTGCACTCTTACTCAGCCCCACCACCAGCATCCACCTGTAGGCTCCGACTAGGGGTTTAAAATACAATCCCATCACTCCTCAAATTTCTGCCTGTAGATTAAAACAGTTCTGCTGCAATAGATATATTAAACAATACAAACGTGAGGTGTCTTCCTGGACTGTCGTGGCTATTTCTGCAGCGTGATTGGCTGTTTGAAGTATCCGTATCACGTTGAAAAATCAGGAAGTTATCAGTGTCATCATGAGTTTCATGGCAACAGCCTCAAATTTCTCTTTATGGATTGTTTTTGTCACACTCTTTGCATTTGTACCTAACAAAGCCAGTGACTGAACCTTTAGGTATCCATGGCTGCACTGTTTGGAAACAGCTGCACATGAGTCTGCTAATGAATAGTCAGTTGATGTAACTGCAGTTGAGGGCTGTGTGAGTAAGATTGATTAATCGCTCTGATGTGTATTCAGTGTTTATTGTTTGATTTCCCCACAGATGCAAATATGTGCAGAAAGTGCAGCGAAAACTGCTTGAAGTGCACCTCGTACAGCATCTGCACAGAATGCAAACCAGACACAAGGTGAAACAAACTCTCAGATGATGCTTGAATTAACTGCTCGGTAAACATTGCTCCTATTCTCGCTCTGAATACTGATTCTTTGAGCTTCTATCCTCTACAGCAATATTAGCATTAGATGTTTAACTTAAAGAAAGTGTGTTTAACTTCCCTTTCTGACAGCAGTTTAAATAGAAACATTTACCATATTGTTGAGTTAGAAGTTTCCAGAGTTCACTGACTCAGTTCAACAAGTACTTGTGGTGGTGTGTTGTGGGTTGGAAACTTGCGCTTGCAGTGACTCATAATGACGGTGTCATGTGATTGGATGTGCGTGTGTGTGTGTTTGTGTCATGGTGCCACATGCTCTCTCCGCCCTCTCTCCAGTCTGCAGGGGAATAGGTGCCAGCTGAGCTGCACAGTGGGATTTTACCACGACAGACAGGAAGGCACATGCAAACCTTGTCACAAGGCCTGCGCCACCTGTGCAGGTGAGATCAAATTCAAAGGTCTTGAAATGTATGAAAACTTCAAGTGACAATTAAAAACATGACATGAAGCAGTTTTTGCAGGACTTTTTATGTCCTTTGTCCTCATAAAACCATACTCCTTTCAGGTGCTGGTGTGAAAGCGTGCGACCGTTGTGCAGAGGGCTACCTGATGGAGGAGTGGAGGTGTGTGTCCTCCTGCAGCGCTGGCTTCTTCGCCACCAAGCAGAACCCAGAGATAGCTGATGGGCACAGGACATGTAGGAGGTGAGCTCACTTGTGTGTGTTCAGGTGTGGGTGGTTTGTTTATCTGCTGATAGCAGGCCACATTCTGGTGTTTGCCTTCTGTACGTGTATCTGTTTGTGCTCCTTTTCATGCCTGTGTTTGTAGTTGTTTTTTCCTGTGTGTATTTGTTATTTGTGGTCAGCATGTGTGAGTGTGTGCACTCAGTCTGCGTGCCCTCCTCCTCAGGTGTGACGCCAGCTGTCTTACCTGTGAGGGGCCGAGCCGGGGGAACTGCAGCAGCTGTTCCAGCGGTCACAGCCTGCAGGAGGGAGTGTGTGTTGTTAACACTGAGTGCACAGACGGTCAGTCAACCATCCTCTTCCTCCATTACATGTTGGCTCACTTCTGTCAGATACATAGAATTCATTTTTAACACATTTAGTTCTTTCTCCTTTGATCCTTTGACTTACCAAATGCAATTATTTTGCTAAAGCGAGCTAAAATGATGCGTTAATAACATCTGCTGGTGTTTAATGAGAGCACGAGGGCTGTTTCATGTATATATTTGGAAAGCGATATGTGTTATCTACATTCTGAGTCATCTTTGGCAATCGACGTTAAGCCCACCTCTACGCCTCAGATGGTTATTTATTTCTCAGTCAGCATCGTGTTCTTGCTGCGTGTCTATCAGGAGAGTACCAAGACGCTAACGGGGAGTGCCATGCGTGTGATGCAACGTGTCTAAAGTGCACAGGGCCACGGAGGGAAGACTGCATCAGCTGTGCCGTTTCACGGTGAGATGATGTTGACCTTTTAGATACAAGGTCGGAGGGGGGAAATAAATACATCACAGTCTAAAAAAACTCTCTGAGTTAAAAGAAAAAAGACCTTCGAATGTAGTTTAAAGTTAGGTAGGATGTGGGAGTGTTGGATGTAAATGAACTCTGTGTGTCCTTAAAGCCGGGGTGTTCTTTGCTTTTAAAATGTTGAATTTCTCAAATTAATTAATATATAAGTCCAGGGTGAAGTGTTCAGTGAGGAGTGAGGTACCCAGGTCGGACTCAAGCCCAGGCCACCCACTCAGGGGTGCTAGCATCCGTATGCAGGCGTGACCTAACTGCTAGGCCACCTGCCCCCCCCCCCCCCCTGCTGATATATAAAAGTATATACCTGCATGCATACATACATACATACTCTCTCTCTCTCTCTCTCTCTCTCTCTCTCTCTCTCTCTCTCTGTATATTGATGTATATGCATCTAAATAGCATTCCCATACGGCCTGCCTGCTTAACCAGCCATCCCCAGCCCTCTCCCTCCTCCTCCTCCTCCCCCTCCTCCTCCTCCTCCTCCCTGTGTCAACATGCTCAGCGTCATCTGTTTAACTCTGCCATATGTTCCACGCTGGGACGTAAACGAGTTCGGCTCATTAGCATAGAAATAATTCATATCTGTTGATTTTGTGGAGCTGCAGCTGAAAAACGGGTGTTTGTGATGTTGTTGTCGGCTGCAGGGCTTTAGATGAAGGCCGCTGCCTGCTGGAATGTGAAAAGGGCAAATACTTGTCAGGTGGCCAATGTCACCTGTGTGACCACACCTGTGCCACCTGTGTGGAGGCGGGGCCAGCCAACTGTACCAGCTGTGACACCGGTGAGGACTTAACAAGAGAATCACACTGTGCTTGCCTGTTTATTTACTGTGTTTGTGTTTCTCTGTCTGTCTGTCTGTCTGTCTGTCTGTCTGTCTGTCTGTCTGTCTGTCTGTCTGTCTGTCTGTCTGTCTGTCTGTCTGTCTGTCTGTCTGTCTGTCTGTCTGTCTGTCTGTCATCTTTTGCTACTTGGGAAACAAGATAAAGCAACCTTCTTCACACTCTCTGCACTCTTTTAAAAAGTAATTTGTGTGCTAAATTTGATTAGATATAAGACATTGGTGAAATAAAGTGAGAGAAAAAAATCCCCAGACAGGATAAACAATCATCACAATGACTTTAGAATGTCTTACCTTAACCATGGTTGGTTTTGAACCCCACTGTATCAAATCTTAAACAAGGATTTAATATTTCCAACACTAGCTAACCCTAGTGTTAGTTCAAACGAGAGGTTTTTCATTTTAAAACCAACACCAAGGGCCTGATTCACTAAGAATGGATTGCGGCCGCTTATAGCTCCAATAGCGCCCACCAGCTACTCTGTCTCAAGGTCCAAGTCACAAAGCATATAGCACTTATGATATTCAGGTGCCAACACAAAGGTTGAGGTTGCTCTTGTTTGGCGTCTGAATGTGGAGCTCTCACATTGATGGTGAGCCAGGAGGGGAAGGGAAACTTTTGATGCCAGACTTCATTTTCATATTGTAAAATGAGTTTCACCATTAAAAACATTGCTCCCTCTCTAAATTGAGCATGTCAGGTCAACTCGGAAAAAAAAAACTCTCATCTGTGTGTTAAGGCTGATTTAACTTCTGTTTAAATTAATAACAGTAATGTCAAAGTGACTTTAAATACAGATCATTTATTTTAAAGTCATACAGAGGCAGAGTGTTTGTGTGTGACATCTTTTGTAAATACTGCAGCGCAGTTACCACCTGGCCTCAGCAAACGTTTTTTTTTGTGTGTGTGTGGCTTTTAGCCGACATAATGACTCATTTTTAATGACGCCATTTGGGGAAAAACTTTCCCCTTTCTGTATGAATAAGCATCATTGCAAAAAAGTGTCTAATTAAAAAACACTGTCGCAATTCAGGGTGCATTTAACCCCCTGTCTGTGTTTTGAGAATTAGACGGTGTCTTTTTGATTCGTTTGCACAGGTTTAGCAGGCGCAAAAGCAGCGCATCCTTTAGTGAATCAGGCCCTGAGTATTAATCTTCAGAAACTTCAGAAACCTTATTGAAGGTTCTCTAACCACATAGCTGAGAACACAACACAAACATATGACTGACTATGAAGTGGATAGTGTATGATGAACCGGTTAATAAACAGATGTCTGTACTGATGTCGACCTATACATGTGATGTCAGCAGTGTTTCTTTGTCTGATCTTCTTTTGGTTTTTTGTTTTTTTACAAAAAAGTCTCTGCTTCTTTTTCTAACACTCAAATTATCTATCATCTAGCATCTAACTTGTGGATAATGTAAAACAAAGGTTGCTTGTTGTCTGACACATCTACCCTTTGGCTGAAGATTCAGGCACTAAAAACAACAAAATACAAATACTGGAAAGCTGATGATGTGGTTTGTTTTTGTAGGTCATAAAGAGGCACCAATATTAATTTAATCAGTAGCTTTAAAAACCAAAACAACGAGCTGAGAGATGCCAATATTCTGAGTGAAGCTCAGACAAAATGCAGAGCCACTACACGTGACCTTTTCACTTTACAAACGATCAGGCGATGCATGTTAACACAAACAATTGAAAGCAGAATATTTGAAAACTGAAAATATTAAAAAGAATAAGATGTTCCAAATTGTTTATTATTTTTCTAGCTAGTCTAAAAAGCTTCATATTGTGCGCTTTACCCTGTGCTTATAAAAGAGATTCTTTAGACCTAGAACATAAAACCCAGATCAACCAGGCCAGGAAAAACTAAGACATCCAATGCTAGGGAGCTGCTCAAGCAAAGGTTCAGCTGAAGTTCAATGTCACACCTCCTCACACCGTGATTCGCTGCTCTTTCCTCCAGATAAGTTTAGATTGGAGCGTTACCTGTATAAAGGCCTTTGTGTAGACGCCTGCCCGGAGGCCTTCTACCATACCAAGATGAAGAGCTGTGAGCCATGCTCAGACCACTGTCGCCTCTGTACGAGCCTCAACCGCTGCCTCAAGTGTAACACCTCCTACTACGTCTCTGATGGAGTGTGCGCCAAGCTGGAGTGTGGAGAAGGTAAACAAGGTCACAGTGTTATTTATGAGCTTTTATTCTTCTTATTTCTGATAAGAGAGGATGACCCTGATGAGCATTATAACAACTGTCCACTGCTCTCTCACCTTGTTTTTCGTCTTCTTTTCTTTGTCTATTTTCTTTTTTTTTTTTAAAGGGGAGGTGGAGGATCCAGATTATGATGACTGCATGGCCTGTGAGGAGGGCTGCAAGAAGTGTGTCCTGTGTAAGTCAAAGCTGGGCAGCCAAAATAAAAGCTTCTAACAAAAGCCAGAGCCCTCCACCCAGTGTGTTTCCAACCATTTCCAACAGTTTTTCCTGGTAGTCCCTGTGTAAAAAGGAGAGCTGAGCTTTTTGTCTGCTTCCAACAGATAACCCCAGGCATTGCTTGTCCTGCACTGAGGGCTTTTACAAGTAAGGCTGTGTGCCGCGCTGTCGCCATGTGTGATCACACCTTGTTTCCTTTCAGTTCAGTGCCATGCCAGAAAGAAAAGGGCCCTTTTTTTTTTGCTGTGAGAGTGGATTTATGTGCATGAGAGGGGAAAAAAAGCGTGGGTATAGACTGCAGCCTTTGTTATCAGCTTTCAGGATGGCTGCTACAAAAACTGCCCGGCCAAGACGTACAGCGTGGAAGAGGAGATGATCTGTGTTCCATGTGACGAAAACTGTGTGAGCTGCGATGAACACGAGTGCTACTGGTGTGAGACTGACCTCTTCTTATCAGGTAAAACTGCCCCACCTGGTCAAGGCAAGAAGGCAGGGGGAGTTTTTACAGTGTTGGAATAAGTTTTCAAATAATGAACTTGAGTTAAAGTATTAATACTGCTGTTTAATCTACTCCATTCCCAATAAGTAGTCGTTTATTGAAAATGTCACAAAATACATGTAAGGTAAAATGCACTAAAGGTAAGGCAAATGTGAGAAAAAGAAAAAGAATGAATGTGTGACAGCTTACTGTTGTAGTTGTTTAGGTGGAGCTAATAATAATTGCATATGCGTATGGATGGTGAAATGTAAAACATGCATCATGTTTTTAAAATGTTTTATTATGAAAGTCTTGAGTCAAAATAAAACTAAAGCTTCCAGATAAATTAGGTTGATTTAAGCAAAAATGATCCCTCCAAAACGTAGCGTAATAAGTGTGTAGTATCCAAATATGGTACGAAAACCTTGCATGACTGTAGAGTATTATCAACGTTGATCCAAATGTAAAAGGCTCGCTGCATACTGTGTTAATATAGAAACCATATTATTGTTTTATTGGAACTGATGTTTATTGTGAGACTTGCATCTCAATGATTCAGCAGATGAATCTCATTTTAATTTCTGTGCATACTGGTTCAATGTCATGTCATTTAAAGTACAACACAATGCAAATGTGTTTTATAAGATGAGCATACATATTGTGTTACACATATTAGCCTTCCAGAGTGATCAGTGACAAAAGCCAAGGTAGAGTTCACCTGCTAGCAAAACAAAATGTGCTTCCCAAAACAGTCCCCACCAAGTAAGTTCCAATTTGTTTTACAACAAATGATTTATAAAGGTGTGTTTTAAAGCTATGAAAACTTAATTAAAAAACAGAACAGCTCTTTTTAAACGTAGCTGTATCTATGAGTGCCTCAGTTGCTATTGCCAAACAAAATAAAGTGTCAGATTGTTGAAGTTAAATCCTGATGGCATCTTAAGTCATGATGTCTGGGGCAGTCAAATAATCTTGACTACAGCTGTCAGATAAATAGAAACCGTAGAAAGTAGAAAGTACAAGATTTCTCTATGAAATGAAGTTGAGTTGATCAAAATTAAGGCAGCAGAAAAAGGGTTATGTTTTTAAATCAACACGTTGCTCAGTGTTGCCTGGTGCCTACATATGACCCACAATGAAACTTGACTGCTGACACATTGGTCAGAGTGTTTGCTTTACTAGCAGACGGTGGTGTAGCCTCAAGCTGTTGGCCTCAAATAGACATAAAGAGCAAGCTTCTGCAATTCTTTTCTTCATACAGCTTCCTGTGATGTCAGTAAAAGCATTATCTAACCTTTTCACAAATTCTGTTATACTTTAATGTGTTTAGTCACTGGATTTCCCCTCTAAATAAAGAAAAAGGTATTGCTAAGTGGGTTCCATAAAATATAGATCATCATTAGGTAACGAGGAAACTTTCTATTTCTTTCCAGAGGGGCAGTGTGTTTCAGTGTGTCCTGATGGTTTCTATGGCGATGAAGACACCAATGACTGTGAGGAGTGTCACTCGGACTGTGTGACATGCAGTGGCCCGGAGGACGGTGACTGTGTGTCTTGTGAGGAGGGGAAGACTCTGGAAAACGGAGAGTGTGTGTCCGAACACGAGGTCTGTCCCAGTAAGACCTTTCGGAGCGGTGAGGCTAATTCTTAAATATTCCACTAATCCATCTGTCGGCCCATAATGAATCAGGGATTTGGGCACTTTCACAGGGGTGGAAAAGAAATCTTGCAGGGTAATTGGTCTGTGTGCCACTGTCCCTGAACCCTGTACCAACTTAAGTACTCAAAACAGACAGAACTACTGAACGTCAGCCAGATACAGACTTTGAAATAATTGATTGTATATGCTGAACATTTAGTTCCCCCTAAGAATTAGTTGGACAGACCTTGAGACAACATATGGTAATTAGTGTGAGGCAAGACATCTTAATTATAGGAACTAAAATAACCCAGAGAAAAGTACAAAGGTTAACACAAAGTAGGAAATGAAGATACAGAAGTTGTTCTTAAACTTTGAATAAAATAAACTAGAAAACCTGAGATTTAAGCCTCGAAATTTGGACGAGCACAAAGTTGCAGGAAACAATTTGGCTTTGGCGCAATTTCCTGTTCAGTTAGATTGTAAAGGGTGGGCTCAAATACTTATCTTAGGTGTTCTCTTATTTTCAAATGACGTTTAGGAAAAAGTTTAAAGAGAAAATACCCTTTCTTGTTGAGATGAGTATGTTCATGGAACTTTCGAGCCTGTACTAGCAAACCGCTAATTAGCTTAGCAAGTACATGAATCAGTTGGGAGCAGCCAGCCTACCAGCACAACTTACGCATAGTTATAAGCACATTTTATCTTAATCATTTAATCAGTTAAATAAATAAAAAAAACAGAAAAACACTTTGTGGTTTTCTAGGTAGAGATGGTGAAAATATGTCTTAACCTAGCCAGGCTGGTGGGTTTCTTCATTTTCTAGAGTTTATCTGTAGCTTAGCTTGTTGTCTGCTAGCTGTAGCGGTTTGACAATTACTGATATTTTCGGAAACACTTATTTGCTTTTATACTTTCAGTCAGAGGGTAGATTTAAATCATGTCTGCATGCTAAATATGAAGCTACATCCAAAAGGCGATTAGCAAAAAGAGAGACAGGAAGTGGAGGGAAACAGCTAGCATGACTCAAATATCTGCACTCTAACGTCATATTTTCACAGCACAAATAACAACTTGTCATTTTAAAATATCTATAGTATAAGCAATAAATTATTCATATAGCATCTTTTTAATTTTTCATTTGACTATTAGCGATATAAAAAAAAATAGTAGCCTATTGTCAGCAGCCTTTTATTCCTGCATTGTAAAATATAATAGGAAGATTTACTAGTATCCGACATGGAATAGTTTTTGTGTCATCTGTCAGCCAGTAGGCCTATATTGATTTCCTACTATGAAGGTCCTGGATTAGTGCAAGGCACTTTTCAGTTGTTTTGCTGTTATAAGAAGCATGTCTCCCCTATTATTTTCACCAGATGATGGAGAGTGTGAGGACTGTCACCCAACCTGTGAGTCCTGCTCTGGAGAGGAGAAGAACCAGTGTACAAGATGTCCAAAAGGTCATCCAGACATTAAGACTGCATGTTTATCTGCTGTTAGACCTGCAACATCAGTTTCAAAATTTCTAGGTTACGCTAAAGCATATCCAGCCCTTTTGCGGTGTTAATGTTTACTCTTTCTTACTCCTCCAGGGCAGTTTCTGACCACACAGCAAACATGTGTGTCAAAGTGCCCAGGGGGGTTCTTTGCCAGTCGGCTGAGCGGTGTGTGTGAGGCATGCCCTGAAGGCTGTGTGCTGTGTGTGGACTCTCAACACTGCAGCCGCTGTCAGAGCACACGGAAAGCTCAGCTATTTCTGCAGGATGGACAGTGTGTCCAGCAGTGTGCCAGGTCAGAGGTCAATCCTGACACTTTGGTTTGTCTTTGATCTTATTTTTAAGTATATTTACCTTCTTTTTTTTCCTACTGGTACATGAGTTTGCCCCAGCTCTATCTGGAAATTGATTATTCTCAGTGTAGAAGTACGGTGAGAATTTAACCCTGCTGGCATAAAATGTTGAAATCACATCTTTTGATCATCCAGTCAGGTGATTTGGTATGAACTCTGGCTATCCCGAAATAAATTGTGTAGAGATGTATCTGCTGGCCCTCATTTTTAAGTGTCCTACCTGATGTTTATGTGGCATTAAATTGTGGCATTCTTGAGATTGACAAAATATCCTTGAAGCTCCAATCCTTGAAGCTCCATTAGCCCCCAGATGACCATTATTACCTTTTGGCCATTAGGGTATTATTCTTATTTTTTTTATTATCAACTATCAAGCAGCTTTTCTGTAACAATACTTAAGTACGACATGATTGTCTGGATAAATTATCGGCTGTCCTCTGTAGACCGAAGCAGAGAGCAGAGCCAAATGCCAGGCCTCTTGTTTACCCCCGCAGCAGTTCACAAAACCGTGGGAGCATATGTGATTTTTTTTATTATCACAAAGTAAAAAAATAAAAATATAGTCAAACTAAATATATAATACAAAGAAAACTTATTTTTGATTAAGAATCTAATTAAATCACAAGTCGTATAAAATAGATGACATTTTCAATCAAGGCAATTAGACTAGACCTCAAGGCAAGAGTGCAAGGATTAAGTACACATACATATTAACTGCAGTGCACCGTCTTGTGTCTGTGCGTGTGTGTCTCTCAGAGGTTACCCTGCTGGCCAAGTTTGTCGTAGCTGTGCGGCAGGCTGTGCGTCCTGTGAGAAGAACGCCACCCACTGCCTCGGCTGTGAAGAACCCTTCCTCCTCCACAAGCATCAGTGTGTTGATGAGTGTCCTCCAGCGCACACCGTCAGGGACGGGGAGTGCCATCACTGCCCCTCCGCCTGTGAGGAGTGCAACCCGCTCGGACAGTGCACAGGTACAGCAGACAGTATGATTACATTACCAACATTAAGCTACTGATTACAACCATCAGCTGATTCCTGGATAAATGCTGACATGTAGAGAGTGAGAGTGGGAGGGTCAAAGCCCTGTTTGAAAAAAAATGAAGCCATACAGTACACACTGAAATATCAACATTAGTATAAATTAGATCTTCATCTTATTTCAAGAAACATACAAGTACATTTTGCTGGCATGTATTTTTACTAATACTAATTGCAATTCAGGCTTTATCCTTAGTTGTTTAAAATCTTAAATAAGATGTTTTTTTCTGGACTTGTAAGGTGAAAGTGTAATGAGATATTTTTAACTTGAATTACAACAAATACACTTCCTAAATTTAACTTCTTGCAGTGTATCATAAGAATTATTATTTGTTGAATTGTCATGAAATTCGTACTGACAAACTGCCAATAAACACATTTAAATAGATTCTTGATCTACTTGCCCAGACTTTCCCAGTTCTATTTCATATAACCAAGTATCTGCAAAGTAGCATACTGCACATACTTGTGTTTAATCTTAGCATGCAAACCGATTCAGGCTAATTTAAGCATTTGTAATACTGTAAGTTAGCATGCTTTTTCTTTCCAACGTGTAAAACTTGATGACGTTAGAAATTGTCCAACAACTGTGCACAAGAGAGCGCACTTACATGAGGACACATCCGTTGTCTCAGCTGTCTCAATTTTGTTCCATTCATGTCCTGTCAGGAAGAGGGCTTCTTGTTTACACATTCTTGAACTGGTTACTGTAGTTTCCCTGAGTTCTATGGTGACCTTGAACAACATTGCAGAAAATGATCCAGTTTATTACAGTATCATCTGCACTCCTCACCACTGCACTGTTGTCTAATGAAGGTGTGTGTACTGTGTATTAGTTAAATAATTAATATTTAGTGCTGTGAATAGAGACTAAAGCTAACCAGACTCAGAGTCCTTGTGTGCACATAGCTGGCCAAAAAGCTGATTCTGACTCTGACTCTAAAAACACTATATTTTGATGAAAAGCTTATTTTCCCATTAAACTATGAAATTCACAAAACCCAACAACTCTTCTTAGAATAAACACAACATCAATCCTAACCCAACAAAATACAAAACAACAAACAGAAACACTTTTCTAAACTGTTTTGTTGATTTTGTTTATTCTGATGTGCTGTTTTATCTATTTTTTTTACTTCAGGGCCACCATATGTCCTTAACTGTTTATGTGCTAAAGGCTGTTCTTCCTTCAGGCTGCGAGGAGTATCACTTTCTCCACGAGGGCCTGTGTGTCCTCGACTGTCCCGAGAGGTTCTTCGAGGACAAAGAGCGAGGGGAGTGTTTGCGTTGCCACTCTGACTGTGCTTTGTGTGACGGCCCCAACAACAACGACTGTGATGACTGTGTGGACCCGGAGGTGACTCTGTACAATGGGGCGTGTCTGGCGTCTTGCCCCGCCCACACCTATCGAGACGCTTTAACTGCAGAATGTAGAGGTAACACAGAAAACATCTGCAACAGCTTATCTGCCTGTTTTAAAGGTTTATGTTGTAAGCAGAGGTGGGAACAGTTATTTAAAAATTGTCTTTGTTCACCGTTAATCCGTTAGCAAAGCTGTTAACTTTGATAGCAGTTAATCAGTTAATTTGGTTAGTTATAAACTGAAGTTCAGGTTAGCGTTAACCGCTATTATTCAAAACAAGAAAAACATCAGCTTTTTCTAATGTCAATAGATTTGAGTTGTTAAGAGGTCGTCTCGACTTAAAGTCAAAATACACGTGTCTTAACTGAAAATCTACAAATAATAGAGACTTTGTTGAAATATCACCAATGTGGTCACTCCAAGAGCGCTCCAGAAGTTCCTCCATGTACAGTAGGTCCAGCAGCATTTCACAATAAAAGCATCTGAAATTAACGCTGATAATTAACATTTCAGGGATCAACGGAGGTGTGCCCAGCTCTGCTAGTGAGGGCTTATTAAGAGCAGAAAAATTCAGTTTTCTGATCAAAACTAACTCAAAACCCATTTAAATAATGAATATTATATGATTTCTTTTTGATTGTACATTCAGAAGTCTTGCGTTTTTGGTACAATAAAGTAAAAGATGCTCCACTTCTCCACAAACTTTGTTTTCTCCTCTCTTATGCAACATTTTTGTCCTGTAGAACGCCCTCAATGCTTTTCCTCAATTATATTCCTCTCCTCTGCCGGAGCGTGTTTCCTGACTTTGGCTCCGACTAAAATAGCAACGCTTTTCAGACGGTTAACAGGCAGCTGTCAAACCTTGAAAAACAGAGCAGCGATGCCAAAGACGGTTCCCTAGAGGAAAAACACACTGCTCCATTTTTTTTTTGTTATTCAAAAATCACAAAGGATGCCGTGTTTCTCCCAGGAAAACATTGTAGGCGATGCCCACTTTTATTGCTACATACAGGAGCTGCCAACAGTAAGATATCTGAAAGGAAGTACAGTGGTGTACTGCAAAATGGACAGAGGGGGATTTGTTTATATTCATCTGAGCTCAACACAGGATAGAGAAGTTGTTTGTACAAACACGTAAAGGACACAATGGGGGGAAACAAACAAGTTAATTGTCTGACTACATACAAATTAATGAATTATTCAAAGACATGCAGGCACTTGCACTCCATGTGCAGAGGCTGAGTCCCGTCTTAAGGGCTGGTTTCTATCCTTGCATAATTTCATTTCCTCCTCTTTCTCAGCTTCACCTTCACAGTTTGATTAAAAACTACATAACATCTTGAAAAAAGACTACTTGTAAAGCACCTTTCAAACACAAAGTGATACTCAGAGTGCATTACAGTAAGGATCCCAAATGCACATGATCACAGACACAATGAACACTCAATCAAGGAAGGAGTGCCATAATTACAAGTAAGAAAGTAAAACCAGATTTCTATCAAAGGTAAAAAATAAGAAATCAATTTTAGTGTAAACTCAGATAAAAACATATGAGGGTTTATTTTAAACATTCAAATAAAATGTATGGAATGTTGAGTTCAAAATTAAAGTAAATTGGATGCTTAAATTCTTGTTATTTTGAAAGAAAGTGCAGCTGATCTAAGGTGTGTATTCTAAAAGTTTATATTCTTGATAAGTTTTAAGCTTCATTTTTTTTAAAGTATAAAGCGAGCGGGCTTCTCTGGCATTTATAAAAAGTGTGTTCCCGAGATTTCGTACAATTATCAGACAAATCAAAAGTCAAGACTAATAGATTTTGTTCCTCCTATTATGTGTTTCACTCCTTCATCCTTAATTTGATTCAGTGAACTTTTTATGTTTCTAGAATGTGATGCGTCCTGCCTCACCTGTTCCGGTCCCCACTCCAACTCCTGCACCAGCTGCAGAGACGACCACAGGCTCGAGGGCCACAGCCATTGTGTGCCGTTAGCCAACAAATGCTCACCTCACGAGTACGCAGACCAGCACGGGGACTGCCATCCGTGTCACAAATATTGCCACAGGTGCTCAGGTCCCGGCAAAACTCACTGCCTGAGCTGCAACCAGAGACATCTCCTGCTCAGTGAGTCGGGTTTGCAGGCCTCGTGATATCTCCAAACTCTCCGAGCATCTGTGACTTGTTTGTTTGTGTGGTTGTGTGATCTTCATGTGTGTTTGTCGCTACAGATGCCACCTGTGTGGATGCATGCCCCACCGGCTACTATGAGGACGAGCCAGGCCAGAAATGTGAACCATGTCACGTTTCCTGTCGGATGTGTGTTGGGGAAAATAGCTATGAGTGCCTCGCCTGTAAAATCCACCTATTCAGAGAGGGCAAAGAGTGTGTGGAGACCTGCCAGCACAGGTAGTTCAACCTGCTCACTGCCCAGCTGTGCTGCTCATCTATCACATTGAATGCGGTCACACAGTGTTGTCATTAATAAAAGATGGGCTCAGTCCCATAATGTCAGTGTGGACACTAAACCATTGCTTTCCTTTAGTTAACTGGACAGGGGTGCAATTTGGAGATCAAGCTAATTCAGCCTGAGATTTAAATAGCCACGCATGCAGCCTGTAAAATGCTAATTAGACTTGATTTTATTAGGGAAGGCAGTGATTGTGAGAGTTAAATTAATGTCCTGATAAATTGACGTGCAGTTAAATGTTCAACAAAGGGACACACAGACTTTTTATTGTTGGACCTGCAACCCTTAATATTTTTAAGGCCTGCAATCGAACATTACTACAAAAAAAAGAGAATATCACTTTGACTTTATTATCCAGAGTTTGTGTCAAGTCCTCAGTAGAGCCTTCAAGTGTTTTGTTGTGGCTGCTCCCTCTGTCATTGTAGTTTGGGATGATTAAAGCTGTTTGTGACTGAGTGGCAGCGGAGAAGATTTTTTTTTGAGGACAAACAAAGCTCTCATCTTCTTTAATTGAACCTTATCCATCATTACTTTCCCACCAGTCACTATGGAAACACGGACTCTGGGTTGTGTGAGAAGTGTGACCCGAGCTGCGGTGAGTGTATTGGGGGCGGGGAGGACAGCTGCCTGAGCTGCGCTCTGGGTCTCATCTACTTACGGAAAGAAGGCCGTTGCCTCCCCTCGTGCCCTCAGGGATACTTCCACGACGCTGTGCACAGGACCTGCGAGCACTGCCACGCCAGCTGCAGAGCGTGCTCAGGTAGGAGCGTCCACTCAGCACTAATTTAATATTGTGGGAATACACACACACACACACACAAACGAACACACACATCGTTGCAGGTGATGAGATATTGATGCTTCTGTTGTCTCCACGGACTGCAGATGTGAAAGCGCTGAACTGCTCGGACTCTGCCGTGTATCGACTGCATTAATCTTATAGACTGTACAGTGCAGGTTCATGTAGAATACTGCAGACCCAACAAAGGAGCATTTATTTAACCATTCCTGAATGAATAATATGAAAACTTTAACTTTAATTTAATCCAAAGTTTCAAAACAGTCTGTCAATATTTCTTAATCTTGTTAGTGTCAATAAATTCTTGGATATGAAATCAAGAACTGTGAGGTTCTTACTCAAGACGAAGAACATGCTTTTATTTATATTACGTTGCTAATCATTCTCCTTAAAGAACTTGGACATATAAACAAATTACCAAAGCAGAAATGTGTATTTGTTTGGGACCAATTTCAGTCCTGGATTGATTTCCAGTTAATTTGTACAGCTCATTATAAAATCGTCCAAGTGCCAATGTTCAGTATAGTGTAGGAACACTCGAACACAGTAAATATCCCACTTTGGAAACACAGAAAACACTTTTCCTGACGCCTGACAGATGTGGGATACTTTTTGATGGATTATTAATTCTAAAGGAGAATCATTTACAAACCTCCTGAAGGTTGGACAACATGGTACATTTATGACCTGGAATAACAATAGACCTTTATATTTCCCTAATAAAACCATGCTGATTACCTCAGAGAGCCGCATTGTTAAAACAAGTTAAACTCTGAAAGAATATCTATACTTTGTAACGCCATCATAATGCAGACCATTGTCTGATCAGCTGTGATGCTCTGCTGAGATTGCAGCCGACAGTGCTGAAAGTATTATAAACTATGAAGTTTGAGTGCGCTCTACTTTAAGAACTATGTGGGAAAGACCATTTCTAAATCCCTCCAAGCATGGTTTGAAGGTCAAGCTCGACATGTTTATACGATAAATGTATTGGTTTTTTTGGAATGTATTAACAAAAATAATCGACCAGATGATTTCCAGACTTACCTTTTGAGTTGTCTTGTATCTGCAGGAAAAGATTCTCGATCCTGCGACTCGTGCTCCCCTGGATTTCTGCTCTCTGATGGCATGTGTGAGACAATGTGCGATGTAGGCCAGTATCCTGTTATAAAGGTAACCATGCAATATTTAAATTAAGTTTTAATTTCACAAATATTAACTTTTCATTAGAGGAAAAAAATCCTAAGCCTGTCCTTGCTCCACCAAAATAATCATTAACTAATGTTTTGGCCCCGGGAGTCAAATAATGCAATTCAGGCTGACTTATTACTGCACCACGAGAAATTTCAAACAGCAGAGTGAAAATTATGACTGTGTCATGATTCAAAATAAATCTCCTGGCTCCTGCTGTGAGGCTACTGACGGAAAGTGTCTGGCAGGTAGATGCATATTAATTGGTTAAGCTGAAAGGCAGTGCATTAGTTATATTCAGCCCTTTTGGTAATGAAAGTTTTCTTTGAAGCTTTGATGTAGAATTCACGCTGTAGCTGTGTGTCTGTGTGTGATGTCCTCTCTCCTACCCCTCATCAGGGTTCAGGCCACGCGTGTGAAGAGTGTGACGTCTCCTGTCTGGAGTGTCAGGGTCCTGGTTCAGCCAACTGCACCATGTGTCCTCCTCAGGCCATCTTAGAAGCTGGAGGGCGCTGTCTGCTGTGTTGCCGCCATGAGGAGGAGGAGGAGGAGGCCTCGACGCAGCAGCAGGACTGTTGTAACTGCACTGAGACTCGAGGTAGGCTGTGGGTCGGTGCTGCTTATAGAGAAACCCAGAGGAAAAATGGAGACTTCACATGACACGGTTTAAAGTTTATGATACACTGTTTAAGTTCATTTTTTTGATTTCATTCAACGCGTTTACAAAAATATTAATTATTATAATAATTAGAAGAAAAAAACTGTATTCGTAAAGCCTCTTTAAAATCAAGAGTTTTATAAAGTTCTTTGACATACAGAAAAAATTCAAGGAGCAACCATCGGAGTTGAAAAATGAAGCTGATACGGAAGTGCAAAATCCTCCAGTTTGTCGAGGGTCCGCTTGAGGCTGGCTGCAGACGCACCTACACCCATTCCAAAAAGCCAGTTTTTACAGCAGAAATGAACATGTTTACAGCCTGGTTCAAAAAAAGAAATTGGTCTGATTAGCTCATGTGTAGATCGGCGCACACTGTACGGAGGGGGAGTTTATTAATAACTCTTCCGTTTTGATTTTATGAAGGGTAAACGTTATTCACAATAAGGCGCCCAGCTGACCTCATTGACAGGCGGGTATGATGCAATGGTTTGTCAAGAAGCTTAAAACCAGCTTCAGGTCCAGCTCTCAGCCGGTCCTTAGGTTGACTTAAAGTGAGAGCGAGACAGCATTTCCAGTATGGAGACCACCATTGATGGGACTCCACAGCCCCCTACAGTAGCGTGCAGTAACGTGACGTCACTCAGGCTTTGACCATTCATATTTACAGTCTATGAAAAAAATCACAAAACTCAGTAGGAAACAAAAGAACATGGCCAGACACAGCAAGGCAATATGAGCCACAGTCATTTTGAATTTAGACCAAAAGAACAAAAAGTGAAGCAGAGATAAAAACAGAGAAAAAAAAGGGTTAAGTGACAAAGAGCAATCTAAGACAGTAAGTGAAGCAGGAAGAAATAAAAGCATTAAAAAGACACGAAAGAAATAAGGAGATATAAAAGCAGGAAAAGTAATTAAATAAAAGTGAAAGGATATAAAAGAAATAGAAGAAATGAAAGCAAAAGATTAAATATAAAATAAGCTAGAGTTCAAAAGAAGATATAAAAGCAAGTCTATAAAAGAAGTCATTTTAAAGATGTCACCGATGATACAAAACAACAAACTCAAAAAGATCATACGGCCTTGACAGTTGCTTTAACATTTCTGTGTTGATGGTGTCACAATGTTTGAAAAAATAGTGATGCTTGACTAATCAAATCTTTCCCTATAAATTAAGCTATAGATGTTTTAGAAAATGTTTATTTTTAGATTTAGTTGATTTGTTACTTTTGTTCCTAAAGCCCCAGAGGCTTGTTTCTGACAAACGGTCCCAAACTCACAGAAATATTGAACTTGATTGACAGCTTACCTGAAGGTGTTTGTAAGAATCCAGCAGATACCAAATGATGATGACGCCACATGTAGATGATTATTTAGCTGTGCTGGGTTGTCATCATACTGGTCATGAACCTCCAAAGAACAAAATGCTACATTTTCTAAACAGTCTTACAGTAAGCAAGACCAAATATTTCACTCGGTTTCAAAATAATAACAGTTTAGTCATTTTATACTGAGATTCCTGTCTGAAGTGATTAGAGCCTGACCGATTGATTGGCCTGCCGATAATATCGGCCGATATTAGCATACCATATCGGCTAATTTTATCGCAGATATTGCTCGATTTATTCACCAGTCAAACAGCACATCATTTGAGTCTCATTGTATTACACTAGCAGTTCTCTTTCACCAGTAGAGGGCGCTATATGATAACAACAAGCATCATCACTCTGCAGAGTGTCAAGCGGTGATGCACGTAAATGCGCAGTTACTATGGTAGACGGTAGAAAGATCTAAGAAAGATATCGGCCAATATATCTGTATGGCTTTAGTTCTCTTCCTAATATCGATATCGGACCCAAAAATCCCACATCAGTCGGGCCCTAGTTTTCTCTGCACTCTTCTCACTGGTTTGAAATTAGTTTTTTTTTTTTTTTTAAGTTTACAGTTGGTGAATTGAAGGCAACTGTTAATCAGAGCTGACCGACACAGTCCTGATGAAGTTTGAACACTTATTAAATAATTCCTACATTTCATATTTGAACTGTTGCTTATTAAGTCGTGAATGTTTAATAATTTAGAGATGAACTCTTAGATGCTTTAAATCAAGTTGAGTGTTCTTAAGAGACCTGACACTGTAGGATTCATAATGTTTGAGCGCATCTTTAGTGAAGTGAACAGTGTTTTATCGGTTATTGGTTCAGGATTTTGTTATTTTGGTCTTTTGAGAAGAATGTTAACTAGTTTAGATTATTTTTTAAACAAAATATTCCTTTAAAAAAGCAAACAGCACCAACAACAGGCATTAAGATAATAAGAGCCTTAGCCTGGGAGGCAAAACCCAGGGGAATAAAACAAAGGCTGAAAATGACTTTCTGATGCTTGTTAAGCTTATTACTGAGAGTGCATTGTAATGAGTGAAGGTGACTCCATTTAGCATATTTGTTTTTTATCAGCTCCTTTCTTCTCTGATCTGGACTTTAGAAAACAAAGCTCAGACAGAATTTCGTGAATAACAAACTAAAACTGTGAAAGTTGTTGTTGGGTAAAGTGTATGATTTTGAAAAGTGACAGGGTCGCAGTTAAATATCCTTCCAAACAACTTTTGAGAAGCTTGAAACAGCTGATTTACATTTTCGACTTGAATTGATACCCCCGTGGTTTCAGCACTGAGAAGAGATTAAATATGATTACATTAAATTTGTCTTTTGACTCCCCGTCTGTGTGGGATTTCAAGGCGAATGTGTCCTCAGCACCAACCTGGCCTTCAGAAACGAGGAGGAAGAGGAGGCTCGAGGTAACCTGGCCCTTTTCATCATCGCCTGCATCTTGTTGGTGCTTGGACTAGTAGCCGTAGTGTTCATCATCAGACACTCCCGCTCCAAGAGAGCACCCCCGGACATCACTCCCCGCGGCTATGAGAAGCTGGGCTCCGCCGGGGGATACGGAGGCAGCAGACATGGCGGTTACAACTCTTCCTCTTCTACGTCTCACAGCAACCGTGGCGCCAGCTCCTCCTCCGGAGGCCGCTTCCAAGAGGCTCAGCTGGTTGACATCAACGAACGTCGTTCAGCGGCTAAGGATGATGATGACGATGACGAGGATGAGGACATTGTTTACATGGGTCAGGATGGAACTGTGTACAGAAAGTTCCGGTACGGACAGCTGGGAGAGGACAACGAGGATGAGTTGGAGTACGATGATGAGAGCTACACGTTCCGATGAAGATTAAAAAAAACCTTTATCCTTCCTCTTTCCTCTGCGCCCTTTATCTCCTCCTGCCCAGGGGGGACAGACCCATTTATCCTCCTCTGAATATGGGTTGAAATGAGACATGAGAAGATATTTATAAAGAGCAGCATTTTACAACTGCTATCCATTCACAAAATGAAAAGTGCAGCTAAAAAAGTCAGTGTGAAATAACCTCAAGGGCTTTTTAAAATAATGAAGCTTCATTTCTAGTCTTGTTTTTAAGTATGTCGACTCCCTGCATTTATCTATATTTAAAATAACTTGAATTAGTATTACCTAGTTTTGAAAATGTCATGAATCATATTATCCATCTTTTTAATTGTTTTGTCAGATTTGCATTGTAAGGTTGACTCAACATTGTATTTCTTTTGCTTTCCTACATTCCCATGTGTCTCCTGACTATGACTTTTCATTTTCAAAGGTGTTCTGTTCAAATAAAGTCTGGAAGAGAAAGCATTAGAAGAGTGAGTCATGATTTCAAACTTAGCAGCAGAGCAATCAAAGTGAAACATGATTGAAATGACTGAAAACAAAACTCAGACTTCAGTCCATGTTTATTAAATTACTAGACAGTGATCCATCATTTCTCTGAACATCCTTTATACACCAAAGAAGACTCGAATGTGAGAGGACAGCCCGTTATCTATGAGAGGACATGCACTGATGCACACATGCGTGTAGAGACGCTCACTCACACACACACACTGAAGATATTGTGCTTTACAGATATCCCTTTTTGATGTTCTTCTGAGGTTTCATCTTGACGATCCAAGAGAAGCTGAAGATTATGCTCATGTATTTGACGGACTGTAAACACACACACACACACACACACACATATTTGCAGAGCTTAAAAGACATGCTCTCAGATTGCACTTAAAACTTGATATTGATAACCTGTTCCTTCTTGGTTTCATAGACTCTATAAAGTGAAACATTTCTATTTGTAGGGTTATTTCTCAGCTTTAGAACAAGTACTCACTAAGACAGAGGTTGTGATTGCCTAACTGCAATACTTGGTCATTTATGGCACAAGGTTTCCTTTTTCTTTTTGGCAAAAACCTTGTGCTTTTATTGGAAGTTGCTGACACACAGGTTGCTTATTTATCTGAAATACTGAGAGCGTGTAACCAGTAAAGGATGATATTATTGCTTCACTGCTTCTCATGCACACAACTACAAACACTATCGACTCTACAAATGGATTTTGCGCAGTGCACTGTCTGGTGTGTAATTGCATTTCCTACCCTACCGTGAACAGTGATGCTACCCTGGACGTGCTGCCAAGCATCACACTTGACTGTATAGTTCTCTGGATTGTAAGTTTAAGGTAAAGATGCTACAGCAGCCTTAAAGAACGAGATCTACCTCGGATGGAGTGTAAGATTGTAAGTTTCATATTTAACTCCAGTGACTTATTGGCAACCCCTGAAACACACACACACAAACATACACACACTACAGCTGAACAGGCCTTCCAACTTCACCCGTAAAATACAACAGTGACTTCTGAACATTGAGGTGACCCATCCATTTTGGAGTCTTGGGTTTAAGAGCTGCTGGCACCGGCTGCGTTTTGCCTGCTGCGAAGACCAAAAAGAACAAAACAGAGACATTAAAGACGGGTATGTTTATGTATGGGTGACAGACTGCTGACACCGGGCCATTACTCTTCTGTGTGTGAATTTAAACGTCTGCGAGGACTTACTCTGTTCTGCCTGCTGCTGCTGCTGCTGCGGCTGCTGCTGCTGGCTCTGGTCCCAGCAGAAAACTATTCATTCTTGAATGAAGGAAGAAAATGAGGGACAGAGTAAAATGTTAAGTTTTTATGACAGGATATTTTGTGAATTTGAAGACATGTAACTTGTGATTCAATGCACAACTGACAATCACACAGCTGCCGTTATCTTCTGACTTTTTCGCTCAAGACAGGCAGACAATCAAAAGTAAAAATGTGGAAGTATATTAGACCAAATTTAAACTAAAACAACTTATTTCATCACCTGTTACCAAATGTCAGACAAATGCTAATGTTTGCAGTCAGTCACTTTTCTAAATTACAGGAAGTGGCTGAATGCTAATATAACCTTTCAAAACTAAACTGTTGTAAGATAGGGAAAGAAAAGTTAAAAAAACTTTCCTTTAGCTAAACAACATATTGGACTACCCATTAGCTACCATAAAACAACAGCTAAAGTTAGCTTTTTACTACTTCCTAGCAATATTGTGGTTAGCAAATACTGCGGCGGTCATATCATACACCACACAATAAAAAGATAACATTACCTTTCAGTTACTTCCCATGTAATGGTTAAACTAGGAGCTGGCTGGATGCTAACATAAGCTTTTGTCTAGAGATGGCTAATGGTTTTTTTATATACTGTATGTTTTTTGTTTTTCGTTTTTAAATTCGACCCATAGTTCCTCAAGATTTTCACAATCCATTTTCTAAGCGGTTGCTTATCCATCAAGAAATATTTTCTGCATTTCTACCACTCAACACGTTTCGTCTTTGGGCTGTGTCTAAATCAAGGGAAAATGGCCGCCGTGTGAACGACGAATTAGTCAGCAAGAGATTATAATGGATTCTACAGTTCATGCATTTATTATCAGTGTAATCAATCACTGTGAAATAAGGACAGGCTCATTTATTTTACAGTAATGATAAATGAGATAAAACAATGCATTTAGCATCTTTAGCAACTTTTTTTTCAGTCTCCGTCCTTTAATTGCAGCCATAGTCAGATCCAATTGGTCCTCTTCCAACAGAAGAGTCTCTGTAATGTGAAAGTGAGCCATCTGATAAATTAGCGCTCTAGCCAAGGATAAAACTGAGGCAGGGGCAACTGGCTCTGCAGAGGGAAGTAAAGAGAGGCAGGAGAGTCGGTACTTACTTTGAGTTCTCTGCAGCTTCCTTCAGTTGCTTGTCAAGTCTAAGGGTGAGAGTTCAAATGACAAGATGAATATGTAAAGAGATAGTTCATGCTCAGTGGAGCTTGGGGGTGGTGCATTGTTTTGGGGCCTGGAGGGACTCACCTAATGATACACTCTGGGATCTGGATGCTTTCCATGGGGATGAGTTCCTGCAGCTCATCCAGACTGGTCACATACTTTATTTTACTGCTGAACTTGGCGCTGTGACAAGAGCAACATGGACACGCACACATAAAATCAAGTACCAGTGCAATGACAGGCACATAAAGAAGATGGTGGGAAGTAACTGGCTTGGCATCCGAGAAACAAAATTCAAGTCTGTTTTCTTTCAAAGGATTTTACAGCCATGCTAGCATCTCTGTGAGGCTGAACTTCATTACAGAAGTGCAGTAAGCTAAATGCTAACACAGCATGCTCAGTGTCACAAAGACAAGGCAAATGTGCTGATGTTCAGAAGTATAATGTTTTCTGCGTTTAAAATCTTAGGCTAGCATGGTAGCATGCTAGCATTTAGTAATTTACACTTAACACAGCTTATGCTCTTCAGTAGTGTGCAGAAATAAAAATACATTGCAATGTTGGACAGCAAAAGTTATAAAATGTGATCCTTAGAAGGGCATGAAGATTTAAAAACCCAAGGATAACCAAAATCCTTAAAGTTATTCTGTTGTTTTTTTACCTGATGAAGGGCTTGGTAATAGCTAGAACGGTCCTGATAAACCACGACGGATGGAGAATAATGAAGGATTTCAAATTCTTCCGGAGCCTGGAGACAACACAAAATGTCAAATGTTAGGTGTGATTGTGTCTTATTTTTACTTCTCATTCAGGGGAGATATTACACAATATGAACTGATTAAGGGGAAAAAGACCTTCTGTCAATCATCTGATAGCATTTCTTCAGCCAGCCAAGGCCGGGCATTCTTCTGTGAGGTGTGGCTCCATTTAAGTACACGATCATGTAGTCCTCGGCCACCATCAGCTCCAGTGTGCTGATCACATAGCTGAAGACAAACGCACAAAAACATGCATCAATACACAAAAGTTGAATATTAGGACCTTGACTTCTTTTTTGGGAAGAATTTGTATTTTTTTCCTGGAAAAGTGACTAAAAGAGCCAAACTTTTACCCAAATGTATCATTACAGTACAGTATATATCCCTTCAACCCTGTTGTTCTTAAAGAAAATGTATCAATATAAACTTCAGCCATGCGGCATTTCACTTTTGGTATGTTAATTTGTATTATGTTTAAATATGAATTTTAATTAAAGTTGTAGTCCATGAGCTTCAATGTGTGTCTCAAAATTCCAAATCTGGCCAATAATTGTTCAGACATTTCAATTCAAAAACCCAAATGTCACTCTCATAGTGACGCTAAACCAAAACTAAGATATCTCTGAAGTCATTAGGATTTATTTCCCTCCATCCATGTCTGTACAGTAATGTAATCAGAATCCATCCCATAGTTGTTTAAACATTTCAGTATGGACAAAAGTGTCAAGCATGACATAGCAATTCTTAAAGATACACTTTCATTGCTAAAAGTTTTTAATGCATTTTTTATCTTATCACGTGTTCAAATAGGACTTTCATTCTGGACACAATATGTCATAGCAAATGGTAAATAGACATGAGCTTGTATGGCGCTTTTCTAGTCTTTTTTTCACACCGCATGTCACACCTACTCATTCACACTGTAATTGCAGTGGTTGCTATGTAAAGTGACCATCAGAAGTATCTAGTCCCATTCATACACACTCATTTGTCGCTGACGAAGCAGAGGGAGCAATTCTGGGTAAAGTGTCTTGCCCAAGGACACATCGGACATGTTGCTGCAGGAGCTGGGGATCGACCGACTCTACCAACTGAGCCACAGCCGCCCATACCAAATGGAAAACAATAACCAAACAAAATCACTGGCTGCTTTATAGATAATGGAGAACATCTTGACAGTAATGCATTTACAATAGTAAGCTCGAAACCAATTAATAACTACCACTTCACTCACTCTTAAGTGGACAGTAAAAGGCCTCTTGTGTCAGAGCAAGTCCTCTGTTTCCAAAATGGTGAAATGTGGAAGTAAGAATTGCAGAGCCATGTTTCTTTAACCTGACAGCCAACAACAGGCAAAACTTATCGAGATATGCTGTGTTGTTCTTTATTTGAAATTCTTGCAGTATTTTTAAAAATTCACTCATTTGATGTTAGCGACAAGAAATTGGTAAGAATGTTGCTTCATGGAAAAACTTTTTTTCTTTGAGTGTCTTTTTTTCCTCCGTGTGTGCATTCACCTCAGCAGCTCAATCAAAACACTTCTTTTCTGAAATCCAATACTTTGAATTGCACCAGAAAAACGTATCTCTTTTTCTTTTCTCTTCACAACACCCCAAATTCGCTCCGTCTTCTCACGCAGCAGGGAACTTCGTCGGCTGCTTTGAAAATAAAGATGAATATCCTCGGCTAACAAAGTCCTTCTGGTTTTCCTCAATAACTCCTCTAACTTCAATGACTTTAAGCTCAGTCTGAGTCTCCTTTTCTCCTGAGTCAATGTCATTCTCCAGAAATCAACAATGAAGACCCACTCTGTTTCGTGACTGTGGTGATCTTCTCCCACTAACATCAAGCATGCATGTCGTCAACCACCGGCTAAAGTTAACTCCTTTTCACAAGGATTCAGACCTAAAGCCATTTGGCATCAGAAACTGCAGACACCATGGCGAACCTCCTTTCAATACTATCCAAAACTCTCAGATATGCCAGCTTACTCAATATCTTTCACAGAACAGCCTGTGGGATGTCCAAGCATGAAATGCGACTGTGCCAGCACAACAATGAAGATATGTACATGGTAGATCTCATAAACAGACTAGACGATCACATCTATCACATTACTCAGAGAGTTTTCCATGCGTAAAGGGGCCATAGCTGGTTTAAAGCATTTGGAAATATCTTAAAGTGTAAATAAACAATTCACCATTTGAGTGAGATAACTACTGTATATTTATGTTGGCTTTTTTTGTTTGAAATCAAAAAGGATGTGCTAAATGTTAGCATGCTAACATGCTCACATTGACGCTGATAACTAGCAGCCTAGTTCACCATCTTACTTCATGCTCTTCCCATGCTTCTTGCTCACTAGCACTACATTGTAACTGAGGCTGATTGGAATTTTCTAGGTGTTTGAATAGAAGACTCCCATTGAGACTAAAAACGTCAAGTCAAGTCATTGCTTCTTTCTCTTCATACCACTAGTAATATTATTTTAAGATGATTTTTTTGGTGCCTTCAGTAGATAGGACAGCTGTAGAGAAACAGGATTATGTGGGGGAGAGAAAGTGTGGCTGCACCAAATGGTTTTAGGCTCGGAGCCGAACCCCCGGTCATTACGATGAGGGCTTTGCCTATGAACAACCTTCTCCACTGATTTCACTAAACCAGCACCCCAGACCATAAGTAAGTCAAATGCTTTTATTAAATAGTTGTTAGCCATGATAGCAGCATGGCTTAAGGGATGGGAATGAAGGCTGATGTTTTAAACTTTCCCCCCCAAAAAATGTTTGAAATACTTGAAAAACCAGTAACATCGATGTATTTGCTAATTTGCAATTTTAAGCAACAAAACACACTAAATTGAAATAGCTCAAATCTATCCTTTGTAAAGCCTCACAGAGCTGCTCGCCCTGCTTCAAACTCAGTCTTGTTTGGGACCCTACGGATGATGTGGAGTCATTCCAACATCGATACTAATAGGTCTGGCCATATGATATTCATTTCCATGTCACTATGTTATAGTGGTGCTAAAAAATAAAAATAATTCATGAGCAATAGCTGTGGCTCTTCTTTGACAACCAAGTTGCAGTTGCATGAGTGAATGAATTCCTGACTTACAGCGAAGGGAAAATAATGACAGGTTGTAAGTCATTGCATTGTAATACTCACAGGAAGAGATTCTCCATTATTTCATGGTAGTCCTCTCTGTCACTGTCTGGCAGGAAACAGGCAGCAAACACTATGATGGCATTCCCTCCGTTACCATAGTAGCCTTGATAAAAAGACAGAACAAATAAGTAACAAGAGTTCACTTTACCTTGATTCATGACCTTTATTAGCATAGTTTTCATGACTTGATTGCTCTTATTTTTCTCCCTTTTGTTCCTTGTATCAGCCAATCTGGGTGTCTTTTGTCCGTCTGTCTCTCTCTACCCTGTTTCCTCAAACTAGTATTCAGAATAATGTAATTTCCTTTTATTCACCAACCCATTCATTACCAGATTTGGTGACACTCAGATGGAGGGTCTTCTATCTAAATGACGAAGATGGTGATATTGGCTTTTTAGTGACAGACATCTGTTTCCATTGGACAGCTAGGTTTCACTTAAGCCAAAAGATGATGGGAAGAAAATATTCTGCTTGCACTATGAATGGCTCCATTTTCAGCCCATAATGGATATATGGGAGGATCAGCCCATGCCTTTTAGGTTTAGGAGGACTCCACAAAGGGGGAGCTGGGGCCCACTACCTGTGAAACCAACATAGTCTGACTCAGACTAAATCAAAGACCTTCTTTCAAAAGGCAACAAACTCATGGAAAATACCATTAACTGCTTAAAGAGGATTTTTCAATTTGTAATTTTTTCAAGCAAAAAGTACAAAAAAAATATTTCTTAACCTCTGATGTAAAGATTTAACATTATCCATTTCCTAATGTACGTCTTTTTGTGCAAAATGGCTGGTCAAAAAGAGTAAAACATTGATCAATCAATCTGGTTTTCAAACCCAAAAAAATCAGTGTCAACCCAATGTTAGTGGTAGACTGTTTTGGGTTTTGACATCAATCTAACGGTTTTTGAAGTCCAGCCAACGTCTGAGTTTGCTGTCCATCCAACTTCAGTTTATGATGACATTTCAACATTGGGTTTTGGCATCAATTCAGCATCAACACAACAAATGTCAATGTCAACTCAATGTCAATCTTGTAGTCAACCCCATGCCTGGTTTTGAAGTCAACCAAACCAATTTAACGTTTGGTTTTCAGATCAAACCAGCATCATGCCGTGACGTCAATCCAACATCTGGTTTTGATAACAACTCAACACTACTTTTCAAAAAGCTATCCTTTTCATTTGCTGTTTTAAGATATGAACCCAACATTGTGTTTTGACTTCTGGTTTAGGTGTCAATCCAATGTCTGGTTTTGACATCAACTGAACATCAGGTTATGACTTCAGCCCAACATTGGGTTTTGAAATCAATTCAACACTTTTCAGAAAGATTTTCCATAATTTGTTGTTTTAAGATATGAACCCACCATCCTTTAAAGACTTAAATTCAATGTTAAGATGTCACTCCAATATCAGTATTTGATAATTATCCATTGTTTCTTTTAGACATAATTTCACTCCTGGTTTCAATGTTAAGTGTTAGTGTCTGGTTTTGGTATTAATTCATCGTCAAGTTTTGGTGTAATACAAAGTCTGGTTCTGACGTCAACCCAACATTTGGGTTTTGACATTGTTGGCTTTGATGTCAGTCTAAGTTGGATTTCATCACCAATCAAAAGTCCAATTTTAACATCGAACCAATGTTTGGGTTTCACATCAATTTAACGTTTGGTACAGACAGCAATACAAGGTCAGGGTGTGACATCAATTCAACATCTGATTTTGATGTAAACATCAGGTTTGCTACAACTGAAGGGTTGTAGTCGGGTTTTGTTATTAATGATGACATTGAGTTCAAACATGAACCAGACTTCAGGGTGAGACATCAACCCAACACTGATTAATACGAAAGTTTATTATGTCCATTTGGGCTTTAGCACATTTTTATGGTAATTTGTCACTATATTTCACAAATTCAGAAGAGTAAGGTTAAGTTCTGGGGATAAGGAAATGTACTTGTTACCATAAACATTATTTTCAAACTCAAGCCATTTGATGAAACCTCAAGGAAGAAGCTGCATCCATTTCTTTACTTGTTCATTTGGATTTTTTCTTTTAAATCCACACATTAAACTGTTAATCATCAATGAGCGATGTTTTAGAGAGCACATCCACTTTCATGAAACATACAGGGATAAGAAGACTTTCAAAATCCCACTGTGTTTAGTTTGTGAAAAGTTCACTCTCTGACAGCTTGTGGATGATATAAAACCCATTTGTGGTTTCATCTACCGGCTTTATTTCCTCATTTTTTTGTTGTCTGTCCTCCAAGGTAAAAGGAGGCATTTGCAAAATGAGACATCATTCTGAGGCCTCGTTAGCTGCATAGCTAGCTCAAAAACAATAGGGGATTGTGATATAATACACCAGGGATAATGACTGTTAGGTCGTTTGGGTTTTTTAGACAAAGCTTTTGTAAACACAGGTAATATTCAAGATAGTCACCTCCATGGGAGATGACTCTCATGTAGGGCTCAATGATCTTCATGTTGATGCGGTGCTCCTGCTCCCCAATGACGACTGTCCTCCAAAGTTTGCCATCCTGACGTTCCTCTTCAGCGCTATATGTTGGGATCGGATCATAAGGCTCACTTGTTCCACTCCTATTGGCTGTGTTAGGGTCTGATATAAAGAAAAGAACAAATTCTGTCAAAAAACTGTCAAATATTTAGACTTGTCACAGCAGGAAAGCGTTGTCCAATTCAGGTGTCGCAGTTGGCCTTGACCTTGTACAAAGAGCCGTTATACACAATGCCAGTACCCTGAAGGAAAGCGGCTGAATGGAATTGGGCGATCTTTTTTTATTTATTTACACAGTGCTTTTCCTCCTGTGAAATGTCCTGTGTGTAAAAAATGTCCTTAAGTATCATGATGATTTGTGATACACTCAATGACCCACCTTCCCAGTCCATTTCATGGTCCGTGTAGTCCAGGTAATCCCCTTCATCTGGCGTGTCGAGGTCATCCACGTTAATGTCGAGATCGTCTGGCGTCTCCCCCAAGTCATCCTCGCTTTGGTCCAGTGACAGGCTGATACAAGGAGCTGATAGCTTTTTTCTTTGACCGGCACCTCCTTGCAGGGGTAGAGAGGTAGGAGGGACTGAAAAAAAAAAAGAACAAATCAAAAAATGATCTCTTTGAATAGCTGTTGAAGTCTCTGAATCTGAGCTTCGGTTGACCCATGCTCACCTGGTCTGCCTTCGCCCCCCTCAGAGTTCATTTTGCTCTCTGATGCCAGGTCCATCCGCTGGAGGACCTGTGAGGAGATAATTACAGTTTTTAAATTGGCTCTTATTTCACTACAACAAACCCAGATAATATCCTGATTAATGTGTTGCACACAGTCTGTAAATCTTAAACAATTAAATTAATCTGAGGAGGATCAGTTGTATGACAGAAATTTCAATTCTTGACAAACTTTCTAACTATTAAGTTCTCCAGCACCACAATTCAAGAGTGCTGTACTGTTACACAGCATCCCCCTCAGCCTATCGCTCCTTTATGGAGCATAGGCAGTTGACCACAGGCCAGCAGTAATAATCCAATAATACTCAGTCAAAGCCCTCGATGGTGAGGACCAGGTAAAGACTAATGATGGGTTTGTACTGTATGGTTAGAGTTGTACAGTTGATGTCAGTAATAACACTACTGAAGCAGTTTTCTGTCTTGGATTTGTCTCCTTCATTTCCAGGTTGCTTGAAATACAGCCGAGTGGGTATAGTGTTAATTCTCATGGACGCACCCAGTACAGCAGTCAAATCACAACTGGTGATTCAGGCAGAGCAGGTAACAATGTTACAGTTAACTCTTTTTACTGCTTAAACTGAACTACATGAGGTGAGTAGAACTGCACACAGAGGACAGGGCGAGGCTGTGACGTCATCACACAGAGCGCCTTTCTTACAGTCTTTTTCTTTCTTTTGAGATGAATCACTTTTGGTGTTTGTCATTGTTTCAGTAACATATCTTTTCTTTAAATACTTACATACTTTTCACTGAAGTGACAGTTTCAGGGCATGATAAGATTTTTTTATTGCAGTTTTCCAGCTGTAATTTAAGACAACGATCTAATAACCTCCTCCATTCATGAAAACAAATTAGAGCAAGACCAACAAATTGGTCGTTATAAGGTTATTGCTGATATTTTGGCAGTATCCCTGTGCACTTCTGTGGCAACAATGTTGTCTTGGACAGCATCAGGCACTTTTTATTTATGATGCAGTCACGGAAATCATTTGTTGGCCACTTTTTAACATGGACCCTTAAGTTCTAATCCGACAAGGTCATTCGAATATTGGATTGAAAAATAAAGTTCTCACACTGTTTTGTTTGTAAAGAGTTCCTCAGTGGATAATGGAGCACTCATCAGCTGGCCTCTCTTCTCTAGAGCCTGTATTTCCTCATTGTTCTGGTTTGCCCCGCCTCTAAGGTGAGTTGAGGTTACGCCTAAATAAGACATGTATGTGGGCACATAACTTACAAGACATATCTGTGACGAAATGCCAAAGTATGATTGAAGTCATTTCAATGCAGTGCCAACATTATCTATGTTTGTACAGCTGAGAGCACTGAGAAGTTCATGGTCCAACTTAGTTTCAATCTAGGTCACAGTTTTTCAAACCGCACTGTATTCAGCTGACATATCTGAGTCTGATTAGCTGAGTTTTTTTTTTTTACATTTCCTGATAATACCAGCATGGGTCTTGAAATTCCAGTATTGGATGAACTTTACTAGCAAAACCACAAAGCTATGTGCACACCAGCATGTGTTAAGATATTGTATATTGATTTTAATTGATCAATACATCCACTGTATCTATTTTGAGATGGATTTCCTGAGTCATCGAAGAACACAGGGAGTGAAGACAAAAAGGGATAAGGTGGGGAAAGGAGGAGGGATGAGAGAAATGAGAAAGATTTGGAGGTTAAAGGTCGTCTTCCTCTGTGAGTAATCCTTCCATTCAAACTGGAGGAGGGGGGGGGTGATGCTGAGGGGTGGGCAGAGAGAGAGGGGGAGGGGGGGGGGGGGCAGTGCTTGTTACATCATGACAAGCTCCCCCTCCCCATCGTCCTTCTTCTCTATAGTGCTGATTCAAAGCGAATGAGTGCACGCTTGCCTGAGCACAGATTGGGGCAGAGATGCAAATTCACAGTGAGTCACGTGTGCTCACTCGCATGAAAAAGGACACATCCTCGTTCCACGTCTGCACTCTCTGCCTAGAACGAGGAAAATGTGGCAAAAAAAAAGAAGATGATTCCTGTACAGTGGGGATGACTGTCATGATAAGAATACACAGAAATATGAGCAGTATGCGCCCCCACACACACTTACAAATCCACGCAAATAAAAGAACATGGAATGAAACATGTTCCCACATTGCAGAAAAAACAGAATGAGCATCAGCTGTTTTTGTGCATTCTCCATCAACATCCACAACCCAGTGCTGATGACAGCAACCCCTCCCTCTTCCTCGCTTCCTGTCTGCTGGCTGTGAGGGGAAAAAAAACAAAACAAGAACATATCCCTCTCTTACATTTCTTCTAATCTCCACAGAATAAAAAAGCATCGATCTACTCACCGCACTGCTGGGGCTCGGGATTCTCTGTGCTGGTTGTCGTCTCAGATCATGGATGTACTTCCAGGATCCCTGCCTATTTCCTGCTTCCAGCCCTCTCGATGGAGATGCTCAGCTTACAAACAGCTCACAGCTTCCACCATTTTGTGGTCACATGATCAGGGCTGTTACCAAATAAGGGCGATCACCTGCTATAACAGCTCTGTGCACAGCAGCTTCCTCAGGCAGCTGAATAAGGCTATAGGGGGTAGCGTCTGTGTGATATTATTATTACTCTCACCTAGAGGGGATAAACTGTGTGTGTGTATGTGTAGGTGGTTTTGTGTTATTACTACCAGCAATGAGTGTGGGACTGCTATTAATGCCTGACAGTAGATTTATGAGCCTAGCTGTGCAGCTACATGGTTTTTTTGTAGCCCTCAGGGTAAAAAACAGCAGTAAATGAGAACATTGTCAGATACATGTGCTGATAATATTCACTGGTTCACCACATGCTGGTAAGAAAATGATGACTGATCCAAAGCAAATATCGGAAGCTTACCATGCCACTAAAGCAACTTTAGACGTGTCCTTTATATTCTGCATTACAGCTGAACTTTTCAACCCTTATACTAGCAAACTACAACCGCAGAGCAGATCAAATCAATAGTATCTAGATTGTCTCTCCTTCTGTGTGGAAACAGGCATTGTTCGCCCCACAGGTTTAACCTCGCTGGATGACTCTTTTCACTTACCCCCTGTTTAGCCCCAACAGTTACACAGAGACACCGAGACCAGCCTGACAGACCTTTGCACATTATTTGACCACTGTTTGGTACAAAGGTTGCCAATCAGTGTGACCACGCCTGCGAACAGTCTTTGGTTAATCAGTGCCATGCAGCGGTGTCGTAAAAACCATGAGACGAATCTCGCATTCAGGTACAGAAACCGACGTTTCTTCTCAAGAAAATACTTTCAAGTTACATCAAAAGTGACAAAAGACAAGGAAAGGCTCAGAATCCACTTTGTTTGAAACATATATATATATATAGAACACATATATAATGGTTTTAATATCTACATTTTAAAATACTTGAAAAAATAACATTTCATAGACTCCATGGTTGCTGTTACCCTACACATATATTTTTTTTGCATGAATATTAACTGAGGCGCAGTTGTTCCCGTCCTTCCAGAGCTGTAAGGTGAGGTGGATTACATTCTTAGCTGATGAGGACTTTGTCAAACCAGTTTGATACCATCAACAGATCGTCTCACCAGTAAAGGAATTCAAGGAACGTGTCTGCAACACTTTGTTTCAACAGTAAACTGCCTTTGGGATTGTCCATTTTTCCTTTGGCAAAAGAACATGTTTTTTTAACAACTTATATTGAAAACAAAAAGGCAAGTTTTACAGTGCTAAGATAAATGTGCCTTACCCGACTCTGATGTCTGATTGCCTCTATGTGATGCTTTTGAATGAGCTGCAATCTTTATTATGTAATTTATGAGATCGAATGTTGTACATTTTTACTCTGTTTGTTTACCCAAAGGCCCGACTAGGGACAGGAGTTGGAAATTAGCAATAGCTATATACTTTTTATGCAGCAGTTTCATGCTCTGTATTGAAACTATGTTAAACTGCATTTTCCCTTTTAAATAAATACATTCAAATCAACAGCAGATAAAAAGTCAATGAAAGTGTCCAAACATGTGACTGTTTAACCACCTTTCTGAAACTGTCTCTTTGTCTTAGAACCTCCTCCTCATTCGAGGTTTAACTGGCTGAAGTTTTCTGCTAAAACTGTGTCTTTGACAGATTTGAACACCACCTTGATGTTCTCTGTGTCTGTGGCACAGGTGAAGTGGGTGTAGAGGGATCTAGGGTGCCCACTGTGCTGCTTCACGTACATTTGATGGATGAAGTTTCTCGCAGATTTGGCATCACCCTGAGGTCCTGCGGGGTACAAAAGTGGTCAGAATCAGAAGGCTCACAGCCTGGTCATTCATTTAAAATGAAGACAAAGTATGATGCACTATATTGGAATCATTTTCAACACAGCTGTGAATGCTATTTGCATTAATGAAAAGCAAAATAAGGTTGCATGTTTTACCCTTAAATGCTGGGAAGTAGGTTGCCAAATGAGAATGTGTGATTTTCTCCTCCAGTAAGTCAGTCTTGTTCAGGAAAAGGATGGTGGAGGATCCTTGAAACCACTGGTTAGAGAGGATGGTCTTGAACAAAGCAAGGCTCTCCATCAGTCGATTCTGAAGAATGAGGCCAGAATAGTCTTAAACAGATGACTAACGTACAGAAATAAAAGTTGTTTAAAAGCTGGGAGCAGGGAAAAACTGTTGAGCACAATTAACATCAAGGCCCTAAAAAATCCAAAGCGTTTGATCTTACTTCATCCGCACTCTCAGAGAGGACTTGATCGTACTCGCTCATGGCAGCCAAAAATATGACCGAGGTGACATCCTCGAAACAGTGGATCCATTTCCTCCTCTCTGAACGCTGACCACCCACATCCACCATCCTAGACAAACATGAACAATGATGTAAGTAAAACACAAAGTCCAGAGGTTTGAAGAAACAGATTATTTTAGAAATATACATATTTACTGAATGCTCAGTGTTAGCTTATAAATGCTAAAATCAAGCAAGAACATAACTCATTTTGTTTTAATTAAAATACAACTCGACAGTTGAAAACAAAGATTTTGTCTGACAAGATAACTTCCAGAAAAACCTCAACTTGTCATGTTGTTATTTTAGTTGTGTATGATTTTGGAAAAAAACAAACAAACATATAAAGCAGGCTAATTAGCTTTAGCTGTGATAGTACTGAAGCATTCAAAAGCTGCGCTAGCTATTTTTGACTGTTTCCAATCTCCATGCTAGGCTAAAAGTAATCCCATAGTCACATACTGGTCATAGCTTTATTTTAAACTCTCATCTAACTCTTGATAAGAAAAAACGTTGAAGAGCTTCTCAAACATCAATTTATGTTTGTAAAAGAGTACTTTTTAAATTCATTGTTAAAATGAAGAATGTGTGACTTTTTGATCCAGTAGGTGTCGCCCTTGAGCACCGGCATGAAAACAAAACAAACTGCTGTTTGGCGACACCTCCGCTATTCTGAAACCTCCGCTCTCCTCCAGCGACACACCTCCAACCCCCCTCCACTCGAGTTCGCATGGAGGAGTTTAGCTCAAACGGCGGACAAAATTGTCCTTAGCTCGGGCTGCAATTGCCTGTGGCCTGCATTGTTGTGTTAGCAGGCTAATGTTAGCGCTCTTTAGTTAGCTCGTAGCTTCACATCGCACGTAAATTGACACAGAAGGACGTTATCCAGAACTCTTACATGACTTTCAAATAAGCAGTGAGTAGATTGTTTGTCTTTTGTGTAGTCTTTGACTAAAACAGCTTTTATCGGAGAGACTCAGAGAGGACTCAGAGAGACATTTACAGAGGATAAACTTGATTTCTGCTGTTGCACATTCTTCTTATAAATTAAAATATTTCAGCAAAACCTAACCAAAAACAAATTGCTCTGTGCCATTTTTTCCTACAATTTTGCAGTGGCATGATAAAATAAAATACCCTACCTGAAGATACATTTTTCAAGGTTAAAAGGGTACTCTATGATGCCTGTGGTGGGGACCCTGACCCTCAAGATGTCCTGCTCGGTGGGTATGTATAATGGGGCTGTGATTCTGTCCAAGTCACTCAGGTAACTGAAAAGTGAACAACAATAAAACCAGTTTAATATCCTCACATAAACATGGTCGGATAAAAGTGAATGTCATTCAGGGATTTTACATATGTTATCTCTAATTTGAATTACAAGTCTAAAAACATACTGTTCATTTTGGGTCACCCAGTGCAAAATGAAGCACAATATTTGTTTCCCTGAAAGACCTTTAAGCTTTATCCAAAAAGCTATGAAATATAAATAAAAGACTTACTATTTGGCAGAGTCAGATAACTGGAATTCTCTCCTGCGGTCGTAGCACCTTTGAACACCATGGTCATTCCACACTCTCTTAATGGCGTCCGCCTGCCAAGCCTCCAAAGTGTACACCTGTTCAGCCTGTACTTGGCTCAGTTTCTTTGCATGGCTCTGAAACACACAAACATGCACAGTGGACTTATTTAAACACAAACTTTCAATCTTTGCCTGACCTATTAATAGACCATCAGCCGGATGAGAACTGCAGTAACAGAACTCCATCCAGATTTTTTTGGACACCAACAAAAACACTGATAGAGTAAATGTAGTTTGCGGAAGGATTTCTTTTAACAGTGTGACTCTGTGGAGGGCAATATGCTATATTCACTCTGATGTCATGTTCCAGGTGGGAAGGTCAAACGCTGTAATTATTTCCCACTTGGAAATGATTACAGCGCATAGCTCTACTCTCTTTGCAGTGATTCAATGAGATCAAATTCTACATAAGACATTAGCGTTGTATTTTATTAATTTGAACAGGGTCTTACAGTGTTCTTGTCATCAATATAACCGATCTGTAGAGTTTTCATGGCATTGATCAGCGCTTGGATGGCTGTGAAGATGTTCTGAAACACCAGCCGAGTGAAAACCTTCTTGTCAGCTTCACTGTATCCACTGCCATGGATGATCCTCATCTGTTTGATGAAAGTGCTCTTCCCACTTTCACCAATACCTAGGGAAATCAATGAATGAGAACAAAGCATGAGAAATTCTATAACTTGAAATCAAAACAAGATACCTGTGCCCTTATAAGAGATAAGCACTCAATAATGCCCTTATGCTGTACTGATGTTACATAACCTACCACATGGCCCTTAGTTGCCACCGCAACCCAAACAGCATTGCATTGGAAGGATAGACAGTTAGCCTCGATCCACCCCCTTTGTGCTAGCTCTCACTGCCCATCGTACCCACGTGTGAAAGAGAAAGGGGGAAAACAGAAAGGACAGTCTGTAGAGAAATGTTAGAAAGAGGACAGGGAAGGCAGAGCCAAGGCGAGACGCCTGTTTGGGGGAGAGCTCACCCACGCCAGGTTAGACTGTATCTCCACAAGCCATTTTGATGTGTCGCAAGACTTGCAATCAAAAAAATTCATTCATAAAAATGAATTATTACAGAAAATACAGTGGGAAATTTGAACAGAATGAGGACAGCAAATCTGCAAATGTTTTTTGCCTGACACTGAAATGCTTCTTGAATTACTAGGCTTAATCTTCGTCTTTAGCCTAATTGACATTGATGACACTGATTTAACCTCTCAAGTAACCTTTTTGTACATGGCATTATGTCATGTCATCAATGTAGGCCCTAATTGGTGGTAGGCGCAGCCCATCCTGCCGTCTCTCCCGACCTACTACACATTTTGAAACTCTAATAATTACTTCCATTGCCATCGTTAATGCTAATGGGTAAATAGTACATCCTGCCATAATGCCTACTTCTAGTCTCTGTCAATCTGTTGTAAACCCCACAGCACTTTTACACATCCTAATATCTTAGAAGTATGCTTTCACCTGATTTATAATTACTCCTGCCTGGCATGCAAAGAAGTCAAAAGCACTCCATACCAGGCTGTGTGGTGCTCAACTAAATGCAATTGCTAGATTTAAAAAATCCACATGTAAATCCATTTGCTTTATCTTAGCCGCAAGAGTCTGGTGCCATATCATACTAATGTGTTTTATACACTCTGCAAAACCTGGGATTCCTGATTTCTACTGTGGTATCTAAGAGAGCACACTGCGGTAACATCCAAGCAATGCCAGAAATAGTCCATTTATGAAAAAATACATCAATGAGTTGTAGGCAAACTTCTTTTTCCAGGTTCTTTTTGTTTTTTTTTACCTAAGCTTTATAGATAAATGAACATGTACATTTATTTAGTGGGTCAAACAGAAGTTGTGTGTCCCTGCATGAAACAGTGAACTGCTTCCTGCCCCCTGGTTGTGAATGACTCTTGATAAAAGTGTCAGCAAAACCCAAGTTTGCACTGCATGACCCGTTTATTGTTCTTTTATGTTCAGCACTCTGCACTTTTAACTTATACCCAACATTTTTTGCACAATTAATTCTGACAAAGGCATAAAAACACAGCCTGCAAGAGTTGTATTGTATGTTTACAATGAGCCATTATAGTTCAAAACCCTAATATCTTACAAGCAACAGCACACACTTGTTTAGTCTCGTGAAAAACGCAGCAGTCTAGTTTGATTGAATAAGAAACAAATGTAACGTGGTTCTCTGTACAATAGAACTGGGTTACAGGGCTTCCCCAAATATTTGAGGAATGCAAAGAGTAACGTGTTAGGAACAGTGCCAGAGCCTTGCAATATCATGCATATTTGTTATGTGTCACAGCTGACTCAAAGAAGTGGGGCACAATGCTACTCAATTTAAGGTTTTAATAAATTCACTATATTCCGTCCTTTAATTTCGATTCTTTATACCTACAGAATAATATTTCTTAATTGAACAGTAATTTCTCTGTCCATTTTTTCTCTGCAATTATAGATTTACAGGAAGATTTACAAAACTTTTTGAAAAATGATGGTCCACTCACTGAAGATGCCTTTTTGGTTGTTGTTAAAGTCAAACAACGATTGGTTGGATTGCAATGAAAATGTGTTCAGACTTTCATGGTCGACAGAGGATAACTCCTTATCTCATTCCTCCAGCGATGAGATAAGGTTGGTTGCTTTCGATGGAAATATCTTAAAAACGGTAATATTGATTTGAACTTAATTGTACAAAAGGTATTTTGTTTCTCCAGAGGATGAATCTGAAAAACTTTAACGATGCCCTGAATTTTCCTCCGGCACCTTTATGAGGTTGGCGCTTTTGGTTTAGAGGCAAATTTCTGAACAAATACTGGATGGACTGCAAGCAGATTTTCAATGGGTACTTTAGGTCCTCAGAAAATAAATTCTGAATTTGTTGATCCCTGACTTTACCAGAAGCACTAATATAAGGTTAACCTTTTATGTGTTTTATGAAGTGTCTCACAAAGATACATGGTTAGAGAATGAATGCTCAAGACTTTACTGACCCCCTGTATTTTCCATTAGCACTCAAATGAGTTTCCCTTTTGTAGTTTTGTGTGAACTTTTTTTTAACAACTATTGTAAGGAGTGCAATAAAATACAGTAAAGACAATGATGTCTTCCAGAGGATGAATCCTACAGACTCTGTATAACCTCGACTTTAGCTTTGGCGACATCATGAGGTTAACAATTTTGGATTTGAGGGAAATGTCTCAACAACAATGCGATAGATCACAAAGACATTTTGTATAAACACTCATGGGAACCATAGGATACATTCTAAAGACTTAACAGGAGGTTAATACCTTGTGTCAGAAGAGAATGTTTCAACATCTAATGGGTGTATTAATGACCTTTTGTAGCCATTCATAGTTTCCAGGGGATACATCCTGAAGACTTTGTGGTTTCCCTGTTGTTTTTTCTGGCACTAAAATTAGGTTCACATTCATAGTTTTGTATAAAATGTCTAAAACATTTGTGTCATATTGAATAGTTTGCCAAAAAATGTTGGACATCCATATTCCCTTGCCCTTTAGTATTAACATTAAGTTAACACTCTGGGTTTTGTGGGAAATGTCTAAACATATTACAGGTAGCACTGATTCAATTCTTCCTGTTTCAACCTTGACACATGAGGCCAGAAGCACTTTCATCCAAAAAAGCCTCCAGTGTAAAATATAAACCTGAGCTGTGGCCTTGAAATATATGACAACATACTGCAGTTGACTTTCTATGTTACATTTTAAATACTTGACTTAATACATTCTTGTTAAATGATATTTAATGTTGATTTGTTAGTTTGTTAGAAGATGATTCTTTTTCAGTTGCTGTAAGTGAACATGCTAATAAGCTAATTGTTGAACTATTAGCACTTACCTAATAGCAGCAGCTTTAGCTCGACTTTTTTCTTATCATGTTGAAGCTGTCTCTCTATAGCTTTGTGTATCCTCAGTCTCTCAGCTTCCTCATCAGACAGGCAGCACTTAGCCATTTTTCTACGCGTTTACGACCTGTTTTTACATTTACTACGCCACAGAGATTAGTGAAATGAGTGACTACAGATTGTTCTCGGACCTGCCAAGGAGACTTCTGTCCCGAACAGGTGGGTTGGCAGCAGTCCAGCTCAGGTGCATTTTTACATTCCTGCTGTGCAAGTGGAGGCGTGCGGAAAAGCAGGCTCTGAGAGTATAAAGTTTATGTGAGTTTATGTGTACAGCTTCCAGGGGCCTCTGAGTTTGAACCTCTTTCCCCACAATGAGGAAGAGTGCAGGAAGACAATTGTGGACAGTCTGGAGCAAAACACCAGCAGCATCTATGAAAATGAATCACATCGATACCGGAGGCTATGACAGTGCTTAAATTATCAAAATCAACTGAGATTTCAAAATGTCATTCGTGAACCTAAAAAGTTAAAGGGGCACTGCACTAATTCCCTATGCCCATGGCACTTCCATAGAGCTGGGGAACCCCAAAGACACAGATTGTTTTTAGGATTGTTAGAATAGAAGAAGCTAACGCCCACATTTTCTGCTTCTTGTATGGCAAGAGATCAAATGCTTCGTTTGTACATTTCACAATTCCCATCATGCAACACAAAAATAATAATTTGTTCACACACCCTGCATAATTATTGCCCATATATGTCAATCACTGGACCTCCAGATAGTTACACAAGGTTTCTGTTAACAGTTTCAATTTATTACTGTGTAATAATGTGATGGTCCTTATTAAATGTGAATCATTTCTTCTTTTCTAAATCTTTTATTATCAAAGTAATTGTTATTCGAAGTCCATGAACAATGTACAAGTAAATAGAGTATAAAAAGTATATTCTAAATTCACCTCAAACTAGTGTACGTTTCCCAAAATGCTTTTTTCCATTCGGAGAAGATTCAGGTCCAAATTGATCATTGGAGCTAGCGAAGATCATCTGCCAGCGGCCTCCTCACCCCTGTATTCATCTCTACTTTTGCTGTGTGCTGCTGCCACATTACTTTCAGTGTCTGTCCCCCTCCAAAAATAACATTTCTTTGCCACACTATATATCCCTGTGTGCAACACTAAATATAAATGGACCTCTAACAGAAGTGCTGCTGCAGGCTGCAGCCAGATGGATGCATCACAGAGGAGGATTTCAGGTCCAACACGGCTCCAGATGAGCCGAAGGAGCAGCCAAGAAGATAAAATGCTGAACAAACAGTGTACAGGAGCGGATTCCTGAACACAAATAATGAGAAGAAAAGACAACCCAACAGCAAATCAACAGCAAAATGTCTGTTTATTAATACAATAACATTCAAACACTAAGGCTGCATAAAGAAATCTCAGTGACAGTGTATAAATTAAACAGTTCATATTAGGCCGTAATTAGGAGAGAAGGGTTGTGTAAACATTAGTGCCATGGATGTGCTCTCATTAGCTTTTTATTCCCTTTAACAGCGCGTGAATTAAGAACAAGAATGCATTAGTTAAGTACCTCAGAGATTATTTAACACAAGAGTTTCTCTCTTCAGCAGTTAGCCTTTCAACACTGACCTCGATGCAAGTGAAGGTGAAAAAAAAAACACTCTTACTGTACCATGTGATATTTACAACACGCACTGAATTGAATAATCCTTCAAGATCAAAAGCAATTCTAAAAAAATTATACAAAAACAGACCCTGAATCGAAGAACAATTTATTCTACGGCTTTCACAAAGTAAAAGGAATGCTTGAGTAGCAGAAAGAGTAGGATTCCCTTTGAAATGTGTGTTCAATTACGTAACAATTCATTAATGTTGTGCTCATAGAATGTGAATAATGCAATGATTAATGCCATCACGGACGAGTGTACAAAGTCTGGATAGACTTAGAATGAGATTATGGAAATATGATACCCAAGTAAGAGAAGTACAAGCATACAGAATGCAGGTTTATGTACAAATGAAAAGAAGAGTACAGTGTGCAAATCAAAATCGGTGTCATTAGTGTTAATCTTGACTGGTTTCTTGTTAGTTAAAGGCACAAACTACATTTAGGTAGTCAAAACTGTTTTAACTTCAAAAACTACTTGTGTCAATGATTTGAGCTTCTGCATTGCAGTTAGTCTACTTTCACCTTCACAGATTCCCTTAAGATGAGACATCGTATAAGTTTACAGAGCCATTCAACACCAGTGAAATACTTTCCCCACCTCTCTATCCATCCATGTGCATTTATACTGTTACTGCTCCAAAATGTTCACAAAGAGCTCCATAAATTTCAGAGCGCTCGCTAAAATAGATTCCTCACTAAGGCAGCACTTTAATTGTCAGGACACACTTCATTATAGCCAGAGACATCCATTTCCAAAGAGCCTAACAGGAAAATTTGAAATACACCAGTAGTAAAGTCATTTGGCGACAAGCTCTGTAGCTTCTCAATTTCCTGTTTAGGATTTCAGTGTTCAGCGGCAGTGTGAGGCAAACTGAATCACTGCAGGGCTCTCCTGGCTGCCAGCTGTACACACACACACGATTGAATTACAGCAGCAACAACTGCCGTCTTAAACCAGGTTGTAATCTTCTAGGTTGCCCTGCAAGATGTGGTCCTTCACCGCGCAGAAGACAAATCGAATGTTGTCTGTGTCTGTGGCGCAGGTGAAGTGGGAGTAGATGATTTTTTTCTCGTTGGGATTGAGACTCACAAACATATCTAAGATGAAATCTTGCCCTGCTTTCACATCCTGCTGGGGACCTGGCAGAAAGAGACGGAGGGCAAAAAAACAGCACATTAAAGTCAGTATAGTGTTTTTAGTGGGCACATAAAAGCTTAAAAATATATAAGACAGCCCGGCACTGAAGTATAAAATGCTTGCAGAAGATTTAGGTGAGACTTTAGAAGGAGGAAATAACACAGACTTTCGCTCACAAATTCAAAGGTAGTTTCAACAGCAATAAAACACACGTTTGACACAGCCTTACTTGATTTACAGTGCTTTGCATTAGAATTCCCCCCTTTGTGCTTTTTCCACATTTGACAGAGTTACAGTGTGGAATAACGAAAGACTTATTTGGGCTTTTTACTGTTTAAATAAAAGCAGTCTAAAAAGCAGACATCTGTTGGATGCACTAGTTCAGTCGAAGGCAATTACTGTAGCTGTACTTGGGATACACAGCGAATCACTCCAAAGTTTTTATAGTTTTGTTTGAATATCATTAAATATCCCAACTACCAATCCAAAACTCTGGACTATTCTGTGTTGGGCCATTACATACAAGCCCAACATACTCCATTTTGACTTGCACTTGTACCATGACAACATGTTGAAGTGTACAACAAGTGTGATAGTTAGTAGAATAGTGCAAGTCACTGTAGTATGGCCAGTAGCTTATGATGGCTAATGTTAGCTAACTTTATAGATCTGTTTGACTCTGTAACAGACATCATGGGTCTGTTATTTGAAGGCCACATGTGCTAGCATTACACACATTGAGCATTTACTGCTAACATTAACAAATGTGGCAGCTGGGTCAGTGTATCTTTTGGTCATTCGATTTTCCTTTCAGTAACGGGTATTAAAAAACAAAAAACGAGTGGTTATTTGATTTTCGTTTTAAAATACAAAAATTAAAATTGAAATACAAGGCGTTTTTCTTTTTCATAATCAAAAAGGGAAAAAATGATCTGATTTTCATTTTCTATTTCATATAACAAAAAATAAAATCACTAGAAGACAGAAACGAAAAAAAGGCCTGTTTTTTCATATTCTGAGACCGGATCTTGTCATTTACAAGGCAATGAGACCGCGGTCAAGTGAGCCGTCTTTTGCGAAAACCCCGGTCAAGCCAGCCTCCTCTTGAAATATGATGCGCGTCTACATAAGGATTTACGGTACGGGTGCTTGGAGCGCCCAAAAAGGAGGAATGCGGCCGCATATTTTTACAGTATATGGCCAATTTGCTCCCCATGGTGGCAGTTTTGAAAATAATCTGCTATGTTTGCTTGTTTTTTGCTGTTTCTGTTGTGATGTATCATTTATCAGGTTGTATTTTTATTATTTTGTATTACATCTTGAGATTAATCAAAATTTAAGCAGAATTTACCTTTAATTTTCTCAAAAAACGTACAGTAAAATCTGCTGAAAACTCTCAGGACCACAGCCAGGGACATGAGGAACAAGAATCCATTGAAAGTTACTTGTCACCTGTCACACATTTTTCAAAATAAAATAATCAAAATGACTAAAAACTATTACAATTTTTGTAATTAATTTTTATTTTATTTTACACTTCTTATTTAATAACAAGTTGTCAAAATACGCGGCCGCATTCCTATTGTATTTCAATTTTAAATTTTGTATTTTAAAACGAAAATCAAATAACCCCTCGTTTTTTGTTTTTTAATACCTGTTACTGAAAGGAAAATCAAACGACCAAAAGATACACTGACTCCGCTGAATGACATTTTCTATCATTACTCGAGCAAATAAAATAACAAACTAAACAAATTCAGAGTTTCAGTGAGTTAACTTCCTTGTGTACTTCATAAAAAAAATCTTGTCTTGTTTATCTGTGACATGCCAAAAAGTGTAACAGAAACACACACAGAGAAAAACTACACACTGGCTCCACACGCGACGATTCTCAAATCTTAACCGGTTTTTAAAAAACGTGGGAGACCACAGACATAAGGACAGTTTCAACCGATTTTTAATATTATGATCCTCCGAACTCAAACACTAGGCGACTCAGCCAGACCGGTACACCACACACCTGCAGTTTGTAGTAAGATTTTACAGGCACGAGATCTCACAGAAACTCACGTGATTAAACGTGACTTCAGAAAAATAAATAAATATGGAATACAGGTTTAATATTTACGATTCCAGATCGGGGAGGCTTCGACTCGATGGGGAGCAGTAAAATAATCGTAGTGACACCACACACTTTAGGATTCTTTTGACAAAAAAATTGGATACGACAGGCCTCCAATCAGGCAAATCGGGCCTAAAATAGTGTAGTGTGTTGTCTGCTTAACATTAGCATGCTTTAGCTGCTAAAAGCTACTAGTAATACCAGACCATGCTGGGCTTTAGCAGGAAACACAGAGTTTAATAAATAAAGAAAGGGTGTTATTTATTTCTTATGCATCCAACTTTTTATCTTTAAGACTGAGGTGGAGTTATTTGTTGTTTATTATTTTGGGTCACTTTGGTGTGTTTACCAAGATTTCTTGTGTCTTCAAAGAGAGAGATGTTGAATTAAGCTTCTCTTATTTTCTTGCCAATCATAAACAGAATAGAGCTGAGATGCATACCGGATCCATTTCCTCTTACCATCATACTCAGGGAAGTAGTCGACCAAATGTGAGTGCATGATTTTCTCTTCCAGCAAATCGATCTTGTTCAGGAACAGCATGACTGAGGAGTATTTGAACCACTCGTAGTTGATGATTGTCCGGAACAAGGCCATGCTTTCCTCCATGCGGTTCTTGGAAAAACACACGTCACACACATCTTAGCATGAGCAGTCTTGTGAAATCAGACATAGCATTTGACAGCAGCAGTGAATGTCTGTTTGAGAAAAATTCAATTGGCTGTAATCTCATCAAGTGAACAATCCGTGCTGAGAGGGGCACTTTGGCTGCTGAAGAGAGTGACTTAAGAGCTCCCCCTGCAGGTTAAACACGCACACTGCAGCAAGGGGGAGTCGAGATGAGGTTTATCATTGTGACCAGAAAGAGAGAGAGAGAAAAAAAAGAGCGACACCAGACTAGTGCTAGACTGGGTAGAAATGTAGGTCATCATCTCCACCTAACAGGTTTGGCCTTAGAAAACAGAAGCAATGTTCCTTTGTTTCCCTCCTGTTGTTGTTTCATTTATCCCCATGTGAGCCCATTTCTCTCCCATGCACAGACTCATAATACAGGAAGAAATGAGTGACTAATTGTTAGAGATTATTTTGCAGGCAGCATCCTGTCGTTTACCTCATTTGCAGACTCAACAAGGACCTGATCGTACTCGCTGAGCGCCACCAGAAACATGATGGAGGTGACCTTTTCAAAACAGTGAATCCACTTCCTCCTCTCTGAACGCTGGCCACCCACATCCACCATCCTACAGACACAAGTGTAAGCATTTTAGAAAAAAAAACTAAAAACAAACAGAAAAACCCATCAAACCAGTTTTTGTACTTTGAATGGAGCTCTAGGAACCTTGATGTGCACAATATAACGAGAGGTTTTAGAGAATTGATCATTAGAAACAGAAGAAGACATGACTCTGAAGAAGACTAAACACATGGTTATCCTCTTTACTCAGTATAGAGTAATGTTCCAGAGCTACGATCAAACATGAAGCCTTCAACTACACTTCACTTTTTTAAGACCCCTCTAAACAGCCATTTCATTTTTATGGAGACATACCAGAAACTAACATACGACTAAAATGTAAGACAATGGACCTCTGAAAGTGAAATGCTCTGTGAGAAAGCTACGCCTAGACAAGACAAACAAATCAAACAAGTCTTAACACTTTCAAATTTGTGTCTCTATTTCCTCAAAGGAAGAATGTGTGGCATTTCACAATTAAATTAAATAGAAATCAGGTCTATCCTCTGTAAATGTCTCTCTGTGTCATGACTGTCTACAATGAGTGAGAAGCGTGATTCCCGCTGGCTGGGTTGTTGTCGGACCTGTGTTTACATCAGGTTTAAATGGACGGGTCGGACGGCTCCTCCCCTTTACATACCAAAGCTTTTTAAGTCAAGAACTAGAAAAAAGAAGAATCTACTCACTGCTTATTTGGATGTCATGTCAGTGTCTTTAGATCACGGTCATTCTATGTCAATTTATGTGCAATATGAAGTTATGAGTTAACCAAGGTGTGCTAGCATTAGCCCGCTAACACAACAATGCAGCCCACAGGCAATTGCAGCTCGAGCAAAGGACAATTTTGTCCGCCGCCTGCGCCTGATTCCTTCTTGCAAACGTGAGGGGAGGGGAAGAGGAGGTGTGTCGCAAGAGGAGAGCGGAGGCTTCAGTACGGCTTTGTAGGTCTTTAAGATGGACGGGGCTGACCTACAAAGTCCAATTTTTGTGTTTATGAAAGGGAAATACGGGGGGAAATGTTTGTCATGTGAAGCACTTTGAGTCTGCCTTGTGTATGAAAAGCGCTATACAAATAAACTTGCCTTGCCTTAAGTCTTGAATTACCATAAAATATATTCTGATAAACAGTAAATCTACATACTGACAAAAAACTTTAAATTCTCTGATATCAGATTTTATTGATGTTGGCCACCAATACTCCCAAGAGCTCCAGGACTGTTTATGATGTCAGCTGCAGTAAAACTACTACAACATAAAGTCTAAGAGCATCATCAAACACTAACCTGAACACCACATTCTCCATGTCAAAGGGGTACTCTAAAATACCCGTCGTGGGCACTCTGACCCTCAGGACATCCTGCTGGGTTGGCAGATAAGCAGACTCGGCAATTCGGTCCATGTTGTTCAGGTAGCTATCAACAAGGAGGGACAACACAGAGGTCAGAAAATGAAAAAAAAGCCCAGTAAGATACAGAGATGTAGAAATATGGGAAATATGACATCTATTGAGAAATACTGGAAATACAATCATTCATTCTGTAGTGAAGATCGAAATGCTGTTTCTTTGCTTTGAGCCATTTGTCAACAGCCTTAAATGGGATGTACACTGAACCCGAACCTTCTGAGTGCATTAAACAGACAAAAGGCAGATGAAACAGTGGAAACTATTTGGCAACGTGAGACGAGTTTCTGTTTACACTCACTATTTGGTCGAGTCGGAGAGCTGGTATTCCCTCTTCCGATTATAACATTCCTGAATCCCCGGATCACTCCACAGGCTCTTGATGGCATCCACATAAGGGTTGGTTAACGTTGTGACTTTCTCCACATGAACGTCGCTGACAATTCTGGCGTTAGCCTGAAAAACGTTGAAATAAATGACTCCCACAATGCCACCATTTTCTCTTATGTTTGACAAAGAAAACAAATCAGAGTTTGTTCAACAAGGAATTTCACCTGCCCAATAAAAAAAAACCTGTTCTCTGAATTAGCAGTTATGTGTACCAGATGCCAGCATTAAAATGATTTGGTACAACAAATAAACATCAGCTACTGACATGTGACTGACACGTCTGTTAACTGGGTCAATATTGGCTGATACTGATACCCTACCACAAAGCAATCTTTCAGCCAAAATATTCTTTGAAAAAAGTGCACAAGCTTTACCTTCTATATAATCATTTAAAGGCAGGGTAGGTAATTTTCGAAAACTAGCATGATTTTGAAAGTAGCATTCCCTCAGTGCTCCGTCTGCACCCACCCCCTCCCCTCTGTGCTCCCTCAAAAGCCACGCCCCTCACATACATGCGCAAGCGCCATTGGTCCAGAAGCGGACCTCAGCTCATGCTGTGAGCGTGGGCTCGTGCATGCATGGGGTAGAGAACGAGCAGGGAGACAGGGAGGCGTGATTGGTTCATCAAATTGGTATCTTGGGGCAGACATTGGTCGAATTTTTTACAGGCTTACAACAGCTATAGATGACGGATTTTCTTCGTTCCTTTTTCAGAGCACATGAGTTATTAATTTCTGTCAGGACCTAAAGATGATTTCCACCAAAATCTTAAAAAGTGTAACTGATGGTATCTTAACCTACTGAAGTAATACAAAAGTAGATTGTGACCCTGCCTTTATACAAATATCCAGGAGCTGCTATCTAATGCTTTTTACACACTATAAATGGGTCTGACCAGTTTATTACACCAACCCTAAGCTCCAATGGAACCAACACTGTCTGATCTATCCTATCTGTAAACATAATAGAAGAAGTTATTAACCTTTGCCTCTTTTTTATGGTGTACAAAAACGAAAACAGCAACCATAAACTGTATGTGTGTTCAAAACAACCTGAGAAACGTTTTATTTTTAGATACATCTTGTGACATTTCCGGGGAAAGGCCATTCCCTCAAGTGCCTTTGCGTTTCGGTGCATCTTTTAAAATCGATCTCATGGCTCCTGCTTCAGCACTCTCATGCACCCACTCTGAAGTATTGAAAGGGATCTTTCGAAGCTGCTGTGCCAGCCCGTGTTTTATCTGAACATGCTTTTAAACTTTCTCACTTTACTGAGGTCAACCAAAACACAAAATCAGAGCAATTCACTGAAAGCTTTCACTAAAACCTGTTAGTCAGCAAACACATTAAGCATGTACCATAACAACCTGTTTGCTAAGCCCCGCCCGCTCTTTATTAACATTGCTGAACCTGTGAACCTTTTGTTCTCAAGCAGCAAATATTCAGTCTACATGATAATAGTTGAAGATTCCTTCTAAAACTTCAGAAGTAGACGAATGCTGGATTCGTATTTTTAACTTGAGTTGAATTTGCAATGATACCTATTGTTGGCCTTCTTTATCAGCTGTAGCTACAGAATTAAGCTAACTTTAGCTCCATTAATCCACAGAAAATATGACCTTGATTGACAGAAACACATAGCAATCTTACTATAAGACTGAAGCTACAGCTCAGTAGGGTAAAGCTAGCTAGCCCTTTAAGGATAATAAGCAGAAATGTCAAGGCTATTATAGACAGCGATCAATGTATGATAACTATAACTACAGGATTCCATTTGAAAGAGTAATGACTCAGGTGTTTATTGAATGTAATACCATCTTGGATTGCTGAAATGAAGATTTTCAGGAGCAGGTGAGTTATGGTAATGTTACATTACACTCCAGCTTCAACACATGTAGAGGATCATATACAGGGGAAGTTAGGCAAGAAACCCCAACAGGGTGAAACAGCTGCTACCTGCTTTCAACACGGTTACTTACTAAAAAAATATATTTTCACACAGAGTCTAATGCACTTTCCTTTTTGCCACAGTTCTAAAGGACTCAGTTTAACTTCATGTCTTCTGTCAGTGTTTTGATTTGATCAATAATGTTTCAATAAATCAAATGTGATGCAGTCCTCCAGAACCTGAGACCAGGACTGCCTCTGTAGCAACAGTTTAAATCAAATCTGAATCATTTCTCACAGATGGACCAGGATGTATATCTTAGTTTGTTAGCTAGATGCTAACACATAATGGAAATCGCCAGTATCAGGCTAACATGTTTAGCATTGTGATCATAGTTATTTTAAATAAATTGATCCTTTATCAAACAAAGTTAAGTCAAATAAGTCGTGTTCCTTCAGCCCAGGGAAGCTCCGTTTGTTGTTTAGCATCTCTACAGTCTGAACACTACAGTTGTGTCACCTACACTAAAGCTTTCTTCTTCTCTTCTTATTTAATGGCGGTTAGCAAACAGCTTTAGGATGCACTAAAGCAACTGTGGTAGTATCCCATTGCAGCCAGGTGCCGCTAAAAATAATGAGAACATATTTTTTTGAAGATGAGATGAAAAAATGAATGACTAAACATGTCGATCACGACCCATTTCTAGTAACTAACCAATCAGACTTGAGTATTCAACACAATAGAGTAATAATGGGAACTTTTCTGACCTATTCCAGTGCTTATATCTACAAGCTAAGTGACAAACTGTTGTCACACTGAAAGTGAGTCACCTCACTCAAGAGTCAGAGAAAGAAAAAAATGTAACCCATGTCCTGATTGAGACTTGGTTAATGGTGCCAGTGGTCCGTGACGGCCACATGGACAACCCTCACAGCTCTAGGGTCATTACAGGAAGCAAACTTTCTCTTCCTTACCTGGAACTTGTAAAAATGATACAGTTGTAGCCTAAATTTATGTTTGCCAGCAAATTACAGTGAATAATAAAGTTTCACATCCGTATGACGGGGACAGACTCCCGTGAAGGGGAATTCTTTGTCTTAGACAAGGCTCAGGAGTACCTGTCTTAACATGCCTGTAGTGTATATCACGTGTCTTTTCCGTAAATGGTATAAGCTCTGTGACAGCAGGATTGCAAAACTAAACACCGTTGCAAATTACCAGAAGTGCTTCACCCTGAACACACACACCACAGGCCCTATCACTGTCTGAGACAGTAAACCTCGCTCATGCTTCTGTGGTACAGTGTGTGGTAATGCTATTTCTCAATCCGTTTCTGTGTGTAAGGAAGTAAAAGAATGGACAAAGACGCCACAGTCACAGTCTACCTTGTTGCTTTCGTTCTTGTAGGGGATCTGTAATGTGTTCATGGCCTGGATCATGGCCTGCATGGAGGTGAAGATGTTCTGGTAGACCAGCCTGGTGTAGCCTCTCTTGTCCTCGTCAGAGTATCCGCGGCCGTGGATGATCCTCATCTGCTTTATGAAAGTGCTCTTCCCGCTTTCACCAGTTCCTGGACACAAACAGACACGTATTACTACTTTACACATGCACATAGACTTGATAGAATAAACCTGGCACTTGTGTTTATACCATTTAAAGACTAAAAAAAAGTGTCAGCCCATCTCTAAAACGTGATGATTTCCATTCTCCGTCTGTGGCAATGAGCTATGTTGTAATCTAAAAACAGCTAAAGATTTTATTTGACCTAGTTAAAAGAGAGGCTCAATGCTTTCCTTAAACATCTGGGCATTGTAGTTTTTAGTGAACATTCCTCAATACTTCCTGCTAGATCTGCTCAAAATGAACAGTATCGTTAGAATCGTGGGAGCGATAGAACAATGAACCGAGTGCAAAGCTGTGGCTCATTTATGTCTGTCAAGTTTTCAACGTATTTTTTAGGCTTGAGAGCAGCGCAGCTCCATGGACAGCTACATCAGTCTTACTGCATCACCTTTTTAAACCCTGAAATACCTCAACAGGTAAAGATAACAAGCAATTCAAATTGGTGCATCCAGAGGTAGATGCGTACAGTCTTTGGTAACCTCCTGACCTCATCTCTAGTGCTACACATCATGGTTTTCATGTCTGTTAAACTTTCACTTTCCAAACAGCTGGATCACTGGATTGTAATAACTTTGATGAATTGTACCAAGTTTCTGGACGTTGAACTTAATGAAAAAAAAAGGTCGGGGAGAATCGGTTATATCTGAACCAGTTCGCTTGCCTGCTTCCATCGCTGCGACACCTGTCATGTTGGTTGGCCGTTTGCCTGGCAAACAGAGTGGCGTCCAAAAAGTCGTGTTGGGGTGCCTTTAAAAGCGCCTCCCTTCTCTGGCCAAAATAAAAAAGGACCATTCCAGACCAGAATCGAAACTTAGAAGGAGGACATACTAGCTGCTGCATTTTTGTCAGAGAAGCCAGCACTTCATCATAAAATGTTTCCTTAATGTCTGATGATATAATAAAGTCATTTTAGGATCTCATTCAGTTGATAGCTTACATATTGCTCTTTTAAGCGACATTAGGCGTAGCTACGAAGGTGCTACTTGTTAGTTATAAATGTTGGTTTTGATCTCTTCATGTGATCTTCCGATGCCATGAGAGATAAATAAAAACCACCTGCTGTATCCTTTAACTCTGTCAAGTAGTTTATAACATCAGAAGCAAGAGAAACAAGTGTTGTCGTAGTGTCTGTGAAGAGCTCCCAAGTCTCACTATTATGCAATCGTGGACTACTTTTATTACCAGGGTCTGGTTTTTATCCTCTCCTGGGCCTGATGGGACTTGTGTTTATTCTTAGAGACAGCTTTTACAAACAACTCACCAGTGACTGCCTGTGCCTTTAAAGATCTCAACTACATGAAGTCGCAGCGTTTTCCGTGTGGCTGACGAGGTCGGAACATTTATTGGCAACATGTTGTTTTTTTTAAAATTCAAATTAAAGTGAATAAACATAGAATATATACAGTATCTCACAGAAGTGAGTACACCCCTCACATTTCTGCAAATATTTTATTATATCTTTTCATGGGACAACACTGAAGAAATGACACTTTGATACAATGTAAAGTAGTGAGTGTACAGCTTGTATAACAGTGTAAATTTACTGTCCCCTCAAAATAACTCAACATACAGCCATTAATGTCTAAACCGCTGGCAACAAAAGTGAGTACACCCCTAAGTGAAAATGTCCGAATTGGGCCCAAAGTGTCAATATTTTGTGTGGCCACCATTATTTTCCAGCACTGCCTGAACCCTGTTGGGCATGGAGTTCACCAAAGCTTCACAGGTTGCCACTGGAATCCTCTTCCACCCCTCCATGACGACATCACAGAGCTGGTGGATGTTAGAGACCATGCGCTCCTCCACCTTTCATTTGAGGATGCCCCCACAGATGCTCAATAGGGTTTAAGTCTGGAGACATGCTTGGTCAGTCCATCACCTTTACCCTCAGCTTCTTTAGCAAGGCAGTGGTCGTCTTGGAGGTGTGTTTGGGGTCATTGTCATGTTGGAATACTGCCCTGCGGCCCAGTTTCCGAAGGGAGGGGATCATGCTCAGCTTCAGTATGTCACAGTACATGTTGGCATTCATGGTTCTCTCAATGAACTGTAGCTCCTCAGTGCCGGCAGCACTCATGCAGCCCCAGACCATGACACTCCCACCACCATGCTTGACTGTAGGCAAGACACACTTGTCTTTGTACTCCTCACCTGGTTGCCGCCACACACGCTTGACACCATCTGAACCGAATAAGTTTATCTTGGTCTCATCAGACCACAGAACATGGTTCCAGTAATCCATGTGCTTAGTCTTCTTTTCTTCAGCAAACTGTTTGCGGGCTTTCTTGTGCATCATCTTTAGAAGAGGCTTCTTTCTGGGACGACAGCCATGCAGACCAATTTGATGCAGTGTGCGGCGTATGGTCTGAGCACTGGCAGGTTGACCCCCCACCCCCTCAACCTCTGCAGTAATGCTGGCAGCACTCGTAGGTCTATTTTCCAAAGACAACCTCTGGATATGACGCTGAGCACGTGCACTCAACTTCTTTGGTCGACCATGGCGAGGCCTGTTCTGAGTGGAACCTGTCCTGTTAAACCGCTGTATGGTCTTGGCCACCGTGCTGCAGCTCAGTTTCAGGGTGTTGGCAATCTTCTTAAAGCCTAGGCCATCTTTATGTAGAGCAACAATTCTTTTTTTCAGATCCTCAGAGAGTTCTTTGCCATGAGGTGCCATGTTGAACATCCAGTGACCAGTATGAGAGAGTGTGAAAGCGATAACACCAAATTTAACACACCTGCTCCCCATTCACACCTGAGAACTTGTAACACTAAGGAGTCACATGACACCGGGGAGGGAAAATTGCAAATTGGGCCCAATTCGGACATTTTCACTTAGGGGTGTACTCACTTTTGTTGCCAGCGGTTTAGACATTAATGGCTGTATGTTGAGTTATTTTGAGGGGACAGTGAATTTACACTGTTATACAAGCTGTACACTCACTACTTTACATTGTATCAAAGTGTCATTTCTCCAGTGTCGTCCCATGAAAAGATATAATAAAATATTTGCAGAAATGTGAGGGGTGTACTCACTTCTGTGAGATACTGTATTTCAACACTTGACAGCACTATTCTGAATGATCTAAAGGAAACATGCTTCACAGTATATGTGGCCTTACTGGAGAGCACTGAAGCTTCACATCCGACTTTTGAACCTGAAAGGGCAGTTACACATTTAGCATGAGTCATTCCTTTTTTTTCAGAGCACAATAACCACAACCAACGTGACTATGCTACACCTTCAACGACTAATGCATCCTTTATCAAGTTACACAAATCAAATCTGAGCTCCAAAGATGACACAGCCCTGCACATATGATCTGTTAGCAACATATGATGCAAGGTAACTGATGAAACTATAGAAAAAAATGTACTCCAGCTCAACAGCCTCTAATGCGTCAGTAATAACAAATATATACTTGTAAACCGTGTGGAATATTTTTGCACATGAGTTTATTTGAATTCTCTAAGGACAGGAAGCTGATATTCAGTGTACAGTCGTGTTTGACAGATTTAATCTGGAGTATTTTCACCTTGTGGTGCAACACATTAAGTAAATAACCCCAATCTTTCTTACACAACCGGGTATAATGTAGTAATATTTTCCAACCCACGGTGGTAGAATGTGTCTATTTTTAAATGGTGAGATGTATTGTGACCAGAGACAGCTGCCTTCTTTCTAAAACGCACATTTACTGTCGATATTCAACCACAAACACATCATTACACACTAAAGTACTTTCACAGCCAATTAAATAAAGAATTTGGAAATCTATTTATCTATAGAGAGGAGATTTGATTCATTTCTAGTGCACTTAGTGGTTAAAACAAGCAGTACAACAGTGTAAGAGTATTAAATGTTTCAGTCCTCAAGAGCTATCTGAAGTAAAGTTTCGAAGTACGAATATTGGAACGTACTTAAAAGAAGAATGTGCGACTTTTTGATCCAGTAGATGTCGTCCTTGATCGCCGGCATTAAACCAAAACAAACTGCTGTTTGGTCCACTATTCTGAAGCCTCCGCTCTCCTCCAGCGACACACCTCCAACCCCTCTCCACTCGCATTCACACGAAGGAGTTATCAATTAGAACGCACCGTAATTAAGCACAAGCTGCGGACAAGGTTGTCTTTTCCTCGAGCTGCAATTGGCTGTGGTCTTCATTGTTGTGTTAGCAGGCTAATGTTAGCACACTTTGGTAACTCATAACTTCATATTGCACATAAATTGACACAGAATGAGTTTGATCTAAAGACACTTATGTCACATCCAAATAAGCAGTGAGTAGATTGTTCTTCTTTTCTCTAGTCCTTGACTTAAACAGCTTTATACTGAAGGCCGTCCCGTCCATGTAAACATGATGTAAACACGGCTCTGACAACAGTACAGCTGGCAGGACTCACGCTTCTCACTCATTGTCGACAGTCATGACTCAGAGAGACATTTACAGAGGATATACTTGATGTCTTCTATATTTATGTGTGAAATGTCGCACATTCTTCCTTTAAAGTATCAAAAGTATTCATTAGGGCAACGAGCCCAATTCAGGATTTTACATTAATCATGTTAACCGTATCACTGGAATATGACATGTGCGTTTACGTGTCAGCAGCACTTGTGAAAGTGTGATTTCCTGATAAACGTCTGATCTGTTCAGTTCAAATTAGGTCATTTAAGATAGACACACCCACACCCACAAACTGCGACCTCATACCAATGCTACTGATAACATACCAAACATACCAAACAACCCTCAGTGGCCACCACAACCCAAACAGCTTTGCCAACTTCAACAGATCCATTCTCCATATATGCAAGCTTGTGTATCCTATCGCCAATCCCTACCTTCACCAGTATTTCTTCAAGTTAGGCCCATTACACCTTGACAAGGCTGACAGTTAGCTCTGGCGTCCCAGATCCGCCATGCTAGCTCTCACGACCCATCATACCCAACCGCAGAACACCTTTGTGCTACTGCATCCTTATTAAATACAACCACTTCTGCTGCCAAAAGTTACAGAAGAGAAAAGACAAAAACAGAGAGAGGGGTCTCTGGAAAGATATTAGAAAAACGGGAGGGAGGGCAGAGCCAGGGTGTTTGGTCTAGAGCTCAATCCTGCCAGGTCAGGATGCATGCACGGCCTCCCCAAAAGTCTCTCACTCACACGAGTGAAGAGAGAGAACATTTGTGAGAAGAGGACAGGAAGACAGACGCAGGCTGAGGTAAAATAACGACGTCACAGAAATGGAAAGATTTGAAAATGCAGTCTTTGTGTAACAGAGCGGCGGATTTTCCTGCCTCGTTTCCTTGTTCATCATCTCACACCCAAATGTATCTTGGGACCCCTTGGAGGGGCGTGATTAAGGAAAGTCAGTGCATCAGTACTAACAATCTAATACCCGTATACAGTGACTTACAATCTAATATTATTGGGGGGGATTTTAGGGAGAATGATTTCTTTGTCTTGACTAAGATTTTGTAGTTCTAGTTGTAGTCAAAGACTTTGAACCTGTTGTTTTTGTAATTAGGGAAAAGGATAAGAATAGATCTTATACCATTGATTGAAAGATGTATCTATCATTGATTTGATTTTATGAACTGATACTGATGTTTGATATGTGAAATCTAAATCATAAGCAATTAAAGGTGTGAAATAAATGCAGTGAATTCAAAGTTGTTTGACTTTATAATTGAACATGGAGTAAAAGCAAAACAATCAGATGATGGCAATACATCATTTTTTTTTCCGCCTAAGTAGAAATGTGATCTTATGAGATGTGATCCAAACGTTCACATAAAACTGCCAAGTAGTAAATACATCATCTAAAATGATCTGCTTCTCTGCCATTACTCTGATGCATTATGGGTATTGTAACATTAGATACTTGACATAAATTCTGCTGATTATCATTGAATGAGTTTACTAAGTCAGGATTTGGAATGCATGGCATTTTGTAACGAGTATTTTGATTCTGTTGCATCACTGCGTTTGCATCCGGACCTCGTGCTGCATGCTTTATAAACGTCATTGTTTATAACCACAAACACACCATCTCATACTTATGCACTTCAAAGACAGAGCAAATATGGATTCTTCCATAAGATATTTAATGAGTCGCTTTAGTAAATGTCAACACGATGGATACTCACAGTTACTGCTGGGAGGATAGTTAGTACATGACCTGTACTTATTTACATACTGGAGGTACTTCTACTTCACTAAGTATTCTTCTCCACTATAAGAAAGAGGAACATCTGATATTTATAACTCACAAACATTGACCAACAGCTGTGATCACTTTACATGTTTGTATTATATAAACAAACAGTAATGATTGTCTTATAAATCTATATACTACATTATACAGCCTAATTGTTCCAATGCGCTAATCCTCAACCAAACAACCCAGAAAATACTCCTTAATCGTCTTAACATGTTGATGTATGAACAGAACTGAAAAATGTCAAATGAGTTTCACTCTGAAAGTGGACTTTAGCATTATGACTACTTTTAGTTTTGATACTCAAAGTACAACTTTATACTTGATCTTTTATGAGTGTCTGCTTCTGTATTTGTTAACATATGAATGTATGTATGTGTAGACATGTGTATGAATGTAATTACTTGTATATAAATGTAGCTTATGTTTGTATGTATGTTGATATAAGAAAGTGTGTGTGTGTGTGTGTGTGTGTGTGTGTGTGTGTGTGTGTGTGTGTGTGTGTGTGTGTGTGTGTGTGTGTGTTTACAGTCTGTGTACATGAATGTGTGAACATTTGCATACATATTTTCATAGTCTACAAATAATCATTAACCTTTCTATCCTTAGTTTTTAACTGATTTGTTTTTATTGTTTGACAATGATTTGATTTGAGGCACTTTTTAACGTTTATTTTAAAAAGTAAGATGCGTTATGAAAACGTACTTTTGCAATTAGGATTGCTGCTTCTTTCCCTTTTTACAGGATATAACTCACCTGTCTTTTACAGAAGAGTATTGGACTACGGAAGAAAGACAGGAAACAATCGAAAAGACAACAGGGGGGAAATCAAAAGAGTGTGTTTTTTTCCGGCCCTCACCGAGCAGTAGGAGCTTGTATTCCCGTCGGGAGTCTCTCTTGTCCCGGCGGAGCTGCCTCTCAATCTCATCGTTGATCCTGCGAGCCTCTTTGGCCTCCGGGCTGAGGCAGCAAGCCCCCACGGAGCTCAGCGTCATTACTCCTGGGTAACACTTCCCCTTCGGAGGCACACACACATTCATAATGTTGGTTATACAGGAATGAAGGAAGAGTCCTGAGTATCCTTAAATCAATAAATGTGGATTAACCCCTCCAGAATCCCTTCTGCGTACGCCAACACAGCACTCTCTGGAAACAAGGTTTAACAAATGTACATTTTAAGGAAGTAAAGACGTGAACCCCTCGGCTGTTTGTATTACCTTGTTCCTCCTTTTGTGAAGGGGAAATTAAGTTTGTGCAACAACTTCAGAGGACTGAAGTAGCGAGTTTTGAATCCCTGGTAGCACCGCTCCGGGCGTGGTGAGCTGAATATGGCGGAGTTTCACTTCATAGCGCTACAAAATGCAACAAAACTGTGAAAAAGTCAGTGCCGGCCGCGAAGGAAATTCTCTTCACGAGTTTTATTTGTCTTTGCTTGTAGGAGAAGCTAGGTGTTGTCTTGCTCTGCGTCCTGTTGTGTTGCTCCCTCTGTGTATCCTGGGTGAAAAGCAGCAGTGAACCATGTGACTCAGGGATGTGCTCTGATGGGAAACCGTGTGGGCTTTCACTATTACATTAAGGGAATAAATTTCCGGTGTTAGCTTGTAAACTACGGATGCATAGGACATTTGGAGCGACAGGCTGACACACTTCGCCTTCCCTGGAATTGGAAACCAAAAAACATTAACCAGACATAACATTTGTTATTCCTCTGAAGAAATCAAGTAGAGCACACACGTTGAGAACAAGGACTTTATTGACTCAACACCTGCAGGTAAGTACAGATATCAGACACTGAGATACAAATATGAACAGAGAGGAAATATCACTCATGGACTCTTAAAGCTGCACACTCCTCACATCAAGCTGCATCTTAAGAAAACAGCCTTTTACAAAGGAAAATGTTACAAACTGCCTAAAGTCAATCAACAAATCTGATGATAAGGTTTCAGTGCAGCTAGTCCATCTGAGTGAGTGAAAGAGAATAAATCAGACAGCATTAAAAATGAAAAAGATTAACACGTTTCTCTTAAAAGCGCAGTAGAATGTAATCTGGGCACTCATGAAATGACTGTTTCTATTTAAATACACACACACACACACTTTATACAACTCTTTGTGTTTCAATGAAAAACAAAGCACCCTAACATTGTAATTTAGCTTTACTACAATGGCACATTTACTCAAACTTGAAGCAAAATAATTGTGTTTTTGGAAATAGGTTTATTGAATTTCTGGTGGGGAGTTGGTTAACTACCCAAAACAAGAAGATTACAACTTTTCTCTCTTTAAAAATAAAAAAGAGAGGTAGTGACCTTCAAAGGGTTTTTCTTTTTATATTTCCCAAAATGTCAAACTACTCCAATGAAGCCCTTCTTGCAAAAAAAAAAAAAAATCAAAAGGGTTGTTGGTTGTCAAGTATAAGTTAACATCCCTTAAATGTGTTATTTAATACAAAAGCTGAGAATGGTCTTGCTTGTGATTTTTTATTTTTTTTAATGCCATAAATCACATGGTATTTGTTCAGTTTCTCAACAAAATGAATTTTACCTCAAGAAGTCACGTAATCGAATATTGAATCACGTATTCCACTGTCGCATAAAAAAAATGTCTTCATTTTTATTTTAGAGATAAAGAAATGATCAACTCTTGATCACCAGATAACAAAAGTCATTTGGTGATTTTTTTATCTCTTGTTTGTTTTCTCGAGATCACAAGTTAAATGACCCGGTTGCTAGCAGAAAAGAAACCTGGGCGTTCCTCTGTGTTAATTATCTTGTTACTAAAATAAATCAGACTTTGTTGTCTTGAGAAAATTAAAGAGTTTTCAACTTTTGGTCTCAAGAAAAGATTTGTTTTTTTCTTTTGAGAAATCCTGGACACGCCCCTTTTGCTAACTGGAGATGATGTGGTTTACTCTGACATCATAAAAAACAACAGGCCTTTCATTTAACGATAAAGAAGCAACACACTTGAGATTCCAACAATAGTTTTTTCAGCGATGCGTTGTTATGGTGATAAACCTATTACCATAGAAAAAGAAGCTTAAATAAGATAGATATAATTAACTGCTTATCTTTAGATAATCAAACTCATGATGCTGTTTGAAGATATGCTGATTTGAATACGTCAACAAGAAAATAATTCACTTATTATCCTGCTTTTAAATAAAGCTTTATCCAGTTAAAGAACTTCCTCCAAATGACAAACTCAGTTTATGATTTCTCGTAAGAAAATCTCGCAATCTCAAGGAATTAACCTTTTTTTTTAAACAAGGTAAACTAACCAGTTATCACAAGAAAATAAGCTGAATTATCTTGTAGTTATAAGATAATAAACTCTAAGTTGCAAGAAGAAAAAAAATGCAAGCATGGCCTTCTGCACGTTCCATACTTTGACCACTCAGAGAGCATGCATCTTCATTTGAAGAGTGTGCTTTAACTATAATAATAATAATAAAAAAGGTAAAATCACAGAGTTCCTTACAAAACGATTACATTCTGCATGCTGTACTGAAATACTGTAGATAAGGGCCAGGGCTCACGACACCAAAAGTTATCACACCGATGAGTAAACTCGGTACGAGAATGTCCGAAAAAATAAGTTCACCAGCACAGAAACATGAAGTTGAATCCTTGTGCCTCTCTTTAAAAACTCCTTAAGAATGAGAATTGCGCTTTATAGATGTACTTTTTTTTGATATGTTGGGGAGGGGGCACATGGACCCAAAGCGGAGGAATGTAGGCTCTGATTAGAAGGAGCAAACAGTTTGGCAGCATGGCTTCAATCTTCTCCATTATTTCCATCTCCTTAGAAGAAGCGCCCAGAGTACTGCCTCACACTGAAATAAGAGACAGATCAAAAAGGTAAGGGGCGTTTCAAAACATGAAGAGTATTTATTTCAACAGGACCATGACACGGGTCAGGAGCTGATAATGCTGGGAGCTGCAAACTGGGACATTTTTCATGTGGAGCACAACTGTGAGTTATTAAAAAAAAAAAGTATGCCAAGGTCAAGGCTGAGGATAAATATTGTCTGCGAGCAGCAATACGACTGCTGAGACCAGCTTAGCCATTTAGTGATGGGGGCAGAGAGGAAGAGTGTGTGCAGTGAAAAGCTTTTAAAGATGAAATACTGGTGGACGGAAAAAAAACACACGCACGTTCTGGCATGATGAGCACAATTTGAACATGAAACTGGGGCAGTAAAACACTGGCTTTAGTTGAATGTTTGCAGATAAATGTTTCTTAGGGCTGCAGCTAATATTTATTGTCATTGCCAATGACTTGATTGATTCTTTTTTTTAAATTTAGATTTATTTTTTGGGCTTTTTGGTCCTTTATTGTAGAGACAGGACATTGGATAGAGCCGGAAATCAGGGAGAGAGAGAGAGAGAGTGGGGAACATCATGCGGGAAAGGAGCCGCAGGTCAGATTGAACCCCGGGGGGGTGGCTAAGAGGACTATAGCCTCTAGTCTGTACAATGGGCGCGCGCACTAACCACTATGCCACCAACGCCCTGTACTGATGCATTTTTGCCTGTTTCATCAATGAGGGGGGAAAAAAACAGTGAAAAATGGGCTGCACAGTTGAAGTGAAAACTGTTTCAAGTAGGGATATTAAAAAACTGAAATCATCAAATGTTTTAATTGATTAAAATGAGTCTCAATCTATTTTAAAGGTGGCTAAATCACATTCTGCTCATCACTGTTTAAACAACTATGTTAACTTCTACACACGATGAAACATTTAGGATGTTCACACTTTTATAACCGATCAACTTTGGGACTAAAAACGATAGAAGAAGTGACGTTCAAGTAAATGCTGTAAAACAAACAAAATAGCAAAAGTCTGCATACGTTTCACCTTGCTGTGAGACAAATGTACCCCCCTGGGCTGAAAGAGTTTACTTACATTTAAGAAGACATATAAAAAAACTTCCATGCAGCGGTGCATGACCATGCAGGCCAAAGAGGGGAGCACACTGCACAATGAGAGGAGGGAATCACAGGAGCACGTGCCTGTTCTGCAGCAGGTACTGGGCATTCTGGATCTGGTCCTGTGTTCCTGTGATGGTGATGATGCGGTCCTCAGAGCCCTCTAGTGGTTCATCAATCTTGATGGATGCACCGGACTCGTGGCGGATCTGCTTGATCCTCTGGCCGCCCTTACCGATGATGGAGCCAGCAAGCTGCAGAACAAACACACACAGGTCAACTGGACATCGATGTAAGGGTGACATTTCTTCTCTGACATTATTTTCTGCAAGATTAAACAATTTGTCTGCAAGACTTTCTCTGCAAGATTTGGTGGCACACTTACATCTTTTGGGATGGTGACTTGTGTTGTAATGACTGGGCCTCCAATATCGCTGTACGAGCCTCTACCGCCTACAACAAGAGGTGAAAAAGAGCATTTGAGGTGAATTTGTCTGTAACAGAAGCAGCAAGCAAGATGAAACAATCCCTTTAGGTTAGGAAACAAGACACTGGACTCTTACAATCTATTGCCACTCACCGGACTGAAAGTGCTCCCAGGAAGAATTGTTGTCTTTGAGAGAATCATTGGAAAGGAAAACAAGAGAGTGAAAAGTGAAAACACACCACAAGGACAAAGACAGGAGAGAGTGTGATAGAAAAACCAGTTACACGGTAAAACCCCAAGAAGACAAACAAGTTTTACGTCAAAGAATGTGAAGAGTTCATTTGCAAAAGCAGATAACTATGAATTCACTGAGGAACACCCTGGTGTCAGCAGATTTTAAAGCAACTTAAACAAAATGATTTAGCTACAGACTGTAATGTTTGTGAAATAATGATCTAATAGTACAGCCCAGAAATCCAAACTTTAACCAGAAAGTCACTCTGCGTAAAGAGGGATATTTATTTTTGCTATTAAATTGATCATTTTCTTTTCCTGATAAAGTGATTTAGAGAATACACTTCATTTAGAACAGCTGTTCAATGTTATGCAATGTGACTGTAGAGGACAAAAGCCCCTCAACATTTGAAGTCCAGAACAAAAATCACCTCTAACTACGGCCACAGTTAAAAAAAAATAAAGTTCTAAACAAGCTTCTCTGTCAATTTAAACTAAAACTGAACAGTGTGACCTTGACAGAGAAAGACGTTGTGTGGCAGAGCTGTTGAACTGCATCAGCTTGTATAAGGGTACCTGATTACGAGGACAATGTATGAGTGTATGATCTAACCTTGGACCTGAAAACCAATAACAAAGCCTGCAGTAATTAATTGCCCAATAGAAAATCATTTCTGAATGGGGTGACTTAAAGTGGGGTGGCAGTAGCTCAGTCTGTAGGGGTTTTGTTTGGGAACCGGAGGGCTGCCTGTTCAAGTCCCGGTGCAGACTAAAATATGGAAGTTGGTCTAGGAGCTGGAGAGGGGCCAGGCCACTTCCCGAGCACTGCTGAGGTGCCCTTGAACCACCAGACCCCCAACAGCTCTGGTGCTCCCTGTGTAGCAGAGTGTAGCAGCCCCACTCTGACATCTCTCCACTAATGCATGTACACGGGTGCTGTTTGTGCATGTGTGTGTGTGTGTTTCGGGCCTAAGTGTGTGAGCAGCACGTCTCTCAATAGCAGAGTGTAAAACTAGAATAGTATGTACAATTACAATCAAACAGTTAAAACTGCAAATCTGTGCTGGATTCAATAAACATCAACACTCACCATATCCGCCTCCACTCTGAATGCCAGGATAGATTGAAAAACAAAACAAAAAAAACCTCTATTAGTGACATAATAACAGACCACACACTTGGTAACTACTCTAGAATATAACATAAACATCCTGGCAGGTACTGGATCATTTTGTGTGTGATTTATCTGAGGCATGGATTCAGCATGATGATGGAAATGTTCCACAAGGATGCGAGTCTGTGCTGACTCCACGGCATTAAGCATTCTCTGCACATATTTCAGTGACATTCATGCTTCAAATATCCCATTTGCACTCGACCTGAAAAGGACATTATTGGTTTGAGATCTGAGGCCTGCAGGCCACTGAAACAACCTGAAGAACTCTGAGAACATCCTCATACTATGAGAGTTTAGTCTGTATACATTTCAAATTAAGCATTTAAAAGAAAAGGAACAGACCAAGAACAATTACATAAACAATACGCCTTTCTAGCAGCTAAGTGTGTCTGATAATGTGTTGATGGCTTACAGACACTTGAACAGCTCTCACTTTAATAATGCAGGAGTGTTAGGGCTTGTTTAGCTGTGTTGGTAGAGCAGACACCGCACGTACAGAGGCTTACAGTCCTCGACGAATCAGCCGCAGGTTCAACTCCCTACCTTGGTCCTTTGATGTATCTAACCTGCTCTCTCCTCCCCATATTTCTCATCTCTCTTTAGCTGTACTATCTCGTAAAAGTCAAAGGCTGATCTTCAAAAAAAAAAAAGAATAATGCAAGTGTTTAGTGTTTTGGAGACCATGACAGTACCAGATTTTTTGGTTTGACCCAAATACATTTCTGCTTTGTCATGCTGACACTACAAGGATCAGGATTTGGTATGCAAAACAAGAATCTACTGTATGTGTAAGTCGTGTAATGTGTCTATGGGTCAAGCTGGCGGTTAGTTGAAGTTATACCTATCGTCTCTTAACATTTAGCATCATTAACATGCTACAGTCTACCTGAGTGTTATTGTTGTTCAAATGCATCCACGTCTTCTGATGGCTACTTCCAACAGAAATACCTCTCTCGTCCTTTGAAAGCTGCTTCAGCCAACATCAGCCTGAGTTCAGAGTCATATAATGGCATCCCATGTAACTAGATCTCAATCCAATAGAGCACCTTTCGGACGTGGGGGAGGTGAAGATTTGTAGGATGAAACTGAGCCGACAAAGGTGAAGCAACTGCATGATGCTATTTAGAAATATAGTGGGAACTCTCAAAGGAATCTTTCCAGCATCTTGGTGAAACAAAGTTATGTTTTTTTTAACACTTATTATGTTCTTCTTTTGAGTAGAAAAAAAGCAGTAAGCTAATCCTTTCCTAAAACGTATCTTGTAGTCATACTTTAATTTGTGAACTTTTAAGGCTCCCACGGCTGAAAATTCATTTGCATTTAGTTAAGAAAGAAGTCTGGGGTTTTCTTCTTCAGCACAACACGTTATTCCTTAAATGTGAATTAATGGATTCATTGGTTTTTTATCTTTTCAGTCATATTGTTTGCCTTTTTTTCCACTTGCAGCTCAGACCTGAAGGGAACCTGTTCAGGACTTGCTTTGGTTTCAGCTCAAGTTCATTTGCTAGCCGGGTGGATCTCTGGACTACGTACTCAGCTGCTCTGTGGTAACCAAGGAGACAACTGTTGCCAGGCAACAACAGGCCCTAGATCAGTGTGCGTACACAGTGAGAAAGCAGCACAGTGTTCATGTCTCCGTGCTTGTACTACACTCAGACACAAGGAAGTCCAATCATGAAAAATAATCCACAAACACCGTGGATGCAAGAGCAGGAAGCTACAAATATGCAGCAGCAGCACTACACGAGTACACAGACGACACTCACCATGCTGTCATAACGGTCTCCTCCTCGGCCTCTTCTGTCACTACAGACCAAAAACATATGCATTAATATAGCTTCTATACTCTGGATGACTATAGACACTACAGAATGAAGCAGGTCACATATGGGGGGAAAGAAGGGCCACAACCCCCACCTTACCTACTTGATGGACAGTTAACTACCTCACAGTACTATGACAAGAAGCAAAAATAGTGCGATCACGTAAAGTGCAAGAATAGATGTGCAAAATCTCCATGTGCAATAACTCTCAACAAGTAACACTACTTTTTATGTTTTATAGTGTCCACTTTTATAATCTAGCTACTGCTAATTTCTATCCAGTGTATCAATCTTGTGTATTTTTGTAATCATAATGTTGAAATTTGTTTTTTGGTCGCTTCAATCTTTTCTTTTATATATATATAAACCTGACTCTAGGAGCAACGCACGTAAACTCCATTGTACTTCTGTTGTCCTCCTGTACCTGTGCAGAGGGCAAGAAACATCTATTCTATTCAAACACTAAGCTTTTAGTGCTGAAAGACATGCAGACTTTACTGACCACCTGTGATCAGACTGGGCCTCAGCTGCTGGGAGACATTCTGCTCTGACATCACTTTCAGCATTATATGCTGCTCTGCTTTGGAAATAAACTGATATAACGATGATCCTGCCCCGTGTTCACCTTGGTCTGTCGTCCAGGCTGCTGTGATAGCTGCCATGTGAGAAGCGGTCTCCCCTGCAATCAAAGACAGACGGAGAAAGCGTTGATAGATTTCACGTGAGCTCTGGTTTAGTTTGTTAAAATTAATTATGAACACTAAGAAGCAAATACATTTTTTTTGTATTAATGGGACACACAAAACAAAGGATTTTTCTTTGCAATGTTATGGGGATTTGGTCCTATTTGGTTGTTGTGTCGCTTGTTTCAGATCAACTTCTATAGGTTCAACATTTGGCTTTTGATGCCTTTTTTTAGGATGGCAGATAGATTCAGAAACTGGGTAGAGAGAGAGTGTTGTAGGCCATGCGGAAAAGGAGCCACAGGTCAGATTTGAACCCAGGGCGCCCCCTTGGAGGACTACAGCCTCTGTGCATGAGTAACTGTCCGAAGCCCACATCTTCACACCATACCAGGGAAAAGAAGTGTAGCTTGCTGGAACACGGTATGGAGAACTTGTCAAACAAACTGGATTTTAGGGGGTCAAACATGCTTGGGCACAGTATACAGTGCGTAGTATGAGTGTGCCCTAACGCCATAAAAGATAACAGGTTTTAACTTGAGCAACAAAAAAACAACAACTGTAAACTGTTTAGTTGTGAAAACATCCCCTGCAATTGGGGTCCTCCTCACCCTCCCCTTGGCGGCGGTGGCGGGGGCAGAGGGAGGTTACGTGCACGGCTGCCTCCTCGTCCGCCTCTGCTCAGCGGCGGTGGAGGACCACGACGGGGGCTGATGTCGTCGTAGTCCCTTCTCGAAGGAAGCATGGGTCTGTTGCCACGAACGGGGGGCATGCGCTCAAAGCCCCCTCGCACACGGATGGGGAAGCCCCCCATGGGTCGTCTGCCTCTCTCCTCGAATAACATGGTGAAACCGCCGTAATCGTACGTCTCATCGTAGAAATTAGGGTCATAAGGCTGGGTGCGACCTTTGATGGGAGCCTGTTGAACAGAAGAGAAGAGATTTAAAGAGACGGGATAACAAAAGACTGCTCTGTTTTGCACTGTTGATAGAAGAAGTAAAGCTGAAAAACTTTTTCAACATTTTAGCAACAGACTGAGGAGAAATAAACTCACCTCTGACACCAGCTCGAGGATAACTTTGATACATTCAACGACACGTTCTGGTTTTCCTCCCACCAACACCACTCTGTCAGTGGAGTGAGGACAGCACTCCTGGAACAGCTTGATGGTTGTCTGGGTGTTCTGGGGCATCAAAACATGAACACGTTAAAACCTTAAATCCAGGTAATCCTCTGCTAGTGTTAGCTGCAGAATTAGCCAATAACATCAGACAAAAAAACACTTTTAACGCATCTTGTCGTTACTGCAACTCCTACAATACAAGAAAAAAGTGACTGCCCTACCTCTCTCAGCTCCTTTATCTTTGCACCTTTTACCCCAATGATGCCCCCTGCCAAACTTTGATGGATCAGCAGACGAAGCTCACTGTCAAAATCTATTCCACTGTAATGCTGGTACTACAGAAACACAAAGCAGTAGAAGTAAGACCAGTAGGGCCTGAAGCTCGTCCCATTGTTGATTAAAAGAGAACTTTTCTGGAATTGAACACTTGATGATGCTAAAGGAAAAAAACATGGGACATCCTACTGTATGCAGATAACAAAACATGTATAGATAAATATATAGGGAAAATACACCCACGCCACATATCAATATCATCTCATATATGATATAATGGTTTTATCAATCTCCATATTTCCCAACTTGAATCAAACTTTTGCCCATGTGCATGTACACTGGGGTGAAACATATAACATTGGGGCTTACCTCCTCTAACGTTGGAATGATTTTCAGCAGAATCTCTCCAATTGTGTCAATGCTAGCGTTCACACTCAGGATCCTGTCGGAAACCATTTTGGCAAAGAGGAAGCATGATATTACAACACGGACAGTAATTTAACCAAAATGCAAAACCTGATAACAAATGTTTGAAGAAGTCCAGAAAACACTTCCCGAGATTTTTAAGGAGAAAGCAAAAAAACAAGTCTTCTACTAATTCCAGATTATAATTCTCTCAACAACAACGTCATGCATGCACTCAATCTAAAGTCCTTTTCAAAGTGAAAGTCTTTGGAGGATGGGCAGCTTTAAAGGCTGAAATTAACGTGAGACAGGCCACACAGACTTGGGGAAGGGGGTGTGACAAAGAGAGAGAGATCTTCCCATCCCACCACCAGCAAGCTGGGGAAGAGGGACGTAAAAAAAAACTCAAACACAACAACTGGGCCTCCAGCACACCTTTTCATTGTGACCTAAGGTTTAGGGAAGATAGGGAGGGGGGTGGGGAGGGGAAGGGAGCGCTTTGGGGCTGAGGTGAGGAGGAGGAGACGAGGTGGGCGAGAAGAGAGAGGAGTAACAGAGCAGAGGGGTTGAGTCGGGGGAGGAAATGTGAGTGGTTACCAACTACTTTGTGGCACAGGACAGGAGCAGGGGTGGAGGGGTCGGGGGTGAGATTGGGGGACAGTTATGAAAGGTTTAGCAGGCGGCTCTGATCGGATGTGGCCTGAGAGAAATTCAAAAGAAGGGATGCAGCACAATTAAATAAAGAGACGACATCAATGGGTGGTAGACTGAGGAGGGAGGCGGAGCCTCAAAACAGGAGCCAGTGCTCTGTCAGAAATCATGGACAGTGATGCTGAAAACGGTGTGGGGAGAGGTGGAGGAAGGTGCAGGAAGATGGACCAAGAGGGCCAAAGAAGACAGAGCGAGGAAAAAAGAAGTCTACCTCCTTCAAGTTTCATATTTATATTAAATGCTAAGCAAAGCAACCGTTACATCCAACAGCGGTGTTTCTAAACATAAAAGGGCTGTACCTTTAAAGTTGATGATTCCAATTAGTCAGAGAGAGACCCAGAATTGACTCACTTTCAAAGATTCTTAACATGACCCTCCCGTGTTAGTTAAGAGGCTATCAATAAGTCAAATCATCTAGGAAGGTCTCCTACACTCCATGGTAAACAAGTTTTGGTGATTAAAAGTAATAAAAAACATTGAATGGAGCAGTTTCAAGTTAAAGATCTCTTTTTCTCCAACACTCTTTGTTGGACGCTGAATGTAGGTGAAGACAGCAAGAGCTGAGCTGCTGCTGCTAGCTTGTTTCTAAGTTTTAGGTTAACATTAGGATTCCTCTAGTGTTTATTGTTCATGAGGCTAAACCAACACAAAGATCTGCTGTTCTCAAAAACAACCAAATCAGGTAACTTAAGCTGTTTACGTACACACACAAAATGCTAACGGACACATTTTTGTCCCAACTTAACCCAGACTTGTTCCTTCTAGCCCTCTGATAAAAATTCTGTTTGAGGTCGAAGTAAACTGATGTGTGATCGCAGCAGGAGGAGATGACGAGCGATGTTTGTGCGTGTGAATAAACTTGTTGATAGTGTTAATATCTCCAATTACATGCAGCATTGATATAAAGGCATGAAACTGTCATTATAGTTTCAGATCACTTCGCCCGCAATCCGGGGTTTCCACAGCATCATATTTAAATCATGGCTTGCCTCCTGAGAGACATCCCCTACCCCCCACCCCTCCCTACCGCCTCACGTGGAAAACTTGCGCTGAAAGGGACAAATGTGAAAGAAGCGAGTCTGGAAGATTTCAGGAATGCTTGGGTGAAAACAGCTTAAATTGTAAAAACAAACCTGATGATCGTTTCCTGTTTAAAATCAGGTGTCTCTCTATCACTCCTGAAGAGACTTTGGTATCTGTGAACTCAACTAACTTAAGCTCACAAGCTAACTAAAGACCTTCATCGAGACAACTCAGATGTTCAGTTAAAAAAAACCTGGACCTAACTGTAAAGAAAGGAGTCTGCTCAAAAAGTTTTTTTTGTGCAGAACACAGGTGGTGTTGTGGAAAAACTTGCATCTTACATGTCCAACATGATTTCATGTACCTGATACAGGTCTAAAGTGTCAGGTGCAGGTCTTGTACTCAGTGATTTCCAGCATGGATAATAAACTATAAAGACAAAAATTCCAACTCAATGGAGATGCTTTAAATGGACATAAAAATCAAGGGGAACAAAACATGTCTCTAACAGATGGAGGACGGGGGTGTTTGGGGGAGGAAGGGGAGTTTACTGTCATATATGTATAAAAATGTTAAAATGAAACAGAAGGCAGGTTATCAAAGACATGAGTTTCACTGTTCTAATCAGGCAGTAGGGCAATAACTGGTGGGACATACCGCTCTGGGCCACTGCTGTCTGGGACAGATACACTCGCATTGTACTGCATGGGCCGAGGTGGAGGTGGTGGTGGTTGTGTTGGTGGTGGTGGTTGTGGTGGAGGAGGTTGGCATTGGGCGGGGGCATTCAATCACAAGATGTCAAGTTAGGTGCCCATTTAAGGAGGGGCACGGTTTATGGGCGGGGCCAACCGGGAGTGTCAGGTGGGCAGCGGGGCGGGGCGGGCGTTCAGGGGCGGGTAGAGGTTGGGCCAACGCAGGAGAGGCAAGTCGATCCAGTACATGGGGAACGGAGGAAGGTGGCCGAAAATAAAAACAAAACATAAGTACAAAAGAAGGGAAGAGGGGGAGAAGGAATACATTTTTAATTGAATACACGCTAAACTGTGACCGAAAAGTGAAATGAGTGAACTCTGCTGAGTGAAGAAGAACAAGAAGTGTGACCTGGACAAACAGAAGTATAAAAACAGTGTGGAGCACGACTGAAAAAGAGATTAAATCCACTCTGTCGTCACTTCAAGGTCAAACTGGAACCAGGCTGAAACTCAAAATTCAAACACAACTATCTAGCACGCTCTCCCTCGTCTGTCCACATGAGACAACTTGATCTCATTGTTATATAAAAAGGATCTTTGACGTACTGTATACTTCCATTTTAATGTCAACGTCAAACCTTTCTGACAAGAAATCTTAGCGTGTCTGAGTGAAGATCTAATTAATAGGAGGGTTCGAGGAATTTGTTAAATATCCCAACAAAGTCTTGTCCGAACTTGTCGAACTTTAAGCAGCATTTTATCTGTTTACTTACGTCTGTGCGTAGAGCTTTTATGTTCTTTCCCCCCTTTCCGATAACAGCACCAGCATTCTGTAGCACAAAGATGGTTTTTCTTAGAAATCCTTTTGTCTGGTTACTAACACATTTGGCCCATTGTGTGGTGTGTTGTTTGTTTTACTTTGCTCTGAAGCAGCACACGCAGCTCCACCATCTCGTCTGTGTTGCGAGAACGTTTGAAGGCCTGTTCCTCGTCCATGTCTTCAGCTGGCCGTTTACCTGAGAGGAAGACACCTGAGGTCAAATCTGAGCCTGGCAATAACTCTGTACAGAGCTTACATAACTTACAACACATGCCCTTTATAATTCCTGTTACTCCAGTCTGCAGAATTCAACTATTTCTAACTTTGGCATCCCCTGTACAGGACAAAATGTATATCACGGCCGTCCTTTAATCACTATGAGGTATAAAAATAATATAATATTAATTATTTTTGCAACAGAAAGTTAAGGCTTCCATCCTTTGCAGTTTAACGAGCACATCATTATGTAATAACTGGACACATAGTATGAATGCAGCAAGGGGTGGCAAAGGCCACAGGCGAGTTGTTTCCTGCAGAATTCCATTTAAATTGTTCTTTGACGACCATAACCGTAGCACAGCTCACAAATATACACCATTTTTTAGTCGTACAGATTTTGAACACATGAAAGTAACATAACAAATATCAAAACGTTTGTGCAGTCTGCTCATATAAAATGATCCGATTATAATGTATTTATTTTCACATAGATTGAAGATTGTTAAAATATATTTTGTGTTTTTTTTAGTTTGATCACACCAATATTTAGAATAAAATCTTCATTCATAACAACAACCAGTACAGAGTTAAACAGTGACACAAATTCAAAAAAACATGGTGTTTGCTGAATTACTGCAGCAGCCAAATGTTTCCTGGAATTAGACCAGCACCACCATGTACCCTTCCTGGATTAAGATAAGGGCATATCTGCTAGGGCCCCCTGAACAGCAGTATCTTGGACAGGAGAGTCCCTCAACCATCTGACATGTCCACATGCTACGTAGAACCAGCCAGAAACGCTCAGTTTCTTTTTCTTTTAGTCTTCCCTTGAGTGAAATATTAGCAGGTATATATTCACACTGTATTTTAACATGGCATGGCTGTGCACTGCGCAGACTGTTCATTTCACACTAAATACATTAACTCATGCAGTATACATCGTGGTGACCATTATATACATACACATTTTTTATTTCTAATAATGCGTTACCATTAGTGTCAGTGTTGCTGAATGTGATGTCTTCTTCTTGCTGATCGATTTTCACCTCCATTGTTTTGCACCTGCAGAGGGATGCAAACAGGCTCCTCTCCCTGGATCTGCTAAAAGGAGGGGGGGGGTTGCACAATCAGCCTCACTTCATTTAACAAATGCACAGACACATCTATTGAACATTTGGATCAAGGCTGAGCCTTGTAGATTCTTTCTACTATTGGCTAATCTGTCAACCAATGACTTGAATTTATATCTGACCAATTGTGTAATATGGCTTATGAAAACAAATCCAATATGCCTTCCTAATAAAAAAATATCCAGCCAACACCCTGAAAGACAGAAATACTCAGTGGACTACAACATTATATGATTTTTCTGTTCAGCAATAACTCTGTCATTTCACCTTTAATTGTAGCAGCTGAAAGACAAGGGCTAATGAAAACAAAACAAATAGTAAAAGAATGCATGTAGCAGCATACATTTTGTCTAGGTAGTTTAGTCAGAATCCGACATGTACTAAAACTGCAAATATGGTCCCAAGGGTCCTTCTTAGTGTAACCAGCTTACAGGAGCTCCACTGTATGCATCCACCCACGTGCACCGCCCACTAATACCAGTTGCATACTGCTAAAACAGTTTGGACTTCTTCAGCATCACCCCTCAGCTGAGGTCTTGCTAAGTTATAGAGAGATGTTTGTTAATAGGGAATAAGTAGCAACAATGTTTTTTTAGAGGTCACATCTACCCCCATGTATTAGCCTACTTATTTTTTTCAGAAAAAAGCACAATAATGCTGAAGGTGCATTTGTGAAATGCGCACAACTAAGCATTTACAGAGACAGCTATTATTCTAATGCTATTATTACGCATTTAAATTGTTGCTACGAAGCCTGGTTCACTCACTTTAACCTCACGTTGAATCAAAAACAGATACCTGATAAAAAATGTGGAAAGGAAACTGCGCAAATCCTCTCACGTTAAAAAGAAAAGGTGTTTGTCACCGGGCCTGTCAGCCTGCTCAAAACACAAATTAGCTAGCTTGAATTGACATTACTGAGCTAAGCGAACAGCTCTGCTAAGCTAGCCAATAACACAGTCTGTATGTTTTGTGAGGCGTGTCTAGCAGCCACACCGTACACGTTGCGACTGTAAAGTATTCGCATGCAAGAAATAACGTGAAAACAGCGGAGAAAAAACAGCTGTTCACGTAATGTCAGCGGTGGAAATGTAATTATACGAACGGCTACGAGCAAACAGGCTAAATGACGCGACGTTTATAATTCATGCTCACGCAAATTAAGAGTTTTGGAAAACAAACCTGCAGAAATACCGCGCTTACTGCGGTCATCTACGGATTCCTCGCCCAGAAACGTGTGCAGGGCTTCAGCATGGAAGGAAGACACTGAGGTTGAGCATGATTCGTCGACATCTCAGACCGTGTGTGTTTATTACATGTACCGAGTCAGCAAAGGCGAGCGGAGCTAAGGCACGCTCAATTGACTGAAAGCAAACTATGCACTCGCGGGGGACGCGCAGAACAATTTATCAAACGCTCTCTGAGAATCTTGGGTTTTTACAACCCAAGTAAAGGCTGACAGGTAGCTGTTCCTCTCAGGCAACAACCCCGCCCCCTCCGACTGACACGCCCACCATGAACCACGGCATGTCTGGGCAGTGGGCATACATGTGTTGGTTTCTAGTTTTGACTTTTAGGTAAGTTTAGTTTCATGGTTTCAAGACATTTTCAAGTTAAAAAAAGAGAAAGAAACCAAACTATGTAGCCTATGTCTAAATATATCAATGTGTATTCTATCCTACTTATTTTGGTCTATATTATCCAGCCTCCATGGAGGGGACAAGCCTGTTTCTAGACTTGTTGGTTAGTCCTTAAACCTTGTAGGTTAGTCATGACACTTAATAATCTGAAAGCTATTTGTAGCAAAAGTAACCCTGAGTTGCAGCTCCACATGACCTCTATTGTTCTTGGTCCACGCCTGCACATCTTGATGCTAAGGAGTACCAGGGAGGAATTTTCCCCTATCATATATACAGCCGAGATATTTATCCACAAACATTATAGCTGTTTATAACAAATTGCAGAATTTCTGCAGAATGAAAACTTTGACTTTTACTACTTTCTGTAAATGTTGCTGTTAACAATGTTAACAATAGTGCTTTTACTTAAAGTAAAGCATCTATCTTCACAGCAAAGGAGATACAGAAGGAAATGGAGGGTTGGATTCTTCACAAAAAGAGCATGCACTTTAGCAAAGGTAAGTTGAAAGTGATTCTGTACTTGTCTTTATGATGCTGGAGACAGTGAGTCTGAAGGTCAGTGATTAAAAACATTTTTACTAATATGTGGTGACTGAAAATGTCGGAAATAAACTGATGCAAATCATCAAATAACTGATCAGTTACATCTTAAACAATATCTAACACTGCACAATATCTCAGCTTGGTATGAAATAAATACATCAGATGTGTTTTCTCCCTTAAAAAGAACTATTGGTTGCATTCACTCAGATAAAATGAGTTTAACTGTGCACACTTATTCTAATCCATAGGCGAAGAGACAGCAGATAGTAGAGCATGTAAATCATCGGGCTGAGTCTCAGTTGCATCACTGCTTGCCAGGTTCAAGACAAGTCTGCCACCAGCTGGTTCAGGAGGAGGAGGGAGCAGAGGTGTTGGAGTGACAGAGTTGGATGATGCAGAATGTAAGTTTAAGTGTAAAAGAGGAGGAGGAGCTCAGGCATGCCTTAAGTTCCTTAATAGCTCAGCCAAAGCTTATCTTACTTTTTTTTGTTGGTGCAATGCAAAATTCCAACTCCTCTTCCAAACTGAGAGAACAGCATGTAGGCTTTAAGCAAATGCAACACGATGATCAAATCTGATATACTGGCAACTAATTGTCTTAAATTCAACTTTCAATTCTCAATTATTTTCTAAATGTTGTGAAAGAAATAGCACAATTTATGAAGCTCTTGGGATCTTTGTTATGTATGGTAATTGACTTAAATGCCTAAACCTGTAATTATTCCTATCAGTGTCACAAAAACATACTATTTGCAAGCTCAGTTATGCAAAAAGATGTAAATCTTCTTCATCCAGGGCAACTAGAAAAAAAAAGTAACCACTACCTTAACGCCCATTTGTTATAAATCAGGATCCAGGATTATGTCCACACACCATCTATTTTAAACACCCCCATTTTCTCGTAGTGTTGTCATGCTCCTTCAGATATAGTCGAGGATCAAAATAAAGAGCTCTCTTCCCTCTGCTATACTCTGTGGTTACCATGGAGACAGATATAATTCAGTTCTTGATGTTTCTCATAAAAAAAGAGAAGCCTGCGTACATATTTTCATCTGCAACCATAGCGACACTTGACATTGTCAGCGCTATTTGTAAAAAGCAAGTCACCATAGCGACACTAACCATCCAGGCTGTGTCATAGATCATGTGTCCTAGCCGAGTGTGCCTTCTCATTATGGCTGAAATTTAGGAATCTGCTGGTAAACAGGATTTATTTGACCCTTTTGAGGAAATTAGCATCTTGTTAAATTAAATTTAGTGCATAAGGACTAAAAAATGCAATATGACATTATTGTCTTATTATGAAGAATAGAGAGGGAAAAAACAACATGTTGTAGTAAATTCCCAATTATGTTAAATGTTAGTGCAGGTCAGATTTCATATACTTAAACCTATTTTCCACTGTATGTCCCTTCTGTGCTTACAAAAACTTTACAAGTGATTCCATGTGTGTGTGTGTGTGTGTGTGTGTGTGTGTGTGTGTGTGTGTGTGTGTGTGTGTGTGTGTGCAGAAGTTAATATAAAACAGTTATTTCATAATAAAATGTTTTCCTAAAGGAGGAATAATTTAAAAATTTTGAAAATTGTCCTTTTTTTCGCTGTTTTTGCTCCTATAGCCTCCACTGATCAGTGATTGGACTGCCACCCATTTGAAGCTCGCAGACATAGTATAGGTAATTATTTTTCATAGATGCACCCCGTCTTGTGCGTCAACCGTACGTCACACTATAGGCCTAATGGCCAGCCGTACAACAACAGTGCTGGTGTGGAAGGAGAAAAAAAAACGCGAAATGCTTTCACCCAATGCATGCAACACAAGAGTTTGAAATGCATAGTTGTTTTTCTAGTCTTAAACATAATTTGACTGAACTTGCAGATCGCCTGCAGCATTGTTTTAGGATTTCATGCATGATTCTTAATAATGTCCTTTGAATACAACTTGTCATGGATATATCTCGCAGTCTAAGTCGCCCATAAACCTGATCCAAGTGCTGGCTGTGTGAGGGGGACATGCGCTCGTCCTCGGCTTTAATCGATAGACGCATGCAGGTAGCCTTCCTCCCTACACACGCAGCAGCATCACCACGCATCCTTTACTCCACTGTGCGCTCTCTCTTATTTTCCTCCCCATCACCACACTGAGGAGAGAAACCGTTCGTGGTGGTGGGCCCTGTGCTTTTGATCTTTAAACATCTGGAAGAGCCCGTATTTGTTTTTACAAGGCAGGGGCGTTTGTGGCCGAGGAAGAGGAGGGAGACAGCAGCAGCAGCAGCAGCAGCAGGACGGAGCACTTGACACCTTTGCTTCACGACATCGATATGCAGTAGTGTGATAGCAGCTCTGCGGAGACGGGAAGGCCAGTCCATGGCATCTTGATATTAAAACCGTGGGCTCTGCGCATTCCTCGCCGTCTTTTCCCCCCTCCTTCTGCGGATTAACTTGGCCAGATTTACATTCAGAGAGGGGAGGAAATCTGACCAATAATCCAATTTGAGCATTGAGATTCTGTTTTGGTGGGATTTCAGTGGACCTGCGATGGACTCCAGCGCGGGGGAATATGGCATGGCTCGTCTCGGATTGTTTTTGGTTTTTTTCACGGGGCTGATGTGGAGATTTAGTGATGCTTGCCCCGCATCATGCACTTGCAGCATATCAAGGATTGTTTGTATTGATTCCGTGCCGGGGCTCGAGGATTTCCCCGTGCTCACGTTAGATGACATGGAAAACATCACGGAGATGTAAGTGTATGAAAAAAATGACAGTGTAGGAACTTATTAGGATGCTATGCAAGAAGATCTTATGTCACAATAATACCCAAGGGCTGGGATTATTCTAATAATAAAGGTGATACTAACATGTAGCCTACAGAATTATCTATAACGTCAGGCCTGTTTTTATTCCCGCGTGCCGATTAAAGATTGGCAAAGATCCGTGTTGTGCGCCAAATGTCAAACACACAAATGTGCAATTTTATTCTCATTTTGGCTTCGCTAGATCGTGTAAGCTAGTTGTGCGCGCGTGTGTCTGTGTGTATGTGCCACTAACGACGACAGCGTGTGCGCGCGTGTGTGTGTGTGCGTAATGGTGGGGAGAGTGCGCGTCAGGCTGATTTGGATTAGTCGGTGTTTCCTTTGCAAAAACAGCTCCAGAGGTGTAGTGGTGATGGAGTAAAATGTTGAGGCCGTGCGCAGCCTCGAAGGTGTTAATTCGGCGTCTTCATCGTCAGGGCGTCGGTGTGGAGTCACACACGAAAAAAAAAAACATGTAAAAAAAAAAAATCAGGTTACAAATGAAATCACATTGCCGGAGAAAGTTGTGTATGCAGACGTATCTGCGTCAGTGTGTAGGCTTGTGTGTGTCGGTGTATACCTGCTACAACCCTGCACAATGTATATACAACTGCATGGCACCCACATGAGCATGGAAAGGAGACTGGTGGGTGAGCTTTCCGAGGCAGACAGGCTGGAGCTGGGTGTCACATACCCATCAGGACTGTAGATACTGTTTTTGTGGATCTTAACAGGATTATCTTGCAATTTATACAAGCATTGCAGCGGCTTCCCTTTAAAAACACAATATCACAATAAAAGACAACTTCAGTGAAGACTTTTAGGCTGTTAGCTTCCTAAAAAAATAGCCATACATTTAGAAGAAAACCTTTATCTTATTTAGTTCCTCAGGAATAACTCCAGAAGCAGTAGGCTACTGACCCTGTCTACCCTTAAAGATGCTTTAACTCAGCTTTGTGTTGCTAAAACTACAATCCACATGTAAACTAATGCGAGTGCCCATCCTCAACATTTCAAATATCTTTCAGTCATTTTAAATGGATTAAACACACCAGACAACAACTCAATCTGATTAGTCTATCTCTCCTGAGATGTATTTACTTAGGCAATTTACTGTAATGATCTTAGATAATCTTTCTTCTATTGAAAACTGACCGTTCTATGATACACCTGGAAATTATAAAGTAACAATGTTTTTTTTTACTTCAAAGATTTCATAAAAAATCTGCTCATCCCTTGGAAAGTTTTGTAATATAGCCTCGATAAAAAAAAGGATTTGAAGTTTTGATTTGTGTGTTTTCTCTTAGTTTCATCATTTCAAATATATCCTGAGTGCTGAATATCTCCTACCTGTAATACATGATCAGATATGTTGTGAATTAAATGTAGTGGCATCTATATGCCATTTAAAACAAGTAGATTTTAAACGATTTTCTGAGGTGTCTTAAGAAATACATTTAATATGAATAATATCAGCAACCATCGGAACACAATATCTCTCTCATGAGCGTCTAGATTTTAGATGTTGTGACAGAAGTTGATGTTAAAGTTAAGCTGTGTTTACATGTCATGGTGTTGGGTTACGTTGAGCGTAGATTCATATTTTAGTATTGAACACACTGGAAAGAAAAAATCCAGCACACTACTCTTGCCAGGCATCACCAATTTATTAGAAAAAAACACAACATTTCGGGATCTGGAAACCTTTGTCAAGTGTACATGTTTCTAATTATTGGTGATGCCTTGCAAGAGTAGTGCAACCTGATAGTTTGATGTCCTAAGCACCTACTTCATGAGATAGTTGGATGTGCAAACATGTCCTTTAAAAAAAAAAGAAGAATAGAAAACACAAAAACGAGTCTCAAACACTTGTTTCTGAACAGGTCTGTTCAATCAGTGGCTTCAAAATTCACATTGAATGAACGTTGTGCAAGTGTTTCCTAACTTGTCTATCATATTTCCTTCACAGATACATTGCAAATCAAAACAGACTGTTTGACATTGATGACAACAGTCTGAGGCACTACATTAACCTCAGAAATCTGTAAGTATCATGACGAATGTTTTAGTGTTTTACATGGAATCGCAGTATTTTTTTTAAAGTAGTGGATTACCTGATTACTCCACGTTACCCTCCAACAGAACAGTGATGAATACGAGGTTGTCGTCTATAACGTCAGACGCTTTTTTCAACAATACAAGACTCCAATATGTGTAAGATGCATTTTTAAAAACCCCTTACAAGTTATTTCATTCATGAGTGGCTGTTTTTTTTTTTTTTATTTAAGTTATGCTTTCTGTTTTTTCTTTTAGAAATCTCAGAGACAATAACCTATCAACGCTTTCGTGGAGAACATTTCAAAACTTTAACGCATCTTTACCGTAAGTTTCTCACAAAACATTTTAAGACTGTTGCTACCTAAGACAAAAAAAATGTATTTCTCTGGTGATTTATTTATTTATTTTTCTATTTTCAAGGCTCCTCCTGTACGGAAACCCTCTGGACTGTGTTTGTGAGAACTTGTGGATCAAACTGCGGCTCCTGGAGGAAAGCGACACTCCAGATCTGAGATGCACGGACGACAGAGGAGTGACACAAGCCTTCGCCGCTCTCAACCCACCCGACTGTGGTAACGTGAAACCATGTTATAATAAGCAACAGCGTGGAATCGGATATTGATCGTATTAATTGATTTGGAGAGCGATCGCTTCCTGTAGAGAGGAAAAAAGAGCCGGAAACAAACAAATCAATGTAAAGTTCGGCTCAGATGTTCACTCTGGCTGATTTCTCGTGTTTCGCAGAGGCTCCCAGAGTAGAGGTCACCCCGAGGACCGTGATTTTGATGCAGGGGAGTAACGTGGAAGCTGTTTGCAGCGCCTCAGGCTCGCCTCCTCCTGAGATCCTGTGGAACCTCGACATGCTCTCTACACAGCACGAGGTGAGCCCGTCCACCAAACATAGTCCGGTTTAGACCTTTGGTTCAGGTTCCCCAAATCTGAATTAATGATATTTTATAACTGTTTACTTTTTAAATACAGGAAATCATAAGTAATCATTAAAAATTGGATGCCTTCTGTTAAAAAAAAGTCTTGATTTTTGAGCTCCAACTGAGTTTAAGAGCTAAATGTGAACTACAATGTGATGAAGGTCATGACAGAGCTGTAGACTCCAGACCTACCAAGCCTTCAAAACTGCATATTTTCTCTTTTTTGTACTATAGTGTGTTGCACATATCCTGAGAATGTGCATACTGTACATACAGAATGCATACCACTAAAACATGCTGGTTTACAGAGAGTATTTCCAGCATTATTTATTTTCATGGATACACATGGTATTCCCAACATCGAGACAGATTTCAGCGTGAATGAAAGGGACAATAACACATAGAAAAGATAATTCCTTTGATTACCCATCATTCTATTTCATGCATGGCAGATATAACAGGGCCCAAACAACACAAGAAATGTGGAGATGAAAAAGGCAGAAAGGAAACCTGAACATACATTGGTTGTGGCCCATAGAGATCATTTAAAATTTTGTTTGCAAAAATAGTTCCTGTAGAGTCATAAAATCCTGCTCGCCAGTGAGACACAGGGCAGCTCAGTCCATGTGAACATATCTAACGTTTTGCAGAGGATTGTGGGTAAGAATAGCCGAGCTAGCTTACATATTGAAAATTGTTACCAGACCCTCCTGGTATTGTTGGCCGACTGAATTGGACGTACTGTACATGAATTGGGATGTACAGACTACACACAGAATACCAAAAATAAAGAAACCTGTCATTTCAAGTGAATGGTTATATTTATGTGTGTGTACAGTATATTTAAGATAAAGGACATCAAGCAATCTCAATCCAAACAGAAAACATCAACAAAATTCACAAAAACACTCCCTGACTGTAAAACGTGTAAAAGTTGAAATAAACTGTGAGTAGTATATTTCTCTGGTTTACTTGATAGTATTCCTGTATGTGTATCGGAGTGTAGCTTCAGACTTGACCTAAACATGAATGAACGACATGTTGGGTGACATTTTATATTTTCCTTATCATCACCTGTTTATAAAAATTAAAAAACACCAAAAGCGAATTGATCTCATTTAAAATTTCTACTTACTCGTTTAATTTCTCTTTATAACATTCTGCCTCTTTATAAAAAAATGTAAGTATTTGTACATAAACACAGGAACTGGACAGCAGATGAAGAAAGGCTGAGAGAAAGAAGACAGAGGAGATGACGAGTTTTACCTCCACTATCTGTTTGTGGTGTTACTGTTTAGTAATACAAAAACTAGCAGTGGAAGAAAAGTGGAAGACTATTCTCAAATGTTCTCAAGAAAAAGTACTAAAGGAAAAAACATCCAAATATACGTTAAATACAAAAAGCTAATATGCTCAATATGAAGAATTACCCATCATTCATTACCCAGAATGTTATTAGCACCTAAACACTTTCATTTATTTTGTGTTTTTACTGTATATACTACTGATTAGCTTTCTCTGAATAGTCAATCAAATTTAATGTTAATCTATAAAAAATATTACATCCTGGGACACCGGGGATCTAGTGGTTAGTTCTTTCGCCTCATCTACAGAGGTTACAAACTTCTAAGCGTGCAGCCCGGGTTCAAATCCGACCTGTGGCTTCCTTTGCTGCATATCATTTCCCACTCTCTCCTTGATTTCCCTCTCTGTCCACTGTCCTGGCATAAGAGGCCCCAAAATTAACCTTAAAAAATATATCCTCGTGTTATTGATTGTATTTTGCTTTATTCTTCTGAGTCAGAGTAGATACAAAATAATTGAAGTGGATTTAAAAGTACAATATTCTTCTTCGAGTAAAGGTGAAGTATACGTTTAAAGCAGCATAAAACTGTGTAGTCAGCAGGATGTCGCATGTAGCTAACTTGTTACATAAAGATCAGCTTCTCACAGACTGCACACACACACAGGCTAGTAATGCAAATAATAATGTTGTTTACAGATCGAGCCGTCGGATATGGAGAGCAGAATCACTCTGTCAGACCTGTCTCCTGATGATAATGGCAGGGTGATCGTATGCAGCGCTGAGAACATGGTTGGTCTGACCGAGGCTACGCTGCAGCTCAATATTCTCTGTAAGAAACTCATACTTTTCTCTTATCGTTGACTTTAAATGTTGAACAACTATAGATTACATGTTTCTAATTACGTCTCTAGGTTTATTTCCTCTGATAATCGTTTAAACACCATCTTCTAGAGTGTGTTTTTTTTTTTTCTTCTAGTGGAAGCGCAAGGCTTGTTACTTTGTTATCATTACTGTCTCTTGGCAAATCTTATTGACTCTCCATGTTTCCTGTCCATAACTCTTCCTCCTGTGAAGCTCCTCATGCCTCACCTCACTCCTCCGCTTGTTTACAACCACATTTCATGTTTCCTAAAGTCAGTGATCAAATGTTTTGTGATCAGTCTGTCCTCCGAGTCAGCCCCAACCTGCTTCTCTTCTCTAACCAGAGGCCAGGGGGTTGGCTTGGGCCCCCCTGAAATCTTAAACTTGTAGACCAAAATTGGCTATCTTCATCAGACTTTTGTTCACACTAATTTATTGGGCTGTGCCGCAACAGGCTGCTCGTCACTTTTGTGGCATTTCCATATAAAACATTCTCTGCTGTTGGTAGTTGTTCTTTTTTAGTTGGGGGCTTTTGGAGATGCATTTTCTTTTTAGTCCATCAAGTATTAAGTATAGGAGATTTACATAGATGTTGCCCCTTTTTGTGTTCTTGTTTGAGGTAAAAAAAAAAAGTAGTTCAGGTAGATTTGGGCTGGTTACAGCTCAAAAAGTCTGGACACCCCCCCAGGACACGCCCCTCTCTCTTACCCCTTGAGTGTAGCTTTTTCCCGCTGCCTTTTTTTTGGTGTTGACTTCCTGTCATCCCGTTATTACTCTTCCTCTCCTGTTGCCTCCGTGTCAGTTGCCCCCATCATCCAGCAGCTGCTGCCGCCCGAGCGGGACCACCACTGGTGCATCCCCTTCAGCGTGACTGGGAACCCCAAGCCAGACCTGCAGTGGTACCACGAGAATGTGGCCCTCCTAGAGCAGGACTTCATCCGCACCATGATCCACCTCTTTACCGAGAGCGAGTACCATGGCTGCCTGCAGCTGGTCAACCCCACCCACATCCACAACGGCGTGTACAGGCTGGTGGCCAAGAATAAGTACGGCCGCGACGAGAAGAAGGTGTCTGCGCAGTTCATCGACCCGCCCGACATTGGCCATACAGGTGTCAAGATGCTCTCGTTGTCTCGTTTTTTTCTAAGGATAGATTTTGTTTGTGAATACTAACATGCACATGTTTTTTCTTTGTAGCTGAAGACCACTTCTACTACTGTAAGTAATGACTTTATTAAACCAACAATTGTTGTGCCTAAATGCTTGATAAAAACAGTGTTTATCAGCAATATTAAATTTTACAACCTTTTTTTTTTTCCTCCTATGGCCTGTGAATGCACCCTGCTTCTGCTCAGACACGACTGGTAGGTGTTTAAACTCACAGAGATTACTCAGGACTTGTATTTAAACAAAACGATAGCATAAGATAAGTTAAAATAGAACTTTATTAATCCCAAAGGAGATACCTGTGCCAGGATGCGCCAATAAAATACAAAAAAGAGTCACCAAAAGAGCATCACATATAAGTGAAACACAAGAAAAACATAAAGTGTATTAAAAAATATTAAGTGGATGTAATAGAGTAAGATAAATACAACAGTAATGGGATTATTGACAGCAGACACAAACTCAGGCTCTGTTTTTGCAAGTTCCAGGTCAATATCACACCCATAATACTAAATGATAAAGTCAAGCTATATTGCACATGACAGTAATAGTGATGTAAAGGAACCTTGCACATAGTAATGAACATGATAAAGCCAAATAATGGGAAGTAATTTAGCATATAGTAGTCAAACTTTCCAAAAATATAAGTTCTTATCGTGCAGAATGAGTCACTGAAATAAATTGGCAATCCATAATGTGCGAGCATCACTTACTTCAGCGTTTAGCTGGTTATGATGGAGATAATTAAAACTACTTAATATACTGCTAGCTATACTAACATATACCATCATCATACACGAAATCTGAATCTCTAAAGTAATGTCTGCGGTCAAACTACTCCAGGCAGCAATAAAACTACAATACTGACTTTAAAACTGTAGGAGCCACAGTATAATAAAGAATATTCTAGTATTCCACATGTAGGTTAAACTTGTATTACGGTGCTGTTAGATCCAACTATTAGTTTGCACTTTAACATTAATTTTTTACATGTTAAGACAAGAATTTATGTTTTTGTTTCAGACTCGCCACTCCCTCCGATGGATGACAGTGTTGCAGTAAGTGATCCTCACCAGTCCTTTGTATTAAATGTGCGGTGTTTTGGTTTGTGATTTGTTGCTCTCCCTCGTATGACTACAGTAGCAGTCTATCTAAAGATGGACTTTTTTCGCCCTGGTTTTGTCTGAACAATGATTACAATGTTGCCTAAAATAATCTAGAAGTGTTTGAAGAGGTAAGCATATTTTAAAGGTAGCATGTTTCAAACGCTGTCCTTTGTGTTTTTGATTGTCCAGGTGTACGTGGTTATGGGAATCATAGGTGTTGTCTTGACCGGCTGCGTTCTGATGGTGATCATACTGAAATACGGAAGAAACTCCAAGTTTGGATTAAAAGGTGAATGATGGAGAATTCTTTTCTGTTAAGTAATGTCTAACATTTTGAAAAAACCCAAAGATTGATTCAATTTCATAACCAGAGTTAGAAGAGAAGATGTATTCCCAGTCTCCTGCCTGGTTTGAAGACACATTTTCTGAAAAATTGGATCAGGTAAAAGACGGAGAGGATGGACTTGTAGACATGCTAGGGACACATTAATGTTCTAAAACCATGGTAAAGTGTATTTTACATAATATGCGACCTTTAAAACAATCATAACTATGCAGGTCTGATAAATCAGTCATGAATACAATGTATGGATGATTGTAGTGTTGTGTTGTGAGGTGCAACAAAACCAAACCAGCTGGTGGAGGCCTGGGAGAGAGAGAGGAAAGAGATTTTAGAGTGGAAGCCAATTCAATAAAATGAGGCCTTATGAACTCACGTGTATACAGTTAACTGATGTCCTTCCTGACTCTGCCTATTGGCTGACAAACCAGGAAGCCAAACCAACCAAACACATGCAGGCAGAGAGCGTGGCTAAGTTTGTATGATGTAGTTTTCTGATAACATAACATGCAAATCCTTACTGTGGGTTTTGAAGCTATATTAAAAATGTTGGAATGCATTTATTTAACGGTGTTTAAAATCTTTGCTTATTATGTTATCAAGTCTTAAACTCTTTCTAAGGGAGTCATGTTAAAAATGATATTAAAAATACTTAGTTTTATCAGAGGTAAATTCTTCGATACATGGCTACAGTAATTCCTAAGACCTTTTTTGTCTGTAAACATAAAGACTGTATTAACAAGTTCTTCTATCTCTTACCTTTCTCCTCTATTCCCATAATTCTTCTTTCCTTTCATCCTCCCAATGCCTCTTCCCTGTCTCGTCCCTCCTCTCTGCCTCCTTTCTCTCTCCTCTCCTCTCCTCTGTTGCTCCCTAGGCTCCTCCTCGGTCATCAGTAATGATGATGACTCCGCCAGCCCTCTTCATCACGTCTCCAATGGCAACAACACCCCGTCGTCCTCGGAGATGGGTCCAGACGCGGTGATCATCGGGATGACAAAGATTCCTGTCATCGAGAACCCGCAGTACTTCCGTAACTCGGGCAGCATGCTGAAATCCGACACGTGTGAGTTACCGGCTCGCTCGACAAATGACATGTAACACGGAGCTTTTCTGATAAAAATCCATGCAGGGGTCACCGCTGGACGCCGTATTTATTGTCAGCATCTTTCCTGCTTTGTGATAGTGACTCCTGTTCTTGGAGAAAAACTGAGCATTAAACGCACAGCTGATGCTAAGAAACACAAGCTTATTTATGTACACTTGAGTTTATGTAACATTTGAGAAATCTGAATTTGTGGTGAATTACAGCTAATTAAATGAAAAATGTCTTCGAACATTTAAATAACTGTTATGGTCGTTTTATAGACATCAGTTTCCAAATCAAGCAGATTGATGATAAACAATGTCTTTAGTTAGCTAAGTTTCTGGGAGCTTTAACTATAACATACTGAAAATCTTAAAATCACTCCTCCTACATTTTTTAATTAACAAAATTTGAAACAACAAAAACAGCTAGATGCACACTTGGCCTTGATACTAATTTGTCTTATTGTGTATCAAAGTTGTCCAGCACATTAAGAGACACAACATCGTGCTGAAGCGGGAGCTGGGAGAAGGAGCCTTCGGGAAAGTGTTTCTGGCTGAGTGCTACAACCTGGTACCAGACCAGGAGAAGCTCCATGTGGCAGTCAAGGTACAGACCAGGAAGCTTTTCCCCCCCTTCTCATTTAGTATGGACCTCTACATGTACATGATTATAAATGTTGCTGTTTTTAAAGTTCTTCTTAATGATCTGGAGGCAAGCATATCTGGCTGTAGATTTTTTAACTAACTCATATTGCCCCTTTTTTGATCCCTTGTTGTTGATGATTTATGACACATTTTGATGAGTGTTGTTGTCATTGTTGTTAAGTGTTTTACGTCTGAAACCCAGTAAATTGTGCTGCTGCCTGTCTTGGCCAGGACGCTCTTGTAAAAGAGATTCTTAATCTCAATGAGACTTTTCCTGGTTAAATAAAGGTAAAATAAAAAAAATAATGGCTCTAACTGTGGCTATATTACCTTTTGTCTTTCTTCAGACTCTTAAAGAGGCTAACGAGAGCGGCCGAGCAGACTTCTACAGAGAGGCCGAGCTTCTCACAAACCTGCAACACGATCACATCGTCACTTTCTATGGAGTCTGCGTGGAGAGCGACCCGCTCATCATGGTGTTTGAATATATGAAACATGGGGACCTAAACAAGTTCCTAAGGTACGATTATTTTGACTTCTCAAATATTTCCACATGTAGAGTAAGATGAAACCACCCTTAAGTCTGTTCGTTTTATGAGATTGAAATGTTCTCAGTTTATTGTAGTAGTGTATGTAAATGTAAAACGTATTATGTGGGGAAAAAAATCTTATTATGTTATCTTTTAATGAGTCCAAAACCTTAGATCTTAGTATAAAAAGGAAAAAGTAAGTAAGTAAATAAAAAGAAAAGCATCAAAATCTCATTTAACTGAGAACAATGTGTGGGGTATGATATTGTCTAAACGTTTCGATGGTATCTAATGATTGAAGCTCTGATGAAATGTTCCTGTGTGCAGGTCTCACGGTCCTGATGCAGTGCTAATGGCAGACGGTCAACACAGCATCCTGGTGGAGCTCACCCAGTCCCAGATGCTGCACATTGCCCAACAGATTGCTGCTGGCATGGTCTACCTGGCCTCCCAGCACTTTGTCCACAGAGACTTGGCAACCAGGAACTGCCTGGTCGGGGAAAACCTGCTGGTCAAGATAGGAGACTTTGGCATGTCCAGAGACGTCTACAGCACAGACTACTACAGAGTGAGTCCAGAGTCTTTCCGATTATTGCTCACCTTCTCTTGCCCCCAGTTTCTTACACACATAGGTGTACACACACACACACACACACACACACACACACACACACACACACACACACACACACACACACACACACACACACACACGCACACACACACACACACACACACACACACGTCTGATATACACAGAAGTATGGAAATGTATCCACATACACAGTTTCAAATATGTAATTAGAATTTTATTCCGGTTTTGGCTTGAAATAACTGTGTAGCTGCAGAAATTGCAGTTTTAACCGAGGGTATTTTATCTATTTTAACACCATTTAAATGCTAATTCTATAATCTGCATAAAATAACTATTTCCATGGTAGAAAGGGCCAACAGTGCAAAAATGCATTGACTTTTTTTCTTCTCCTATTGGCAAGGAGTTAATACTTTCTTTCATGAATGGCGTCTTATTAAAGTAAGGAGTTTCAGTTTATGATTTGACCCAATGATTTTTTTCCCTGCAATACAGGCCTTTTAAAAAAAACAGTCATTTGTGAAATGGATAGATGTATTTTTTGCCTCATTGTTTGTGTCTCAGATCTCAGTTTGAACTCAACAGCACCCTCTGCTGTCTGAAGCGCAGTCAGAAATATAAACAGTATCTCTGAAATGCATGTGTCTGCATCAGATAAGATCGATATAAAGAGAGCCTGTCACCATCTTCTCATATCAAAAATGTTATCGAATAGAAAGAGAATACATGAGCACAGCTGACAGTATAAGGCTTTCTCATCTGATATGATGCTGCAAGTTTTCTTACGATTTTTTTTAGTAGGGAATAAAGCAAGAATTATACCAGTTTTGTTTGTGAAGCATTGTTGATCAGCCAGTTTTAAAGATATATTATATGTAACTTATGGATCAATAAACATTAAACAGTTCTGCTGCTGTAAGTAAGCTGGTTTACATGTTTCAACATTCTTAAATTGATTTTTTTTCTTTTCCTTTTGCTGATCATTTATGAAATATAGTGCTGTCAGGGTCCATCACAGTACTCTTCTTCATTGTTTGAGCCTTTCAGGATGCCATATTTGGTATAAAACCCGACACTGGCTCATATATCGCACATTTTATAATAATTGAATGATGGTGTTAGTGAGTTCATGTAGCTGAGGTGAGGCCTGAAGTACAGTAATGGTGATTGGATAAAAGCGTTGACTGGAAGAGGGGGGAAATGTATTTAGTAGACGGTAAATAACTTATGGAAGAAGACAGGAAGACTGTGATTGGATAAAAGGTTAAAAGGCAATAACTGGCTGTTTCTGGAAATCCTGAGTGACCTAGCTTAACTTCTCTCTCTGAAATAAACACTCAGCTGCCAGTTTAAGGCAGTTAGCTTACATTTATTCAGTCCAATAATGTTATTATTCTCTTTGTGAACGTTATGTTCAGTTTTCCTTGAAATTTTTTTTGAGAGAGTGGTTTAGTCAACGATGTAGCAATTTTGGCAAATGTAGGAGCTAATGAACTGTTGTTTTATTATATTGACAAGTGTCTTCATTGTACCCTCCATATTTATTTTAATCATGGAAGGTTAAAGAGGCTAAAGAAATATCTATCTGTACAATGTGATGCCTTAACATAGTAATCCTGTATGCATAATTTACACTGGACTGATATAGCTAATTGTTAGCTAGTTGGTTGAACCTTTTTAAGATAAAAACCATAAATATATGTGTTACATTGGCTAGACATCTAAAAAACTACATTTGTTTACTTGACGTCAGAAATATAGAACATATAGATAGAAACATGAACAACAACAACAAGAGTCTACAGTGAGCTGCTCTATAGGCTAAGCCTTGCTTTTGCTCAATGCTAATGTCAGCATGCTCACAAGAACAAAGCTAACATGCTGATGATAAACTGGTATAATGTTTTATGCCTTTGTTTTGCCTTGTAACTTACTAACCTTGCTAATTAGCACAACACGTAAAGAACTGATTATAGGTCGATGGGAATGTCAAGAGTTTGTCGGTAAATTGGTTGTAAATGCAATTTTTTTAAATAGATCTCACTAATTGCTAGCGTTAGGTGAGAGTGGGTTCACTAAATTCATCCTGTAGAGATCTTGAGTATTTGTGGCAGATTTCACAGTATTACAATAAATATGACTCAACATGGGAAACTACAAAGCCAATAGAATAAATGATCTGGGAAACAAAAGTCTCTGTTACAAATGTATATGGTGGGGTGTCTGATAGCCTAGCAGTTACATCGCAAAACCCTTGAACGAATGGCTATTGTCCTTGAAGCGGGTGGTCAGGGTTCAAGTCTGGCCTGCGTCTCCATTCCCGCATGTCATTCCCCACTCTCTCATCCCTGTTTCCCACTCTATCCACTGTCCTATATCATGAAGGCATAAAAGCCCAAAAATAAACTTTAAAAAAAAAATGAATGGCAAAAACTCCAAAACTTTATGAGACGTTAGAATCTGGAACATATTTACGAAAAAAACAACTGAAATCCACATTTCCAGTCACTTCAGCAGCTTTAAACTCCTCAGCAGGCCTTGTGAGGTTGTTTTGTTATGGAAACTCTCTCTATTTTCTCTCTCTGTCTGTCTCTCTCACTCGCTCTCTCTCGCTCTCTCTCTGCAGGTGGGTGGTCACACGATGCTGCCTATCCGCTGGATGCCTCCAGAGAGCATCATGTACCGGCGGTTCACCACAGAGAGTGATGTGTGGAGTCTTGGGGTGGTGCTGTGGGAGATCTTCACCTACGGAAAGCAGCCCTGGTACCAGCTCTCCAACAATGAGGTCAGTGTCTCACTCAGGCCGCAGTCACATAGCTGGATCTCTTAACGCAACTCTCAGACCAATTAAAATATTGGTCCAAATCAATTTAGGAAGATACATGAACACAAATGCACATTGATTTGTAAAGACTTAAATCATAATTAATGCATGTGTTTGTTACCAATAAAAGGAGCCTTTGTTGTAATTTAGTCCAACAATTGTATTTTTGCAGTGTAACTGATATTTAGTAAAAAAACAACAACAAATAATTCAACAGAATCAGGTCAATAATTTTTTCTGCTTCGTTTTAAAATGGATTTGAATTAAAGCCAGCAACAAAAAAAGCTGGAGTGTAAAGGCTACTTGAATTGTGCATGCTGATCTGATAGTGACTTTTCTGTTCACATTAAAACTTTGTACACATTGCACTGATTATTAAAATAAATCTCACTAATCACATATCAGTCTTAGCTGCACTGTGGGAATTGTAGTATTCCGTTTTAGTTTGGCAGTTACTAAAAACTACAATATCCCAGCAACTGATGCTTCAATGGGGATTATTTAAATTTAAATTATACTGTTATATATATAATCTAACATATTTTCATAATGTGTAAGTAAATGTTTTAATATTTTTGTAATTTTTCGTTTAAATAGAAGGGAGCTTGATCATAACCGTAAAAAGTCCCCTTTCGAACGGAATGAAAGTGCAGCAAAGTTTGCAGAATCTATCTAGCTGAACAAATTCGGTGGTTCAATTTACGAACAATAAATTGTATTATGTCTAACAGTGTTTTGTCACCCTGTATCCTCCAGGTGATCGAGTGCATCACACAGGGCCGGGTGCTGCAGCGGCCCCGCACCTGTCCTAAGGAGGTGTACGACCTGATGCTGGGCTGCTGGCAGAGGGAGCCCTACATGAGGCTCAACATCAAGGAGATCCACAGCATGCTGCAGAGCCTCGCAAAGGCCTCGCCAGTCTACCTGGACATACTGGGCTAATGCATCTGTGTTCCTGTATGTACTCTGCGTGCAAGCGTGTGTGGACGAGTGCTTGTGTGCAATGTCTGGGTCGAGGAGGAAACTAAAAGCTGTGATTGTGAGTGCATGTGTGTGTGTGTGTGTGTGTGTGTGTGTGTGTGTGTGTGTGTGTGTGTGTACAGAACCTGGCTGTAAATGTTCCTGTAAATGCTATCGTCCTTGTCCTCATCACATTGAAAAAAGCCTTACATTTTCAGTGATTTTATTTTGCTTTATTTTCTTCTCTTAATTTGCAGACATTACCGAGGCATGTTTCATAAATGGAAACCAAAATGCACACAGGATTATGTAACGTTATCCAAACAATCAACCCTCGTACATGTTCGAGGCATAAAAAAACAAATGAAACCCGATGTGCAGCATCATTATTAACTGAATCACGCTGTCTACATTCATGGTATAAATAATCACGCTCCTGTTTTTCATATTTGCTGGGAACAAAAAAAGGGAAAAATTAATGTGTCTACATAACGGAGTTTGTACTGACACATCTTTGTAGATAGAGCTTTCACTTCTTTCAGCACAGAGCAAAAGAATCTGCAGGAAGATATTCATTGAGAATTTTTCTTTTATATTTCAGAATATTTTAATATTTGTAAAATGTATAAATATTGAATTTGTTGTCATACCAAGCTGTTGGTTTTGATCAGTGGATTTTAGCTTTTTTTTTCATTTTTAAACCTACATATATATCATTATACAGTTATGTTAAAAAAAAACTGTGTGAAACCCGTATAGATGACATAAAGCCTGTGTTTGTTATATATAACCTATTCTAGTCCGCTGAAGGACGTCCTAATGTGAAATCAATGTTGAGGTTGTAAAACACAAGGGCAAACATATTCTATGCTGTTTATTTCATTTTTGAAATCATATTATAATTTGTTTCCTTTTTCGAAGTGTCGGCTTTGAACTAATAACTCAATGTCATTGGTGTTGAAACATTTTTTAAGTTCTCAACTTTTGTCATTTGATGTATCTAAAGCACAGAGAATGAGGACTTGATGGGCTGTGCCTAATCCCAAAAAAAGAAAAAAAGATCAGCACAGTGTCATTTGTTTTTTTTTTTTTTTACTTTTTCATTCACCAGCAATGCCATTTAACTCATCTTTGTTGTTCGGTGGCCCATATCTGTAGGTGATGTGGTTTTGTTTACATCTTAATGACACACAGGTAAACTTGCAGTGCATCACCCTCATTTCTTTCTCCTTATTTCTGAGAAGGGATTGATGGGCATTTTAATGAAGTGTACAGTGAACTGATGATCGAATATATTGAGCTTTTCTTTGTTTTCAACACTTTCATTTTGTATGCATTGGAGTTGCTACTTGTTTTGTTTGTTATTTATTTACAATGCAAGAGTGAACTTGTGACGGTCTGATCTGTAATTCTGCACAGTGGGCTGAGAGACCACAGAAAAAGGATTAATTGAGAGTTTGATTGCCCTTAAAGAGTCCCTGGGGGGGCTGGTGACTGAAAAACAGCTCCTCTATTTCGGGCATCGGTAAAGCACATTTGTACAGGCTGAATGCTTGTAGTTCATATTTGAAATGAGCTTTGATAAATCTGTTACCAAGAGTTTCAAAAGGGAAAATACATTAAAGCAAAGTGTGGAGATCAAAAATGTGTTTTATAAACAAAAGCAGCAGCCATTCCTCATTCACGGTCATGTATTTCCATGGATGCATAAAGCAGTAAGGCTCTTTGCTAAGACAATTACTTATGTTAAGTGTACTTTGTAGCGTAACTTAAAGGGGAATTCCTGTTTTTGTTTTGTTTTTTAATCCAAGTCCATTTTTATATGTTTAGGAGTGTAAATAAATAGTAGGTTCAAAAGATTTCAGAATTGTTCCAGTAGATTGTGTCCACTCGCTGTCAAACTTCAGCTTTAGAGGCTGTAATGTAATCCTTTGGGGCAATTGCAGGCAAGCCACTAAAGTCCACTGAAATGCTTGTTTTAGCCATAGACTGTATAAAATATGGACATAGTCTCAGTGACGTCACCAATTTGTTTCTGAAGAGGCATTTTAAAACCTGCCAATGGCAGTCGCCATGTTGGAAATGCTAGCTCAACCTAACTTTGGATCAAACTAGCAACAGGCAAAGAGCTGGAGATGAGGCAGACCTTCAGTCTCCTAGCAAGCGCTTCAAAGCACCCGCCTGTAAGTCAACTCAGCCATGTCCTGTACAGTTCTTACCAATAAAGAAATTAGCTTTTCAGGGGGAAAAGGGCATTTAGTGGCTTATGGAGCCAGCCTCAAGTGAGCACTTGAGGAACTTCATGTTTTTGCACTTCCTCATTGATTTCATTTATCAACACTGGAGGTTGCAGCTTTAGCAAGCTAGCTCAGATTTCATTTTAACATCCCCTACATGTAATCAGTTGATTCCTGACCTTGAGATTTCAGAACGAGACTTCCCTTTGTTGTAGACACTTAGATCAACACACTGAGTCTGTATGTGGCAAAATAGCGTTAACAGTTTGAATGTGGCTGCTGGATGAATCAATCTACTGGAGCAATTTCAAAACATTTTGTACCCATTCAAAATGTACACACTAAAACATATATCAATAGGACAAAGGTTTTTAAAGAAACAGGAACTGCCGTTTAATCCCCGAATGCACAACCTGAGCAGCTGCTGTTTGCCTCAACCTCACCTGCACTTAAAAACAAAGACAAACACACCTTTGCTTTGCTGGCAATGACTGAAGCAAGTCCTAAAAATGTCCCTTTGTGTTTTTTCTTACGGTTAGTTCTGTATAATAGTTAGACGTCTGCTGTATATAAATTGCTGTTCATTCTGTACAGTTCTGAAATGTGTCTATATCAATAGTAGGCTATGTTGAATAGTATAATCTGTTTGAAGCAGATATCATGTCAAAAACTTTGTGACATGTATTGAAGAAGTGTTATGGGCCACTGGCAATACATACTATATGTAAATACAATTTAATTTGTGCTACATTGTATTATTTCTTTGTGCTCGTTCATAATACCAGTGAGAAAACAATCCTTTTTTTGCGACTTTGAATTTGAAGAGGACTTCGTTTGAACAATGTTTTAAAAAAAAGAAGAAGAAAAAAGATCTCCTCTTTCCTCTCCACTGTGATGGGGAGATTTACACAGAGGCTGTGTGAGTTGCTGACTGTCCGCAGGAGGATCATAGACTCTGGATCTGATTCAAAACATCAGGATCCCTCCGAGCTGACAGGGACGAGGTCTAAGGTCGCCTCTTGGCAAACTGCACCGCCACTCAAACCTCTGACTGACTGTAGCCTACTTTGATCCTCTTTCAGATGAATAACTGTGACTTTGCATCATGAATAGTATATTATTTTGAATGTAATCTAGCAGGGTCGGGACCTTTTTTGAATGTAATCTATCTGGAGGGGAGGGCGGGTCGAGGATTTTTTTGTACATATGTGGTGAAAGAAAAAAACGATTACAGTTTTCATTCCTGTGCGGATAACAAATTTTACTTACTGTGGGAATACAAAGACGAGAGTGTGAGTTTGTGTGATGGCGTGTGTGTGTGTGCACATACCTCCGTATGCAAGAGTGTGTGTGTGCGTGTGTGTGTGTGTGTGTGTGTGTGTGTGTGTGTGTGTGTGTGTGTGTGTGTGTGAGTGAGTGAGTGAGTGTGTGTGCTATTCTGGCAGATTTAATCCTGCTTTAATCAGCCAGTTCTATCAATCAATTCAATGCTTTGTGCATCATGTGAGTAGCTTATCCACAATTAATGGAAATGTTCCTTGTGATACTGTGCATTTAATAAAGGTGGTATGTCTTACAATATGCTCTGTGCCATCACAAATCCTTGCTGAGACAGAAGCACGTCGCAGCTGCACACACAAAAAAACCCTGGTCAAAACTTAATTTCATTGACAAGTAACAAATATGGATTGAACAGAAAAACATTCTTACTCAAATATGTTTCTGTTTTCTTTTGTTTTTCCATCTGATCCTCCTTCATACTCCCACTCCACTGCTTTTCAGAGGGGCATTTTGAAACTTTTAGTCTTCTACATTTTTCTCAAACAATTGGTTAGTATGTTTTTGGTGAGTTTTTAAATGAAAATAACGAGCAGACTAGACTAAGACTACTCTTTAAATCTAAAATAAATGCAGCTTTTAGACTACCAAAGCTTATCTCATCATTGACATGTTTTTTGCCCCCCCAACTATAGACTTCATGAAGCCCTTTACACGTAACAACCTGGATATTAGCTTCAGAAGATGGTCAGATCAAGGGTTGGGTTATCTGCATCAGTTGCTGGATGGACAATATGCAGTAGTGTTAAGTAGTCCTATATGACAAAGTACATTCACTGAAGTACTGTCGTTGAGAACAAATGTAAGGGTTGTACGGTACTTTTGCATCTTCTTCTCATGCTATTTTATACTTTCTGTCCTCTGCATGTCAGAGGAAAACATTCTACTAAACTGCAATTTGCTTTGCGTAAGATATTCTTTGAAGCTCCGGTGAGGAACTTTTAGTTTGGGTTGATTTTGGCGCCCCCCTGTGGACAAAGCGGTATGTCATAATTTGTTGCTAATCTTGTCTTGTAAATAGTGTTTTCTTGAGAAAAAAACTCACCTTTTTTAAGTCAAATACATCACTCACTGTGAATATTTGCTATGGAAAATGTAAACATAAGCTGTTTCTTCGGCATGCTGTAATTTGTTTCATCTGACATCTACCCTGTAGTTGTGTTTACACACAGTAAAAACTACAAAATAGACATAATCAATGTTGTTGCTAATGGTCTCTGTTTCTGTAGCTCAGAAAGAGGCATCTGTATTAATCCCAGACTCTATTATAATCCGCTAAAAACTCATCACAGGGGCTCTAATTATTTCATTATTAAGTTATTGTCAATAGTCGTCCAATCACAATTAGTCTTCTCTAAAGATTAGACTATCATTCAATTAAATACAGAATTCATGTTAACATTAGTTATGGCCTTTATTAAATTACCTCCAAATGGTGCCACCTCAACAAGCTTAAATCCTTTCTTTAGATTAATGCACAAGTAATAGTAATACAAAGAATTCAAATCATGAACCCTCTAATTGAACTTCTCCTTCTTAGCCCTTTAAGGAGTATCTGTCTGTTTTTGAAGAACAGCAGAGCAGCCCGCCGTCTTACAGACATTGACCTGATATATTGTCCTCTCTCGTCTTTGGACAGTCTTTCTTTTCTGAAGTGTGAGTGCCACTCAATCCCTGTTACACCATTGCTTTTGGTGTTGGGCTACTTAAAAAAAGAACCAACATGTGTCATGAAAGGTATCCCGCAGGCTCCATTTGTTTCTAACAATAACTACAGGGGAGTGACACCGACAGCTGCCCTGAATGACCTCTCACACTCACTCACAAGGACAAGCTGCATATCAACTGTTCTCAGGCAAAATTATATTACGCTTGGAATGAAAATGTATTGCTATGGTGTTATATATCCACACACACACACACACACACACACACAGAAGAGTTAAGAGGCTGACAAAGCATTTCCTTCAATCTCTAACACTTTGTAACCTACCTCAATGTGTCTCAGCGTTTGTGGTAGGATTTTCACACTCAACACATATTGGTGGGACAGTTGCCTGAAGTCCATCATGGGTGTTGATTTATCTCACATCTTCTCATGTAGTGTGGGGGGGGGGGGGGGGGGGGGGGGTCACCTAACGCCCTCTGAGAGGGGCTTTAGTGTCTGCTGTAGGAAGAATAAACATAAGAACCATTGATTTTGTCTCTCAATCACGGTTAACAATCTAGTCCCCAAAAAGTGCTAAATGGAAACAGAGCAGTGCTCAGATTTTCTTCCTCTTTTTTATCACGCTTTCATGCGTTTTATTTTAAACGTGTGTTATTTCAGTACCGGTAGGTTCCTCTTTAAAAAAGCATTAAAGATAAAGGTTACCAGCAAAACTCTTTCACCTTCTTCTCCGCATTTGTTAGCATTCTGTAAACCTTAACGAGAGGGTTTATAACAAACTCAAATGAAGTTTTAGTTCTGGTACTGTGGGACATGTTTCAATAAAGTTGCAGTATATTCATTTATAAGGCATATTTTGTTTTTAAAGCTGCCTATTACCGGTTTAAGTTGTTGACAAAACATCGCCCTTATATCGTCTAACAGCTACATTTTAGTGCGTTAAAAAACACGATTTACAAATGCTTAATAAAGGGTTAGAAGATTTTAAGTTCAGGGGCCAACAGATCATTCTGAAATCATTGCAGCTCAACACAAACAACACGAGATGCAAAGGTGTGATGGTCTCTTGGTTTCATCAAAAGCTGTGCGCAGTTTATATTTATTGTATTCTAAATGTACAGATTTAAAAAAAAGTGTTTGCCCATGTCTTAGAACCATTATGAAAGGTAACGCACAAATTCCATATACATCTCATTGTAATTTACATAGAGGGTAAAAGTATAGGCATGAAGGTGGCATTATTCAGATTAAAGGCTCGAAAGAATCAGAAAGAAAAAACATGAATAAATAGAAAGTGCTAACCTTAGCAGAAAAAAGAAAAAAGAAATACCTTCTCATAAAACAAACAAGAGGAAAACAAAACCGCAGTGTGGAAGGTCTCAAGCTCCTGTTACCCAGAAAGAACAAAAAAAAAAAATAATCAAACAAGCCATCTAAAGCACGTGGTGTGATACCACAGACGAGTGTTAAACACCAACAGACAAACTGTAGTAGAGCGACTGTTATTATCTATCATTTATGAAGTGTACGGTGCCTAAACAGCTTATCACTAAACATTAACATCTAGGAAAGAAACCAGAGGCAAACTCTCTCTTCTTCTCTTCCTAGTTTTCATCAGATGCATGAAAGGCATTCTGGAGCTGAGACACGCACGCACGCTCGCGCACACACACTCACACACACACTGCAGCATTTCTTCAGAAGCTACAGCTGAATCCAATTGTTTCTCTCATCTCTTAAACAAAAACTAACAACATATATTGTTAGAGTTAAATTCTGCATGTCAGTTTTTTTCTGTGAGGAACTCAATTTTGCAAGACTTAAACATGTTTGAAATAACCATTTTAAAAACAGTTGAAAGCTTTGGGATCTTTTTTTTTTTCTCTTTTAAGTTTTAATGACAAGGTCATTAAAAGTCATGCACGCTGCAAATAACTGCATGCAGTAGTAATGGTCACCCATCCAAGCACTTTTTATTTAGTAATAGTCATGAACACACACAGCAGCTTCATGAGAGGAGCCTCGGCCCCCTTTGACTTTTTGAATGTGGAGTATTTATATGGAGAGCCGTTTGCATGTCACAGGAAGCGAAGGTGTGCCACAGCTGCCTGTAACATTAACCTGATAAAGAAAAGAAAAGTTATGTGGATTGATTATCAACTTCATATATATTTTATATATATTTATAGATTTCTCTTCTCTCGCTCGCTCACTCAGTTGCTTTAGCGCACTCGCACATTTATCCCACTTGCTCTCATTTATTTTTGTTTACAATGTAACAAAAATGGTGACAGGCCTGAAATTACAATCACCAAAAACAAACTCAGAAAATAGAGGGAGGGAGGCGAGGGAGGACTGCTGCTGTTTGCTGCCCATCACTGACAGTTGCAGCAGAGAGGACACAGTCTGCTTGATGCTCGGACATCAAAGAGGCGGCGGCGGAGGCTCCTTCCCCATAGAGCTTCTCTCTCTGAGCTGGAGGTTCTCCAGCGCAACATCTAAAGGCATGATTTCCACGCAGCCCATCGCGCCGAAGTCGGCGAAGTCTCGGCGCTCCTCCTCGTCGGAGGAAGAACTCTCCTCGTGCATCAGCGTGGACAGGAGCAGCTCCTGGACGAACAGGCTGCGATCTGCGCGCTCTCCTTCTAGAAACTGACGCTCTGCTTCAGACATCTTAGGTTCATTTAACCTGCACAGAACAATGAACACTGAATTTAAAAACATTCACATGGTACACGTCTTACTACTCTATAAACTAAAGGAACAACAGGCAGTGAACAGGTGCAGGCCGTTGTCCTGTGGTAAGTTATTGATAATTGAAATGTTGAACATAATATTGATCTGTGTCAATGTATCGTCACAGCCATAGTAATAACACAACACAACAAAACTTTTACATCGGGGAACATGAGCCTTTAAATATTCAAACTTTAGTTAATAGAGAGGAAGAACAAACTCTTGTTACAAGAACTATTTTATGTCTCCTTAGTTCTCGTATTAGCTCGGCTAACTGCTTTCCAGACTGCATTTCAGTTAATGTAGTTTACTAAAGATGAGCTCTCATGTCTGAAAATATGTGAAGACACACAAGAACAAGTCTGCTGATATACTAACATGTCATAGTTATTCTGACAAACATGGTTACTAGGGAAATGTCAGTCCATCTGCTGGGTTTGCTTGCTAATACACTTTATCCACAGCTAAAAATCCTCCCCAATAAATGTTTTCTCCTACTAGAGTGACAGAGAACAACAAGCTTTAACCTCTGGCCTTAAGGCTGAGAGAAGGGATGCTGTGATGAACTGAGAGCTGAACTAACACATTGTGGGTTTGGTCTTAAAGTGAGGTTTGTTTAAAATAACATCATTATAGAAAACTGCTCATCTTATACTTTATAATGAGACTGATTCAACTGAAGGTGGATCACCATATGAACATTTGTCACAGAAAACTTGGTGTGGGAGGAATGAACCATCAAACAACACCAGAGCAGATGAACTTAAACAATGCACTGATGATAGAATTGCAAATATTTTCAAGTCAACATCACCATCAGTGCTTTCATCAAGTGTTCCTAGAGTAACTGGCCACACTCACCGTGCTAATAGGAACTGGGAGCTGTGGGACGAGGACGAGGGGTTGCTTTCACCCACAGTGGCAGTGTTGGCGGTTGCTGTGTTTGGTGGAGGGATGGTGGTGCCAGAGTTGCCCGGGTTGTTGCTGCGTCGCGTGGCGTGCCGGCCTGTCTCCACTTGCTGTCGTGCTGCCTGGGCCTGCTGGCGCTCCAACTGCAGCTGCATCTGGAGCTGCTGGAGCTGAGAGGCTGAAGGCCCCGATGAGTTTATCTGCCCCCCCGCCGCACGCCGCACACCTGACAGCTGAGACAACAACTCTGCAGAAGACAAAAAAACAGGACTCGCTGTCAGCTGTTTTTGAATAACTTGTGATTTCAAAGGACAAAAGTGTAGAAAGATACATTCAAGAAGATGTGAAGGACAGTCAAACCTTAAACTGTAGGTATATTTCTGGTTTGGTTTATATCTTTTGATTTGTATTTTTTAAAAGAGGATCTGCTGTTTGAGCTCTGCTGGTGTAGACAGAGTCAATACTACGGTGGCCTAGATGGTCAGGACAAATACAACACTAACATAAACGCAAGATCCAAAAACGCACTACATCGCAGTTAGCTACCACTCTAGTCAATCATTTTTTTTCCACAACGAGCGGCGCAGCCCATTTCCGCAGCGTGCCACCAGCACCACCTTTGCGCCGTTTCAAATACTCTGCGAGTCTACTTTCGACGGAGTACGCTGCAGGCACGGGTCGAGCTGGACAGAACATGACAACCCGGACAGGAAGGCAGATAAGGAAACGCATGGAGTGTCCGGTCAATTTCAAAATAAAACGCAATATAAGGCACCAAACGAACAACAAATCATTCCCAGAAAAACAAAGCAACATGATGTTTGCCCGTTTTTCTCATTATTCCCTCGTGATCTTGTAGTTCTCTTGTGATGTGTGTACAGCTGATCATGGATGCACTCTGCTGCGCTCACGTTCCAGAAATGGATCCGGCGGGGCAGGGTTGTGCGCCGTCCGACGGAACAAACCGTGGTACTAACAGACCGTGGCGCGCACGGAATATGTGGGGATTGGGGGTTATTGAAAGGCAACAAGTATCCTAAAGTTAATGTTGATTTGTAGATTGGTTAGCTGTCATACAATAAAAGATTTTGTATGGTATAAAATTAGTTTTGACCAGCAGCACTTTCGAGAGCTGCTATGGTACAAGAGTACTATGCTATGGTCTGCAGAGTACACCAGTCTGATCGTGAGTCTCACCTGCAATGGGGTCCATTGCTTCTCTGTTACTGGGGGTGTAGGTGGAGCTCTGTGATGAGGAGGATGAAAGTCCCCCTGTGGAGCCGCTAGTAAAGTGCATATTTGTCCGCCGTGCTCTAGGACCGCCAAGCCCTCTACCGGGATGGAACATCCTGCGTACATGTCGAACACTGCTGGACTCGTCGTAAACAGGCACAGTTAAGGCTGAATGCAGTGAAGTATTGTTCCCCTTTTTTTTTCAACAAATGAACAAGTAGCACATGTTAATGTAGTAAGAGTAAACAAAGAAAGGATATTAAATCTCTTGGCGCTCTGTGTTCAAGTGTGAGGTGAGCTGTGAAGTCGTCTGTGACGTGGTTGGGATCGCCTCCTGGCAAGGCCGCACATATTGGACAGATCTGAAATGAGAGAGGGAGAGGTTTGTGTTTAAGAATACGGTTACACCAAGTATAGGTTTTTACTTTCTGCAGCATCGCAACAATGGCACATTGGAAAGAAGCCATTATAAAGAAAGAATACATCGGAGGTTCATCAGACCCATTTAAAACCAGCAACACCTGACATATACGCTGGACTGGTCAGCTTTGATTAGACAATCGACTGAATTTGATTTGAACTTGATTTTCAACAAAACAAAAACAACGATGACGTGAATCCTAATTTTTCCTTAACCAACAATTAACTGATCCCATTAACAAGTACTGCCTGTATAGCTAATCCCTGACACATCTCATTCTTCTTTGCCATAGAGGTCCATTGTTGTCTAAAAAAATACTTTAAAAAATCCCATGAATGAGCCACATTGTTGCACTGGCTGACATGTTGATTTACGATTACAATGAAAACGGCTACTGTACTTTATTTTGAGCCATCCAACATTCTCCATCCTGCTGCTACAAACGCTCATTAATGAACCCAATGTTTATCAATCAACTGATGGAAACAGTCCCAAACAGATGCACCATTTACTCCTGTGTAAACTAAATTGTGAAGGATTGTTCTCATCTGTGAAACGACCATTTAGTGAACCAAGGATTAATGCTACTAATACTAATTTATGAGCAGTTTTTAAGGTCGAATCAGAACGTTTTCCAGCAAACAAAGTAAAGATACAAAAACTCCCTCTTAATAATTACTTTAAGAAATCAACATTTCAACAGACATAGTTGAAAATAGGAGACGGACCTTATTTTAGCATTATGCATTGACATATATGAAACAGGTTCACGTTAACAGAAGTTGAAAAGTATTGAAATGAATAATTGTGTTTTTTGGATGATATGTTTTCGTCGGTTGGTTGATAGTAAGTGAAAATGGCAAATCCTAAGCATTAGAGCCTCTTCCTGTAGAACCAGGACTTGGTATCACTTGGCATAGGTAGTAACCTAGAGTTGATATATTACTAATTGGCTCAGCCTGAGTCCCTTTTTCAATCACTGCTGGTGACGCCCATTGATTGACAGTTTACCTGCCAGCCTTGCGGGCAGGCAGGCGTCAGCAGCAGCCTGACTTTCTGCCTTGTTTTGCACAGTTTACTCAGCAGTGGACAACGCTCATAAAAATCTTGCTGTGAGAACAAGTAATCTATAAATCTGTGTGTACATCCTGGGAAGTCATTTAAGCTGCGTGAAGTGCAGCGCTCAATAGTAATAGCCGTCTGACTGTAGAGATGCTGGCGGACAACAAAACAAACAAATGCAATTCTCATGATTCTAAAATAAAATCAGGGCAGGTGTAAACACGGCTGCAGGGGCTGCTTTAACACACTGATGTTATTGACATACTGATGATGACTAAGCCATCATATTAGGTTTGTAATCTGTTAAAGCAAGCCATGATGTCTCGAAGCATTGGGGTAAGGGTTAGGGTTATCATCTAAGTGTGTCACATGCCATCGAAAAATAATGCTTTTCAGAGCGCAGTGGTGTCACCGTTGCATTGTGTCTGCAAGGACTTTAATGTGTGTCGTTTACTCACCACCTCTGTAGAAGTCTCTGCATGTTCGGAGGTGACGTGCTCCTGTAGGGACGTCTCCGTATAGCCCATTTTGCCACAGTAAGGACATGTGAATGACTGGGGTTGCTCTACTGAAAAAGTGTCTCCTCCATAATACAAGTCTGCAACAACAATAAAAGGCTTAAGTTATTAACACAAATGTTGAAACCTTAGTACAAAATTACACTAAATGAATGACACCACTCATAATTGGAAAATGTTGAGACACAGTGGGACCTTAATGTTACGATCATGGTAGTTTAGTAAGAAGCTTTATCAGTGTATTTATCCTAAACTAATCCCTAAAGGTCGGTCGTCTCTAATTGTGACCAGCTGCATCAGTATGCCTAAAACGTACCAAATGAAAAGCCTTACACTGAGGTACATACCAAACCTTTGAGCACTGCTAGATCCATATATGACACAGGCATGATTACGTCATGTATGATCAAAATGCTACACAACTTTTGGTCTTTGTTTACTAGCAGGTCCTCACCATAGTCTACCCTGGTTAATATACACTGCATGGGGTGCTCTGTTGTGTGTCTTGTTGTCGTGGCTCCGCTCTCGTAGCACGATGCGCACAGGTCGTAGTCGTAGCAAATTAAACACTTGAACCGTCTTCCTCTAAAGTTCCCTTTTAAACACGCGTCACAGCTCACACCTGCAGAAGCAAAAAAAAAAAAAAGGGACAGTCAAGTCAAAAATGTTGACCTTACATTACAGATACAGATTCCTTATGACTGCATCTGCTGAACTGTCTGCAACGTCTTTCTGTAGGCCAGCCTCCCTAACAAGAGCATGTGTTTTGGAGAGGCACCAACCCACAAGTGCCAGCAATGAAGAACTCTGACATTCCAACCAACTTCACAAGCAAGGTCTCAAAGAGGCAACTCAGAGGTATTCCACTAACATCAGAAGATATGAACGCTATTACAGATTTTGTTGATCTTTATAGCCCTGTGTACACATTTTGTAGTATTATTTCTAGTCAACATGAACCAAATTTATTTGTATTCCATCCTAACATGTTAATCCTATAAGAAGCAATCATATAAAATATTTCTGTATCTCTCTGCTTTTCCACTTTTTACTACATCATTACAGGGAAATCTATTCATGCCAGAACTATTCAGGCTGACAGTTTTTTTTCTATGAGCAAAGTTATCATTAGAAACAATATAACAACTCCTGCCTGCTGACATTTCCTTTGAAGGGAAAAGAACACCTTCTTTGGCAAATAAGTGTTGGGGGAATTTCCTCTGCACAGAGTAATCTGACGTCTTAGAATACAAAGCATCAAACACAGAGAGAAAATCTACTCAAAATGTGACATTAACTAACCAACCCCAGGCCTGAACCATAAAAAAATCAACTGGTAGTTATCAGCTCTATGTGCTGATTAAAGGTTGGTCACAGTAAATACACAGGTTAGAGTATCACCTGAGAAGAATATGAAACTAGTGCCTTCCTCGTGTGAACATACAACAAACTTACACAATGAGTCTCAAAGACTTGTTTAACCAGAAGGGACTTCTTTTTTTAAAACAAACCCTATGTTGCCCTACTTTTAAAAAGTAAAGCTTATAACTTAAACATTCCCTTTGGTCATATAAGTACTATCCGATTTAACTGTGTTTATACTAACATCATAGAACACCATAGCCACTTATCATGCAATTAAACAAGATAACCTAATGCCTGGCCTGCTTCATGGTGCTTGAAGTGAACCAAATGTACAGTCCCATCTGGTTTGCAGTTAAACAAACCGAAGCTTGCTAGCTAGTAGCCTGCAAGCTAGCAAACTTGGTGACTGGTTTATGGTCAAAGGCCTCACACTTTCTGTCTTCTTCTTGATGACAGTGCATTCGCTAACAACATTAGGGTTATATGACCAGACGGGACAGTATGGCCCTTACATTAAAGCTTCTGGTTCTTACAACTAACCGGTAACCGACCATAATAGTCGGAGATGATAGTAGCTATATTAGGGCATATCATACTGTACAGCTAATGCGGTTGTGGCCACCGCTATGAGCAACATTAAGTCGTAGCTAACGGCACCAGCGACTCCTTATGTTAGCATACATTAGCCTTCTCGCTAACCTAGCTAACGTAAGGCAACGCAGCACCTAGCAACGGCTAACTGCTAAGCTCCGCAATGTTGCCGTATCATTGCAGACGGGTTCGGGGAAGTTACAACCGTTTGACTCAAATTAGAAGATATTGGGGGTAAAATTACACAAGAGTGGCTGCCAATGAATATGTATGTTTGGTGGCAACTCCAAAAACAAGCCGCGAAAAACGCTGCACCCCCACCCCCCTTGAATCGAATAAGCACTTAGCAGAGCTAGCTTAGGAGCTAGCTGCTCAGGTAATGTAGCCTACAAACCAAGGTGCTGTGGACCTGTTTATCAACTCACCCTCATGTCGGGACATCCTACAAACAGAGACACAGCCCCTCCTCGGGCTCCCCACCGCGATTAATGGGGAACGGCGCAGTCTTTTAGACACTAAACTGGGAAAAAGCTTCTACCCTCGCCTCTTTTTCGAGCAAGATGGATCCGCCAGCAGCTTACAGTTTGTTCTGCTTCCCCTCCCAGAGTGTCACTTATCGCTAAATTTTGCGGGTGAACGCTAGGCGGCGCACTCTTACATGAAATCACCTCACAAGGCTTGGGAATTACTACCCTCATTTTTGCCTCGCAGGACTCTCGGCTCCAACAATAAGTAATAAACTCATGTAAACGAGTTTTCAAAAAATGTGGTGTCACAGTCATTATTCAAATGAGGTGATCATTTAATCTGAATTAAAGTATCATTAAATAAAAGGAGTTTACAGCAGAACAAACAAATAATACACCATATGTCCTAAAAATGTTTTATTACGTTTACTTTAGCATCTTTTGCACTACTCACCACTGCACTTTTATCTTATTTAGTCTTTTACATATTTGTCTTTGCTTATTTTGTGTTTATTGTGATATTTGATGTTATACCTTTGTACATAGAGAGCACAGTTCACCGAAGTAAAATTCCTTGTGTGTGTAAGCAATACCTGGCCGATAAAGCTGATTCTGAAAATGTTTTAAATTGACCTTAACAAGCAAATGTAATATCCATCTATCCACCAATCCATCCACCTAGAAAACATAAATCTGTTTTATATTCAATGTTGTGTTAAACAAAAGGAGAATAATAGATGATATTTGTAAAAAGTTTTTATTTTTGTACTTAGGATTCAGTTCATCTCTGTGCTGATGAGGACGCATACAGTCTGACAAACCAGTGCATTACAATGAAGACTTCACAGCAGTGTAGAAGGCTGGGGTAGAGCTCAAATATCTCACTTTGTACTTTTTACCCATGCTCACAAGTTAACAACAGATGGTAACATCTGAGGACCACCTTAAGTGAGCAAAATGAGACGCATGACTCCACCCTGGTGCATAAGACTGATGTAGCCCTATCTTAAAAAGACACAGTTACACATTCTGTACATACAATCTATTACATGTGCTTCTTGTCAACAGTGGAGAGCGAGAGCTAAGGGGTATTTAAGAATCAAAAGTGGCCTCTTCTTCTTCTCTCTGAGCTTTTTGGGGCAGAGACACGGTCTCCTCAATATACAATATAATCTCATTTAACATATTGTGTAGCTGTGCAACTTCTTCAATAAGATAGAGACAGAAACATAGAAGAATAACCTTGTAGGTGTTGACATTGAGCTTTGAGAGAGTTCACTGTTTGCTACGTCTTTGTGTTAAATTTTGTAGCTTGTCTGCACAACAAACCACATACCAATATATCATATTCTCTATATGGCAACTGCTGGTGAATGGTGACACATATTTCTACAATGGAAGAAGTTGTACCTCCTTTATCCTATGCTACAGAAATATCTTATCTAAATCATGTAAAAGACGGAAAGCACAGTCATTCAAAAGGCTTGAAACATTAACTTTCAATGAAAACAAACTAAAGTAGTGGATACAAACCCTCATCTTCATGTATAATTGCAGTTCTCTCTTCAAAATATAACAACATTTACATATTTGTATCAGATTTGAAATTGTGAGATGGGCCAGATATTTGTTTATGTATCAAATGTTAATGTCATCATTCATGATACTCGTAGCACCTGAGCAAAATCATCTTCTGCGACCATTGATCACACAAAAACAACCGTGGACAACATCTTTTAAATTACAGGAAAATAGCAAAAAACAATTATGTACATTTTTTTTAAAGCTTTACATTATTGAGCATTAACTAATATTTACAGTACAATCAAAGTTTGGGATTTTGAAGGCGCAGCGTTCTTTAACCAGACCTGATCACAAACATTTAACATCCAAGTTTGGACAATTTTTTTGTTTGTTGATTGTTATCTTATTTTGAAAGTATAAAAAAATAAAAGCATACAGACTGCACCTTCAAATACATCTCAGGTCAGTGTCTTTAGTCAACATGAAGAGAGTCGGGATGTGCCACGTTATATTGTTAAAATTCAGCAAAAATACCAAAACAAAAACTAATTGGTATAAAATGCTAAAAGGTTCAGTGTTCTGTAAAACTAATAAGCACATAAAACGAGAGTCTACGCTATCAAACAGACTCCTTCAACACATTTCAAGTTCACATATTGTGTGTTGCACAAGGGATTAGGCCATTTTACACGGTTGTTGTAAAGACATAGAAAGTGTGTGAGGTTGCTTGGGCCATACACTGAAAAACCTGAGTTCTTATTTTCCTCTAAAGCTTGAGTGCAGATGTTGTAGCTCTGAAGGTTTTTGTTTGTCTGCTGTACTTTGCCAACAGATGCCTGCTAAGTAACAGTTTCTTCATCTTCCTAAACAGCGGGACCTGATGTTATTTCTACTGTATACCTGCAAGAAAGAAGCATTCCTAGAACAAATAGTATTTGCAAATATTCCACATAAAGTAATTTTGTACAATTAAAAGAGACTGTCTTTTAAAGCACTCTCTTTCTTTGACACTTCCTTTAAAGCCCCCCACGTTGTAGCCTGATGCTAATCACAGAACAATGTGTAGGGTGGAAAGTATTTGCAAACATTATTTGACCCGTGCCTTTATTGGAAACAGTGAACAGTGTCTGTATTTTCCAAGACGTCAGTGTCGCACTGACATGTCTGTGGGTCTTTTGGCGGTTCGTCCATTGCGTCCGGCTGTCTGTTGTGCAACCTGTTAGCTGTGGAAACAGTCAGTCAGAGATCTGCTTGCTGCTTGATACCTCAGTCCATCATGTCCTCCTTCGTGTAGTCCCTGGATTTTCTCTTGAAGAAGCCCATCTATAGGAGCAAAAAGCTTAGTTACAAAACTAACTATCAAAACAGTTAGTTTCCACTGATGTGAGTAAAAGTATGGTTTACTCAATGATATTATACAATACAATAAGACATAGTTTAATACGATACACTAAGAAATGATGAGGTTTATGTTACAACACAGTCCGCTACAATATAATAACCAATACGATACATTATGAATTGATATGATACGATGTCACCATAGACTGTTAATATTAATGGACAAAGCCTGAGTGACGTTAGACTTTGTCACGGCAGGGGGCTCCGGAGGTTCATCGGCAGCCGCTGCCATGCTGGAAATGCTGTCTCAGCTTAACTTTCAGTCAACCTACAGCAGGCTTAGAGCTGAAGCTGAGGCGGGTTTTAAGCCTCTTGACAAACCATTACATCGCGCCGACCTGTCAATCATGTCAGCTACGCGCCTAACTTTGGATAACACTTATCGAGACTGATTTCAAAACCAAAACGGAGCTGGTTTGAAATAATTCATTCAGTACAGTGTGTGCCAGGGATGGCAATAACTAATCAGACCTATTTGTTTTTTGTACCAGGCTGTAAACATGTTTATTTATGCTGTAAAAACAGCTTTTTTGCCAGTCATGTGTATGCGACTTCCGGTGTTCCTGGAGCCAGCCTCAAGCGGACACTCGACGAACTGCAGGATTTTGCACTTCTGCATTGGCTTCATTTTTCAAGACCAGAGGTTGCCGCTTGGATATAACCAATACAATACCATGTGATACGATAAAACCAATACAATACATAATGAGATGATACGTTAAGATACGATACTAGGATGTGTTGCTTAACACTTTCTGTCCCTCAAGTGAAATTTGTCTTTTACTCCACAGTAGTTCTAAACATCTAAACACAATAAAAACGAACAAAAATCCACAAGCAAACAATAGTTTTACATTTGTTGCAAGCTTCTGAAAACATGGAGGATGATACCACTCTCACCACAAACTTTAAGGAATGATAAGCCGCTAGTTAGCGTACCTTAGCGTCAAGATTTGGGACAGGAAGATACATTAAACCTAATTCAAAAAGTAAAATAAATCCGCTAACCATCACCTCTAATGCCAGCTGATAAATATGTTATATCTTTAAAGCATAATGTGATTTTTTAAAAATGTTTTTGTTTTGTTTTTTACAGCAGGTTGCTGTATCTATTTTTTATCTTTATCTGTGTCTGGTTTTTCAATCCAAGTTCTTTAAGAGTCCATATTTAAAAAACATAATAAATGCTGACAAGGCATTTAAAGATCTGAAATACTCTGCATTAGGAAATATTACCTTCCAAAGGGCAAAGATGACAAGTGCTAAGATCAGCAGTCCAATCAAAATGCTGATGATGATTATCCATATAGGGATTCCTCCTGAAGCCTCCTTCGAAACCTGGATCTTCACCTAATAAGCACACAGATACATGGGATGAATGTTAACATGCACAGATACATTCAATAGAAAAAACACAATACAACCACCCAAACTTTATGACTTACACTTCTGCTCCTGTCGCTGCTACTCAGTTCAAACAGGTCAGCGTCTCTGGCTCCTAACGTGGCGTTCACCAACATATGCAGACTGGAAAACTCGCCCTGTAAGAAGAAACGACTTTAACATGTACTTCCTTTTCTGTTAGTTTTCCAGTCGTCCTCCCAGTTATTTAATTCTTTAATATATTCCCATCTGTGAAAAATCTAATAACACAAGGGGGAAAGATCTCAAACATGTGTCTCTCGAAACCTGCCTTGATGAATGTAGGTTTCCACACTCGGAAGGTGACGTTGACCTGTCCATATGTAGCCTCGGGGATAAGGCAGCTAAATGATGCACAGAAGTGGCTTTCACAGCTCTGTAGAGAAAATGAACACACACACACACACACACACACAGTAAGATGGGAGAAAACATGCACACATTTTTCATGAATTGGGCTCAGAAAAGCTGATCTTAATGTGCAAAAGTGTGTCTTACATGACACGGCTAAAAATAAACTTCTTATGTGTTAGTTGCCAAAAAGACCTTTAAACTGCTGATTCAGAACCGTAGTCAGGTAATTTAGATGAACAAAAAAATTCTAAACTTAAGTTCCTATCAAGTCTGAATTTAATTGAATCATTTGTCTTTGTTTTTACACAACAGCTTCCATATGGTGAACATACTGTCTCAATACCTTCACTTTGTGTATCTATACATATATAACTCTGTTAAAGTGACATTTAAAGATTTAAAAAATGGATGCAATTCATGAAACAATGAAAATGTAATTAAAATCGAGGCCACATGGCACAGGCAAAAGAGGCTGTCTGCTTCAGTTGAATTGAGATACATTTAAAAGAACTTTCTAACTGGATGCTTTGAAGATGCTTTATTTTGAAATATTTCTGAATATACAAAAGCTGTAGTTTTTATCAAAATGTATGTCATCGCTTTTCTTCAGCCGTTAATAGAAATTTTGACCAGAAGTCATTTAGTCTGAAGGTTTGCATGCTCACCTTGGTCAGACTAAATAAGCCTTTATGAAATTGATAACCTTGAACATTTCGCTTAATCACTGAATTCAGCCTGGTTTCACGAGTAGTCTGGCTACATAAAGCAGCCCTCATTGCTTACCAATATATAAACACCGAGGCTTTCTTTCTTTGGGTCAGGTGTTATAACAGCCGGGGGAATCCCCAAAGGGTTGATCCAGTTATCTGCGTCACATATCACCTGGAGAGGGAGAGAGGGAGGTATGCAGGTGGGTCTGTCTGTTCTGATACAACTGAATGTACACAGCTGTCTGTGTGTGTGTGTGTGTGTGTGTGTGTGTGTGTGTGTGTGTGTGTGTGTGTCTGTGTACCATACCTGTGGGCTGGAGTGGACGTTGGTCAGGTACAGTAAGTGGTTCTGATGAGGAGATAGATGAGGAAACGTCACCGTCAGGTAGAGGGGCGGAGTTTCCATTTCGCCTGACTTGTGCACCTGATGTGTATGTGAGATGGAGAGTGAAACTTCAATCATAACCCATCTGCATACAGCTGTATACTGTATGTCTGTATTAAGAAATCATCACATGATTTCTGTCAGCAAATGTTACCATGTAGCTGAGGTTGACCTCCTCTCCGATCATCTGGGTTTCATTGATTTTCGTGGGGTACTGTTCCCCTTCTTTGACTACAATGTGTTGATCCACAGGCCGACTAGAAGATGCATTAAACAAAAAAATAGATTAGACTTTACAGTACTCAATCAGAGAGTCAGATACAGACATAGGTAAATGTATCTATTATAAAATTATGACCATGGAAACAAATGCTCTCTGTACCAATCAAGGGCGTGTCTAGAAGAGTTGGTAGGGGTGGCATAGGCCCCCCTTAAGATTTGGACCCCCCTGCCCCCACGCAAAAATCTTAACTATGATGGGCTATTTGCTTTTTCAGAGGCAAGACTTATTTCAAACTCAACTATTTAGGCTGTATTGCAACCTTAGACATCACCCATCTGCTTTTGATGCAGCGTTTTGAAGCCCAACGATGGGAAATGCTATCACAACCTAAATTTCATCATTTTAGAAACAACACAACTACCTGTCAGTCAACTCAGCAGCACCCCTTACATATTATTATTACTTGCAAAATAGTTTATCACGTGTATATTTTTTACCAATAAAGAAATGAGATATTGAGACCGGAACCACCATGTTGTAAACGTGGGCATTTTCTTATTGGCTCTAACTGGAGCTTTTTGCGGCCAACCTCAAGTTGACCTGCAATTTTTATGCACTTCCGGATTTGCGTAATTTTTTAACATCCAAGGTTGATGCTTTGTTTCAACAGAATTTTGAAAGCTTTTTGTAGCTTCAATAAAAACAGCGCAGAGTCAGACAAGTTGCCTCAAATGATGTCACTCGAGTCAACATTAGTAAAGGCTGAAGACTACTAGTTTGAAACTGAAAAAAAAAAATCCTGCAGACAGACTTAAGTTACCAGACCATTGTAGCTGCTATTAGCATATGATAGGCTAATCTCAAACTGTCTACTGTAAGGTTGATATTTGGGTAATGGAGGCGCCTGCATTTCTTGCTATGAAAGTGAAAATGTTTGTATATTGGATCAACTTTTATGATGCAATGTGGTAAAAAAAAAAAAAGTACCCTCCTCAGCTACTTACACTGAGAAAATGAGTCCAGCTTCATACTTGACAGGGATGGAGATTTGCACTGTGTTGTCATGTAGAGTCGAATCCAGCTCTTCACTGTCACTGTGGGAAATATTGAGAAAGTGAGGAAAACAGCTTCAAGCTGTAAAAAATGACAAATGATCGTGCTAATTCACTCACCTTGTAGCCGTCACATTGATCTGAATTACCGCCTGAACATGCTTGAGATTGACCTCGAATTTAACTTTGAAATGTTCCTGTGAATATAAGATGAAATGGCATCTTCACTTAGCAGTAATAACAATAAAGAAATACAGTATGTCCAAAGTCGAACATGCTGAAACTCACCTCTACATTGCTCCCCAAGAAGGGGTATCCAACAGCACACTCCACTTTGGTGTTATTCAGAGAGCATGTCTTCTCTGGCTGGTAAAACAAAATAAAACAAACATCATCACACATCACTTCTATCTATACCTAATAAAAAGATACAGACAGAGGAGTTCTAGAAATCTCACCTCCACTTTGACATAGTTAATGTTTGGTGAGAAGCTGAGGGTCACTTTAGTGTTGTATGCATTGTCTTTGCTGTTTCTAACGTTGACGTTCACTTCAATTCTGTCTTTGATGGTTTTGATCATCATCCTGCAGGAGAAAAGGAAACGTGTCAGAATGCTAGATTAAGATGCATGTACACTTTCCCCCCACAAGGGGGCAGACATTCACTTGAAAGGTTTGCTGCTCAGAGGGTCAAACTGCTGCAGCTTGTATGAACCTAACATACAGTAAACGTTACACCGTAAACATCTTTAGAATAAAAAAGCTATAACAGAGTCTGTGTTACAACAATATGCAACATGCCCACACAGTTATTGAAGCGTGTGAAATTTGAGTAAATGTCGACTTACCTTTTTACACTTGGCTCAGCTTTGAGAGAGAGGTCAGCAATGCACCTCTGATCACTGCCGCAGTCCACTAAAGGAATCTACCAGAGAGAAAGAGACAGGTTAAATTCCTCTCCAGATAAAAATGGATTCAACTTCATTTGACTTCTCCATGAATGTTTGAGGAGGGAAAGTTTCTCTTTTATTACCCTTATGTCTGAGTTTGATGTGGAGTACAATTTAGGGCATAAAAACTTGTTTGTACAACACATCCCCCTCATCAACTGCCTTGCATTGTCTCCACTATAGTAGTGGAGAGCATAGTCAAAGTAGGGCCTGACTGATATGGGATTTTTGGGGCCGATACCAATATTAGGGAGAAAAAAAATCAGATATCGATAAATCGGCCAATATCTTTCTTCAAACTATCTTCAATCTTTAGAGACAGATAGATTATAGATATGCACACACAATTATTGCGTTGATCCCTCAAATGAGAGTGATAATGCTTGTTGTAATCCATATAGCACCCTCTGCTGGTGAAATACAATGAAACTCAAATAAAATGCAATTTGACTGGTGAATGAATCTAGTAATCCCGGCACGTAAAATTAGCCCATGCCAATAGTCACTTGATATGCTTATATCGGCCGATATTATCTGCTGGACGATCAATCGGTCGGACTCTGATGTAAAGATGAATAATTTAAAGTGAAAGTAGCCGAATCATGAATGTGGGAGAAAGTTTGCAAGGATGTCAAAGAAAGACACCAAGGTTGGTCAGACGATGTTTCAAAAATACTGATACTGATGATCTTTAAGATCTAAAAGGAAGATGTTTAAAATTACAGATTAAAATGTTTGGCATCTTAAAAGATGTTAAAAAACAAAGACATTTGAGATTTTGAAAGAAAATGTTTCAAGATAAAAAAAAAACGTTAAAGAATTTAAAAGACGTTTACAGATAAAGAGAAAGTAGTTTTAAATCTTGAACTTTTTTTGTGGAGAAAATAGAAAGCATGAAGCTATTGCTCTAAGCAGAATATTGTAGTATACATTTAAACTATTTCAGGTCATTTTTCTGAACTACTGAAGGCCCTTTAGAGAAATAATCAGAGCAATGAGAATCTAAATATGCTGCTGCTGTTTATTTGTTTGTTACCACTTGCAGTTCTAAAGGGTGCATTCAGGCGACCTTCATTTCCGTTCCCTTTCCCCCCTCGAGTGTCTAAGGGTCACAGTCATATTCGTTCCCATTCTCAAGGCTCTCCCACCGGACCGTTTAGATCAACAGTGTTTGTAAACTCTCCCAAGAAAGAGACTAGAATATCATGTGCAGCACAATGTCAGAAGAAAAACCGCAGCTTCCGCTCGATGACTTCCCTTTTCTCTCTCTGTGTGTGTGTCCTCTTCCTTTCAATAACAAAAACAGGAGAGGTGGTCACAACGCTTCCTCACGCCTGTGTGGAGGCTCATAAACACATCACATATGATCCTGTGTTTGAGAGTACCAGGAGGTGGTGTTGTTTGTCATGTGTGTGTTCACACGCTCGGGCTTTTATTGCATTCTTTGTGTTACGCGTTGAAGCTGAATTCTCATGTAGTATTTCACCTCTTTATCTGGAAACATCACTCACTGAAACAATTATCTGGACAGCCTCTTGTTAGAACAACTATGCATGAGGGAGTGTGGGAATACTGTCCTGACTGTCAGTGTTGAAACACTAACGCAGCCTTTTAGGAAACTCTGAAGGATGGCAGTCAGCTGTTGCAGATGCTAATGTGCTGGAACAGAAGTAGGTCTGGAGCCAGAAAACCTCAAATCTTCCCTGTCTGATTATTGTTTTTTGGCAGTTAAGCGCTGAAAGAGACTATTATAAACGTATAGAAGTAGTGTTCTCACTGTCTTATTGATGGACCTGGGGAGGTTTTCATCCAGGACGGGGCCTTGGTCTTCATCAGCGAGTCCAAACTGCAAAGACACCATGAGAGGGTCTCGGAAGTCCAGCCGGGCCTGTCCAGGAAAAAAAACAGGTAGAAAGTGAAAGGTGAGAGTGGAGAACAAAGGATGGAGGAGGATTACGATGATGGGAAATCAAGCAATATACTTAAAAATACACATCAGTGGTCTAACAACACAAGTGAACGTTCACTTATTTGGCTGATAAGACCTCTGCTTAGGAGCATGTGGGCGTGACCAGACCATCTTTGATTGCCTTGTTTTGTTAACATCTTATCCTTCAGGCTGTGGGAGCAATGCATTCTGGGCAATCAGGATTTTCTAAAAAATGATCACATCTATCTCAAAGCGAAAAGAACCCGTGAAGTAGATAAATGGCTGTAAAGTTTTCATTGCTCGCCGTTGCAGTTAAAGCTCGTGTGAGGAGTTTGTAGTAGTTAATAAAACAGACTGAAATGAATAGTTTTGCTTCCTTATGAGCTTCAAGAGCAAACAAGACCTTCAGCATAAAGATTGATTCATTATAGAAAGTTAATTTTAATGTCTAAGACTTCTCCCTTGGGGGTAGGTGTCAGACTAAGTGATTAACAGCACCATGCACAAAGAAAGATACGTTTGACTGTTAAAGAATTCAGGATGAGACACTTCCTCTCCTGTTGGGGACAAAATCAGCAACAAGATTACAGGTATAATTTTGTCCACAGGGGGGCGCCAAAATGGACACAACCCAAAAGTTCCTCAAAGGAGCCTTAAGCGAGTATCTGGTTTATGCTCCAAATTCGCCTCACAGCAAAAGCAGCTAATCTCGGTGATTTAAATGATGTGACTATATGGTTAGCACTTGGTTGAACCATCTTAGAAAACAGCATCAACAATCCAATGTCTGCTCCTCTGGTCGTCCAACATTAATTGCATGACTGTATCGTCGCACCTACAGTTTAGTGGCATGATAAAGTATTTTAACCCTTTCCTCCTTCCACATAACCAGACTTGAGGTCTATTTTTAAATCAGTTCAAAGTATTACATTCAAAAAGCACAATATGGATCAGTGGGTGTGATGATTGATAAACAGTTTTGCTAGCAGTCACATCAACCCAACAATAACAGTGAAGCTGGAAAACAACATTTTAAAAAACAGGAAGCGACTTCTTTAGGAGATTCTTGACCATTTTGACCATACGGCACTACGAATCAGCATTCAAAACAGGAAGTCTGACATTTGTTTTGGTAATTTAGGCCAATTGCTATAGTAACTAATTATAAAATTATATTTTGGTAAAGCAGATTTAGTATTGAATCATTGGGGTGCTATATAAGTCATTAGCTGTGTCTCATTTTAGGGGAAGCACTATTTAAAGTACCCAGCTTACGAAGGACAAAGCCTGTGTAGCCAGCGTAGACCGCTCTGGCAGATCTGAAAAAAAAAGGCCTGATCTATGAAGGATCCCCCCGTTTGTGTCCCCAGCTGTCCCCGCCCTTACTAACATCACTCAACTCAACAGATTATTTAAAGATCGTTTGAAGTCACAAGACCCCTTTTGTTTTTTAACATTAGTATCGGTAGCTACTTCATTGATTTGAAACGAATGACTTACATTTAAAAGTGTATTACTCTGCCGCTTGAGAGTCTGCCAGCTCGTTTTAATTGGCGCACAATAAATGAGCTCAATCAGGCTTCAAATGCTGAATTGGGACACAGGTAGAACAACAGAGAACCATTGTCATCACTGGAGTCAAACAGCTTGTAAAATAGGGGGCGGCAGTAGCTCAGTCCGTAGGGACTTTGGTTTGGAACCGAAGGGTCACCGGCTCAAGTCCCGATGGGGACCAAAATATGGAAGTTGGTCTGGTAGCTGGAGAGGACTGCCGAGTTGCCCTTGAGCAAGGCACTGCACCCCCACCAGCTCAGGGGGCGCCTCCTGTGGGTTGCCACCGCACTCTGACATCTCTCCATTAATGCATGTCCACAGGTCATGTTTGTGCATGTGTGTGAGAAGCATGTCTCTCAATAATAGCGTGCAAACCAGAATTTCCCCTCGGGGATTAATAAAGTATATAAAATAAAATTTGAAAAAAAAGTCAAATCAGCAATAATTCTAAAAAAAACTGTGTGGGTTTGCGGGGCCTTTTGGTGACTGAAACTTTAAAAAAAACAGCTGACATAACAGAAGGGAGTGAATCATACGGGCATGGAAAGGCATACATGTTAGTCTCACTTGAGCCTTTGCCAAATGTTGATTAAACTTGAGAAAGAGTTCAACATGAGGAACACATGCTGCATCTTTAGTGCATTACTCTACAATGCAGACTAGCTAGACTACATTGTTCCAGCACACACTAAGAATTCTGCACTTGAAACATCTGCTTTTAGTTCATAAAGCTGCTGTTCAGGTTTGTTCATACTTGGTCCAGGTAATATAGTTTGGGGTGATTTCTGTCCCGTATGAATTTATCTGACCTTTCAAAACCTCTGCCCTGGCCTTTTATGGCAAGTTTCTGCCCCAACTGGTGCATTATTTAGAACAGAGCAGGTATTCATGCACAGCAACAGCAGCTGTTTTCACTGATTAGTTCCCCTCCAGCTCTCACCCAGGGGCAGCTAATCAGAAAAATCCATTGCTGCAGTAAACTGGGAAGCATCGTACACATGTCTTTAAATGTCACTTTGCTGTAGAAACCTCTTAGTTTGCCAAAGCAGTGAGTGTAGCTTTAATGTTTTACATTTGATGAACAGCCTGTTACATGCTCGTTTGGCCACTTGTAGTAATATCCCTTGTCCTCAAATGTCATTTTTGTCATATTCTCCAAACACCTAATTCAGTCTCATTCTCTTTATGCATTTTCTTTTTCTCTCCAAATCTCAGAGTGTCTGCAGATAATTTATCACAGCGAGCAGCACTGGGCTGAACTCGGCATGCTTTGATCAGAACGGGTCTGTTTCATGTTAGAAACGATGTCTTCCTGCTCTGCAGAACACTGCTCACAGCTTTGTCCTGTCTCCTCTCCGACTCCAGACACAAGTCCTGAATACAACGTTCATGAATGAAGGTCACATATTTCAAAGATATCTGGTTAATTTGAATACTGTGCCTTGTGGATATGTGGTTACAAATGTAGTTCTGGGTTGAATTGTCACAAGTAAGAAAGCATAACTAACCCCATGTGTATGTCATAAACATCAGAGTACTTGCCGACATCATGAAGGTTTCTTGCACACATTTTCTCTCTCTGTCTTTGATGGTGAATCTCCTGGTGATCCTTCGATCACTTTTATCAGCAGTGTCGATAAATGAAGCCCGAGCTTTCGCACGCAGAGCATCCAGAGTCAGATCATAGCGGATTTCTGCAGGACCCAACAGATAACAAAACATGTAGTTTAAAAAAACCACAACATCCGTGACAGTATGGAGGCAGGGGGAAAAAAAGCTTAATCCTGGACGAGGAATTGCTCACCTGCAGCAGATGTTGAGTCTTGCTGGTCAGATTTTATGCTGTATGTGAAACACACCTCAGTTTTCACACACACAGATTTGCGTCCTCCATGTTCGCACTGAGACTGCGCCTGCTGCAGGTTGATTTTGACAGGGTCAAAGGTCATGTTGGCACGGAGCTCTGCAACATCTCTGGACCTGGTGAAAAAAGAAACAAACAAGCCAATTGCTAATTTGTGCAATATGTGACTTAGTGTTTTGAACAAGATATGGATGCATCTGAAGCGCATAACTTGGCCTCAACTTTTTCTAGTCAACTGTTGGGCTTTCTAAAACACAGCCAGCGCTGCAGGAAGAACAGCCGCCTGCTGCTAAATCCTGTTTAAACTCTTAGCCACTTGGGAGTTGGAGTTTTCACACAGCTTAGCTGAGCCTCTGCCAGTAGAAACTGTGGGAGAAGTCCTGCCTGGGAAGTTAAATCATTCTGTGGGCTGATGTTTCAAAACTTTGTGGGTTGAAGCCTGTAGGCCGGTATCCAGCAGTGAGGTACAGAGCCAGAGGTTTAAACAGAAAGATCATTAGGAAGCTGTTGGTCTCAAGCCTACAAGCCCAGTGGGACTTAAACAGCTGTCTAAACCCGAGAAAACACAATGCAAAACGGACATGTAGGACGATGTCTGCAGGATACGGGCACTGCTGCTTATAATGTTAAAGTAGAAAGTGTAGTTTAGGAGTGGATTTTTATGAGGTCAGATGGTCCATGTCTCACCAGAATAGTGAAGCCCCGCCCAGACCTCCAATGGTAACATCAGTGATGCCATCTCCATTAAGATCCATGACTCCGTGTATGGACTGACCGAAGAATTTCACCTTTTCACCATCACCTCCTGCAGGGATGCGCTGGAGAAAAAAGACAGAACCAAGAGAGCACAATGAAATTGATGTAGAGGAATTTGTATTTTACTTGGGTCCAGTCATATTGACCCAAATAGAGTGGCACGAGAACTTGGCTTACCTGTACGTATTTCTCTTTCAATGACGTCTTCTCTCCGTGGTAGATGTAGACGGCCCCTCGGTGGTCGTTCTCAAAAGGTGCCCCGATGGCCACATCATTAAACCCGTCAAGGTTGATATCTGTTACGGCTGCGATGGCTGTGCCAAACCGGGCACCGCATGGCTCGTTTTTATTAGAGCAGCTAGCTGAATGGGCGGTACAACAGGACTGATTGACAGGCTTCAAAGTGAACTCATGCTCAAACTGGCCGACCTGGAGCAGAAGCATTCAGAAAACAGAGAAACAAAGGAGAATGCAACCTTTGTGAGAACTTTTGTAAAAGAACTTCAACAGGCTGTCTCTTTTAAAGACACACATGATTTTCAATCTTCCATACCTGGTTGAGTTTGTAGACGTAGACTTGACCCTGCTCATCTCTTTCTTTGCCCATGAACATTGGAGCGCCAACCAAAAGGAGATCTGTGTAGGAGTCTCCATCCACATCAACAGTCTGCAGAACGCTGCCAAAGTAGGATCCAATCTGTACAGAGGAACCAGTGTTAACCCTGTAAGCAATTTATTTGTACTCATCTGCTTCTGACCTCCATGCACACATTTTGAGCAACGTCATTTTAGAGATACAAAGCCTTTCTCTTGATGAAGCTAAGCTAAGTGTTTTCATAGCAGGGACTATACCCAAGTACGAGGGACTTTTGTAAGTAAATTTCCCCATGCATGGAGCTGTGTCTAAATTAAGTTTTGGTGTTTGAGGCAAAGGCAGACTGTGACTGCTTCACTTGTTTGTTTCAGAACATTTGAATTTAGTCAATTGATAGCTATAGCGAATCTTTTAATACCAGCAACTCATCGCAAGGACAGTACATCCCCAAAAAAAGTCCCTGCTCAAGTGGTGCTCAAGGAACTTTGAACAAAAAAAGTGCATTCAAAACCGAGCGGTGACCTCCTGTGTTGAAAAAGTCAATGTGATACTGAAGTACAAAAAACTGCAGTTCCTCGAGTGTCCACTTGAAGCTAGCTGCAATGACTTTTGGAATCCACATATGCCGTCTTTAAAGCAGACAAACCATGTTTACAGCCTGGTTCAATCGACAAATTTGGTATCAATAACTAATTTCTTTCATGGGGGTGATTTTGTTTTACAACTCGTCCTTTTTGATGATTTTATTAAGCTAAAGAGTTATTTATAAATATAAGCGTTTAGAGCGCAGCTGGGTTGACTAACAGGTTTGTAGCTATTAGTCAGGAGGCTTAATGCCAGCCTCAGCTACACCTCTTTGCTTATTGCTAGATTGATCGAAAGATCGATTTGGACAGCATTTCCAACATGGCGACTGCCTTCTTTGGGCTTTAAACACCTCTTCAGAAACCAATATGTGATGTCAATGAAACTACGTCCATGTTGTATACACTCTATGGTGTAAACTCTGTAAAATGTTAAACTGTAAAAAATTGTGGTTAACAAGAAGTCATCGGACTAATGTATCTTCTCTGGTCTTAAGACCTCTGTGAAAATGCTAACAATGTGTTGAAAGAATAGTGTAGTTCCTTAAAAGGAAGCTTGAAAAAGCTCTACTAAAAAGTCCAGGTGGTTTTGTTGGAAACGTGTCTTTATCTTATCTTACCTAAGCAAGTTCATGATCTGACACTGAGTAAGCCTGTCACAAGAATAGAACCTTGAAGTATAATCTCTCTGCACAAATACTTAGAGGAAACAGACACTTTCCCAAAACACAAACTGAAAAGTCCCACCTGTTCTCCCTTCAGTATCTGTGAGACGACAACATTGTTGTTTTTATTCAGTCGGTAGATAACAACGCGGCCTGTGTGGTTGTACCGAGGTGCCCCTGAGATGTAGAGCACTCCATCAGGGGTGGAGGCTGACTGGACATCGTAGCCTGTAGTGAAAACATACTGGATTCAATTCATACATAAGCAAAACAGGATCAGGAATGTGTCACACAATATATGCACATACCAATGCCATGAGAAAAACACACTCTGTGAGATATTTTTGAATGCTCTTGTTTACATCTCACTGTGTCAAGGAAACTATAAAACACTGCTACAGGAAAACACACAAATGTGCATACACACACACACCCACACCGAGGCTATCTATGTAGTAAGACCTTTATGTACGAGCATGTGCCAACAGCTGAGTTTACGTTACGCGAGCCTGGACCTACCAGTCCTCTTACTTATGACATGTTGATTAAATAACTTGATATTAAGATGCTGCGGTTGCTCTACGGGCCATAAAAGGCAGCGAGACGGAGAGAAGAGCCCGCATTTATTATTTATGTGACAGAGAGAAAGAGACAGAGAGGCATCTGCTGTCAGAGTCAGACAAATACATGACTTACTCCTCCATCCAAGAGACTCAATATTTATTCTGCAGCTGTAAAATGTCACAAATCTCTTGAAAGATCAAAATGATCTCTTTCAATTTAACACAAACACACACTAGGCTCAGATAAAGTTTTAAATGTAAATATAAAATCTGCTTAAAGTGTCTTTCAGTCGTATCTTATTCATCTCACCAATACATGTATATTTGTATTAGCGATTAAAGCTGCGGAAAACTTAAAGAAAAGGCTAAAAAAAAGCTGGGCGCGTTTTATGCATTTCAGATGTTTAATGCCTCAATGCACATTTATTGGCTAACATAAACATATATATAATAATAGCTACCATTTTCTTGTTTTAATGTCCAAAAGCAATGTAAACGCTGCCCCATATCTTCAAAAGAAATCTCCTGAAAACCTCAGTTTGAATGCACAGTATAAAAGGGACCAGGATCTGTATATATCCACTTCACATGTACTTTTTAAAATCCATCCTGTCCGTATACTACATCCATCCTCTACACAGGATCCCATCACTCAATTTATAAAAAGGCTGAGTGAGAACATTTTGGGGAACTTGAAGATCTGAAGAGTCAACTCACCGAGGTATCCAGCGAGTCCTTCATACCCCACCTCAGTCTCTGGGTCGTAGAAATCTAAGTTCCCCGGGACGATTGTTTTATCAGCAGTTTGCATCACCACTGTCCCGTTCCAGTCATACGCTCCCACTGCTCCCAGTAACACTCCATCCTAACATGTGACAACATGGATGTTGGATAAGATTAGATATAAGCCGATTCATTTCTTTATAATGCAAAACACTGAGTAAAACAGTAAGTTGCATTTACTGTACGTATAGTGCTGAAGTATATGTACGTATTTATTTTAAATAGTGCAACTAGTACTGAAAGATTATGTCAATTAATCGTTCACACTGAAAGCTAATCAAAAACAATCAATCAAAGTGAAATTTAAATAGTTCATGGGCTTTATGTTGTGAAAATAGAGTAATATGTGCATATCTTTATTTTACACCTCTTTGAAGTTATAAAAACAAATTGTGACATTTTTCAATTCTTTGTTGACTTTGAGAAAACAGAGAAATGGGAGTTTATTAAATAATTATGTTCGGCTGTAAGTTTCACAACATAACAAATAAAGACATAAAAAAAGATATTTAAATCAACCTTTTTTGATCCGGGAGGAAACAGAGTTATCTAACAGGAAGAGGAGGGGTCACAGGACATTCTGTGTCTAATTACTCTCAATGAACTGCATCAACAGGCTCTTTCCCTCCACTGAACATTAAGACAAGGCCTCACATGTTGAGCACACAGTGGAAGAACTCTTTTTATTTGTGTCTGGTTTTATAAAGTTGAATGAGCCACTGCAGCCCCAGAGACAGTGTACACAGTGATGGAAGGGGTGATAAACGTGACTCAGGAGCAGGAAGAGAGGCGTAAGAGGGGCGTCTGTTTGTTTTTAAAATAGATATAGGAAATACCTAATGAATGAACACAAGGGGCAAAAGCAAGAATGTTTTTTTTACCCCAGTGAACAAGCATCTGATTCAACGTGCGTCGCTGTCTCTTGGACGTGCATCTTGTTTGGCTTGAGGTCTCTGTGCACACTCTCATGCAATCAGACCAGACACGATCAGTCTGAAGTCTGCAGCCAAGGGGAAGGAGAGAATCTGTGTCTGAAAACGTCTGCTGACCGAGGTGAATCACCAACGGGTTGAAGATGCACCAGAGATAACACTGTGGCATTGTGTCTAGATGAGTTCATTAGCAGAGTAAACATTTCCACGCAAGCACAAGGAATAAACTATTTCTGTTAAGCTAAATGCCTACAGACATGTGAACCTTGATGTGATCTAAAGATATGAAAGACTCAGCTCAACTTTTCCTGGTTTAGTGATTTAACAGTAAGTCAAGGGCTTTTACTTTGCAGTAATGAGATGTATGTTTTCCTCTGATATAAATGTGTTTATATCATTAAATATAAGTCAGACTTACTTTGGTAGAATGTGCACTAAATCCAGCTTGGGACATCTCCATCTCAAAGGAAGAGGTGAAATTGCCGGTTGTAGCTAAGGAAGGTAAAGATTCATTTTTTAGTTATTTCATACACATAAATAGTACAAAATCAAACTTTTTGATAATGTCACAATTCTAGCTAAAAATATTTTCTGTCTTTACATAAAGAAATAGTGTGACATTTTGTTAAATAGACCTTAATTAACCTTTTGGGTTCAATTAAAAGACATACATGAATGTGTACAGTAAATATGAAGCTTCTGTAGGAGCTTGTTAGCTTAGCCTAGCATAAAGGAGTAGGAGGGGAACCGTTAGCATGTATTTGCCTAAATGTAACAAACTAAATTTACTAGCACTTCTTTAGCTCTTTTATTAGAATTTTTATTGCTTATCTGTACAAAAACAAACTGAGGTGTTCAAATAAAACCAGTTAACAGATGGTTTGTGCTGCCAGCTAGCTGTTTCCCCATTTCCTGTCATTATGCTCAACTAAGCTAATCAGCTCTTGCACAAGGTTTATTTCACAAGCACAGACATGAGGATTTAAAAAGAATCTATTTACAACAGAACAGGCAAGAACGTAAACATGTTTTTGCTAAGCTGGCTAACAGGCGATTGGCTTTAGTATACTTTCAATTTGACAGGGCAGACAATATGTTGGTATCAATCTTTATCTAACTCTCTTTAGAAAGTGTATAAGCTACTATTTCTTTCGAGTTATGAGCATTTAGTTAGGTAAAACTTTAAAACTGTTAGCAGGCATAAAAGTGTTCTTTCAGGGATACCTTCCAAGGCGAAAATCCTGCTTCCCAGAGCATCCACAATGGTCAACAGCGCCACCTCATCGGACACGTTGAAGAAGTGGTCCTGCAGTGGTTTACTAGAGATGGACTCGATCTGCTTGATAAACTTCTGCACTTCTTGTGCACTTTTGTTCTGACGATTGTAGTCTCCCAAAACCTGAGAAAATGATCACTATTTTAACAGCTGTTCAGTACACATCCTCTTGATTTAATTTGAATGAAGTTTTTAATTTTGTTACTACATTATCAAACTCCAGTTGATTTACTGGATGGCTTATTTAATGTTTATAAAAACTACACAGTCACCACGGACAGTAAAATACCCTCTTCATGAATAATGAGTTCAATTTTTTTCGGGGCCGGTGTTAGCATTAGTTTTAAATAAAAAAACTTCAGCTTTCTCTCAGAGCAAAAAAAAGAAGCAATATTTTAGGGAATCTATAAAAACAATAAAATTGTAGTTTCCACTCACAGCAATGCCAAACCTCTCGATGCCATCATCCTCACAGTCTTTCATGACCCTGTCGAGGTCATGAGAATCGTGTGCATCTCCGTCAGTCACAACCACCATGACTTTCTTTACCCCAGGACGTGCACCACGCTCCGGCGTGAAGGCCTCCCTCCTGTTTGCAAGAAGAATTCAGTCATAGAAAGCTGGCCTTAAATTAAGCTTATTTCTTCATCGATGACATTAGCCTGAACACTGTTCTATGATTATTTATCTTAAGAAGCCTTACACTGAATTTTGACCCAAAACTCTAAATAAGACAGAGCCACATCATTAGGTATTCATATCACACAATACACTATAAAAAGAGAAATCAATGTAAGTACCTGGCCGTTTCAATGCCCAGGAAGGTCATGGTCTTGAAGCCGGTCTGCTGAGGAAGTTCTTGAACGAATTTCAGCAGATCAGGAGTGTTGCCAAACTGGTTCAGGTTGACACTGTGAGTCACATTCTCACCATAAGACACTATGCTTACCTAGAAGTCACACAAACACACATTTTTCCTGTAAATGTTATCCAACATTACATTTATTTTTCCTTTTCTCTCCTATTAGATTCTTCTGTTCTCTGCGTCTCCTCCTAGACGGTCTGCTGAGGATGTGGTTGGGTTTGTTGGGGTTGAAGTGACACAATGTTCTTTATACAGAAGGAAGAGGACTATAGCAGCCATGGAAGATGTGACTTTACAACCACGTGGCTCTACTGTAAGAAGACTTTCCAGTGTTTCCCTCTGGAAAACTCCACAAGCACCACGCCAGATCGATGTAACCATAATAAAAACTAACCACCAACTGGAGGAGCGATCCAAGACATGTGGACAGAAATAAACTCAAGGTATAACTCACTGAGGCAAAGGCTAAAATTACTTTAAAGACTAAAACGGATACACCTCATAAAGCCTGCTTTATGAAAGACATCTAACAGTAATTCTCCAGGCTGGCACAATGGCATTAAATATAAATGATATATGAACAATTTAGTTGGCAGCAATTGACTGACCCCATTCATCCTTGTTCTTAGTCAGTCAAATCTTATATAACCCAATACACAATGTATTTATACATTTACAACACTGCAAACAAGAGTTATTTCTAAACAGAAATCAACAATATGTATAAAGGATTTAATTAAAAGAATGTTTACAGTAACTGACCTGGGAGAGTTTTGGCCCGATCTCAATGTTTTCGATGAAACGAAGCAGAAATTTGGTGATACTAGGCCAGGGGAAGATACTGTTAGATCCATCCAGAACAATCACGATGTCCAGCTCCTTCCCACACTCTAGAACAAAGCAAGGAATTACAACATGGTACATTTTTGACTTTTAATTTCCCTGCATGCAGTTACAGGTATGCTGAAAGGTGCTTATTCTAAAATCGTTATTTTGATGTCCACATCTTAAAACTTTTTTCAAAGAAGGTTGACTGTTCTCCCTCATACTGTTGATTTCGTAAATTCACATCCAGTAAAGCATGCGTCTGGACTGCAAAAAAAAAACCTATAGGCTGCACAATTTCTTATAATCTGTCAGCTTGTCGATTTACTTTCAAACTAATTACTTTTAAATTAATCCTCTAGTTGAGTTGTTCAGGATATTGATACCAGAATCCGAAACACCTCTGATTAACCTAAAATGCAGTGAAGGGTACTTCCATCAAGCCATCAGACTACAACAGACTACCCACACTACAGAGCTGCTTAGTTGAGGTGAGGGACTGGATGTCACAAAACTTTCTGCAGCTAAATTCAGACAAAACAGAGGTGCTTATCATCGGTCCAGAGCACCTCCGAAATCAAGTCCAGCCACTGCTTGGCCCCCTCATCCCAAATATTAAGGATACTGCTAAGAACCTGGGTGTTATCTTTGATAGTGAGCTCAGTTTTTCTCAAAACACTAAAAAATTGGTGCAATCATGCTATTTTCAACTCAGGAATATTTCTAAAATCCGACCTATTATATCATTTAGCAACACTGAAAAAATTATTCATGCTTTCATCTCATCTCGCCTCGATTACTGCAACGGCCTGTTCACCTGCCTTAGTGCCAGAGATGTAGCCAAACTTCAGTCTGTGCAAAACTCTGCAGCCAGACTGTTGACAAAGACTAAACGCTTTGCTCACATCACCCCAGTTTTAGCATCTTTACATTGGTTACCAATTTCTTTTAGAATCCATTTTAAAATGTTACTTTTAACGTACAAGGCTTTACATGACCAGGCACCACATTACATCCAAGAACTCCTCACTCCTTACAAACCAAAACGGCCTCTGAGATCTGCAGGCCTAGGCCTTTTAACAGTTCCACAGTCCAGACTTAGGTCAAAGGATGATCGAGCTTTCGCTGTACTGGCTCCTCAGCTTTGGAACAATCTTCCTGTGAATGTTAGAGCTGCTGACACTGTTTCTGTTTTTAAATCCAGACTTAAGACACATTTCTATACACTCGCATTTTTATCTGAAAACTGATTTAGTCTGTTGTTGTCTGGTCTGTTGTTTCAATCATGTCATTTAAGCTTATTTTGTTTGCTTAAATGTGTGTGTAATCATTATTTTATTTTACTTTTAATCTCTTTTAATTTGTTTGTGTTTTTTGCGGTAACTGTTTTTAACTTCCTTCATTGATTGTGTTGTGTATATATGTTGTCTATGGGAAGCACTTTGTGCCTCTGGCTTGAAAAGTGCTATATAAATAAAATTATTATTATTATTATTATTAGTGAGTTATTTCGCTAAAAGATAGCCTACACAGCATTATATTATTTTTTTGTTAGTTTAAATGGTTACAACCATTAAGATGGTTGCAATGGTTACAAAAAAATCTACCCTTGACCTAAACAGGACTTCAGGAGGAGTTGTTAGCTGAGCGGCCGTTAGCTGTGCGGTAGTTCACGTTAGCTGAACAGCAGCTAATGTTAGCTGAGCGGCTGCAAACATTAGCTCCTGTTGTTGTAATGTGGTTAGCTTGTAATTGTTTTGAGGTAATGTTACCTGCAGTGTAATGAGCCACGCTACTCAAAATGTTAGAAATTTCATCACATACAGTTTTATAAGGATACAGCTGTTAGAAAATAATTAATATTTATCTTTTCTTAACGCACTAGGTTTCTGTCATGTTAAAGTTAAAACATGTGTTTGGAAGTCATTAATAGTGTGTACTTTTTTAAATTTTCTAAGTAATTTTAACAGATTATTGTAGCACAATTAACATGCTGCTGTGTTTGTGTTTGTTCAATGAATGGCAGAGCAAGTTATCCTAAAGGAACCAAAGCTGAACAGATAATGACTGCAGTCTGTTTACTCTCCGGTTCTTTATAGGCTGTCCTGGGAAACAGAGTGCAGGACCAGTAAACTGTCTCCTAACTTGGGCATACAAAACAGCTGAAGGGCTGGGCTGGGCTGGGCCAGCGAGGAATGAGGGTCGCAGACAAGTTTACATTAAGAAGAATGCTCTAATCTCCTTCTTAACTGAAGGAGGGTGTGTTTGATGTCAAGATCTTGGGTGGCTCTACTGAGAGGAGTAGATTATGATCTCTTATCCTGACAGGCAATTTGTGTAGATGCCGTCACATCCTGTGTTTTGTGTTGTCAGGCTGCGTACCTTGCACCGCCGGAGCCACAGAGTTGAGGATCTGGAAGGAAGAGCTGACATTCGCACAAACTCCTGAGATGTACTGCTGCTGCCCGCACATGTAGCCATACTGAGGACCACAGGCCTACGGAGATGAGACACACACACCAAACACATGTAAATAGACTGGTACAAGTTGCTAAAGAAAGAGTCAAACAGAAAGGCTGTGACTGGTTAGCTTTCCACCAGAATGACATCATGGGTAAGAGGAGGTTCAGAGCTACTGAAAGGAAAGAACTACTCAAACTGGGATAAAGCAGATATTAATAAAAGCCACAGCAGATCCCTTCTGACCGTCCTTCTCCAGAGAAAAAGAGAGGAGAGGGAAGCTAGGAAATTCAGCTTGGAAGGATGAAAGGCTTTCAAATTATCTATAATATCTGGAAAACTGGAAATCATCTTTTAATCTTTCAGCTGTGTATCTCTGTATTTCCTGCAAGCTCCACAAACTCAAAGCATTCCTTACATTCAGAGAGAGCTGATACTTGATATAGCTGTACAAGAACAACACTATTCTTTAAACATGCATTAAAAATGTGAAGAAATAGGTATCATTCAAGCTTTATGACGGACTTAGCAATAATTATTATTATATTAAGCAATATCCAGATCAAAAGATAAATTCACCACAGAAAAAGGAACTTGCTACAGAGCCAAAAGTAAATGAAAATATCTAAAGGGAAAATGTTTGAAGTCACAAGGTGCATATTACTTTTGACTCATCGGCTGTCTGGGGTTTTTTAAAAGTGAAATGAACAAATTCAAAGAGACAGCAGTGTTGTCATTTTCAATCACTGTGGCTACAGGAAGATGCTGCAGTTGCTTAAACTATGGTGTGCCGAAAGGGACAAAACAATACATAATTAATGCAATACAAAAATTGTACGTGCAAATTCTGACCTAAATCTCATCGCGATTAACTCGTTAATGCTAACAGCCCTAGTTAGCATGTTTTTATTTTTATCAAAACATAACATGCAATGCGGGCTTATAGGAATGTCAATAGAACGCTTCAAACACTTTTAAAGCCCCTTCCTTGATAAATTGTTCTAGTTTTTTTTTTTGAGAATACTGAGCTTGACCTGTTACGGCAGCGACGGCTGCGATCAAAAAGTGGGGAGCAGCGTGTACATGTCATAAAAAAAGAGCACTGGTATAAATGTATATATACATCATAGTGGTGGAAGATGGGCAGTACTGGTGTGACAGATGAGTGGCATACAGTCTACTGACCGGGACATACTGCTGGCACCTTCATCGCATGACGTCGGCCAGCTGTATGTGCCACTGAACTGATGGCAAATCCCGCTGACTCACCGTACACTCTGCTGCTCCCCTTGTGGCTCATGCCTCTTTTTGATCTCGCTGTCACTTGGTTATTTAGGTTTTTTGCCAACCTTAATCAGGTCGTAATTTTTTAACCGTTGTTTTGGGCTAAAATAATAACATCATGTTGCCTTAACTGTGATGGGTTTTGCATTACAGGCATGTTGTTAAAACACAGGCATAGTGTTGAAGAGTTTTGGGTTGGCTCCAGTTACACTAACAGCTTTAACAGATTTATCCTCACAGTCAAACTTTGGACTATATTTACTTGTGCCAATCACCAAGTCTATTATTTTAAGATGCTTTACACAATCGATAATGTAAAATCGTGTTAAAACAACATTTTACAGAAGGTCCGAGCCATAAAACCTAATAGGTTTCACCATCTTCTTCATACATTTCATTGCATTCATACAGTTGATTCGCAGTATCCTGTTACATTCCCAGGACATGGAACTGCACTGGGAAACATAGAGGGTCAAGCCCACTCTTCATACGCTGCAAAGGTCTAGTGAGAGTATATTTATGCCCAGTTCCTCTCAGAAAAGTATGCAAAGTCCTCCTTTTGTGTATGGTATGGGAAATATTCTGTAGAGTACTTTCATATAGAGCAACTTCCCACTTACCAGAAATCCTCCATTGGGATTGGTCACCAGTGTGGTTCCCATGGTCATGTTCTCCTTGACTTCATGCAAGTTGGGAATTGTTGTGTTTTCTTAGGAAAATAAGAAGGAATAAACAGAGTGAGACAACAAAGAGAACAGCACAGAGGAAGAACAGCTGGACAAATTCCTCTTCTGTATTTTCCCATAAGACGACAGCCGCTCACCCTCCTCCCTTACTTCTGTCCCAAGAAGATTTAATGACAACTTACATAAAGGTTTCTTTAGTTTAACAGATTGCTCCTATGTGTGTACATTTGGCAATCAATAAAACATACAAAGCATCAAAATGTTTTGTTGATGAACATCCTAGTTTCAGGGAGGAAGACAGAGCGGACACAAAACATTAAGCAATCACAACATGTGGCTAAAATTAGCAATCTGTTGCTTCAACTTCGGGAATGTTTTGGATCTGCTCTACTTTTCTTGCCAAGGGACCCACATATTTCTCACAAACTCATTCACATGTCATTTCAGTTTTGAATTGTGCTCTTTACTTATCCTCGAGGGGGCACTTTGAAATTAAACCATTTCTGATTCTCATTAAAAGCAAGTTATGGCTCTGGAATGTTACTCCCCTTCAATCAGACATACGCACCAGAACTGTCAGTGGTTAGTACTGTGACGTGATGACATTTAATAACTTAAGTTTCATTCTATTCCTCATCTGGGTGAATAAAACATTCTGCTTTCTCCTGATATCCCATGCATTCAGAAGAGGAAACACAGAACCAAAACTTTTCGGTATTACTTCACATTAAGTTCCTTGTAATAAGCACGTGTTAATGAGTACACTGACTAATATAAGAATGGGAAGCTTTTAAAAGTATTATGCATTAACAGGACTTTATATCAAAAGTACTTTTTATAGCATCTGCTAACAAAACTGTAAATAAATGCACAAGTAAACCCTTGAGAAGTGTATAGTGTAGTGGTTCTCAACTGGTGTGTCGGTATCCAAAAGTGGGTCGCAGAGCCATTTTCAGTGGGTCGCGAGCATGTGACTGGAAAAAAAAGTGCCAAAAGTCGATGAAGCGCTCTTTAAACATGCTGGATTTGTTCCTTCTCTTTATTCTATCATGTTTTGTACCATCCAAGGTCCAAACTGCGCTATTTTTTATTCTATAAATCTGATTGGTTGAAAAAATTTTCAGAAATTTGGGTCACGATTTTCATGAAGGAGTTGGTGTTGGGTCCTTAAGCTAGACTAGTTGAGAACCACTGGTATAGTGTCTAAATATGCATAGTAATGCTTCTCAACAAAGCAACAAAGTCTTGGTTAATCAATGGCATATAAAGTTAGGTAGTTTAGCTGAAGTGTGTTGGTAATGTTTTTATTTACAATTTTAAGAAAATCAAAAGGCTTTTATCAGCGTTCTTAAGCAGTCGGTAAAGTGTCAAAGAAAGTTCTTTATGAGTGGGAGGCATTGGTAGGCTAGTGGTTACTGCGCATGCCCCATGTACAGAGGCTGTAGTCCATCAAGCGGGTGGCCCAGGTTCGAATCCAACCTGTGGCTCCCTTTCTGCGTGTCATTTCCAACTCTCTCTGTCCCTGATTTCCGACTCTATCCACCGTCCTATCTCTAAATAAAGGCTTAAAACCCCCAAAAATAAAGTTCTTCATGAGAAATTCTAACTATTTATTGATCCAGAAGCATGTCTTTGGTGCGAATAATACTTGTATACTCCTATTAACACATATAAATGTTATAAGCATCTTAAAAGAACCTATAAAGGAGAATTACAATTAATGCCTTAATATGTAGTGTTTCTTATTGTTCTATTTATAGGTTTTAAAGTAAACGTTTCTTATCAAAATAAGGGGAGATGGACTGAGATGTAACACCTCATGATGTGTCCACGTGGGTCTGAGAGCATTTTTGAGGAGCTGCAGAGGATAATACACACTTTGTCCTCAGTGAACCGTGAACTACTGATAACTATCAGAACAAATCACACATATCACACAGTCCCTCTTGGTTTGAAGTGACCTCGTGAAAAATAAAAGAGATATTCTGATCAAATGTCATTTATAATGCAGCTTCTGCTCAAATATTTCATCATTATAAGAAGTTATTCACTTGTGAGTGGCTAGAAATTGTAATGTTTGGGTTTCTACAGGAACGTTCTGAGTCAATTTAACCAGGGCGAATTGGACTGGATTTAATAATCATTATGGCATTTTAGCTTATCAAATCATGCTCCTCAAAGTCAAAATCATTAGCTGTGCCAAGAATGTTTTTGGTGCTGTTTTTCTGTTTAGCAGCAGGATTACACAAATATTTATAACTCCTGCAATGTTTTTATGAAACTTGGTGGAAGAGCAATGTTACGCCCCACCATAAGGCGGCCCTATGGGCTAACAACAACCAACAAGTTGACCCAATAAAGCACATTAAGCACCTTAACAAAGGAAAAACAATTGGATTTTAATGATATACAAAAAGGACTAAAGCAACAATACAACTAACAAAATCCATTTCTGAGAGCCAACATTCAGCAGCCCTCACTCCAAACACCTCCCTCCTCCTGAACGCAGCACTGGACTTTTAAGCACTGAAGCAAGGTGCGCCTCATTGAGTAATCAGTATCTTCACCTGGGCAGAGCTCAAAACAACAGAAGGGGAGAAGGGACAAACAGCTAATGGAAACATACAGCCGAAATTACTCATAAAACTGTATATATTCTCCAAGACATGAATAAATATTGACCAAATGGTAACATAGAAGTTTTAATAATCACTGAACTCACTAAAACGTCTCCTGGGTAAACTGACTTTTTGTAACAATTTTTTGTGACAAGCTGACATATCTGTGTTATTTCAATCTTTTTTCATATTTGATTGTAATGTGTGTTCAGCTTTTCACAAATGCATATTAAGTAAACGGTTTGGACTAGAAGCCTTTTCAGAGCTTCACACTCTCCAGTTCCTCTTCAACTTGTCTGCGTGTGTGTGTGTGTGTGTGTGTGTGTGTGTGTGTGTGTGTGTGTGTGTGTGTGTGTGTGTGTGTGTTTAAGTTGTTATTTCACGTTGTTATAAATGCAGCAACTAAGTTGAAATTGGAAATTGTGTAGCAACATATTATGTTTGTCATTTCGATCAGTTTCCAAACAGAACATAAACATCTCACAGTTCTATTCTGCAGACATCAACACTAATCATGTTTTTGGGACTCTTTCCAGTATGGCATAACCACCTTCCAATTTAACTGGTTTGACAGAAAAGTGATTAAAAATTACAACATAACCACACAAATGTATCTTACTCATTATGGTTTGGCAGATTCTTTCTTTGGCTGGAACAGTCTGAAACCAGAGTGGAGACTGGCAGTGTGACTTATGGGTGCCGTCAGTGGGCATAGATAGAAATCTACTCTGTAGGCATCAGACTAATGTGACTGACAGACCCATTGACCATACTCACATGGCTGTAATTAGCAAACAATGATGTTAAGCTAGAGGTTATCCTGGTATCCCTCATGATTGATCAAATATGATGTATTTTTCTGACCAAATATGTTGTTTATTATGCCTTTCCTATCACATCTTCACAGGAGGAAATGTCAGCATCAAGCCACTTCCAAGCTAACGGTAATATTACGGTAACTTACAAGTGGCTAAATACTAACAATATCTGATTTATGGAAGCTTTCAAATATGTTGATTTTACAAAGTTAAATCATACTTTACAACACTTAAGAGATGTACTGTAATGTTAGCATTCAGACACTTTTAGGCTTAGCCAGGATATGTTTTAATGATTATGTTAGCTGTTTCATGAAATGCTAGTTATTAAATGTGTTTTTTGGGTTTGAAATATAGCCAAATATGTTGTTTTATACTTTATGTACATAGAGAGCACAGTTCAATGAAGCCAAATTCCTCATGTCAGTATGCATACCTGGACATGAAGCAGATTCTGATTCTTCTGATTCTGGTTGTCAGAGGAAAGAGGCTACCATGTGAAAAAATATCCTTTGTTTAATGAAACAATCAACACGAACCCTTATGGGCTGTCCTTGAATCTTGTCCCTTGACCTATTGTGGTGCTCAAGAAGCATCATTTAAAATAGCCACAAAAAATGTTCAATGGATAAATCTGAAGTAAAAAAACTAAGTCATGAAGTTCCACTTTCACTTTGACATTTGAAAACGGGCACTTTAATGTTATCTTCATGTTAACCACTCCCGGTTGTTCGCTGAGTGGTCTGGCTCCGGCTGCCAGCCTCAATCGATTCCCAGTGGATGTTTTCCAGACTAAACTTGAGTTTGTGAGATTAAGGTTTTTGCCTGTCGAACTCATTCAAGATAAAAACAAATACATTACTCTCCCCTGGTAAATGGGGGAGTATCGTTTCCAGCCCTGTCTGAAAATTATCAGCACTTACTGTAAAGCCAATAATTTACCCACAGCAGGTGAACTATGACTCCTGCTTCTTGGTAATTCTGAGGTGTGAACAGCTGTGTTGAAAAGTCTAAATCCCAGAGCTGAGAGTTGGTTTTAAGATCTACTGGTTCTCATAGTCCTGTGTCGAAACACAGAAAAACACAAACAGGCTTAGCACAGTGCTGACCGGGAGCTAAGTTGTGTTTATCTCTTTAATTACGATATAATTGGAAGGATGAAACATTAAAACTTTGTTTATTTATTGTTCTTCATTCAGATGGGGCTCACTTCCTTCCTAAGAGACCCTATCAGATATACAGTAGGCTTAAACACACAGAAACATCAACAAAAGAGTATGTCTGAGGGCTACACCATGGATTTTTTCATCCTGGTGTAATGTTTGGGTTCTTTTCTTGATGATTGATTTGTTTAGTTTGTGAAAAATTCGAGTTATAATATCAAGACGACAAAGATGACAGACGATAAATGTAAATAAATATAAAAAAATGAAAATTGGAAATAAAGATGATATCAAATGAAACGCCCTCCAACACGAACAGACCCCCCTCCTATCGGGTCTGGGGGTTGTTCAAGATGGATGAGAGGTCGGCAGGAGGTGACCCCATTAGCCAGCCTCCCCTCTGCAGGGTCTGGGGGCGACTAAGGTAGGAGCACCCATGCATCACACAATTACAAAAAAAAAACAAGAATAACAAAATCTGGCGAAGATGAGTTTTTTTATGTATTAACTTTCTCTATTATTAATGTATTAAGCCCAATCTCCTCTTAAATTTTACTTTTTACAATTTCTCCTCCCAGTTATCTTCCAACCAACCGCCTCTTGCTGCCCCGAACACACAAACGCACTCATTCACGGCAATTACACACACACACATACACACGCACGCACGCATGCACACACACACACACGCGCGCGCGCACACTCAGCCCTTCAACACCCTCAACCTACAATGTTACAATATGTCCTTACTTCCTGTTTGTTTCTGTTTTGTCTTGTTTTTGCCGTTTTAAGTGTTAACACATATTGTCGCAACCCCACATAGTATTGCTCTTTAATGTCTCTCATTTGTCCTGAACTGTTCTTCATCGCTTAGTAAAAAAAGAAAGAAGACAAAGAGTACATCATTGATTGTGTTATTTGTCAGTCAATTGTCTAAAGCCCTAAATATTTACTTTAATAATAATGTAAATCAGAGAAAAAAGCAACAACTGGAGAAGCGGGAACCGGATCAAGTTTTGCCTTTTGGTTAAAAAAAGCATTATAGTGAAATTAAGCCTATTTCCACAAATCTGAGGTAAAAAAATCATTGATTGCACCAAAAGCAATAAATGATTATTGTTACAGTAACAGGAAACACAAAGACACACAAACGTCACACACACACACACACTCACACACACATACAACACATTATTCTTACTTGCTAGATCCAGTTTGACACATTTGTTGTCGCCGGTCCCCACAGGACACTTGTAGACATCTCCTGTCCTTTTAGCTGGCTGGCCTGACAGCGGCGAGCCAATCAGAACCCTGAATTAACAAAGAACAGACGGGATTGGTCGGTTAGAATTTCTGCCAACAACCACAAAACAGCGTTAAACATTGGCAAGTAAGAACGTTTGTTAAATTCCCAACAATTTAGATTGGCCTAAATTATACTAATGAAGTTGAACCGCACATAAACCGAAGGTTCTGATTGGCTAATAAATCTGTTATGGTTTATTATAATGGGCTTGTGAATCTGTGGCCAGTATTACTTTATTATCACCTTTAAACAATTGTTTAAAATTGAACAAGGAAACAGCTCACAATGAAAAAAAACCCTCAATCATCATCTCATTATTATTACATAACATGTTGCAGATGTTGCAGAACTTCAGTGTGTGTGTGTGTGTGTGTGTGTGTGTGTGTGTGTGTGTGTGTGTGTGTGTGTGTGTGTGTGTGTGTGTTTGTGTGTGTGTAGTCGGTGCTCTCTGAACGCCAGTGTAACACACATCCATATCCATGTGTGTGAGTAATAACATCATGTCACTGCATCAGTACACTGAAGCTAAAAACAGTCAGTCATCTGCTTTCCTGCAAACACTCGGGCTTATTAACATTCCTGCGCTCTAATGGGCCCTGGTCATCTGAAGTGAGACACTGAGTGGAACAACAACAACACACTCTGCTCGGCCCACACTCTGCTGCCTGTGGGAAACCATACTACATTATTGATTGATTTATAATACTATTAAGTAGCTTACTCTTTTAATAGATCTACATTTGACTGGAGATGATTAAAGCATTTAACAAAGGCTTTTTAATGTGAATGGTTTCTGGCCTGTGTTAGCCTCGCTGTTTGCATCACCGCAAGAAGGTAAACTCAAGATATTATCTTAGTTGAATCATATTGGAAAGTTCCTCATCCAAGCTATAATCACATATCATAATGTATTATACGGTTATTGTTTTGCAAAATATCAATTATAACAGAATCTCTGTATCGTGGGTCACATATTGTATAGTATGGTAGGTATGGAATCGTACTGCACCGTACCGTACCGTATCGTATCCTATTGTATTGTTTTCTTTGTTCTAAAGTACTTGGTTGGCAAACAGTGTTGAGGTGCATTACTGCCACCAACAGGACAGAAATGGAACAAGGGGAGTAGCTTAATGGCAGGAAGTGAAATTTGAGCTCAGCAGTAAAAACATGTTCAAGAATCCAAGCAATCGTGTAAGTAACATCACTATATCTCATCATTTCTATACTAACAAGCAAACATTTGTTTATAGAGGGATATTTTGTGCAGCGTAGTTAGCAAGGTCAACAACAAGTGGCAATTTCTCCGATATGTATGTCAGCAGTCTTGAGAGACAAGGTTAAAAGTATGGGCAGACAAAAGATTTACTTCTGATCCCTCTCTGCCAAATGTACCACATTTTCCCCATGCAGTTCATCCACCTTTCATCGCTGCTGAGGTGCACTGAGGAGCTAAAGGGCGGAGGTCAGGAGGAGACATCTGTAACTCATCAGTCACCTCTCCGTTAGAGCAACCTGCTTTTTTACATCCACTGATCCACGTCTTTTCCCCCCCCCCAAAGTATTCTCATTCTCAGGGCTACATATCATCTCTAATTTTATTGCACTCCTCCTTAATTCCTTGAAACGTCCTCCATCATTCTCCTTCAACATTTTTCTATCCTGTTTTATTTCTTTCATCTTTTCTAGCTCCCTCCTGTGATATCTGATGTTCCTCCTCTGCTCTCCGCGTGCTCTGCCCGTGTCTTTTCTCAGGTTTAACTTCTTTAATCTGGCTCTTATCGCTCTGATCTCTTTGGTTTTCTCTGAACTTGAACAAAATCGTGCTATCAGGAGATGTAACAGAGCTGAAGTGTTTTCAGAGAACATTTTAAACGTTCAGTAACAGCTGGTTCCACTGATTAGCGTTGAGTGAGTTATTGTAAGTGATCTCATAAGAGCTTGATAAGAGAATTACTGCACCAGGTACAGATGGGTGGGAAGGTATCAGCTGTGTTGTCACAACAGGTCGGAGGGAAATAAATGAAGAAATTAGGACTGGAGAAACTGAAGGAGAGATGTAGAGATAAGACGATGGGACACAGAGCTATTAACCGCACTCTTAGCTTTTAACAAGGTTTTAAAATTCGGCTCCCAGACAGTCGTAGCGAGGCGTCACAGATGCTTGGTCTCAGTGTATTTACTGGCTGGGTGTATGAATACTCTGGTGGGCAGTTTACAGTTAACAGCAGGAGTTGTAAAGATCCTCATTACAGCAGCAGCTGCTGTGCTGTCCTTCACAGTTTTACAGGTGAATTAGGGCTTTTTGCTTGTTGATGTTGTGGATTTAATTGAATTAAACCAACAACAGCTAATGGTAATAAAGTGTTCTTAAGTGGGCCTATCTTAAATAAAACTTTTCTTATAGCTCTTATTGTTGAAAAACAATTTGCAAATGCTTAAATAGATTACAAATGCACAAGCATAAGTAGATTCACACATGTACACAGATCTGCAAATATGTAGAGCAACTTGTAAATATGTACATAATTATTAATAGTTGAAAACTAAAAGACATTCATAGTTTAACAACAATCATAGCTCCATTTAAAAGCCCCATAATCTTGTTTGACAGACGCCTTCATCTGTAGAGAATCAGAGATTCCATCACAACAAGGACAAAACTTTGACCAAATCTTCAGAAAACCAAAAAATAACATGCAAACTGTTGTTTGTTTACCTCCGCCATCGTCATGCAAATATGACAACTTGGTCGTATGCATCATTTGACATATATCTCCTACTGTTTGGTGCTTTTTAAATCACTGCAGGATATAGGACATGACCAGCAACAGTGTTTAGAGTTCCTGTCAAATCAAATGAACGAAAAATCTTACAACACTGATTTTGCACCTAACCAAACGTTTTGTGTGCATCCATAATCGTGTGTGAATGAATTCTGCATGTCAGTAAGTAATAAAATGTGAAATATTTGTCAGCAAGCTTACCAGATTTTCAAATGTATTAGTGCTTACTTGACTGTTTAGTTCTGAAAGTTTAATAAAACATCATTTTTACAGCTTCTTCAGCTGTTGTATTTAACAAGCTCTATTCTGACATCATGTTAAGTTGCCATCATAAGATGGATGTCTGAAAAAGGCATTGTGTTTAAAAGAACATCTGAGGAGAAAATGAGGTAGTGGTGAAAGACGATAACTGTAAAGACAGCCATACTTCTTCACAATGAACCGTTGTTAACGACACTCACCATTTCCCCTCGCTGTTCTCAAACTGCTGGACAGTGTAACCAAACATGTCCTCCAAAGGACCGTCGAACGACAAACCATTTTTCTGGTCCACGTTGAAGGACAACACACAGGACAGCAGCACTGCAGGGACAGAGGGAAGGAAAAGGTTATGCAGAACTGTTGTTTACGTCTCCGATGTGAGCTCAGATCAAATTACTTTATTTAATAATGAATAATCAAATCAAGAAATTACAGACTTCTGTATATTTTTTCTTTCCCAGTACGTAGAAGGTTTCTATTAACAAACATTCTCAATAAATACTGTAGAGATAAATATCAAAACAAAAACAGAATTTAATCAAATTAACTATTGACATTTTGATCATTATGCTACAACATTTATCGGGGCATTTGATACGATACAAATAATGATACAAGGGTAACTTTTACAGTAATATCATATTATCTTTGAAATACTGTAAACAAGGTGAAATATTAAGATTGTTCATAAATCTGATTTTAAGAGAACTGTCAGAGGAAATATTACTCCACCTCATGCATAAATCTGCATTTGAATTCATCACATTTTCTTTTACATCCAACATTAAAGTCATATGTTTTGTCGCCTAATTAAAGGAAACTATAGGAAATGAAAGATTATCACATAGATATTTAACAATAAATACAATATCAAAAATATAACTTATATAATACGCAAGTTATCAATGTTTTTTATCATCTTAATATTTCTATAATTCTAAGGATACCAAAAAAATATTTATGTACCGTATATAAAGATGGAAGACTGAGATAAAACACAAACTGTGTGAACTACATCACACCCACACACACACACACACACACACACACACACACACACACACACACAGTGATTTTGGAGATCACTGGAGGAATTTCAGACATCACTGTGAAGCACTTTGGTCAGAGTCCAGTCTGACCTGCAGGACAATGACTTCTTCTCTGCACTGTGCGCAGTCTGCGCCCGTCTGTCACTGAGCTGAGTATATATCACAGAGGCTCTATATAAATCCATCCATGTCTCATTGTGCTGCTACTACAATGACACTCTTTATATGTACTGAGCCAGGGAATTCTTCCTGTATAATTTATTCAATTCCCTGACTTGTGAGGGAGTGCAGAGGAGTCAAAGTCCAACAGTGATTAAAAAAAGAACGTGCAGACACAGACCACATACATGGAGACACAAATAAAAAGCAGCTATTTGTGCTTTCATGATAATGCTTTGTAGCTGATGTGTCTGGTCTGACCCAACACAAAAGACAACTTCCACATGGAGTCTGGATCGTGCTGCCAAAGTCATGTTAGACTTCTTAGCCCCGCTACTGTTGGAGTTTCAAAGAATCATGGTACAGTCAGTCTGTGCACAACTGTGGTCCAGTCTGAAATATGTTCAACACATATTACACAGAAAGTCTTTGAACTTTGCACATTTACATTTATGTTCCACAGAGACTTTGTGCCAGTGACATTTGTGGGTTTTGAAATAAATGTCCTGACAACTGTTTGATGCAAATATTCATGTTCCGCAAGTACTAGTTGTAGTAGGTTTTGAGATCCTCTAACTTTTTACACATTGAATCAAAATGTGTCTCCTAATTTTGGTTATGGTCTAATAACTGTTAAAAAGAGATCGTCCTATACCGTCAGCCGCTGTCTTCTATGTGTTGCTGCATGTCTGCTTTGTGTGTAACTGTAAAGACTTTAAAAGTTTATAATCTGTCAATTAGTATTTCACAGTTTGTTCAGCTGCTCCCAAATGGCTATTACATCAGTTTAAATAGTCAGCAGCAAAATATTAAAACTGGGAAAAAAATGTAGGTGACAGGCAGACACACAAATTAACTATACTCAATTGATTTAAAGCTATTTTTTGACTTCAAAAATACTGCATTTGTAGCGATACCGCATGGCTGTCAGGCGAACTGCACCAGTAACCTGTTGCTCGCTCTCCCTCGCGTGCTCATCATACGTGCTCGTACGTACACAAACAAGCATCAACATCGCCCCTGAAATACTGGACATTTACCGGCATAATGTTTACAGAGGAGGTAAGTGGTCATACACATGTGAGAGTCTGTGAAGGAGTCTGTGTGTCTCATTCTCCATCTTACAAACGATAGTCTCGGCAGGCACTGCCTGAGAGCAGGAGTGTGTGATGAGTTTGTCCGCCTGTGAGAGCTCCTAGGACGGATATAAGTGTGGTGAAGGCGGCCTCTGGCTGTGCAGGTGAAGACCGGGAATGTGTGATGAGTTTGTAGTTTGTACTGTTGATTTCTGTAAGCGGAGCGGAGTGAGGAGGACGTTGAGAATGTAAATAAAATGACAAAAGTTACATATATATGTAATAACTTGTATAGCTATATATAAATCGTTAGGCCGTTAGGCAGTTCACCTGACGGCCATGTGGTAGCTACTTTACGGAAACGTAAAGTAGCAAGACGTAACGTAACGCTAAGTAACGTAACATAGCGTAGCGTAACGATTCGTACGTATCATTCCGTGACATAATGCATCGTACCGTATCGTATCATAACATACTGTACAATGTTTGCACATTCTTCAAATGATGTTAGCCTATCTCTCTGAAATGTATAAATAATTGAAAAATTAAGAGTCTGTAATTATTTAGGTGGCTCTGTCCAGATTCCATCATGCCACACTACACAAACTTTGTGCATTGTTGAACATGTGGGGTAGTTTCTTGTGAATGTTAACAGTGCAAACAGGGATCAGTGAACATATGTGTGGACCATAACTCAGAGAGGATGAGATGCATGAATTACATCCAATTAGGTTTGTTAGCAGCCCCTCTCACTGCAATCTTATAAACACAGGACTTGTGAAAACATACTGCTGCCAGTCATCATTCTGCTGTGTTTAGAAGTTGATCACACATAAGATTATGCTCTTTACATTCCCCTCGGGTAGAGAGAGACACACGGAGAAACAGCGAGGGAGAGAGAAGCAGACCTGCAGAGTCATACAGTGGAATCCCAGCCAAGAAATATTATCCCCCCTGTTTCTCCCTAGCTCATTTCTCTACTTCCTCTGTTACCCCTCTCCATCTCTCAGAGAATCTCCATTTCCTGTTCCTATTAACCTGATTATACACATCCCCTTAAATCCAAAAGTACACATACAAACACACGCGCACACGCACACACACACACACACACACACACACACACACACACACACACACACACACACACACACACACACACACACACACACACACACACACGCACACAGCTAATTTAGCTGATTTAAGATGGCCCCAGGCCAACCAGACCTTTTCCATTTATCACAGCCTGAGCTCATGTACATTTCAGTCACGCCGGCCTGAGCTGTAAATTACACTGGGACCTTCTGTGTCTATTTGCCAACACAGGTTTTTGTATACCAATCTCTTTTTGCTTTATTTGATGTCTCATGATTCTGTTCTGCTCAAATCAAAACCAGAGAGTTATGTAAGGGGCTATTTCCATGAGCTGGGCTAACATCTGCCCTGGAAAACCAATAACTGGACTTCATCCTTTGCGGATGGAAACGGCCTCATGAGCCTCTGAGGTACTGGCATATAAATATGTCCATCACTGTCTAGAGGGGTTCATATTGTACTTCATTACACATAGTGGAGAGCAGAGGGAGTATACGTCAGTTTTTAGCCAGGTTAGTGGCAAAGCTCAAAGTCACCACTTTGATCCACATTGAAATATTAGTGTAATAAGTCAAAAATCATTAGATGGATTTACAGGAGATCTTTACAACACATTTATGTAAATAAGAAGTGAATGGAGCTTGTTGGTTTCAAAAGGGTAGCATTATGGGAAATGCATTAAACCTGCATTCTTTATCATGTCCAGCAGGGGGCGACTCGAAGATGGCTAGATGAAAAGACGGCAACACTGCTAAACATTTGATTTTTTTAAGTAAGTCCACAAACTAGCAGGTGACTTGGTAAAGTCGACTTTTGTTATGTAGTTATTTTTTTCGCACTTACAATACAATGTGTTCTCCTCGAAGGGGGTCTAATTTTTGTTATGGCCAATAATTAGATTCATGACAAACAATTTGCAAACTAATGACATTCTTTTGAGGTTAGCGCTATTTGTGTTAGAAGCTAGTAATGTTAGCAGCTAACATGCTGTACAAAGAAGGTCAAAATCATCTCAGCTACTAAATTTCAGCATTTAAGCATTGGAGCATCTTACTATGCTAACATCTGCAATGAAATGATGGCTATGGCTCTTGTTTCAACAAAAACGACTGAACTACAGATAGAGCAGTGTATTAAAGGTAGGGTTGGTCATTTCCTCCAGATACACTTTTTAAGATTTTGGTTGAAATTGTCTTTAGGTCCTGACAGAAATTAATAATTTATGTGCTCTGAAAAAGAAACGAAGAAAATTCGTCATTTGTAGCTGTTGTAAGCCTGTAAAAACTTTGACCAATGTCTGTAATCGGTACGAGTTTTATGAACCAATCATGCCTCCCTGTCTCCCTGCTTGTTCTCTACCCAATGCATGCACGAGCCCACACTCAAAGCATGAGCTGAAATCTGCTTCTGGACCAATGGCGCTATAGTGCATGTAAATGAGGGGCGCGGCTTTTGAGGGAGCACAGAGGGGAGGGGGTGGGTGAAGACAGAGCACGGAGGGAATGCTACTTTCAAAATCATGCTAGTTTTCGAAAATTACCAACCCTGCCTTTAATGTAATTGTCACGCAAGTAAAAATCAAATTTTTGCTTTCCAGAAATGTCTAATTTAATTTGTCTTAAATATCCCAGCCACCATGAGACTACAATGACCAACCACTGAGTCTGTGTTTGGTCAAGCTCCATGTGGACCTGATTGACCCTGGCAGTCTGTCAGCCACACTAAACCGCAATAAAACGCTGAGCTACAGCTATCAAAACCAAAACGACTCAATTTCAGTATTCAACCATTTTGTGAGACATCAAAACCAAGCAGCAAAAGTCAGATCTGTTTGATACAGGCAGACCAGAAAGCAGCACAGATCAGCACCTGTTGGCCTGTAAGACATCAAACCAGCTATAAAAATGACCCCAAGTCAGCACCTGTAGGCTTCAAAGCCTCGTTCAGCAAAAGTAACAACACACCCAACTGGCACCTGCTCATCTGTAACATACCTAACCAGCTATAATCGGCTTTAAAGCTTAACACAAATCAGCACCTGTGGGCAACAAAGTCATCAAGTACCTGAAACTCAACCTTAAGAAGTTGTAGCATGTGTGAAGCTGATCCAAGACAGATGGTTAAAACAAATTCTCTAATATTAAACTAAGCATGGGTAGTAGCTCAGAAAAAATGTTAATGCACATCAGTTGGAGTGAAAAGAAAGAATGGTGGACTGGTGTTTGAACTTTCAAAGGAAAGGGGGCTTTGGGTGGGACCTTCATGCACTGTGCTTGTGTTTTTCTTTTTCTTTTTTAAAGAGCTTAATATGCTAACATGGCCGCAGGCAGCCCAGAGTTATAAATTGAAACAAACTCTGTATTTCCCCCTCTGTTCTTTTAACTTCATCTGTTTCAATTTTCTTCCTCCAATCCTCCTCTGTCTAATCTTCAGCCTCCTCTTCTTCTTCTTTATGTGCTCCAACAGTATCAACACTCTACTCTCTAATCATTTTAGGAATGGTCAGTCACGAGCTGATCTTTAAAAGGCTGAAAGGTTTTAGCTCCATTGACTTTGACTTAATTTTCTCATTTGGCCGTCTGCTCAGTGCCTGCCTATTTCTTGGCAAATGTGCAGCATGTGGGCGTGCAGCAGACACAAGAGGTCATGAATGTAGGCGCGTTTGTGTTTTTATATGCAGAGGGGAACACAAGAGACCAAATTCTTTAGAATTCTAGTGATATTGTCGGTAAGAAGAGGGAGATATGGATAAACAAAACCAACTACAGCATGATTAAAAACAAGAATATGGTTGTATAGCCAAGGTAAAGAGGATGTGTAAGGCAGTTCATAGTGCTTTAAACAAAAATCAAACTAGAGAGACTTTCAAACACTGAACTCCTGAACTTGTAGGTTCAACTCTGCACGGTCACAAAAATGGTTGAACACAAATGTCCGAATCAATCTGACTAGACGTCTAACACACTTTGACCTGTCAACTCACACATATAAAGTCTGTTTAATGACTGATCGAGTCGATTAGTGAAGGCAGCAGGTATATTGTCCAGAGTATTAGACTAGATGTTGTACTGAGTTGTCGTTCTAAAGTCATTTCCTTGCCTATACATTGCATCACAGTATTTTTTATATATTGTTGAAAAATCTAAATAAATGATGTATTGATATCAACGCAAAAACAATACTGAAGTACAAGTATTCCCTTGTATCCTGCAATCTCTACACCAGTCTCGGATCATCATCATCATCTATCATAATCTGATGAAAACAAATGCCTCTAGGAACAGATGCCAGTATCTCTGTAATTCCGGTGTAGCCAGCCGTAAGCGTTAAATGACCTGCTGACAAGATTTCCTTTTCCACACAGTGTTAATGTTGGAAAAACACAAAATAATCTACACAGTGGCTTCACTAAATCACAAGAAACCAATTTTCTTGTGATTTACTTGCAATAAACAGGTGTTACGGTTGCCAAAATACCAACATAATGCAGATTTTTGAAAAGTAAAAATGGACATTTTTTCAGGTCTGTCCAAAAGAAGATGAACAAACAACTTTTAAAACGCTTGTTAATTGAATTAAGTTTGGATCAATCATTTCGGATTCATTTCAGGTAGTCAGGGAATCTGATGTTTAACAGCATCAAGCTGATTTTTTACTCAAATAGAAATGTTTTCATCTATATTTGATTTAAGATGCACTTTATAAAAATATCTCCTTATACAGACAAATAAATCATCGTCACAATAACGCCATCGGGAGCCTGTATGTCATTAGCCTGGATTGCATTCCTCCTGCTTTTACTGTCCACCCAGACTGTTTTTCCTGTATACACCAAAGCCTGCTGATACTTAATTGGTCAATACAGCCATGAATGTACTACAGTTGGAAACCAGAACCCTTCCCATGCTGAAAATCCGGACCCCGAGTACAGATTATACAATAATGTAGAATCTGCACTATAGAGATGAACTCCACACAAACTCTGTCCTTTGACTAAACCAAACAGTAGCAGATTGTCAGTGACAGACAGACGATGTTCAGACCAAAACCACCAATGGATGTGGATCACCAAAGTCGGAAGGACTTCTTCTATCAGAGAATAGTGGAAGTCAAGGTTTCAGAGAAGCCAATCTTTATTTGGGAATGCAAATGAAAGTTCACAGTCTTTTGGCTGTCTGTCAAACAGTTGATGAAATTCAACTCTGAGCTGAAATGGTTAAAAACTATTTCCTTTAAACCTGTTCACTATTCAATGTGCTTCCTCTCCTCCATCCACTCACTAATTCATTCTCCCCCTCTCAGAAACATCATCCATCCCTTTACATTTTCCCCCCTTCATTCATCTTCGTCTCTCCCATCGCCTATTCCAGCATCTCTCTCTCCTCTCCTCATGCTTCCTTTCATTCATTGATTGAACATGACGGCTCGACGGTGTCAAATTCCACTCTGTGAAACCTCCAGATGTATCCTCTGGAGCTTGGCCTTTTTTACTGGTGCAGAAAACATGTCTGCCTACAAGCTGAGACCCACGCATGACATCATCCCCCCCGACGGTTGTCAAAGCTTTCATCCCGTCCAAACCCCCTCTGTATACAGCAGGGGTGGTTGACGCTCTCCTAACCATAGCCACACACACATACTATGACTGTCATATCTGCTGATCACAACAGTTTTAACATACAGGGAGCAGCTGGGAGGAGGGGGCTTCTGGGATAGATCAAACACCTCTGGAGGAACTAAAAATACACACACCCAAGGGTCAGAGAATGACCTTCCTCCAGATTCAATAAGCAAGATGCAATAATAATCATACTATGCCTCATGCTATGAAGCTAACAGTGGGAGAAAATACTACAAACTCCATTTTCCTGCTAATCAAAGAGTCCTTAGACATCACTGCAGGTTTATTTTGCAAAGTCAGAGAAAGCAAATAGACACTTTGAGAGAAAACAGAGCTAAAAATGAGAATCCAATGAACACCGAAAAAGGATGTTGTCACTTCTGTATAAATATCTGACAAGCATTTTAAAAGTAACTACGTGATAATAACCCTTTGTATAATTAAAATAGATCCTTTGTATGGCAAACAACATACTCTTATACTCTAACTATAGTTTTAAAAAGTCTTTGTGTGACTAATGAGTGGTGTGTGTTTCAAATAATCAAGTGATACTGAGCCTCTTAGCCATACTCCCACTTAACAAAACATTCATCGATCCGCACTACTTATGTAGCTTAAATTTTAATTAGCCTAGTGGAAGATAAATACATGAGCAGTAGAGTGCTTTCAGCTAAAGCATGCTGTTTAGGTGGATCGATGCAATTAATTTGTAGAATAAATGAGTGAGAATCAGCTTAGTGGTAGTTTTAAGCTAACTGCTTGTTTTAATAATAAGGGCAATCTTGAAAGAATTACTTTTAATAAGCAGTTCGCTGAGTGTCTTTCTTTCCAACTGAGAGCTGTGAAGATTGATACCACTCTCATGCTTGTGTGTGGAGCCAGTTCTAGGACATGCTAGCATAGCTTAAGCTTTAGGACTAGTAGAGAAACAGCTAGCATGCCATCTCTGAAATTTTAAAAATACAACTACCAGTAGCTCTTTTTCTTATTCTATCTTGTATAATCTATACACAAGCTGAAGTGTAAAAAGAAAGTGAGGTTTTTGTCAGGCTAGGTGCTTTAAACTTTTCTTGCCAAATAACAGCAAACTTTTTGAAGTTTTGCTAGGCTAACTAGTGCCAGAAAGCTACATTTCCAAGAGGTCCAGGGTGTTCTGTTTGATTTACTACAAACTCTAATGTTATGACTTGAGTTGTTTTGCAGTATTGTGTTGAAATAGAGAAGTTCAGTTGAACACTGTGCTGACCAGTAGCGCTATAGTGCGTAAAATACACAGCACCCCAGTAATAATATTGAAGCAAGCAGAAGGGGATTATTTGGTTTTGTTAACTGAGCTGAGGGTATATAAAGGGCTAATCCATCTATTTCATGTTCTGTTTGGTTGTTTTACGGTTGTTGGTTACAGACTTCAGGTAAAGGTCTAAAGTATTTCTTATGTCAAGGAAGAGGGGGACTTTCAGTTGAGCTGAACGGAAGATGGAGTTTTTTTCTTGTTTTTATGAACAGCAGCAGGGTTTATGAACACACCCCTCCCACACAACTATTTCTTTAAAAATAAAGAATAATTTTAAGTGTGATCTCTTCGTTATTAGCCTTACTGTATGTGTTTCTCAAAGCAACACTGAGAGCAGAAATGCCTAGGCTATCTTTCTTAAGCCCTTTGGCTGAAATGATTGTTTAGTGTAGATCATATCATAAGATTAATGTAATTGCATGTTCTGAGCTGTTTTGTTCATAGTACATCATTTACTAAATGAGCAAAAGGAAAGCCTACCATAGAAATGATTACGTGCTTCGAAGTACAACACAGACTGGGCAGAGTGTTAGCACCCTACTGTAAATGTTTAAGCATAGAACAATAACCATACATGATATTGTGGATTTCAAGTTTTTGACATTCAAAATATCATTGGTCTTTGGTTTTGAATGTATAGCCAACAGATCATGTGGGTGAAAATCAACGTGTAGAGAAACTGACATCTAGGGTGAAAACAGAGGTCAAAATCAGCTTTGGAGCACAACGAAGACGTAAAAAAACATACCTAAAAAATATCCACATTAGTGTGGACATGGCCGCAGCGTGGATGAATCCCGTCTACACTCCCCACCCCACCCCACCCCTCTCTCTGTCAAACACGCAGATGTGTGTGTTTGGGGAGGTCACAACTCCTCCTTAATTTTTCTTCCGTTGCTGTTATTTCAAGGCTACTCAAACACAGAAAAGAAAAACATCACAGTGGAAACACCCTCACTAAGAATTTCTTAAATGATTAAGACAAACTGGCTAAAATAAAAATCTTTAGTACACAAAAGACTAAAATGATGTGATGACAGAAATTCAGTCCCGACAGCACCAAAAATCCCCCATGGCTAAGAACATCTCCTGAACTAGTTCTCCCTGAATATCAAATTTGTTTCTTCTCTGCTCTCTGTACAAACTCTTTATAAACTTTGTCTATAAATACATTTCATGACCAGGCAAAAGTGACTTGCTGACACAATGAGATTGTTAACACAAAATTAAATGAGTAATCCTGCAAATGTCTGAGACCTTTGTCAGAACTGCTTGGATTTCCGACTGCTGTAACAGATACATTTCCAAAGTCTTTATATTCTTTTTGAGGTAAATAGGCACATATGTAATGCCTAAATATAATACTTTGAGCTTAGAGCAGTTTAAGAGGGAATAAAACCAGCAGTCTTAAACATAAACAGTCAACTTCTTGTCTGGCTCTTTGATCGTGCTGTCAACAAACCCCATCAGTGGAGGCCTCTGGAGAATGTTAAATGTAGGTAGTTCAACAACAAAGTGCTTTACTTGAATTTTATCCTCTCTCTTCTGCAAGAGCTGGTGGAAGTATCCAATTCTGTTTGTAGGATTCATTTTTTTAGTCAGACTTAAATTCATTGTTGTGTGAGGAGCTCATGTCAAAAAATGGATTACTGGTGGATTATTTCGCTGTCTTTTAAAAGAAAATGAAGGTTCGGTTAGTCGATTTCTGTGGTTTGAGGGTCAATATTAAATAATGTTGTTGGATTGGGGGGGGAGGGGGGGGGGAATGTATAGTTGTATAGCTTGGCAACTAAGTTCCTTGGCGGTAAAATGGAAAATGGAATTTCTAAATTCGGACGAACCGATTAGTCTGAAATATTGGTTCCCAACATGAGGTCTAGGCCCCACTTGGAGGGTCACCAAATATCTCAAGGGGGTTGTGAGGCTCTGGTCGATATGCCATTTAACCTGCATATTATATATTGCATCTCAACTTTCTAGATCAAAACACTGCCAAATTGCGCTGCTCCCAAAAGATGCGTTCACTGTGCTTATTTACATCCGGGTAGTAGATCCGGAATCGCGGGCCCATTAACAAGAGAAAAAGTCAGCCTATGGTAACAGCTCCACAGTTTGAGCATAACATTTGACCGGCTTTGAGGGCACTTGTGTTAATTCTTACTTTTTTTAAATTCTGTTTTATCTGACTAATTTGATATTAACATGTCCCTCAATCCCACAGAAATAAAACATCCAATTTATACTTGGTCAATAAAAACACCAGGCTGATAGAAAAACAAGTATTGTAGATGTTTTCATAAATGTACAAGAAGGGATTTTACAATCAATTATTTTTGCTGCAACTTCAAACATGAGTCATGTAATATTGATTTTCTGATGACACAGACTTCAATCCATAGGGCATTTCCTTACATCTATGGATAAATATGCGTAGCTCTGTCTCTTCCTGTAAGTATGACTGATATTAAAGTGGAAAGCTTATCTGAAATATTAAACCCTGAAGCTAATATCTGAATTAGAGTCCCATAGAATAATCGTCCAAATGAAATAATCACATTCTTCATTACTCACAGACTATATGAATTGATTCTGTAGTGAAACATTACAACAAACACCGCTTTATCACCCAGGAAACTTTTCTCTGGGAGAAGAGTATCATGACCAGCATGGCCGCTGGTGTTGGCCTCTTGTCTGAGAGGTTAATGTGAACATGTTGCTCCAGGCTCCAGACTGCTCCCTGTATGATGCCAGTTTGATGGATAGCTCTGGCCTGCTGTTGGCCTGGGAGAGATACAAGAGGAGTGGAGGGAGGGGGGCAGGCCTGGTGCACAGATGCAGCATTGCTCTGGTTGCAAACACAGTAACACACAAACTCACACCCACACCCATGGAGAAGCACATACATCTACGATCTAAGCCTATCATCACTTTGCAGGTAGTGGAGCCCCAAAGGAGTTTAAGTATTTGTGTGTGCAAGTGTGTTGTGCATGTTTGCTCAAGACTTTTTTAAAGTGTTTCTTCTAGCCAGATACTATGGGCGTTTTATTGACACACACTGGCAAAAACAAGGAAATGACTCTAACCAGGTCTAAATCATATAATACAAGGAAACATAACTTTATAACAAACTACACCCAAAACAAGAACGCATTTTAAAAAATGCCAACTGTGCTAGCACTACACTGACACTGTACTGACCTTTTTCTTTCTCAAAAAACAGTGTGTACGGCATTCAAGCAGGAAGTGGCATGACCTTGGGATATTCATCACTAAACGTTTTAAGACGAAGATCGGAGTTTGGGCTCCACTCCTTATCCTCAGGTCGAACTTCCTCTAGACAGACAATGCAAACTCAAACCCATTGTCTATCTTGTGATGACAATATAGCCTTTGGGAGCAACAGCAGACTTTTGCAGGGCTTCCAGTTAAGCTGGCCATAAGCTAAGTTGGCCATGTAAGACTTCCAGCCAAGTCTTTCTTTTATCCATTTTTATCCATATGTCTGCTTATATGGATTGGTCAAGGCGTCATCAATTTACCGCCAATAAAATCCGGGATTGCCCAAAAAATAAATTCCTTGCCATGAAGTCTGTATTTTTATGCAGCATTTGTGAATAAAGATAAGGTTGCATGTTGTTTCATAGGCCTTTCTATACTTGTAGTTTGTTCTTTTATACTTTGGAGTAGAAAAGATGCTTGGGTTGAGAAGAATTTTAACACCCAGATATTATTCCTGAAAGCACAATTTGACACTTTTTTCAGTTTTAGTAGAAACAAGATGTTTTCAATTTGCAAAAAGCATTGCAGAATGGTTTCAAGAGCTATGGATAATGAAGTAAACCATCATTGCTGTCTTAACCTGCCCATTTTAACCTTCAAGTGTGCACAAACGGCAAGTTTTGAACATTTCATTAGAATATTACATTAATCATATTGAGAAATGCAGCATAAACAGTTGACCCAGATACCACTATTTGGGGAAATACAGCTGTTAGTTATATTTCTTTCTTTCTGCCCGTCTGTCTTTTATGTGACCAAGTTTGAATTGCTTCATGTTTCTGGGATGAACAGACATGGAAACATTTAATTTGTCACAGTAAAACCAAGTTAGAGAAAATTGAAAAGAGCATACCTAAATACAAACTTGTGAAACTATCGGTTGACTTAGCAGTATCAGTCATGGAACTTAGGTAATTGTCGTTTATAGCATGGCTGAAAAAATCAACAGCCTATAAACACAGTGATGACAATTCTTCCTTTCACTTCACAAAGTAGTTCACTAGCATATTGGGTGGTTTTTGACTCCTGAAGTTTGGTTCTTTTGGTCTGGACTAAGGGGAAAAAAAGAGGCATTGGACCCTTTCAGTTCTGGTCAGCATTTCTACAAAAAAACCCAAGAGAACAGACAAGGAACCCATTCAGTGGACCAATTTAACAAAAGTCTGCATCATCAGAATCCTCATGGGAAAATAGTATTCTGATCATTGCAAACCGGCGGCACTTTCTACTAATGTTTTAATTAAATGTCAAATGGACCAGATACAGTCATGAAACCTTTGGAACATCTTATTTTTGCATGATAGCCTGTAATGCCTTACACTCAGTGACATTAAAACTCTTCTTAGTTTGAAAAACAGAAGCAGTGGTTGTCCTCTTTTACTTTGACCTCGACACTTTTCACTCTTCTCCTTGTTTTTGCTCCAACTTGAGATAACGCATTCTCGCCCCATGACAAATGCTCTGAAAATACTTCACATCCAACCTCCTTCTTGTCTTGCCAGCAGCCTTTTACTCTCGATAACCTCCGCTTTTGCACTTTCCCCTTTGCCTCCCTGCCTGCCCTGCAGCCTCCCTCCTCTTTGCCCCTGATGCCCCACAACTGTGCAGCGCCAGAGGTAACATGACAAAACCTACATTGTCACACAACTTGTCAACATACTAAGCAGCTGAGTGAAAATAAAGATATTTACTTCCATGAATAAGTGTTCATCTTTTATTTTGATACGTAGAACAATTGAAAGATAATGTGATATAAAAGTGGTGGAACTTGCACAACACAAACAATATATGCGCTAATGTTTTATGCCAACGATGCTTTGATTTATTTCAAGCAAACGTGTACTTCTAACTGGTTCATTTATGAATGTTACTCTTCTTAAAATAATGAAAACATGTCTTAACTATTTATATGGGAACATTTCATTTAGGGCTTGATGAGGTTAAGAGGATGTTTCTGAAATTGTACCAGACAGAAGAAAAGAAGCAATGACGATTGAAACATGCAGAATGCTTTTATGTGTTCAATGTGTGTGTCTGTGTGGGGTTTGACCTCTTCTGGGGGTTAAGACCTGCGTAAGCTGACACAACATGTGATGTCCCACCTTCACGGGTGTCCTGTTTATTTGGGGCTCTTTATGACAGATATCAGTTTCTTAACAAAGTGTGTATGTTGTTGGGTGACGTTTCGGGATTACTCTGCCTGAGTTAGTCACTTATCTAACTTCAGTGTTTATTTTTGAGCTTAGGGGCCACTTATAGGAAGATTAGGCTTTTCAAACACTTCACAGAGATAATTTTGGTCAGTTTATTGCCAAGGACAAGTTAACCATTTCCCTTCATTACCTAAAAAAGAGCAACATATTCACTCAGTTTTCATCACTGAGAGCGGGAAAAGTTAAGTTCTATGTTACTGCCTAAATCATAAGACTTGTGGACTTCACGTTCAAAGAAGAGCAAGGTTTGGCACAAGCATCACCTTGGCAACCTAGAGTGTCTTTATTTTTCTCTTGCTTTCTCTGTCTGCAGCTATGGCACAGACAGACCCGCAATGATTCAGCGATGACTCAGTTCTGTGGTAAAGCCCAACCCCAGTGCGTGCTGCTGACAGTTATTCATATATTTTTCTTTATTTGAAAATTATAATGTAATTAGATTAAGCCTCTGTGAGACTGTAAACTTTTGCAAAGACAAACAAACTGTTAAATAGGTTGAACAAAGTATTGGACTAAATGAATATTTTGTCCTGATGACAGCACTAGATTAAAGTCAGGTTGTCACTAGTGTTCAAAAGTTCCTCACATTTTTTCAAATTTTGTTCCATTCATAAGTAAGCCTCTGTAGGTGCTGGAGGAGAAGTAAGTAATTATTCACAAACTAAGGTTCATCCTCTGGGGATTCGAATGTTTCTATGAAAACTTATTGTAATCCACCAAAATGTTGTTAAGAAAAAACTTTCTTGACCAACCTTTCTGGTTGAATAGTTGATCAGCTGATTGTTTTGTAAGAGGCAGTGGAGTGTTAAGCTACATGCCGTTATCAGCATGCTAACATTCACAATAACAGTACTAACATGTAGGCATACTAAAGGCATATAGGTTCACCATCTTTATTAAGTAAATTAGCAGTCTAATGTTAGATATTTAGCACCAATAAAGCACTTGCTGTTAGTTTTATTGGCATTTGTTGTTGGCATCAAAAATCAGACTATCATCAAACTTATTACAATTTGTCCTGAGGGGGACGACGAATGGCTGTACCAAAATTCGTGCCAACCCATCCAACCTGCATGGAAAGCTGTAAATGGGAAGCAACTGGTGTTCCTGAATATTAAAATAACAAGAAGTCAACAAAGAAAGTAGAAGTCCTCTGGGGAGTACACATGTCTGTATAAACTCTCAAGGCAAATCTTCCAGTAAATGATGACATTTTGTGACCTGCACAAACCAAACTGGTGGACTGTCCAGCAGACATATCTATCCTTAAAGCCCTTTTCCTGCTTTTCCTCAGCAGGTTCCTCTGATAACTTTCTGCAGACAAAGAGCTTTGTTAAAATGGCTTGGATGTTTTTACTTTCCTAGCTTATTGTACATTTAAGTAATACAGACATTTAGCCCTAGCAATTATAGGACTTGGGGCATTTAGTGGCCGAGAGGTTCAAATACATACAATAACACTCCAACCTTAGCATGATATGCCACCCTTTCTTGTTTTAAATAAACCCTGTCCAATAAAGTTTTCTAATTGAAAAATATAATCTTTAAGAAAATAAAAACACCACACTGACGATGTTACTGGTGGCTGTTAAGTCATGGCTGTTGATTTCAAATATGACAGTTATACCTGACCTTGAACATATTTCATTTCAGAAATGATACCTTGAGTGTCATGGTTGCTACATTCTGCAGAGACAGCAGAATCTGTTACACATCTGCAGTGGTTTAAAGCAGCAGAGTATGAAACCAAGTATGTGGGTGGCCTTTGTGGTTTCACAGGCTGGGGGCCAAATCTTTGAATCTTCATTTGACTTGCACACTTCTTCACGGAAATATATGCACTTGTGTTTTGTGTGTATCATCCGAACAAAACATCCTGCCTGGTTAGCATCAGTCACCTCTACATGCAACTGAGATGCACATCTGAATGAGCTTCATGTGATACTGCCCTTGTAAAAGTGGTTCCCACATTGAACGTCAAGTAAATATTTTAAAATGAAATGTAGATTTTTCCCAAACAAAATGCACTCTCTCTTTGTGAACAAGTCATGTAAATAATTACTCATACGTTTAGCTAAGGCTCTTTATAGCTTTTGATCGGGAGTCCAAATGTTGGACAAAACCATCAAGCAATATATTGCATACAATGATTCATCTCTTTTGTTGTATAAATTGACAGTAAACAGTGATAATTGCCCTATACAATGTCTTAAACCAAAAAGGCAACACTTCAATGTAGATGCTTTTGTCTGACAATCAATCAAAAACCAAAATATATTTAGTTTACCATCAAGTAAGACAAAGAAATGCAACAACTTCTTGCTCATATTTCAGAAATATGACCATGGGAATGTTTATGCCAAAGCTGTCCAACCAAACCAGTAGTTGGTAAAAGCCTTTTTCTTTTTTCAATAATATGTATTTTCAATCCATTTTCAACTTCTCTGAATGTAACCACGTTGTCTTTAATCATCACTGTCATTTGTGTTTTCCACAAGCAAGTGCCAGTGGATGTTAACAAAGAGGCTTCTAACTGTTGGTGGAGGTTTGTGCATGCACTGCCTGAACCAGAACAACCACATATATTTGCAGTTGGGGAACCACACAGTTTCAGTTCCTGCACAATGCGGGTGCTGTGGTGGTGTCAAAGTTCAAGAAGACACTATCATCAAGTACATGTTCTAACTCAAACGCTACAAGTTTTGGTTTTTCACCATCAAGATCAATGTAAGTGATTTAGACTAAATCAGAAACTGTCAAGACTGAAAACTGTTGGATAAACCAATCACATTGTGGTTGACGACATTTTGGCTTCCCTTAAGGTGCCACACTTAAAGTCTAAGTTTTAACAAAACTTTTGAATGCAGAGAACTGTGCCCACTGCAGCTCTCAATTAATTCATTTATATTAACTATTTGTGGATGTTCATCGTAATAGGTCACCTTCATGGGAAGTTTTCTGACAGTTTTCACAAGAAATTAAATTGGGAGCTGAGAGATCCCAGTTAAGCATTTCCTCTGCCGACTCTTTTAGTAAGAAAGACAAATGCTAATGCTAAAGATATAAAAATAAACACAATGTTTTAGAATGACATTGTATGTTTTCAATCACTTTATCTGATACATGTGACATATAAACAAGGTGAGGTTAAAGAGCTCTGAAAACTCTGAACCTCCGTTTATCACAGTCACAGACTTTCACACAGTCAGACTTGAGATGTAAACTATGAGGTAAGTGTTAGTTCATGAACAGACGTCCTCATTTGTTAGAGGTGTGAAAACCTGCACCTCCATCACATCAGATATTGTACTGAACATAAAGCGATGGAAGGATTTTAAGAAAAGCTTGTTGAGAAATGACACCTTTGTCTAGTTATATAATGCTGTTAAAGTACTTTGTTAATCGGTCTGGATGTCAACGCTGTAATGCAGGTGAACACTTGATCTTCTGATGGACAACATGACCACATTGTAGAGAAAATTTGACTCAACTCTAGTTTCTGAAAATGATAATTGATTGATTAAATGTCCACATCACCTAACAGTCAACATACATTTTTACTCTCTTACTCACCAACTAACTGAATGTATAAAATCATTTTGGGCATCTGGGTTCTTAAAATGTTTTTTTTCCCTGCGTAAAAAATTAGAAGTGACTCTGATGGTTGTGACACATACTTCAGTCAATCATGAGGGGAAAAAAAATCTTGTTCGATAAAAATGTGAAGTTTCATACACGCATACTAAAAACACAAGTATAGAAGTCATACGACTAGCAAGGTCATATTTGGTATTAAACATCACCAAGCTTCAACTACATGATGGAATGTTATTTGGAAATGAGTTGGGTTGGTGATGTAACTTGAACGATGAGTTTCAGCTTTTTACCTCATACTTCCGCATAAATGAGAAAATCGAACGCTGAGAAGTTCCCAAATACTGTCTGTAAGTGCAAACTGTTCTATTAGTGGGGATGGTGGTATTTGTTTTTAGCCTTTGAACAGTCAAACTCCCTGGAATGTTTTTCATTTCTCATCAAGGTGCCCCCCACACATCCCCCTCCGCTATTTTAGCACTGACACCGCACTTTTTTTGCACAAAAACAGGATGTTTGCCCATGTGAGCTCACACTGACACAGACATTTCCTGTCTGCTCCCTAAGAAAATTCAACGTAAATTCAGGGTGAGCTGATGTTTGAACACAGCAGGTAGATACTCTGGAACATTCAATTCAAGGCAGCAGGCAGGGTTGATGACGTTGCTCATGACATTGAACACTTGGCCTGAATATCTCAATATAGTCTTGAAAATATCAGGAGGTTAAATGGGAAGAGGCCTTTAAGAGTCTACAGCCATGCTAGCTGTAATCTGTATACGATAAAGCTAACATCAGCACGCTCAGTTGTTATGAAACATAAAGCTAACATGACGAAGTTAAGCAGTTAGCAAAAAGTGTTTCACCACCTAAGTTTAGCATCTTGGCATGCTAACATTTGCAAGGTTCAACTTCATTTATTGGAATTTTAGTTTTAAAAGTGTTTGGCTATAAAGGCCAGGATGTCTGTAGGATTAATCCTCTGTGGACAATGACTGTATGTACAAAAAATCAAAGCAATCTACGTATGAGTTAAGACATTTTAGTCATGTAAACAGGATTGCAGAGACTCATTGTGATGTTATGGTGATAAACCACAGGAGTCCAGTTGTTGAACTTGATTTTAAAAATAAGGTTAAAGTTACAGCATCAAAAATGCAAGCTAACCTGATCAAACTTTATTTCTTAAACATTGCATTGAAACTGTGCGTCTCTGCCAGGAGTGGGCTGAAATCCAATCAGTGCTTATTGCTGTGACTCAGGGAGTGAGCTGATTCAAATGAAAGATAGCTGAGATAGTAGAGGAGGAGGACAAAGACAAGACATATTGCTAATGAGGGAGAAGTCCGGGTTCACTTCTCATGCTCATGAATTCCTTCCGAGCTTTAATGTCTGAAGACTTATACCCCTTGACCTCATCCCTTTTAGCGAATTAACCATCTGCTTTGGTCATCTGCTTCAGCTCATGAAAAAGTAGAAAAAAAGAGACAAATTCCCAAATGTCAGATGTGACAAAATGCAGGAAAAAAAGCATCCCAGTCCAGGTAATTTTGTTGGTTATTACTTTCATTATTGAAACATTTTTTTCTTTTCCAATAAATTATTAGTCTAGCCTGCAAAATAAGATTTTTGAGAGTAAAACCAATATTGATTTTAGATGGTTAAAACTCAATTATTACTAATTGGGCAGATTATTTAGTACATCATTTACCTGGAATAGGATTTTGCAACATATGACTCTAAGGATATGTTAGCAGGTAACTTTATGAAAGAATATGAGAAACATGAGTCAATCAATAGTAGTCCAGACCACTGTTATGATCCAGCGGTAAATGGATCCAATGCAGAAGTGCAAAAATAGAAAACCCCCAAATTCTTTACAGCAGAAAAAAAAAAAACGTATTCACAGCCTGGTTCGAAAAGCTAATTTTGTCTGCATAGCTTATTTCTTAAGCGGCACACACTGGGGGGGGTTTATAACTCATTTGTTGTGATTTTATGGAAGATAGGAGTTATTAATAATAAGGGGCAAGGCTGGAATGATTAATGGGTGGGTGCCTTGCAGCTGTTTGTCAGGAGTCATAAGGCCTCCCTCTGCTCCAGCTCTTTGCCTGTTACGAGGACAGAAAGTTGGTTGGAGACAGCATTTCCAATATGGCAGTTGAAGGGCTTCAAAAGTCGGCTTCATAAATCTCACTGAGACTACGTCCATGTTTGTAGACAGTCTATGGTAATCATGCTTGGCTATATGCTGCTGCAGATAGTGCTGAGAGTTCGGGTGTCAGATAGAACTCTACTGGGCAAACTTTGTGATAACACGAGAGCCCGAGTGACTATCGGTATTGGCTACTTTTATCGCAGATATGTGCCAATTTTACTTAATTTAATGAAAAGTCAAATAGCATTTTATTTGAGTTTCATTGTATTACAATAGCAGTTCTCTTTCACCAGCAGAGGGTGCTATATGGATTACAACAAGAATTATTACTCTACAGAGTGTCAAGTGGTGATGCGCGTACATGTACAGTTACTTTCCAGTTGAGTGACCATCTTGTCTTCATTATTTATCTTTACAAGTGTTTGAAAACTGTATTTGATTGATAACACAATAAATGTGTATATATATATATTTATCTTTACAGATCGAAGATAGATCTAAGAAAGATATCGGCAAGTCATTGGGCACTGTGATTGGAGTTTTTTATACGCTGTTTCAGAACAACTTTAAGAATTGGTGATTAATCAATTAATCACAAACAAAAACTCGTTAACCAACACTGAAAATAATAATTAGATGAAGCTCTCTGTAAGTGAGTCTAAGTGTTCATGCTGTTCACGTCCTTAGTAGGCTTGGTCACTCTGGTCCGACACATGCTGATTGAAGCCAGATGCCCCTTCTCCTCCGCAGTACCAAACTCAAACCACCTGTAGCCCCATCTCCGTAAGGAATTTACCCAGATTAAATGCTGCCACTACAATAACCACATGTGGGCCTCCGAGGCGGACAGGGCCAGCTCCCAAAGCACAACATGGGATCTCCCAGTATGGTCTCAAAACAGATAGCTTCTACCCCTGTGTAACCCAGCTGAGGTCACAGTCAGCAACAACTCAGACTACATTACATGCCATGGTCTGAGTTTTCAGGATGAGACAAAAACAGAACACTAAGGTCATTCACAAACAATCAGCAGAAGAGTGGAGAGATCTGATTGGAGGAACTAAACTTGGGGTGCGCTGGACCCAGTAAGTAAACCTGACTTCTTGAAGGTCTGCTGTCCAAGCTTCTGCTGATCCCGGTCCACACACACACACACACACACACACACACACACACACACACACACACCCACCCACACACACACACACACACACACACACACACACACACACACACACACACACACACACACACACACACACACACACACACACACACACACACACACAAGTTGATCTCCATTTCTAACTCAATTCTCTAATGACCATCACAAGCCTGCGTCACATGTAAGCGTAGAAATCTGAGAATTAGAGAGACTTGCCCTGTTTACTTTGCTCTTTTGCTTCGTCTTCTGTCTTTTTTTTCACCCAACTTTACCAGTACTTCCCACCATGTTTGAACTACTTGTTCATGACCTAGAAGTTAATTCAGCACTGCTGCTTTGGAGCTGAACCTGAGCCTCACCAACGGGACTGCAGAATACCATCACATATCAATATCCATTACTAAAACAAAACCTTACTGCTTTTTAAAGCTGGTGAAAAGACACTATTCATTTCACTTTAAACCTCTTAAAATTAAAATCGAATTATCGCAGATGAAACCCCTCAAGATTCATTCAATGGTTTGTTTTGCCTCAGGATCTGACTCATGCTTTTCCAAAATTTCTACAGAAACATGACGAAATTAGATTACATGACACTGCAGAAATGTTTCCTTAGAGGCAGCAATAACTATAGTATGCTTTGGAACTGGTGTGTAAACGCTCTTATGCAAGATCCAATAAGAGCCTCATTCAGAAATGTAACTGCCTGTAATATGTCTGTTTTAAGAGGCAATACCATGCTTATAAGACCACGCTCCTGCACGTAGAAACAATTAAGTGCTCTGCGGTTTCCCTCTGTCAGAATAAATAACATCTGGGCAATAGGGGGACGGAAAGTATTTAGGGGCAGTTTACAAGGACACTGGTGCCACCACCTCTTAATGAGTGTGCAGGCAACATGAGTGACACACCTAATTGATGCATTTAGTCCTAAACTGCTGCCAAGCGTGTGCGCAAAGACGCGCTGGAGACCTTGACGCGGCATAAATCGGCGGCTTGTCCGCCTGTCATGCATTATTTTATGGTAAAATCACCTCAAATGAACACAATTCTCATAAGTTATTACTCACCAATAACTGCCACTGCTGTCGAAGTGAAATGCTGCCTTTCACCGAGCATCCTGATGCGTTATGAATGTCCTGTGTATCTCAGTTACCCAGACTTGTTTCTTTCCTCGCTCGCTTTTAGGATAAACAAGAGCTCCCCAGAGAAGTAAAATCGCTAAATGGCAAACGAGAGTCCACAAGGCATTTCCTGTTCAGCAGCAGCATCCACAGTTAAAGCTGTCTGAGGTCCCGTTTCAAAGTGACTCCACCACCCGGGTTCAGATCTGTTCCATTGCGTGCAGCCGAGTCTGCTGAGCGTAGCGGGACAGACAGAAACAGGGAGGTGGAGGAGGGAGGATGAGAGGGAGGAGGAAGGCGGGAGGGAGCGTTGTAAGGAGTTCACTCATGCACGGGACCTTATATGCTACGTTAGAGGGGGCTTGGTCTGGCGGTTCATGGGAAAATCTGAGCAGTAAAAATAACAGCAGCGATGATGCCTGTGTCTGTCAGGCATTAAACTATTAGACCAGAATAGTTATCTCGTTTAATATTCAGTTTGGAACAGCTGATTATGCACATTAGTTACTATTAATCACCCAATGTAAACTGAGATGTTTTGTATTAGTATTTAAAACCCTATATAATTGCATCAGGGCTGTGTTAAAGTGTATCACAAATCTGGCCAATTCATTAGAGTCATGTATGAAAATAGATTTTTGGCATTTACTATTGTGGGAGAATTTTTTTTCTGCTTTTATTAACACAAAGAAATGTAGCCTACATGTAAACCATAAAATTGAAAGACTCAAGAGGAACCTACTTATCATATACCTACTATGATATAGTTCAGGGATGAAATGTAGAGGCATATTTCAACTTTCGAACTTAAACATTCTTTGTTTTACTTTATGATAAATGTTGTATGCAATGCCCCCTTGGCACTCTATACTCTCTATATAAGGACTATATTTCCCAGAGGTCCACACTCCCTAAACAGCTTTGGGTGACATGAAAGTCGGTTCACTGCACTTTATGAAATAGAAGTCTTACCGTCTCTGAAGCACCTGGAGGACATGTTTAATCTGCCAGTTGAACAACCACTTTAAATCATTTCCAATATAAGTTAGGCTTTCTACAGCTAAAGTCCCATTTACCACTTAGCCCAGCCTATAGCCTGAATCTAAAGGTACATACCCTTTAAAGGTAATCACAACTTTTCAGTCATAAAAACAAAATCAATAGATAAGCATACATCCTTGCTAACAATGCTAAGTGGCTGAATTCTAACATTAGCTGTTGTCTGTAGCTAATCTTTCAAATATCTTGTTTTAACTTGAAATATGTCCTGATTACTCCTCATATTAATGATACCCTTGCCATGCCAACATGGCCACAATTAACCACATATGCAGCAGAAACAAAATCTTTGAAATGCAGTTTAATTCAATAATTGGCATCTTTGATTGACACAGCAAAAAAAATCCAATTTTGTCATATTACAGAAACAAGTGTGAGGGTAGGTTTAGGTTTAGCTGCTTGTCTTTGAGCAGTAGCTGAATAATCAAACCATTCAGGTCCAATAATTCAGCCCCTGGTGACTTAAATTGCTATAAGACGTACAGAGTTACAAAAAGTCTGAGTAGTGGTGCCAATTCCATGGACCCACAGCAGGTGAAAAATCCCAGTAAGATTATTGTGGGATTATTAGAGGAAGGGTGGGCACAAAAAAATGTCCAGGGAGGCCAGAGCTCCCTGAATACTACCAACAGGGCTGGTATAGGCATTTGCAATAATGTAAAAAACAGCACATTACCTGCACTTAAAAGTGATACCCTGGACTGTATTTCTATTGCCCTTTGCAATCATCACATAATTGAGCAGTAAGATGTTTCACTAGTTGGTGTTATTTTGATTTATTGAGATAGCTATCAAGGGGCGCCAGTCCTCGACGGGAGCGGTGCACATGTGGCTCCTTTCCTGCATGTCATTCCCCAGTCTCTCTCTCTGCCCAGTTTCTGACTCTATCCACTGTCCTGTCTTTCCAATAAAGTCATAGAACTCCCAAAAATAAATGTTTCAAAAAAAGAAAGAAATAGCTACCAAGTAAGCGATACATATCCCCTGATTGCCTGATGTAGCACCTACAACAACTGGGGAGAAAATAATACTGGTGTCAAACACCTAGTGGGAATTGTTAGTTGAGGCATCCAGCTGTATTTACCGAACAAATGTTCTGACACCTTTGACAGGTTATCAGTGATTGGACATTTTAGAAGAACTTTGACATTATCCTAAGAACTTGTGCAACAGCTTCAATTTCAACATCCTATCAGCCAGAGAAAAAAGGTCCATACATCCAAGAGAACTCTTCAGATGTTTCTGGATGCAATTATTTCTTTAACCTACTTTGATCTTAATAAAAAAAAAATCGCTGTTGAGGTAAATTGTTTTATGTTTTAGCTGTGACCAATGTTTATTTCATTATTTTCTCATTTCCATTTGTGGTTGGCTTCTTTTCCGCATCATCTTTTTTTTTGCAGAACGCCATTGTTTTGATGTATATTCTTAGTAATGTCATGACCGTATGTGCTGCTTTGGGCTATGAACTCATACAAATAGCTGGGTCACATTAAGCAACAACATAAATCATGAATACGTGAACGTGTTTTTAGATCTGTGCCCTAAATAGACAGGACGACTTTGCTTGTCTGTGCCTTCAAGCACTGCTACAGATATCCAAAAATAAATCAGTTTGATATTGTGACAGTTGTAGGGTTAAGGTTCGGTTATCTGTAGGTGCAAAACATTTTGGTAGTGTTTATGGAAAGATTATTTGGTTAGATTGATGATAGGGTTAGGGGGCCTTTTGCGCGATTGGTAAAAATAATAAACCTCTGTGTTTTGTTTTGGAATAACCATGTTTGTGTATTTCAAGATAAAGTATATTATTGGTAGGAAAAAGGAAATTAACAATATTCTCCCGTGTCGAAATTCAGTGTTGGTCGACCAATCTCGACCTCAGCTGGTGAGGTGAAGGAATTAGTCTCTTATGACAGTGTAACATTATTGACTCCATTGCACGGTGTTGTCACTATGTTTGTTTGTTTTTAATGCACTTGCTGTTAAAAACTTTTTATAGCATTTTTCTAAGAAACTTTTCACAACATGTGTGAAAGAACAGTATTCAGTTTCACCTAAAAAAAAAAAAAAACTCAACTCATTTTTTAGCTACAGTCATCATCTTCAAACCCACTGGTATTAACACTTGCTGCCAAAACCGTGACAAACACTTAGAAACCATGAAAAAACTGCAAACAGCTCAGTGACACCTATTATCTTGTATTATTGTCTGCCTTTATGTTTTCTTTGTTTGAATTCACTTTTCAGACTCTTTCTTTTAAATACTCGTAGTTCTTTACCCTGCAATTTTCTACCGTATTCGTTGTTGCCAGGGTATGTCACTGCACCCACACAGACACACACACTCAAACACATACACACCTGCATGTGTATCCATTTCTTCAATCACTGAGAAACAAGCCAACAGTATACTTCTCCATTTCAGTGTGTAAATATTATGAATGTGTATATACAAAGAAGTACAAACATGAAGATCATTTTATCAGCTAGCATGCAGAATGAGCTACTTACTGTACATACAATATATCCTGTTGTAGCCTTCCATATAACATCATTACACAAACATAAAGACAACACGTGAAACACTTTAAACGAACAGGAAGACGCGCATATGTATCAGACAGGGATCTCAGGAACTCCCAGTGAATGAGACAGTTTACAGGAGTCTTTCCTGTCTTCAACCCTGCAGATATCTCAGACTGAGACTCAGGAAGACCCTGATTAGTTTCCATGTATTTCCTCACTACAACATACCCTACCCCACCCATCTCCCTCTCCCCCTTTCCTCATCCTCTTACACACCTCAGCCCACTCACATGCTTATTTTTCTTAGTGTTAACAATGTATAGAGAGCGTTCAAGTGGCTCTCCGTGTTTTCATATTTTCTTTTCTTTTACCTCTACGCAGCTTCCTCCCCTTCCTCCATCATGCTGACATACTATATTCCTCTATTCGCCATGGCGGTCTATCCTAATGTGTTTTTCTTCTTCTGTCCACTTTATATGTCCGTATCCAGACATAAAGAGAGCATTTGGAGCATACAAGGCTTTCAAGGCTAATGAGTCAGGGCATCGTCTATCAATATAGCAAATGCTCTCTTTGAACAATATCTGTAAAAACATTAATATTCTCCAATCATTGAAGCTTTTCTGAGCTGCTTTTTGTGGTGGATGTAATGAAGACATACTGTGTATCCCAGGCCCAGTAAATCCCTTTAAGTGAAGGAAATTAGCTTTGGTCAGAGACAATATTTGTTGCAGACTGAGTCAGTCATTGAGTCATGTCAAAGCTAAGCAGGAGACCATCTTTGCTCAATAACAACCCTTCTCCTAGTGAAAGCTATTTACAGTTAGCATTTCAGGAATCTGTTATGTATACAAAAGGATAGTGCTTGTGTGTAAAGGAGGATGACAGCTAGCAATAAACATATACTTTGTATGGTAATCTCTGTTGAATTCAGATCTTACACCTGGAAATTTGAAACTATTTTGAAGTCATAAATATTGACAGAAAGAAACCGAGGCACTCAAGAAGTTTACCTAGACGCAGAATCGGGCTTGCTATTTTCAGCAAAAACATCAAGCTAAACATACCATCCTAGCATCAAACAGCAGAGAGAAACAGGTTGTGACTATCCGGTGAATGTTAGGAGTATTTTTGAAGTGAATGATTCAGATAATTGCCTTTGGAGTTGGTGGAGACCAAAAACAGAGCTTAATAAAAGGAGAATTAATGTTTGACTTACATCTGTAGTAACATCCTCAGAAAGAGCACGGATGACCCTTTGAACCGATGGTCTGTTAGAAGTCTGTAGTTAAAACATTTTGACACATTTACCTGTAAAACTGTGAACAAAATACAATAACCAATCTATTTACAAGTTGCATCAACAAATACAATCCATAAAATATTAAACCAAATATATTGAGCCTTAAATACAAAGAGCTGTTAAATAAGCTGTCAAACTAATTACCATAATCATACTTTTTACAGGCCCCAATTAACCAAGGGCTAGCAGCTAAGCTAAAAGCTGGTTGCTAAGCTAGCGCGGCTACATCCTTAGCATGATTGGTTTCCTCCAGACACACACACACACAAATAACAAAATATACAAAGCACCACTATAGATTAAGCACTAAAACTATACAAGTTTACAAATTCCATAAACTTTGTACATCTTCTAGCTGGGTGCTAAGAGGTATGGATAGTGGATGACAGTAGTGTTCATGCCTTCCTACATATGTATCCTGTTTGTTGCAGGTAAGAAGCAAAACCGCCTTCGTAATAAAAGCCCCAAAAATGTATAGAAAAGCAGAATAGAAGCTAATTATGTCAATCGGTAATAAAGACATCTGTTGTTCTGTGGACAAAAACTTGAGCCAGAATGAAGGCTATCAATTATTTTTGTCTTCTGTTCTGACCCTCAATGCCAGTGTGTAACTGGGTTTTCTGCTATAAATCTAGAATCTCCGGGCTCAAGCTGTAATCACCCTGATAACAACTTCAGGAGTTATTTTCTCAGACTTGGCAAAGCTTCTCCAGAGCCACTGTACTCAGAACAGTTTTCACAGACTACAAATAATAAGACTGACATTTACACCTTCAAGAACCAAACTATAATTGCTTGTTGACATCTACGTCTTGTTTTTTTTGTTTGTTTTTTTTACAATTTCTTAGTGTAATGAACCCAAAGAATGACAACTTCCTTGCATGTTTTGCAAATAAAGCTGGTTCTGATTCTGATCATCAGTTTAGACAAACAGAGACTACAACAGCCAACTCTGCTCTCTATATTTGTCTCTTCAGTCAGGAACATTATTTATCACAGGACAAAGACAGCATCTCATTGCTATGTAAGGACATGTTGCCTCTATAGTGTCTGTGTGACTTCTGAATTTGGCCTCTGTTTTTTAACCTCATAGTCACAGCAAAGGCAGCAAATGTTTAAGATAAGACTTGTTTCTCATGGTTATGCTGCTTTTGTTGATAGCAGCATGGGTGGCTGCTGGCGTGACTTAGCGATCCCGCTGGGGTTGAACTTCAGGAAAAAAGAAAGTCGTCTGTCAGCTCAGCGTGAAAGAAAGCAGATCCATCCTCACTGATTTCTGTTTGATGAGAACAGCTTCTGACTTTGTTTTGAACTCGAACATTGACCAGAACAAGGAGGCACATAGAAATATCTAGAGTTTAACCTTCTTATGGCCCACAATCGTATTCCTTTGTTCTCTCTCTTTTCTTATAGTTGTTCTTTGAGACTTGATGTGACTATGACAAATGTTTGGAGTCATCAACAAACAGGAAATGCCTCATAATAAAAATCAGATGGAAACCAATGTGATAAGTGTATCTGTGTTTTATTTCCTGGGTAGAAGGGAGGCTTGTCTCTAATCATTAAATTGTAAATTGTAAAAACTCTGCCACAGCGTAGGTCTTCTGAACAATTAAATACCTACTTTTCGCTGGAGTCACATTTGGGTAATTTTGTGCCAGTTGTTACAAAGGAAAAACTCTTCATTTTGTTTTAGAGAGTAATGTTTTTTTTTCGAGTCTTTATCCATGTGCGTAGAAATTAGCCCACTATCTTCAAAGTCATCCTTAAATCCCTCAAGGCAGGCAAAAAACAAGAATCTGACACATGTGGGCAGCAATTAGTAGTCTCTTCAGACTCCTCCTTACTAGCGCTCCCTCTTCCTCTCTGTTGCTGACAGGACCTGGAGCTTCCCTTCACTCTACAGAGGGCCAGCAGAGGGTCTCGACCCTTTGACTCTGTCAACACCAAGTCAGAGTGTAGGTTACAGCGTGGTCACTGCCTCTCTGTCTCCCACAGGCACACCGGGCACCTCTGCCCTCTATTATAATAGTGGGGAATCCCTGTTCTCCGTTTGCTTTAGTCAAGCATTACACTGAAATTCTTTGACACACAGTATTATGTATTTGGCACATATATTTGCATAGTTTGTCATTTCATTTTGTGCAATTTCAGAAGCCACAGGCTTTAGTCTGACCGCGGTAAGACGTAATGGTGAACTTTTCAGGGCTCTCCAGCCAAGACTTCTGTTTCTTCTGTTTCCGTGTGTTGCCTTTGTTTACAGTTCAGAACATGACAAAGATCAAGGGTTTTGAGTTTGGATTACAAAGGATTTAAGGCTTTTAAACAAATAAATGTCTATCGTTATGAAGAATGTGACGAGTAGACATACTGTATGGCATTCATGTTATAATGCATTTGGGTACAGATATTCATGGTGTCCTGAGGATGATACAAAAGGACTTTTTTGATTCCCCTGACTATTGTTCTAGTGCCACTGAGCCAAATGTTAAACGTACCCAGATCAAAATCCAAATTAGAAGAAGTGGCACTCAATTTAGTACCAATATCCAACGAGAATTCATCGTACAGAATTTGGAGGTACGCAGACTTTTTACTTTGGTCCAACAATAAGATTGTCTATGTTATTTAAGGTGAAATAATAAAACACATCAATGTTCCATAACTGATCTTTTCACTCAGATAATCTGGATACATTTTGATTTAGTTGAGTGCTTTGGTTTATGATTAAATGGTTGTTACCTAAATCAATCATTGCAGCTTTAGTTTAAGGTCAATTTGTCAGCTTATCTAACCATGATAACACTCAAAGAGGGAAACACAGATTAGATATTTCACATCTGCCTGTTGTTATCTTCATTGTGATGATGATATCATGCTAACATTAGCATTAAGCTCAAAGCACCTCTATACCTAAGTAGAACCACACAAAGCTCGAGACATTTATTCATATGTCTTCCTGCATCCTCTGACTGGAATGAGCAGCATTGTTGTGGAAATGGAGTCAAAAGTTGGAGGAAGCCGTTACGGCTGTGACATAACGGTTGTATGACTGTGACCGCCCAACAATGAGTGGAATGTGACTTCTGTCAAAGTTTGTCCCCGGACCCTTGAGTCAGTGTATAGGATATTTGTTGGGGCTTTGCTCAGTATAGAAGGATTGTTTTAATAATGAAGTGCCAAAACTGAGCTAAAGTCACTCCCTGCAGGCAGTGTCGAACCAATTTTCATTTCTAAAAGTTACAGCATGCAACCTTTGGTACCGTGAGAATCAGTTATTGAGGAATGGACTGCATTAATGACTTTCTCTTCTGTCCCAGTGAACAGGCGTCCTCCAGGGTACATCAATAAGAATGTAGCTAAGACATGTGCACACACACGCACAGTTGTTTGCAGCATGTGACATCACATTCTTGGCATATCACACAGCCATTGTGATTGGAGGATATCATATTCTGCTCAGAGTGCAGTAATTTCTTGGCATGACATCTGACATGTCAGGATGGTTGACATGGGGTGTGCATGCCGGGGACTGCCAAGCTTGACTCCTTAAGTTATGTTCACAAAAAGAAAAACTATGGATGGTTCAGTTTTCTGAATTATTAATAAACTGGCCTTGAGTCATTGTCTTTTCAAGTAATAGACAGTGGCTTTACAGAGATCCTCTGTAGTCTGAATTTGCCTTCCCTTACAAAAAAGGTTAATTCATATTTCAGAGACAACCAAAAAGTAATCACAAAGAAACCTCATGTTTCAGATTAACTTGACATGCTTCACAAATATTGAGTAGAGTCATAGCCTTTAAAATGTTAAAGATGATGGCTGAATTCCATTGGTTTATTCAGTTTCAGGGCGCATGCAGGCACACTGTCTCTGAGAACAGAGCCATTATTGATGTCATTAGTCACACCTTCAGTTTATAGTCTATGGCTAGTTAATGACTTTCAAATGTAGGCATACATTTAAAGGGAAACTTGATTTTCCACTTCACTTCTGTCTGTCTGAGTAAGGTATATAACGTGAAAACTCCTGCAGGTCTTATCAATGTTCGATTTTTGTCATGGATGGCATCACTAAATGGGAATTTCACATTTAAAAGAAAAGAACTTCAGAAGACGCCCACTTGATACAACTATCCCAGACTACTGCCGCTACTTTTTAGCTCTAGCTGCACTTACAAATATATTTTAAACAGACTCAGGAATAAATGACGTTGGCCTCTTTCTCTTAAAATGGGAAAAAAATCCTACAAGGACTCCCTTTACTTAAGTATGGAGGGGGACGGTTATTATTGCTTTTAATAAGATTTAAACATTAAGTATTTAATTTAACAAGTTTGAGTTCACTATTCAGACCTGGCAGCTTCCAGGCATAGCAAATACCTGAACTCAAAGCACTCTGATTATTCTCCAAGGGGAGACCCCTTCTTCAGTATTATCTGCTTCAATACAAATAAATGCATCCTTTACGCCTTCAAATTGGCTCTACACCTCTTAGCTTACTAAACCAATTGCCCTACTGTATAATCAAAAGTATCTAAAGCGTTGTTTTACACCAAAATGATCTTCTTACCTGCACTACATTTTGGTGTCAGCGGTGACTTCATGTTTTTTCCCTGTAATGGTCTCTCTGTTGATATTACGATTGTTTAAATTGTAAAAAGGCATGCTCTTTTTACATTTTTGTTTGGAAACTCAGACAGTCCATCCAATCAAAAGCAAAAGGAAGAGATGTTTTCAATTTGGCTTCCACAGGTGGTAAACCTGAACACTGTCAAAAAAATATTCATTACACACTTTAACATATGCAGCGATGAAGAACGGCGAACAAGAGATTCCGATACAGCTGGCCAAAAGTTACAGTTTGCCTGGGGGGGTCTTTGTTTCACCTTGTGTTTATGAATCCTCTTGTCATAACTGTGAGGAAGTTAATTTGTGACAGATTTAGTTTTGGTGACATGTCTCCTGCTGTGAATATGAATTAAGAGGGCACACAAGCTCCAGTTCAGGCCCTCGGGGGGTCGGATCTCCTCAGGTAGAAGCTGTGCTACTCAGCGGGAATATCATGTGTGTTTGACCCGTCCGCACTCTGCCTCCCCTTGAGTTACCACATGATGATTAAGACCTTAAGGTCTCTGTGCCTCCTCATCATGTTCACTTTTCACTTGACTTTTTCAACCACAAATGCCGTGTTTTGTGGTTGGCCTTTGACCATAAATTGTGAACAGCGGAGTCATCTGGTCAGGATTATAAACTGGAACTGGCTAATCTACAGTTAATGTGGATATTTTCCTCACTTCAGGTAGTTTTACGTTGTTTTCAATGCTTCAAGAAGTATACAAAGTTTTAAAAGAATTGAAAGTTAGAATATAATGTTAAAAAGTATTCCATTATGTGTTGAACGTCCAGCATTTTAGGTCTTTTGGGAGTACAGATGCACTATCAGGCAACAAAACTTAAAAAATCAAAAGTATCTTTTTTATGGGGAAATACAAAACACTTGATAGCATTTACATGAAATACACTTTTTGTTGTTGTAGTGTCAACCTGTAGATAAAATAAACCTGCAATTGACTTTGGAGAAGGTGAAATCCATATATGAAATGTATCTGTAGCTGTCAAATAAGCTATTAGAGTAAGAAAATACATTATTCCCACAAACATATGGTGGATTAAAGGTATAAAGTAGCGATAATTGGAAACACAAAAATATAGTTCAAGTACCTCAAATTAACAGTACTTGTGTTAATGTATTAAATCTACATCAGTGTCTCCTTTGCCTGGACTTGGGCAGGGGTGTCTTGAGTACTTCATCACTTCTCCTGAGAAAATAAACTTAATGTTCGCTCTGAGGTCAGCTGCAGGTTCATCAGCTGTTCCTGGTCTCTACACGCTAATCAGAAATCTCCTGACTGAACGATGTTGGTCTGCTGTCAACTCTTTGGTTTCTATCGCACTAGCAAAGGAAGGTTTTATTTAATGTTCATGTTAATGGACGGCTGCATGTTGACTTTAGACCCGTGCATAATGAAGATGTGTGTGTACGTGAAATGACACACAAGGTCAAATTTGTGTCTCTGTGTGTAAGTATGTTTCTTACAGCTGGGTTTGAGAACCTCTGGAGGGGTCCCATTGTTAAAGGCTTCCTGTAGAAGTCTAGCAGGGAGAACAGAGGAAAGGGAGGATCAAAACCAAAAACACGAAATCTGGAGGCTAAATAGAAAAACAGCATTTTAATTTTTGTTTTGTTTCAGAATGATGTTTAGTTTGTACGACACAAAATAAGGGCTTCATGGTCTCATATCTAGCCTTACAAACACACATAGTCTTTTTTGTGAACCAGGCAGTGTTATTTATTACTGATATCTGACTAACAACTTACAAAGCTTACTTATAAATCAATAACAAATTACTTTGCCTGTAAAAAGTTGCTCTCAATGCAGGGTGGTAAATTCCTGTTTACGGTAGGTGCTCTAGATAAAAAACAAAAAGTCAAAGGTAAGAAGCCACAGGGCTGTCTTCAAGCACTCTTGCTAGAGCCAACAATAATGTCTCTATTTAGTCACGGCATTTAAGAGAAAAGAGAAACAATGAGGAAAAAACGCCCAACCGTTATTCACCACAAAGGGTCTTCTACAGGGTATGGAAGTGTCATATACATTTTTGGCCACTTGGGGCCAGCGGAAACAAGTTTTGTATTCAACAATGTTATATAATCAGGTTTAAGGTAACATGGGGCAGTAGTTCATTCAATTGGAGTCATATTTGTGTAAAACTGGTGACATGAAGTCCAAGATTCATTGTCTGTCTTTCAGCTCTGTTTTTGGTCTCTACCAAACTACCTCTTGGTAAAAATCTGGCTCTGTAGCTGCTTAACGCTTCATCGTGTTTGCTAGCAAGTCGCTATCTGTGCATGTCAGTAGTTTGATGCTAAGCATGTAGTTTATGGTCACTGTGTCTGATACTCTATACGACTCCCTAAATAGAGGGGGGGTTTTTTGTAGAGGACTCCTGAGTGAGCTCAGCAGCACAATCAAAAAAAATACTGTCGGACAATACTGTAAGGACGGAGGGGGGATTGGGACGCAAGTGCGGACCCAGGGGTGTCTCAAAGTTATCCCAGAAGGATAACCACTAAATCGCAAGCGATAGATTGGAAAGGGGGGGAAAACCACGTAACTGTATTGAGCCACAACAGGCTTCCTAACCTAAATAATGCACCGAAAATGATTAACTAAACCACTGCTGCCAAGCAGCTGACACAAAACCAAAATTGTCCAGGAGACCCAGAAAACCCAAAACAAAAGGGAGAGGCGGCCAGAGAGACCTTTGAAAACACAAAAGGCTGGAGTCAAAAAGGAACTATCCAGCACCCCAAGTTATACACTGGGCGACAGGCAATTGGAATATGATTCACAACAAGATCTTAGTTGGTGTTTATATAGACACACCGACACTAGAGAAACACAGGGAGAACCTCTCACTACCTCTGAAGGTGAGATAATGAGTCAGCACAGAGCACTGGAGACTCAGGGTATATAAAAGCTCCCCACACCTGGGCTCAATCAAGGCCAATCAGTGTGACACACACCTGATTGCAGTGAGTTGATTCTCTCACCACTATCACTGAGCCGAAAGAATGAGTGCCCTCACAGGACCCCCCCTCTAAGGAACGGCACCTGACGTTCCAACAGAGCCACCAGGCCGGAGGCGACGGAAGTCCCGGATAAGAGCTGGGTCCAAAATGTCCCTAGCTGGGACCCAGGCACGCTCCTCCGGACCATATCCCTCCCAGTCCACAAGGTACTGAACCCCACGTCCCACCCGACGACAGTTCAATATACGCCGAACCGTGTAGGCTGGTTGACCCCCAACCAACCTGGGTGGAGGTGGAGGCCTCCCTGGAGGTGCCAGGGGACTGGAGCAGACTGGCTTGAGACGGGAAACATGAAACGAGGGATGAATCCTCATGGACCGAGGGAGCAGGAGGCGAAAAGTGACAGGGTTAATCCTTCGAATGATCTTGAAGGGGCCAACAAAGCGTGGCGCCAATTTGCGAGACTCTACCCGTAGTGGGAGGTCCCTTGTGGAGAGCCACACCCTCTGACCAACCCGATAGTTTGGGGCTGGACGGCGATGCTGGTCTGCGTAGTGCTTCTGCCGTGCCACAGAGCGTTGAAGAGACGCACGAACACGCCTCCAGGTAGCACGACACCGCTGGATGAACTGAGCAGCCGAAGGCACCCCCAAGTCCCTCTCCTGTTCTGGGAACAACGGTGGCTGATACCCATACTGACACTCAAAAGGAGAGAAACCAGTGGATGCATTCTGTAAGGTGTTATAAGAATATTCAGCCCACACCAGTTGTTCGCTCCATGTGGTAGGGTTGGAGGAGGCCAGGCAACGAAGTGTTCGCTCTAGTGTCTGATTGGTGCGCTCAGTCTGGCCGTTGGTCTCCGGATGAAACCCTGACGAAAGACTAGCTGAAGCACCCACAAGGGAACAAAAGGCCCTCCAGAAACGGGACGCAAACTGAGGGCCCCGGTCAGACACAATGTCTTGGGGTAGGCCGTGGTAGCAAAAGACATGCTTGACCACAAGCCGGGCGGTTTCTAAGGCCGAAGGAAGCTTTGGGAGAGGGACGAAATGGGCTGCCTTTGAGAACCGATCTACAACAACCATAATGACAGTGAACCCTTTAGATGAGGGTAGTCCCGTAATAAAATCCAGGGCCACATGAGACCAAGGGCGATTTGGGATAGGTAATGACCGGAGCAGACCAGCAGGAGGCTGTTGTGATGTCTTGTTTTGGGCACAAATAGTGCAGGCCGCCACAAACACCCGCACATCTCTCCCCATCCCGGGCCACCAGAATCTCCGTTTGAGAAAACCAAGAGTGCGACGAACACCAGGGTGATTTGTGAGGCGTGAGGAGTGACCCCACTGAAGCACTTGTGATCGCACTCCTGCAGGAACATACCGACAGCCTGGGGGCCCCCCTCCTGGGTCTGGCTCCTGCTGCTGAGCCCCCTGAACAACCGTGTCAATCTCCCAGGTGAGTGGGGCAAGGATGCGGGTAAGGGGAACAATGGGCTCTGGAGAACTGTCACTACCTGAACAGTCAAATCGGCGAGATAGGGCATCTGGCTTCAGATTCTTCGAACCTGGACGGTATGATAGGTTGAAATCAAACCTGTTGAAAAACAAGGCCCATCGAGCTTGGCGAGGGTTTAGGCGTTTGGCCTGCTGGATATAAGCCAGATTCTTATGGTCTGTCCAGACTTGAAACGGATGCTTGGAACCCTCAAGCCAGTGACGCCACTCCTCCAAGGCCAACTTCACTGCAAGCAGCTCCTTGTCACCAACATCATAATTTCTCTCGGCTGGTAGAAGACGCCGAGAGAAGAATGCACACGGGTGGAGCTTTTGGTCCCTTGGAGAACGTTGGGACAAAACTGCCCCAACACCCACATCAGAGGCATCAACCTCAACAACAAAAGGTATTGAGGGGTCTGGGTGAATTAGGACCGGTGCAGTGGTAAACCTTCTCTTAAGCTCTGTAAATGCCTTCTCAGCCTCTGGGGACCAACGGAAACGTGAAGGAGTACCCTTTACCAGTGCTGAAATAGGGACAGCAATCGAACTAAAGTCCCTAATGAAGCGCCGATAAAAATTTGCGAACCCCAAAAAGCGCTGAACCAGTTTGACAGAGTCAGGTTGAGGCCACTCCTGCACGGCCATGACCTTGCTTAGGTCCATTCTGACACTTCCCCGGGCCACAACGTACCCCAGAAACTTGACTGTGGGGGCATGGAAGACACATTTCTCCGCCTTAACAAAGAGTTGGTGCTCCAACAACTTCTGGAGAACCCTCTTAACATGAGACACATGCTCCGGATAGGACTTCGAAAAAATCAGGATGTCATCCAAATACACGTAAACAAAAAGTTCAAGCATCTCCCTGAGGACATCATTAACAAATGCCTGGAAAACAGCGGGGGCATTCGAAAGTCCGAAGGGCATGACCAGATATTCATAGTGCCCCCGTGGAGTGTTGAACGCTGTCTTCCACTCGTCCCCTTCTCTTATGCGCACCAGATTGTAGGCGTTCCTAAGGTCCAACTTTGTAAAGAAGGACGCACCCTGAAGCCGCTCAAACGCCGTGGACATGAGAGGGAGTGGGTAGCGGTTCTTTACGGTGATGTTATTTAGACCCCTGTAATCAATGCAGGGTCTCAGCCCCCCATCCTTCTTCCCCACAAAGAAAAAACCAGCCCCAGCTGGAGATGTAGAGGGGCGAATGAAACCTGCAGCTAAAGCTTCATCGATATAGCTTGTCATAGCTGATGTTTCAGGTCGTGATAAGGAATACAGGCGGCCCCTTGGGGGTGTAGTGCCTGGGAGGAGATTGATGGAACAATCGTAGGGCCTATGGGGAGGAAGGATGGAGGCCTTCTGTTTACTGAAAACTTCCCTAAGTTCAGCGTACTCTGCAGGAACCCCATTGGGAAGAAGAGAGTGCATAGCAACAGGGGACGAAGAATCAGAAGGGGTCAAGGGCTCAAGAGCCCCAAGAGTCAGGGGATCACTGGGGTTAGAAGAGGTGAGACCTACTGAAGTGGGAGACACAAGAGGGTTATCCATAGTGGCACTGGGAGATTCAGACGCAGGGGCGCTCGTGGCAGCCGGAGGCTCAAGGCCCAAAGGATGGAGGTGAACAGAGTCTGATTCCATCATGTGAGATGCACAGTCTGGGCCCCAACTCAGCACCTCCCCAGACCTCCAATTGATGTGAGGGTTGTGTTCCTTAAGCCATGGGTGTCCCAGAATTAGGGGTAACTTAGGTGCATCAATAAGAAAAAATTGAATCTCCTCCGTGTGATTGCCAATGCGAATAAAAATCTGGCATGTGACCTTCTCAACCCTTCCAATACCCAAAGGTAGCCCATCCACTGCGGTGATAGCAAATGGACAAGAAAGATTAAAAATGGGTAGTTTGAGATTTCGGGCAAGGGTTGAGTCCATAATACTACCTGCTGCTCCTGAATCAACAAATGCTGAAAAGTTGCACCGGTGTCCATTCCAGGATAATTCAAGGGATAAAAAAAGTGTGATTATTGGCCACTGGGGGGGAATTATTTAGACTCGGCAAGACCTCCCCATGTTCTGACGAGTCTACTCGTTTCCCTGCGTATGGTGTTTCTGCATTGCAGGGCACTGGCGAATGAAATGACCCACCCTCCCACAGTATAGACAAGCTCCCCTGCTCATACGCCTCTTTCTTTCTGCTGGAGTAAGCCGTGTGTGTCCTATTTGCATGGGTTCTTGTTCATCATTGTCAGGGGATCCCCTAGGCAGGTTTGGTCTTTCCTGAGGGATGTTAAACTCCTCGGACGGTGGGCGGGTGTACGCCTGTTTCCTCTCTCTGTTTCGCTCACGGATTCTGTTGTCAATTCTAATTGCCAATGAGATTAATCCCTCAAGTGAATCCGGAACATCACGGGAAGCGAGCTCATCCTTAACCCTCTCAGACAAGGCATGAATAAAAGTGGTTATCAAAGCCTCCCTGTTCCAACCCGACTCCGTAGCTAAAGTTCGGAATTGAATTGAAAATTCTGCCACGCTCGAAGAGCCCTGACGTATGCTTAGAAGCCGTTTGGCTGCTTCCTGGCCACTTACATCGTGGTCGAACACCAATTTCATCTCTGCCATGAAGAGGGCAGAGTCAGCACAGACAGGAGTCTGTCTCTCCCACAAGGCTGTAGCCCATGAAAGGGCCTTGTCAGCGAGTAGAGATATTATATATGCTACCCGGGCTCGGTCCGTGTTAAACATAGAGGGTTGTAGTTCAAACACTAAACTACATTGGGTGATAAATCCCTTACACCTCCCGGGATGCCCGTCATAGCGGGCTGGGGTTGCCAGCTTGGTCTCCTGAACTACAATAGGGCCATGATGTGTAACTGGAGGTGCTTGTACTTGGGTTGGAGCTGGCCCGGGTGTCTGTAAACGTGCAAGTATCTCCTAAAGCATATGGTCATGAGAGACTTGTTGATCAGCAATCGCACGCAGCATTTGCTCATGAGAGCCTAAAAGGGCTCCTTGAGCTGTGATAGCCTGCCCCTGTACAGCTAGTTTATCACTGAGGTCCAAAGTCTGAGAATCACGAGAGAAGGGGTCCGCTGTGTCCGCCATTGGCTGACTCATTCTGTAAGGACGGAGGGGGGATTGGGACGCAAGTGCGGACCCAAGGGTGTCTCAAAGTTATCCCAGAAGGATAACCACTAAATCGCAAGCGATAGATTGGAAAGGGGGGGAAAACCACGTAACTGTATTGAGCCACAACAGGCTTCCTAACCTAAATAATGCACCGAAAATGATTAACTAAACCACTGCTGCCAAGCAGCTGACACAAAACCAAAATTGTCCAGGAGACCCAGAAAACCCAAAACAAAAGGGAGAGGCGGCCAGAGAGACCTTTGAAAACACAAAAGGCTGGAGTCAAAAAGGAACTATCCAGCACCTCAAGTTATACACCGGGCGACAGGCAATTGGAATATGATTCACAACAAGATCTTAGTTGGTGTTTATATAGACACACCGACACTAGAGAAACACAGGGAGAACCTCTCACTACCTCTGAAGGTGAGATAATGAGTCAGCACAGAGCACTGGAGACTCAGGGTATATAAAAGCTCCCCACACCTGGGCTCAATCAAGGCCAATCAGTGTGACACACACCTGATTGCAGTGAGTTGATTCTCTCACCACTATCACTGAGCCGAAAGAATGAGTGCCCTCACAAATACGACATACGTCTCTCTGGGTGCTTACAGTATAATGGCATCACTGCAGTTGCACCCTGGACCTGCTTCTCTTCTCTGTCCATAATTTTCTTTGCACTACAACGCATGTTTATATACTGTATATGGCTCTGTTAGTGACTATCTAGTGTAGCCTATACCACTTTTAACACTACAATGAGTCCACTAGGTTTAGTAATTCTCACTCATAATTCAGACAGCGCTACAAAATGGCAAATCCCACACAAGTAGTAGGTAATTTTGGACACGATGAGAAAAAATGAGAAAGAACTGTGCATCGTAGGGCTTAAATACAATATGAAAGCAGTGAGACTGAACCAAAAGTTGCAAGACAGCCAGCCAAACAATGAGCTAATACTCACTTTAAAGTTTTGTGGATTGCAGTGATAAATGTCTGTACAGTTCATCAATATCCCATGGTAACATGTTCCCCTATTTTCATTTGATACCAATATTGATTATAGCCACTTAAAAAAATTGTAGCCAATCAAACTGCAATTGAATCAAGCCAAATTTAGTTTCACTCAGAGCTATAATAACAGACATTAAAATCAGTTTATAAAGATTTGTCCAGTGTCCAGCAAGTAAAAGTTCATCTATCCAGTGTTGTGATTTCTGTTTGTGGCTGATTCTGAGACAATGACTTCATTCAGCCAAACGCACGTGATAAACAGCTTCCTCAGCCCATTGACTGATCTTTGTCCCAGATAGGAAACTTTCAATACATGTATTCATGCCTGTGCTGTGAAGTGAAATCAAGTAAAATCACTCTTTGCTCTATCACATTATATGCTGTTGTAGATGTATTGCCTCATTGTTGTGTTTATTATTCATACCACTGTGAATAGGGCGAAGGCAGAGCACTTCCCGTAATTGTTCAACGTTGGAGCAGATGTGTAAATGGGCATAAGTCTGCTTATTTTCGTTCTCCTCATTATTTTTTCTCTTTCAATATTCTAACTGTAAGGAACAGCCTTATTTAGCCCACCTGGCCTCCAAGCTAGCATGTCCTTGGACGTGTTGCTATCATAATCGCAGCATGAATTGCACCAAGCTTCTGTTTCACACTCATTTAAAACTGAGAAATAATATCAGCTGAGGAGAAATTTGCATATGTGACCTTTGATTCTCCAATTATTTGCATTGAGTTTGGCCGATCTTGTTTCTCAGTATTCTAACAAGCTGCAAGAAAACTGATAGGATATTCATATTTCGAGCAATCTTCATGTGATCCCAAAATTGAGATTCTGCTTTTTCTCAACCTTCTGGTATTCATTGGGGCTTTGGAATATCATAAGCTATTAAACATAATTATATTTTCTCAGCCATTATTCTCCAGTGAGATGTTCTGTAGCGGCCAATTGAAAGATTCTGTATTTCACTTACAGCAGTGCAATGGTAAGTGACTCTCATAGTTCTCTCAGTGGGGGTGTTGTCTTTTAAAGAGTGTGTGTATGTGAGTGTGTTCATGCACATTTATATAGACGGGGCACAGAGGGTCAACTCTTTGCCCACTCCAGAGACAGGAAATGGCTCCAATATGGGCCTGAGTGTGGCCTCATACAAAGCTCTGGGGAGTGATTTAGGCATCTTGTCAGGACCAGAGCTGCAGGATCAGTGAGCAAAAATGTACAAAGTGAAAAATACAGATGTTTACCTTGGACCATTTGAAACCATAAGTCTCTGCTGGGCTTCACAGGGACCCTAAGGTTTATTAATAGTGTCAGTGGGGCGACAAACGATGAGCCGATCCATCATGAAACATTGACATCCAGTCTAATTTTTACATTTAAAATAATTGGGACTTTTTAATGGATAGGATTGTAATGTCTGCCTATTGTTATGCATTTAATAGACATAACATTTGAATCTATAAACATTTATTGTGTAATTTAGTCTGATGAAATTAGTATTGAAATATTAAATCTCCCTGTCCATCTTCCTGTACACTGACTAAAGCATGAGGAGATTTATTTGACTATTCCAGGCCTAACACGCTCATGCGTGTACATCTTGTCATCTTGGACTGTGTGCAAGTATTCTACTTAGATGGTCAGGGAGTCGGACAACCATCTCTCGGCTGTGATGGTAGTAGAGATAGTTGTTTACACAGAGCATATTTCCGACCGTCTGGGGAGTCATCTCCTCAAGGAATTTTTAGGGCCACACTTATGGGCTCCTTAACGTCAGTGGAAGAGACCGTGTTTGTTACTTTGCAGACTGTTTGTGAGGTGTTATGACTTTCTTGGTCAAGTTTATTAGGGAAGAACAAAAAAGAGATTATTGTGTGCTGAAAATAAAGACTTAATTTATTTATAAAATGCCACATTTATAGAGAAGTAATTCATGTATTTGTTGAACAGTGGTTTAATATAAGTAATTACATTTACTCAGTACTGTAGTATTTGATTTTAGCCATCCAGCCAGCCAGCCAGCCAGCCATCCATCCATCCATCCATCCAGCCAGCCAGCCAGCCAGCCATCCAGCCAGCCATCCATCCATCCAGCCATCCAGCCAGGAAGCCAGCCAGCAAGCCAGCCAGCCATCTATCCATCCAGCCAGCAAGCCAGCCAGCCAGCCATCCATCCAGCCAGCCAGCCAGCCAGCCATCCATCCATCCAGCCAGCCATCCATCCAGCCAGCCAGCCAGCCAGCCAGGAAGCCATCCAGCCAGCCATCCATCCAGCCAGCCATCCATCCATCCATCCATCCATCCAGCCAGCCATCCATCCATCCATCCATCCATCCATCCATCCATCCAGCCATCCATCCATCCATCCATCCATCCATCCAGCCATCCATCCAGCCAGCCAGCCAGCCAGGAAGCCATCCAGCCAGCCAGCCATCCATCCATCTAGAATACTTTTTACTTTTGTTACTTTCTGTACATTGTAGTTCTGTTACTACCAGGTGAGCTACTGGGGCGCCCCTTCACAGATTTCTTCTCTGTAAATGTTTCACAGCTGGCGGGCCCCTGATGCCTGAACACAACAGACCATACAAGGAAGGCTACGTCTCCAGAGGAGAGTCGGGGACTCCTCTTCATAGATTGAGTGCAGGCTCAGTGCTCACAGCAGCAACACTCAAACACATCTTCAATAGCGGGATCATATGCAACATTGAGCATATGATTCTGTGAGGACAGGCCGTCAAATGACTCCTGGAATGTGTAGGTCTTATCTAATGTGTAGGTCTTTTGAGCAGTATCGCTTTTATTGTGCAGAATGGCATGACATGTTTCTGTTTGAGAGAAGTGTCCTTTGTAAAGTAAGTCTTTGCTGATGTTCTGATGGAAATATATGAAAATGTATACATGAATACATCAAGAAAGAAAGAAAACTTTTAGTTAAGGGGCACAGATGGCATAGCAGTCTTGTGCGGAGGCTATAGTCTTCCAAGCGGGCAGGCAAGTCTGGCTCCCAGTTCATTGCACTCTCTCTCCCTGATTTCCCACTCTATCCAAATAAAGGCTAAGTGCCCAAAAATAAATCTTTAAAAACATCTGTTAATCCAATAATATTTAAATGTACAGCAGTTGTATGGATCTGGGATACTAAACAATACTGTATATATGGGCTGTTACTTTGTGTATTTTTTTTTTCAGGATTGTGACATTTCTGCAGGAAGGAAGCACCTTTACTGTAATCACATCTGTATTGATCAAGGCCATGCAATAACACAACAATAATGGTATAATACTAGAAAACGACATTATTCTCATATCCACAACAGGTCAATGCACCATTTTCATTCCACAGAAAATGATTGGACTTATTAAATCACTATATCATCTGTCATAGTTGATCTTCCTGCTGTTCAGCGTTTCGTTATAAATGCTCATCACTTAAAGTATTTTAAAGGATAACCAAATACTAAATAACTGGTGATTGTTTTTCAAACCCTCATGTAAACAATGCAAAAAAAGCACATTATTATAATATTGTTACTCAAAAGATGTATTTGTTCTTTTTTCACCGTTGACATTTTAACATTATGGCAGAAAAAGCTCAGATGTCCCTGCAACATTTAACAGCTACACTCCAGTTCCAGAGTCCAGGTTTGTGCATGCTGGCTATTTTATATGAAGTGACACTTGTGCTTTTCTTTTTAGAATAAAGCAAAACAACCAAAGACAATCCAGCTTCTCTTTTCCTCCCTGAATCCTTTGCATCAGGAGCAGTCCTTCTGATACAACAATATAAGTTGACTGACATGAGGAGAGGACTGCAGTGTATGAGATGGAAGTGGAATGAGGTCAAGTGGAGGACATTTCGGACATCATCATCAACAATGGACGTCTGCCAGTAACAAAGTGCTCCTTTAATAAGTGACATAAAGAAGCTGCGAAGAGATGCCTGAGCTATACAGATGGTAAAATCTAGTTACATGACAAAGTCAGAATTAACGCAGTTGTAATGTAAAGTTTTATGTCAGCATTAAAGAGCTAATATTTGATGTAAGTCTGTCTTTGGAAAAAAATATATATACCCCTCAGTTGTTGCAATACATGCTCTGCAAATGATAGGAAGATTACGTTCATGTTTTGGATGAGCGTTTAGCAGCATCCGTTTTCCTGTACAGAAGAGGAGAGAAAGAAGACCATCAGACTAGTCATGTTTCCTGAATGCAGACTGCCACCTTGTGCCCGACAACCTAAATTACACTGTGTATTTAGTGTTGGGTTTGTCTGAATAAGAACTACTGGTGATGATGTATATCTTTTATATTTCTCTGAATATGAATCTGATTTAGTCCTTTAAAATGTAATTTATTACATTATTAAAATGGCTGTGGTCTTACACTAAAGGGCTGATGTTGATATTGATTATCAATGTAATTGTGTAAATTAGCTCATTGTTAATATGCCAAAAGTCCAAAGGACAACACATTCATGGTAAAGGGCAACAAGGGTGGTATTGTTGTATTGCTAGAAGAAGTCCCGTAAACCACATTTAGATGTAGTTACCTAAGGCTCTTGCTTATGGGCACCTCGGCAGTTGCAAAATGGGAGTTACAGATAATATTTAAAAGATCGGTTTACAAGTTGTGGTCATGTTGTTGTAGCCTTGGTGAAAAAGCTAATTTATTTATGCTGAAGTGCACTTCAAAGTGTATAACATGCTCAACAAGTGCATTTTAGAGGTTTTTTAAAATATTATTATGCAACAACTAATGTTCCCATTTTTCAAATATTTTGCATATTACTAAGTACAGATTGATATATTTTCTTTATTGAAAGTAGTAATTTTATTTCATGAGTCTATGAATTGTTAAACTATTTGAAAATGTGTAAAGGGCTGACAAAAGTTTAATTTGATTTTAATATAGGCCTACAGTAGTTTTGCCTTTTTGTGTTATGAACTTTCACATGTACTTTATTTCTAATGACACTGAATGCAACAGGCGTGATGCGTTCAACGTTCCGGTCAAACCACAATCGACGTCACTGCCACCATGTTGGATCAGGAAGTGGGCAGAGTCGAAGCAGGAATCCCGAGCCGAGCTTAACGAAAACGGCCGTCTTTATTTGATCGGTCAACAATTTCACTTTTCTCACCTTTAACATCCAGGTTGCATGCTGCGTAGCTTTCTGGCTGGTCGAGGTAGGCGCTCTTCCAAGCATTTGATCGTTTTGCAACACCAGCTATGGCCGCTATCACGCAGAGATCCTCGGGCCTCGTTCAGCGGAGGACCGAGGCCATTCGCAGCGCCGCCGCCGACAAGGAGAGGGAGTCCGACGGGGAGGAGGACGAGGTGCGCCGCGGGGAGGAGGACGACGACGACAAGGGGGACTCGAAGGAAACAAGGCTCACACTGATGGAGGAAGTGTTGCTGTTGGGCCTCAAGGATCGAGAGGTGAGGGCTGTTTTTAATCCGTACGCTAACTCGTTTGGAGGCAAGTGTATTCAACATTTGCTAACATGTTAACGTCGCGTCAACAGCCGTGTTTGAAATCGTCAATGAGTTTGAGTCAAGCAAAGGTTAACTAGTCAATGTTACCCACTGAAGCAAAGTATGAAAATGTCCTGTTTAAACAGCTTCTGAAAGCTCGTGTGAAGTTAAAGTTACGCTAGCTAGTTGTATGTAAACATGTCACAAAACGCCGTGCTTACATATTATGCATAACCTGCTTTTTGTTGTTGCTTGTAAATCGCTAAACGACTTCCTGAATGAAAGCAGTTATCCCAAGTTAAGCTAATTATCGTATTTACTTTCTACGTGGCTCTCGTAGCCGTCGTTACCTGGGCAGTTTTTTTTAACAGCTTGCCAGCAGCGACATAACTCCAGCCATGTCTTAAACATTAATACCAACACGTCAGCTAAGTTAACAAACGCTGCACCTTGCCTCCTCCCAGGGCTACACGTCTTTCTGGAACGACTGTATTTCTTCCGGCCTTCGAGGGTGTATGCTGGTAGAACTGGCCCTCAGAGGGAGGCTACAGCTGGAGGCCTGTGGTGTGAGGAGAAAAAGCCTGCTCTCAAGGAAGGTGAGTGCTGATGTGTTCAAGAAGAAGCTGTGTTTACTATGCATGCGCGTGCTGCTCGGAGTTCCGGGGTTTTGTATTATTATGTATTTTAATGTATCCTCATAGTGTTATAATAATAATTATAATAATAAATTATACTTTAAATAAATTATAAATAAAGTTTTTTGAATTTGAATTTAGTAATCCCGCGAGTTTATATTTGGTTTTACACTCTGTGTAATGAACTTGAACACATAGGCCGAAATACACACACTATGGACATGCATTAATGGAGAGGTCTCAGAGTGAGGGGGCTGCACACAAGGAGCGCTCCAGAGCAGTTTTGGGGTTCGGTGCCTTACTCAAGGCCTTACTCAAGGCCACTTCCTGAGCACCTTGGCAGTGCTCAGGAAGTGGACTGGCATCTCTCCAGCTACCAGGCCAATTTCCAGACTTGGTCTGTGCCGGGACTTGAACCGGCGACCCTCCGGTTCCCAACCCAAGTCTCTACAGACTGAGCTACTGCCGCCCGGGTTTTATTGGGTTTTATGTGATCAAATGTTGTACATTTTTACTCTGTTTGTTTACCCAAAGGCCCAACTAGGGACACGAGTTGGAAATGAGCAATAGCTATATACTCTTTATGCAGCACATTAGTTTCATGCTTTGTATTGGAACTATATTAAATTGCATTGTCCCTATTAAATTAATAAATTCAAATTTCAGATGTGAACAGCAACTGACAGTTTTGACCTTATACCATATAACAATGCACAAACAGATAATAAGTATTTGACCATCAGGGTATATTCAGGCCACTCTTTTTTTTTTTGTGAGAATTTTCTCAGTCAGAAAATGATTTTCCAATGATACTAACATCATACCATGTTACACATTACATGTAAGCAATACATGAGTGTCATCAACACAACATATACTGCAGTCTGCCTTTTTTTCTCTCCATAATATCACATCATGTTCCTGCAGTTGGCAAGTGGGGTACAAACATGTTCTCAGACTTCATGAGTTGTTATTCCCACTTAACCAAGAATGGTGTGAATTTTCTCAGTTGGAAACTTTTTTATTTTATTTTATTAATCCAACACCAAATTACCCTTTGTTCCTCGGATGTTCGGAGTGCCCAAGTTTGGAACTTCACTTCACTTCATCTTCAATGTGTTTACAAGCTTTAAGTTGTAATTTTGAAAAAATGTACCCTATATGATGTGTTTCATACCTCAGAATTAAAGTCCCATGATTATGTGTAGAAGAAGTAATGGCTCCCATCATTTACCCTATTAAACATTACATGCAAGCTAAAGTTGACATCTAATACATGAACGCAGAAAAAGTTTCTTACCATTAGGTTTTTTTTTAGCGTGATATGACTTCTGGTTCATCAACTTGGCTAGTCAGGTACCAAAAGTTTGAGGTGACGTTTTAAAATGGTACAAGACCTTTGACACCCTTTAATCTTGTTTCTGTGAGAAAAAGGATGTCGCACGGCTGGTTTTCTCACCAACAAATTCATACCGTCCCTTAGCTTTTTGCTTTAAAAGCATGTGTAGTAAGTCCTGTATAAACAGGACGTGAGTTAGGTGTAAGCTAGACACACGCTGATGTTCAAACATGTCCCTTTTTGTGTTTGCCAAGGTGATCTGCAAGTCGGATGCCCCGACAGGAGATGTGCTACTGGATGAGGCCTTGAAGCATGTAAAAGAAACCCAGCCTCCAGAGACTGTGCAGAGCTGGATAGAGCTGCTGAGTGGTGAGATAAGCTCTTCAGAGTCCTTTTGATAGTCTGTCTTTCCTTTGCTCTTGTTCAACATCTGATAACAACTTAATCTGCACAAATTCCCATGCTATTGTCATATTGTATGGGTGTAAGCAGCAAAACAGTTTTGATTGGATACTCATTAAAATGATTAAGATAGTGTTTCGGTGTGTGGATAATGGCCTAAAAAGGATCTCATGTTGCCCTCAGGAGAGACCTGGAATCCCCTGAAACTACATTACCAGCTGAGAAATGTAAGAGAACGTTTGGCGAAAAACCTGGTAGAGAAAGGTGTCCTCACCACAGAGAAACAGAACTTCCTGCTCTTTGACATGACAACACATCCGCTCACCAACAGTACCATTAAACAGGTAAGGAGTGGACAGTTTTTTGCTTTATAAGTAAGAGTAAAAAATCGGCTCAGCGTAGTGTACCTAAAAAAAGTTCTATATGATCAATAATATTATCTACAGTCTGCAAACATGAGCATTCAGCTTTGAGAGTGAGGGTCACAGCCTCAGCTTTAACTGTCTGTGACCTGGACTTGCACAGTAACGGCTACATTGAATTCTGATTGAGTATGAAAGGACAGGTTTAGTCTGCTACAGCGAACAAACTCCAAAATGAGTTAAAGAAATTCAAGAGCATGTTATGTTTATAGTTTTGTACTTCCACAATGGAAGCATAGACCTGCCAGAGAGTTTTTTTTATTTATTTACGTAGCTGGATAGCTTATCATACATCCACAAAAAATCGAAAAAGACACACGCACATCACTAGATAGGTGCTGAGTCGAAAGAATACTATTGAGACGCAGATAGAGACTCGCAACACTATGGCTCCCAGATGCTTATTTTTTTGCTATGTGCAATGAACACAACGTTTCAAGCTCAACTCGGCTCTTCTTCAGGTGAGCTCGAAACGTTGTGTTCATTGTACATAGCAAATAAATAACCATCTGGGAGCCATAGTGTTGCAAGTCTTTATCTGCAACTCAGAGCTTATCATACAGCCAATGATAAGAAAACATCACAATATATAAAATCAAAACAGTCAGACACCTTTCCCCACATTATTCTGCAAATCTCTCTGCAACTCAGTTAGTTGAATGAACCCCCTAAGAAACATTCAGTGGCGTAAACATTTAGTGTCAGTATGAGTTTGGCAGATAGCAAAAGAGCTAGCTAGCTTTAGAACATTGATTATCTTATTAAGTTATATGTTCATACCTCTTAAGTCAAACACAGACACAGAAGAGGATATGAGAAGATATTTTACCTAAGAATGGAGATAAGATAGCTTTTTTTATGCTAAGCTACGCTAATTATCTGCTGACACATGTTGATTTTATTCTACTTCTTTCATTTAGTTCAGTGCATGTGATATAATCAATGTATACACAACATATTTGTTGATGTGAATTTCCATAGCGCCTCGTCAAGAAAGTCCAGGACTCTGTCTTGGAGAAATGGGTCAACGATCCCAACCGCATGGACAAACGCATTCTGGCTCTGATCCTTCTGGCTCACTCATCCGACGTACTCGAGAATGCCTTCGCCCCCCTCCAAGACGAACAGTACGACCTGGGTATGAAGAGAGTCCACACTCTACTGGAGCTGGAGCCCGAGAAGGAGAGCGCCAAGCCCAACGCTAACGAACTCATGTGGGCCGTGGTGGCCGCGTTTACTAAATGAAAACATCTGATTTGTTGGACTGAAAGATCTGGCTATGGTCTGTGTTATTTAATCGGTTGAAGGACTTCACTTAATGAGACAGACTTCACTCTAATGAGACAATCTATTTTTGGATGGGGAGCCTGTTTGTACATCTATTCTGGATGACATATTTTGGTGGTAGTCCATATTAACCCACTGCAATCTGATCGGTGGTGGGCTTCGCCAAGTAACATTCGGCTGGTTGGAGCGATCTCTTAATTAAAAAAAAATAAAAGACTGACGTCTATCATAAGGGGAAAAACCTGCCACTGGCATCGATATACATGTAAACATCGACGTTACAAACAGATGGTCTTCTGTTAATGTGCACAACATCTAAGAACAAAGCTGGTTGCAGCAGCAGCCATGGTGGATATGAAGATTTCTGACTGGGGCCAAGTTTCTCTTCGACAATAAGGAAACATCTCTCCATCACTACAAGATCAGGGCAGAAGCCCATGCTGGTCTCCATACTGTCCCCTCACGCTTATGCAAGGTTACATGATAGCGAATCACATGGCTAACAATGCTCTTTGTACTCTGCTTTCACCTTTTCATTCCCACATGTATTGGGACTACAAACATGGTGTTACTGTAAGAATAGATTACCTGATGTGTCTAGATTCAGTCTGCCTTCTACTTTTTTCCTCATGACATTTTGAGGAGGAAAGACAGAACGCAAACAGATGCACAACTTTGTTTGCTGGGTAATTTGGGCTTTTCTATCTCTTTCACCACATGAAGACTTAAACCTTTAGTCTTTGTTTTCTGCAAAGGGTCCACTCTGCTATTTATGGACTAAGACCAGTCTTCCATTTGTATTTATGTTGCTTATCGATGCTTGGAGTAGACGCCATTTATCACTATTTTGCACAGTCAGTAGCCCTGTAGATAGGTCGTAGATCATATTTAGCAAACATGGTAAAAAAAAAGATCTCACTTATTTTGTCTACAGCTATTGAGCTTTATCTTAAAATCATTCCTCTGGATATATATTTAAAAAAAAGCTTCTACTCGTATTTTTATGGTTGAGTTCTTATGTAAAGAAGCAGGAAAAGCAGCAGCTGTTAAATACTTTTTGATTTAGATCGCTGTTAAGATGGTTCTTCTTAAGATGAGCTGAGAAATGTTAGCCGCATGGGCTAGTTTCAGTTCAGAAAAGTGTCTAGTAACCCAAATTTAAAAAAGTTCAATTTCCTACTTAATACTAGTCGTACCTTAAGTAGCCATGCAGGTGGTTTTGGTTTCATTTAGCTTTTGAGAAGTGTCAGAGAGATTTGTTTTATTTTTTAGAGGCTCATCAGCTGTAAAAGAAGCCACATCTCTCCCTGGAGTTTCTGTGATTAACCCATACACTTTCCTGTCAATGTTTTTATTTGGAACTACTTTTTTGTTGAAGATTTCACCCTTATGAAAGCTGAATGAATCATTAGAGGCAAGGGAGACAATATTTTGTGAAATGTGGGTGAATTAGCGCCTTAAGTTTACCTTTTGCAATATTTGTCACTGTTTGTGTGTCATGTCAAAACAAGATGTTTATCCCAATCTCATACATTTTATTGTTTCATCCACGCAGACTATCGGAGGGTTACTTGTGCCCCGGATGAATCCTCTGTTAAAGACTGAAACTGTTCTACAACATGCAATCTATTGGATATAAAATCAGGATTGTTATTGTCTTTCTGGTCTGATGAGTGTGATCTCTGTATGAAGTTACATTATCTATGGTTTCATGGCATACTTATAGCTCTGTCTCTCTTTTCTGCCTACAAAATACCAATGGGAATGAAGAAGTGTTGAGATGTTTACAGCAGAGAAACCATGCATGCTATTGGTGGAGGGCCGGGTACTTGTGGATGTAGCTACAGAGAAAAGGCTTGTATGTAATTATTAGTCATTTTATGTGTACGATCTAAAGGAATTTAAAGAAAGGGATCTTCTCTATCCTCTATAATTCTGTATGCTTTTGTATTACCACACAAAATAAAGTAAGGATCCTTTAAGTGCCTGAATTTAGCACTGTTTTGCTCCTGTTTTTATTCAGTCTATCATTTTCAGAACTTACTGCATCTGCGTCGTATTTGTTTTTCTTCTAGTGAACTTATTAAATAGTCCCATAAGCCATATATTACCTTAAAAATCCCCCCAGGTGCTTAGTCCCCTGTCTGTACATCTGATTGATCTTAAACTGGGATGATTGTCAGTTGCATCAATCCACTCAAAACTCAAAAAACATCTGATCATTGTTAAAAAGATAAAAAGAAAATGGTTCCAGCTTCTAAAGTCAAAGGATTTGCGCTTATCAAAAATTATTATTAATTATTATTATTACACTGTAAACTGAATATGTTTTCCTTTAAGTAAAGATTAACAATAAATACAAGGACATTGCCTCTGGGGTCTGAGAGTTATGATGGCTGCACTTGCGAAAAGATTAGTTGGAAAGATAGGCAACCAATAAAAAATAATAGTTTGAATTTTGGGATTTAAGTAGGGCATGTGATGGGAATCAGGATTGATCATTTATTGGCTGACTTTAACCTATTGCAGTTATTAAATGTCAGAATATAGTGGTATTTGTCTGAAAGTGAAGAAAAAGATCTCGGGGGTAAATGGCAAAGAAGCTCTATGATAATTTGTCCTGCACACTGAATTCATTTTAACAGTGCTGTGACAAGGAAGAAGTCTTGAATGATACCCAAGGTTATTCTTAACAGTTGCAGAGAAAGACAACATAATGGTAATTTACAATCCATAATGCAAGAGCTCTAAGATTGATTAAATAATTCATCTTAGCTTGCAACAGCTCAGGCTTTCTTACCCTTCATTTGAACTTCATTTTAAACACAAAAATGTGAAACTATAAGGTATATTATTGGCTTGGCCATGAGAAGTAGGAAATTGTTGATGGACAGATTTGCTTATTCGTTTGTTTGATGGCCTTCCTACGGTGGCCCTGAAGGTCAACTGTCTAAATATTTCACCTGCTGCAAATATATTTCACCTGCTGCAAAATATATTTCACCTGCTGCAAAATATATTTCACAAACCAGAAAGGGTATGCCCATACTACAGCAGGAAATATATGTTCAGCAGGTGAAATATATTTGCAGCAAGTGAAATATTTAGACAGTTGACCTTCAGGGCCATCGTAAAAAGTCCAGTTAGCAATGTTAAGACCAGCACTAGTTATGTCTGCTTTCGCACTAATCTCATGTAAACAAAAGTGACAGCGTTGCACAATGACAAACGGAGGAGAAACCGGCACAGTGTGACGTTACAAGCCCAAAAATCCGTTTTCCCTGTCTAACATAAACACCTTAAACAGAGTTTCTTACAATCTTCACCTTGGAAGGAGTTTTCCAAAAGGTGCGTTTTCAGTGACCTAAAACGCTGTTTTCATGTGTACGAAAGGTCAAAACGCACAGAAAAAAACTCTGTTTTCAAAAATATCCACCTACGATTTATATATATATATATATATATATATATATATATATTTGAATCTTTGTTATATCTGTACATGTAAAGTAAATAATTGATGCTCTATTTATCATTTTCTTTTCTGAAAACACACACTGTTTTTTTCTGTTTAGTTGTTGTAATCAATTGTGTATATAATTAATAATTTTACTCGTGCTACTGTCGCAAGGGGCGCCGCCAGGACCTCCCGGCCCCATGAAAAGATCTAACATTGGGCCCCTACCACAGCCCAAACTAACCCCGGAAATGTTTAAGAACCACACCTCCATCCCACAAATGACCCATAAAAACTTTAAACAACTATGCTTTGTTTTACACCCTGAAAATGGGAGATAAATAATCACTGTAATATTTCCTCATAGTTAAAAATAATTTGAACGGCTTTTACTGTCTCAAAGTGATCTTATTGGTTAGATTATTGAATACAAAATTATACTGACATTAATGATAAACTATAAACATACAATACATCAGAATTAGATTCTGCCATGACTTTAAAGTGAGGCTGTAATTGTTCTTGTTTTGACTTATTCTTCTAACACTGCATTATAATTTGTCTCACCTGATGTTAAAAATATAGTTTTTTTAGGCAGAAGTAGCAGGCTCGGTTTTAATGCTAGCACGACAACATTAATATCATTTCAATTTACAGTTTAAAATGAATCTGTTGATATCAAAAATGTTACTGTAGCACGCTGGGAAAGGCGCTAAGTATCGCTCCAAAGTGGACTCTTTTTTACGATTTTTTTATTTTTTCTATGAAAGAGATTAATAAGATACATTTATACATAAAACACAAATATGATCCAAATGAGACTGGTGGGAGAGGGTAGTCCTCATGGAATTCACCAATCAAGAGTGGAGACAAAACTTTCAAATGACACTGCAATCATTCAAGAAGTTATGCGCTCTGATCATAGCTCTGATGGAGAGGTATATGGAAACACGTCACTTTATGTGCGGCAGACATGCGCAGTAAGGATCATTTTACCCCAGTCAAGCAGACACGATCAAATCGAGCGTTTACATGGATCCTGATCCGAACAATATGGTGGCCCTAAAGGTCCACTGTCAAATATTTCACCTGCTGCAAATATATTTCATCTGCTGCGAAATATATTTCAGAAACCTGAAAGGGTATGCACATACTACTTGTTTGTGATTGGACTGAAGTCATGTCAGTACAAACATGTGACCTGTCTTCTGCTGTACTCTCTCCGGTGTGTCGTCTACGGTGCTAGGTTCTTAGACCGGCTTTGGGTGTTGACTGTTGATAAGAAAGTTTGAGTGGGTGAAGACAGGAATTACATTTTCCATGATAGTCATGGTGATGGTGGCAATAATGATGATGAGGAAGATGATATTACTGTATGGATAAAGTAAATATCCAAGCTTGTTATTTTTTTTTATTCTTAATTTTTTTGTGTATTTCTTTTCCTGTTGAATGTGTAAGGCTTGTTTCAAATATCTGACAACCTCATGTAGTCAACTGAAGTCTCCGAAGGCCAACAGTGTGTTTGGAAGGTACCATAGAATCAGAATCAGCTTATTGACCATGTATGCTCACACACACACACACAAAGAGTTTGTCTTCAGTAACTGTGCTCTCAGAGTATAACATGAAATATCAACATCATTTTCTTATCTGAACAGTTTTTTTCTGTTTATTAGTTGTACTAAATTATGTATATAATTATTAATTTTACTGATGCTACATCGTTGATTACTGTTCATATTGTGTTGTATTGTGTTGATGCTTTGGCAATATTGTTTAAGTAACATTCATGCTAATAAAGCTTCTAAATTGAAAATTGGGCTCAAGCTCTCCTTACTCTCCAAAGGGAGGGGGGGGGGGGGAATCAAGCAGGTCAAGCAGACTCCTGAAGCCATGGGTCTGTGTGGTAGGTAGGCAGGTAGGGAGGTTTTGCACCACATCCCCCGTATCCATTGATATCATATCATAAAACCATTAATTGTTACTAATGGTAGTAATGATGATGGTGGCAATAATGATGATGATATTGTGGATCAATATTAATATCATTGCTATAACAAGTAAATATAAATTTTATATTTTATTAAAAAAAAATTTGTGTTGCTCTTTCTTGCCACTCAGATTTTTTTCGGCGATCTCCCGCGAAACCCGATCTGACTCCCAGTCTCCACCCGGAGGAGAGCAGGCGGGGAGCGAGAGGTCGCGCGATCTCCCGCGAAACCCGATCTGACTCCCAGTCTCCACCCGGAGGAGAGCAGGCGGGGAGCGAGAGGTCGCGCGATCTCCCGCGAAACCCGATCTGACTCCCAGTCTCCACCCGGAGGAGAGCAGGCGGGGAGCGAGAGGTCGCGCGATCTCCCGCGAAACCCGATCTGACTCCCAGTCTCCACCCGGAGGAGAGCAGGCGGGGAGCGAGAGGTCGCGCGATCTCCCGCGAAACCCGATCTGACTCCCAGTCTCCACCCGGAGGAGAGCAGGCGGGGAGCGAGAGGTCGCGCGATCTCCCGCGAAACCCGATCTGACTCCCAGTCTCCACCCGGAGGAGAGCAGGCGGGGAGCGAGAGGTCGCGCGATCTCCCGCGAAACCCGATCTGACTCCCAGTCTCCACCCGGAGGAGAGCAGGCGGGGAGCGAGAGGTCGCGCGATCTCCCGCGAAACCCGATCTGACTCCCAGTCTCCACCCGGAGGAGAGCAGGCGGGGAGCGAGAGGTCGCGCGATCTCCCGCGAAACCCGATCTGACTCCCAGTCTCCACCCGGAGGAGAGCAGGCGGGGAGCGAGAGGTCGCGCGATCTCCCGCGAAACCCGATCTGACTCCCAGTCTCCACCCGGAGGAGAGCAGGCGGGGAGCGAGAGGTCGCGCGATCTCCCGCGAAACCCGATCTGACTCCCAGTCTCCACCCGGAGGAGAGCAGGCGGGGAGCGAGAGGTCGCGCGATCTCCCGCGAAACCCGATCTGACTCCCAGTCTCCACCCGGAGGAGAGCAGGCGGGGAGCGAGAGGTCGCGCGATCTCCCGCGAAACCCGATCTGACTCCCAGTCTCCACCCGGAGGAGAGCAGGCGGGGAGCGAGAGGTCGCGCGATCTCCCGCGAAACCCGATCTGACTCCCAGTCTCCACCCGGAGGAGAGCAGGCGGGGAGCGAGAGGTCGCGCGATCTCCCGCGAAACCCGATCTGACTCCCAGTCTCCACCCGGAGGAGAGCAGGCGGGGAGCGAGAGGTCGCGCGATCTCCCGCGAAACCCGATCTGACTCCCAGTCTCCACCCGGAGGAGAGCAGGCGGGGAGCGAGAGGTCGCGCGATCTCCCGCGAAACCCGATCTGACTCCCAGTCTCCACCCGGAGGAGAGCAGGCGGGGAGCGAGAGGTCGCGCGATCTCCCGCGAAACCCGATCTGACTCCCAGTCTCCACCCGGAGGAGAGCAGGCGGGGAGCGAGAGGTCGCGCGATCTCCCGCGAAACCCGATCTGACTCCCAGTCTCCACCCGGAGGAGAGCAGGCGGGGAGCGAGAGGTCGCGCGATCTCCCGCGAAACCCGATCTGACTCCCAGTCTCCACCCGGAGGAGAGCAGGCGGGGAGCGAGAGGTCGCGCGATCTCCCGCGAAACCCGATCTGACTCCCAGTCTCCACCCGGAGGAGAGCAGGCGGGGAGCGAGAGGTCGCGCGATCTCCCGCGAAACCCGATCTGACTCCCAGTCTCCACCCGGAGGAGAGCAGGCGGGGAGCGAGAGGTCGCGCGATCTCCCGCGAAACCCGATCTGACTCCCAGTCTCCACCCGGAGGAGAGCAGGCGGGGAGCGAGAGGTCGCGCGATCTCCCGCGAAACCCGATCTGACTCCCAGTCTCCACCCGGAGGAGAGCAGGCGGGGAGCGAGAGGTCGCGCGATCTCCCGCGAAACCCGATCTGACTCCCAGTCTCCACCCGGAGGAGAGCAGGCGGGGAGCGAGAGGTCGCGCGATCTCCCGCGAAACCCGATCTGACTCCCAGTCTCCACCCGGAGGAGAGCAGGCGGGGAGCGAGAGGTCGCGCGATCTCCCGCGAAACCCGATCTGACTCCCAGTCTCCACCCGGAGGAGAGCAGGCGGGGAGCGAGAGGTCGCGCGATCTCCCGCGAAACCCGATCTGACTCCCAGTCTCCACCCGGAGGAGAGCAGGCGGGGAGCGAGAGGTCGCGCGATCTCCCGCGAAACCCGATCTGACTCCCAGTCTCCACCCGGCTCTTTCCCTCTTTCCCTCTTTCCCTCTTTCCCTCTTTCCCTCTTTCCCTCTTTCCCTCTTTCCCTCTTTCCCTCTTTCCCTCTTTCCCTCTTTCCCTCTTTCCCTCTTTCCCTCTTTCCCTCTTTCCCTCTTTCCCTCTTTCCCTCTTTCCCTCTTTCCCTCTTTCCCTCTTTCCCTCTTTCCCTCTTTCCCTCTTTCCCTCTTTCCCTCTTTCCCTCTTTCCCTCTTTCCCTCTTTCCCTCTTTCCCTCTTTCCCTCTTTCCCTCTTTCCCTCTTTCCCTCTTTCCCTCTTTCCCTCTTTCCCTCTTTCCCTCTTTCCCTCTTTCCCTCTTTCCCTCTTTCCCTCTTTCCCTCTTTCCCTCTTTCCCTCTTTCCCTCTTTCCCTCTTTCCCTCTTTCCCTCTTTCCCTCTTTCCCTCTTTCCCTCTTTCCCTCTTTCCCTCTTTCCCTCTTTCCCTCTTTCCCTCTTTCCCTCTTTCCCTCTTTCCCTCTTTCCCTCTTTCCCTCTTTCCCTCTTCTTTCCCTCTTTCCCTCTTTCCCTCTTTCCCTCTTTCCCTCTTTCCCTCTTTCCGACTCCCGGTTTAAAGGGAAAAATGAAAAAAATTGCTTTTAAAATATTTATATAAATATTAAGCCTTTTACTTTTTTCTTTTTAACAATTTAGATATTATGCCCAGTCTGAAAAGTGTGTTTTCACAGGCACAAGTGAATACACTTCCAACTAGGCATAATATCTAAACTGTTAAAAAGAAACAATTAAAATGTCTTAAAGTAGGCCTACCTCTTGAATGGTATTGGGATTGCAACAGTTGACAAAACACTGAAAATAATAGAAGCATTTTGTATTTTTCATTTAATCCGTTTATTGTGACATGTATGATAGCATTGCAAAGTAAATATATTTTCAAAAAAGGGAAGAAAGAAATGCAAATAAAGTTAAGTACCTGTTCTCATGCAAAGTCTCTCTGAAGCATCTGACGACGACAGAAGAAATCTCCATCATGCCTCCCGGAGAACCATAATTATCCTCCTTAAAAAGAACAAAATTAAAACATAGGTCAGGGTAAGGAATGCCAAGCAATGCTTTCTCACTCAATATGTTTACATGCAGACTTCTTTAGAAACACATTTCAAGAGGCTGAAAAGTCTTGCCATTACATTTGAGCTGAATTTAGAGTTAAGTGTCTGGATGACTGTCCGCCTGTCTATCTCAGCCTTATTGTATACTAATAAAATATGTATTAATGTGTGATTCTGGGAAGAGAGACATTTTAGGATTTTTATTAATTGAAACTTTATTTTGATCATTTTCTCCTGTTTTATATAGTATTAAATAGAACAAAAACAATTGAACAATGTTTTGGATTTAGAAAGAACACAAAATACATGTATATAGATATATAAAGCCTCTCTGAAGCATCTGACGACGACAGAAGAAATCGGCTCTCCTCGACTATCTGTTGAGAAGCAAAAGAAAAACAAAGACCTTACTATTTTAAAACTTTTATCATTTTCTTGAGTAGTTATTGGGGGGGCAAGACAGCAAAACGTAACATAACTTAATATATCCTTCAAACGCGAGCTTCTTGGTGTGCAGATCTTGTTTTGCTTTCCTTACCTTTTTTTTGTTTTGGATGCAGCACCCACTGAGGGATGCGTGTCTTTCCTGATTTTTCATCGTTATCAAGCAGCACATCAAAAATAAAACATATTCTTCCTTTCTGGGTTCTCACAAATGCCGTCAACTAAATAAAAGGTATCCTGAAATCAGAAGAGTAAAATATGTTACTTAAATGTGCAGACATGTATTTATTTTATGCATGCAAGATCCATTTAGCACTGTAATAAGTGTTGATTGTTTACCATGTTTATTTTTGTCTGGACGAGACAGGAGACTGATACATCGAGAGAGTAAGGCTATTGAGGGCAGGAATTGTATTTGCAGTGAGCTGATCTGAAAAATCATAAAGCTTTATGTTGAATTCAGAACAGCCTCGTGAAAATCACATATCACAGTTCTTTAAAAGGATTTGTACAATTACCTGACTGTTGTCTTGTTTGGTCAGTGTAATCATCTTCATGCTGCTTTGGTCTTGGCTGTGAAACAGATATTTCATCATTACTTGAGTCCCATTCCTCTGTATAAATCACAACTGTAGTATGTTTTAAAACACTGATACATACGCCACCATGGAGGCAGAGCCGCACTCATGTGGTGAGTTCAAAGTCATGAATGACCAGATCAGGCCAACAGTGAATCATGACAAGGAAGTGAAGGTCCCAACGACTCAGGGTATCCTTAAGCAGAAGAAAAGACAACAAAAAAAGGCTTATATACTTGTCCAGATGTTTATCACAGCTTCAAGTGAGAGCACAGAACTCACCTCACTGTCAGGAACATACCGGAGATTTTCCTCCACCACTATCTTCCTCACTCCTTTAAAGCAAACATAAGGAGAAAAAATTAAACAATCATTACACAATCTTTTCCAACAGGCCTTTTAACTTAGTGCCACGTTATGTTTCTATGTGTTTTACTCTCTTTTACCCATTAGCTTTGTTTACAGAGCACTTACCAAAAGTCCATTTCAGTGAGTCAGAACTGTCTTTATCACCCTGTAAAGAGAAAAGTGTTACAAAAATCTACACCAAGGAATACAGGATGGTTTTTAATCTGTCCAACATTTCTAAGAAAGATTTTACTTAAAAGCATACATTTAGATTCATTTATCGGAATTTAAGGAAGAATGTGTGACTTTTTGATCCAGTAGATGTCGCCCCTTGAGCACTAGCAAAACAAGCACACATCCAAACCCCTCTCCACTCGCGTTCACACGAAGGAGTTATCAATTAAAAAGCACCGTGATTAAGCACCATTTAGAGGAAGTGGCGGACAAAATTGTCCTTTGATCGAGCAGCAATTGCCCGTGGTCTGAATTGTTGTGTTAGCAGGCTAATGTTAGCACACTCTGTTAACTCATAGCTTCACATTGAACATAAATTGACACAGAATAAGCGTGATCTAAACACACTTACGTAACATCTGAATAAGCAGTGAGTATGTTATTCTTCTTTTCTCTAGTCCCTGACTAAAACAACTTTATACGCAAGGCCGCCCCGTCCATGTAAACACGATTGCGACAACAGGACACTTGGCGCTTCTCACTCATTGTAGACAGACATGACTCAGAGACATTTAAAGAGACTGGATTTCTGCTTTGTGTGTAAAATGTTGCACTAGCTCCTTTATCAAACAATGTTTTTTTACTTTCAGTTGGCATACACATTAATTTGGCTTACATATGCTGATTTGAGGAATATATAAACAGTTTATAATAAATTTATCAGAGACAATCATTGTAAGAAGAAGAAGTTATCCTTTATTAATCCCACAGGGGGAAATTACTTTTTCACTCCATTACTGAGACATGTTACACACAGGCTGAAATACACACACAACATGCACTAATAACACAGTAACTCACTTTTACCCAATGTATCATAATTACAGGCGGTAAAAGACACTTACCCCGATCACCAAGTGGATTTCATGGCCCAGACTGAACATTACCGCTGTACTGCAGCCCTCGTCGTCATAATCCTTGGCTGAGCAGAAATCTATCTTGATTTGAGACTGGAGCTGAGTGTGTGGAGAGGTGGAATTAAAATTCTGGTTATCAGAAAACAAAAAATAGCACTAACAAAAGAGGGTCTCAACTAACCTCTTTCAAAGAGCCTACATACATTATTAATACGGCTGCGATGACAAAAAGAGGATTTAAGACTTGTCGTACCAGGACTTCTGTTGCTGCTAGGCATCCGCCATGTGCGATTAGGCTAGCTCACCCATTTTCTCCAGCCGCTCTCTCATCTGGATGACATAGGATACAACATTAACAGATCCCACCCTCCCCTTGCCTCCCTTCCAGATCTCTCTCAACAATGCCAACGGGCCCCCAACTTCATGTCAATACAAAAGGAGAGAAACTAGTGGAGGATTGTGGTACTTCTCTGTATGCAAAGAGGAGGTAGGGCAGCCATTGATTCCAGTCTGTACCAGTGTTGTTTACAAACTTCTGGAGCATCTGTTTCAGGGTCTGGTTAAAGTGCTCTGTTAGCCCATCCGTTTAAGGACGATATGGTGTGGTCCTGAATCTCCTGATACCAAGTAACTGGTACACCTGTTTCAGCAGAGTAGACATACAGTTAGTTCCCTGAACAGTTAATATTTCACAAGGGAAGCCCACCCCTGAAATAATAATAATAAACTTTATTTATATAGCACTTTTCAAAACAGGGTTACAAAGTACAAAAAAACAACAAAATGGAGGAAGACAATACAGGACTTCCACTGATTATACAAATTAGAAGGAAATAAAACAATTTAAAACCAGTGACGAGTCAGAGAAGAAAGGGATAAGGTCAATATAAACCACCAAAAGATAAAAGGAGCAAGGAAGTAGATTAAAACCATAAAAGGATAAAAGATCAAGGAGACATGAGGTAAAAGAGATTAAAGATACTGCCTTAATTAGGAATAAAAGCATTATCTATGGAATAAAAAACACGCAAAAATGTGTTTTTAAGAGAGATTGCCTTTATGGATTTTAGTTGAAAGACTTCTGGATACTTGGTAGAATAGTCTGTTATAACCAGCATATAACGGTTCCCTGCTTTGCTTCTCTCTACAGGACCAACAATGTCCATCCCAAGGTGCTCAAATGGGGTGCCAATAATGGGTAGTGGTTGAGGTGGAGCTCTGGGGGTGTTTTAGCAGATGTTATTTGGCACCGAGGGCAACTTTTACAAAACTGAGCAACATCTCTACGCAGGCCAGTGGAAATGGGTTTTAATAGGAGCCATGTTTTTGTGTTTGCCCAGGTGGCCAGCCCAGGGAACTGAGTGCCCCAAGGCAAGCATGGTGTTTCTAGCTGCTTGGGCAACCACTAGCTGCAACACTGACTCTTGTTGACGAAAGAGGATGCCATTTTGCAGGATATACTCATCACTTATGATGTCCAACTCAGCTTCCGGCTCCTTCTCCTTTGCTTTCTGAAAAAGAGAGACTAAAGATGAAACCCTTGAAACCCTAGTGGTAACTCTGGCTCAGTGTTTGTTGATGGTGTCACCACTGTCTTTTGGAATTTCTCCTGCCTTCTCCGTCTGCAGGTTTTCCGAGACCTCCCAGGTGTGGTCTCCAACTCCTCATTGAAAAAGGGCAGGGCACTGAGAATTGCGGAGGGCTCAATGCATTGCTTGGACTGCATTCTGGTTACCACAGCATTACACTTTCTGCTTTGTTCCGGCTCCAACAAATCAAAAAGAACTGGTAGGTCTCTTCCCAGAACAGCATCAAAAGACAGATTATCAGCAACCCCAATGTTCAAAAGGAAAGTTTGACCTTCTACACATGTCAGCTGTTGGAAAAGGCTTCTTGTCTCCATGAACACAACAGATAGGGATGTTTCACTGTCAACGTTGGGTGGTACAAACTTCCTGTGTACCAGTGTCTGATCACTCCCAGAGTCGAGCAAGGCCCTAAGCGTGGTTCCATTAACTTCAATGTTTTGCATTTTAATAGAACAGTCATTTTTGTATCACATGTGAGGACATGATACAAAGCACATTTGTGTCATCGTAGCTGAGTTTTTCGGGTACATGGGTTTAGTATGGCCTTCAAGTCCGCATAGATAACAAATTAGCTTTTTGCTAGAGGCTTTTGTTGGCCTGCTAGCTGGCTGGCCCTCCCACATGAGAGACTTACCTGCACTGGTTGTTGCCCCCTGTTGGAACTGTTGGGCTGGTTTGTGGCTGTCCTTTGTCATCCTCCATGCATTGTAGCTCCATGGTTGACCCTTTTTCTGTGCAGCCACAAAAACATCAGTCAGCTTGGCAGCCTCTGTTGCTGAATCTGGGTCATGCTCTTTGATCCATACCTGAAGCTCAGGGGACAACATTCTCAAGTATAGTTCAAGGATGATCGTTTCAATTACTTCTTGTGTAAGGTACTGTAAACGGGGTGGAATGTGGTAATTTCAAAAGAACAATGCATTGAATATTAACAGGGTTTGTTTAAATTATCGGGGTGAGAGCAGCGCCGACAGTAATCAAGAGACTTAAAACAATGATGTGCTGGTGCAAAACAGATTTATTTATGAGATAGGTTGTCCTTAAACTGCACCAAATTAAAACCCACTTCAAAGAAATAAAACAATAAAATTGTCTTTGCTAAAAGTGGGCTAAAACAGAGGAATAAAAGTCAGGTAAAACAAGTGATACAAAGGAGAGCTAAAAGTCCACCACTTAAAACTTAAGAGGCTAAAAAGTCACTCAGCTCCAACAAAATAACACAATGAGTAATTTGTCCCAATCTTCTGCTGCTTCCCTCGCAGGGTCTCCTCAAGTTGTTCAGCACGTACACAGGCTGCAGGACGGGCACCGCGGAAACAAGACAATACTGCCAGTATTGTGCCTTCCCACACACAATCACACAACCGCCGTACTTCTAAAACCAGAGTGTAACTACTGTCCCAAAGTGATACTGACACCGCTGGCAGAGCTCCTCACTCTGCCGCTGCATGCAGAGGCGCTGCTTGTCAACAGGCAAGGCAGGCAACTGCACTAGACCAGTAGGGGGCCCCTGAGGGCTCAAGAACCTAAGCCATAGCAGTGACCCAAAATTTGCAACAGTAAAAAAAACTCCCTAAGGGGCCCCCTTCTGACAGCACTCACTCTTGTTGCCCTGCATTATTGCTGTGAAAACCAAAGTTTGTCAATTAAAGTCAACAATGAAAAAAAAAAGGAGGAATTATCAATCTATTGGAGAGAAAACAATAAACAGGAAATCAAGAAGAAGAGGAGTAATCGTCAAGACACGGGCAGACATGATGGTGATGAACGTTGGTTGGTTGGAGGGCCCCCAATGGACTTTTGCCTAGGGCCCCATAAGACTCTAGAATCGCCACTGGCTGCGTGTAATCCGCATCGTAACACTCTCTCTTCTCTTTGGTGGAGGCTGGCTCTCCGGCTTGTCTCTCGGGGTCTCTTACAGCAGGTCCTTCTGTCCTAGTGCTCCGTTGCTCCGCTCTCATGTTCTGTCCATCAAATCAAACAAAGCTACACAGGTGCAGGTAATCTGCCATTAGTCACACCAAGGCAGAAAGTTAACTCATTCTAAAAACATGCATAAAACCAAGAGTATTAATAAAAACACAACAACGGCAATCGATAAAACCAAACCATAAATATCACAACATGAATAAAACCAAAAATATAAAAGAATGCGTAAAAGACATGTGCAAAACATTAATCATATAATCAAACACTTCTGCCTTGTGAAACTTGGATGCTTTTACCTTTTGGCTGGATCCATTTCCCAAAGCCTCACATACAACTCTTTGGGGCTCTCATCAGGGTCGACGTCCAGGGAGCAGAATCTTTGCCTTTAAGTCTCAGGGTTAATGTCATATTTATTTAGCAAGAATGGCAGACATTATAATGTTCAATGTCGTCATTATAGGACAATATATTCAACCTGGGCTCATAGTGAGTGAAAAGGACCTGCAGAGGCCTCAGCTTGGGCGGAAGGATAGTGCATGGTAGTCAATGGAGCCTCCACATTTGATGGGTCAGAGTCTGAAAACTGAGAATCAGGTACTGGAGTTGTTCTGGCCTGAACTTCTAACTGCAGAAGCTGAAACTGATGTTGAAGTGCTGTAAAGCACTGTTCTTGCCTTGCAGTTAGCTCATTATGCTTAGCCTCCCGGGCCTCTTGCTAACCCATGTGGGCCTGGAGAATAGACATCAGGTCTGACAGAGTTGGCTCCTTACCTTCACTCCCAGTGCTTCCTACAGTCCCAGAATCCGCATTGTCTTCCTCTTCATTGCTGGCTTGCCTTTCCTGGGTATTCACTGGGCCAGTAGGCCCTCCTTTGTTATGAGACACAGGAGTTAGTTTGAAGAAAAGGTGTGTTTTTATTTTACCCAAAAATAGAAAACCAAGTTTACAAACCAAATTTTAAGAAATAGGCCTATAAAAGAGGTCAACTTTGTAAGGATGGCCTAGTGGCTTAGGCCCAAAAATGAGGTAAAATTCAAAAATGCAGTCAAAGTGAGTTAATTTACAGTGAAATAAAATCAAGTGCAGCAATGTACAGTGCAGGCCTGGAGAAAAATGTAAAAATGAAAAATAATACTTGCAAGAAAAAATAACAAATTTCAAAAAGTGCCAAACAAAAGAAGAGACTGCGCTCTAAACAATGCCTGTCTGGGCCCTTACAGCTCTGTGCACTCTTTGATAAGTTGTTGAAACTCTCCAGCACTGTGCCACTCCAACTCCAACCTCCAACTACCTAAGAGGCCCCTAAGCCTCCTCTTATATAGGAGTTGGAACCTACCATAAGGGGTTGGAAATCAATTTACTCTCAGGTGAGTATTACCTGTTCTACAAACAACACATACTATCTGCAATAAGGCTTAAAGCATATCAAAATACATTTCAGTTAAGTTAAGACTTAAACTGCCTTTTAAATAACATTTTTAATCTCAACAACCTAAACACCCCTCCACTTCTACCAAACATGGCACCTTCTACTTGACACACCCCCATATAAACCCAAGGGAGAGTTCAGCTCTGTTTGACACTTCCTGGTTGAGAAAGAGGAGTGCAGGCCAGGCTGTGGAGCAACAGGTGACTAACAAGATATATTTGATGTGTAACAATGAATAAAATATGTTCATGTAAAAAGTGTGTTTTCTTTTGCTTAAAGATACAATGTTTGAAGTCATGAGTTATTCTTAAGATTTATCAAAAGTCATTCACACAAAGTACTCGTTGCTAGTCATGCTAAGCTAACATTAACACAGGCCTCTCAGCCGGCTTGATGTTACTACAAGAGTGTCTGTTTTAACATTAGCACATGCATGTGTGTGTATTACTTTAGGGGTTGCCCCGTGACAAACTTAATATAGCTTTAAGTCAACAAGATGAAAACTATGAACTCAAAAAACAGACTTAACACAATGAGACAAAAGGGGAACTTATTTAGTGGTTTGGCCAAACCAACTCCAACACAAGGGGTAGACAAAAAATGGACGCCAAATTAACTGCAAACAAGGAAAAACTATGGTGGCCCTAAAGGTCAACTATCTAAATATTACTGTCACCACAATGGTGTAGTACTCCATTCCAGGATTTGGAGCACCTCGAGCATGAAGGACCCTACTTGTTGATAGTTTGGATTATCTGCTACAATTACGCCCGAGCCAAAGTCATCCACACAAAAGAAAAGCAACCTGGTTATGTTGTTGGTTTAACTTTGTTGAAGACAAATTGTCAAAAACTCAAGTCTCGAGTCCGACTCATCAAAGCAGAATCTGAGTCCCCAAAAGCTGAGTCTCTGAGCTACTCCAATATAGGCTTCACTTCTCCACTTAAGCACGTCTTAATATTTATACTGTAGGCTACCTATTTAAGGATGTGATATTGTTAAAGCCCAGAGCCAAATGATAATTACATTATTATAATAAGATGTGCAAGCTTGTCATCTAGTTAATTCATTGATTTGTATCGCTGTATGAAGGTCTTCTTAACTTTAAAGATTAGAGAAGCTGTTTACACAAACTATAAAGGTTTGTGTGCAGTGATAGTGCAGCAAATATGATTATATATTAAACATAGCCTATTTCACTTTATGGACCTCGTGTGGTACGTTTGGGATGTGTAGAAAACACATTTCCTTTCTTAACATTAGATTGTGATCCTGTCAGTATACAGTCACTCAGGAGATTTCACTATTTTTACTTATTGTAAATTAAGTGACAGCGCTGCCGTCCTGCTTACATGAGCACCGCGTGCGTCTACCTTTATGCGGAGACGCGCTGATCGTATCTGATCAGTTGAGACCGCTGCAGGTGTCTGATAAAAGAATAAGTGCTACTCGCTCGCAGTTTGCTCATAACAACTGTATTCCACGCATCATCGCGACACGTGAACGGTTTCTGAACAAGATGGCACATAAACGCACATGCAGGTGAACACAAGTGTTTACCTTTACTCCAAACTATCAACAACTAAGCAGTAGGGTCCTACATGCTCAAGGTGCTCCAAGTCCTGGACTAGAGTAACAAACAATTCTGGCTGCACAAAAAGTATCCAATTATTTGGAAAATTAACTTTAAGGCATCCTGACTTCCCACACTAACACTCTCTTGTCAACAGTCAACACCCGAAGCCGGTCTAAGAAACTAGCACCGGAACAACACCGGAAAAAGTACAGCAGAAGAGAGTCACATGTTTGTACTGACGTGACTTCAGTCCAATCACAAACAAGTAGTATGGGCATACTCTTTCCGGTTTGTGAAATATATTTGCAACAGGTGAAATACATTTGCAGCAGGTGAAATATATTTGCAGCAAGTGAAATATATTTGCAGCAAGTGAAATATATTTGCAGCAAGTGAAATATATTTGCAGCAGGTGAAATATATTTGCAGCAGTTGAAATATATTTGCAGCAAGTGAAATCTATTTGCAGCAGGTGAAATATTTAGACAGTTGACCTTCAGGGCCACCGTACCTTGCTGCCTGAATATGGCTCAACTCCAATGTCTGCACAATAATGTTGTTCTCCTCTGATCCTTAGTATTAAAAATGTAAAAGACCATTTGATTGGAGATTTAGACCAGCAGAGGTGAGGTCTGAGATTAGAACAACAGCAAACAAACTGTTAAAACTCATGGATCTTATGATGGTCATTGATCCAGCTCATTTTCAGTTATCATTTCACTCCTGGAGCATATAGGTTTAATTTTAGCGAATGTTTTCCACTGTCACGTGTTGTTTACTTTGTATTTTTCGCACCACATTTAATGTCTTCTTGTCTCCTTTGTCTTTGTGTGTTTTATAATAACCTGACTGCGAGACAAATTTCCCCTGCAGGGACTACAAAGTTGAAGTTCAGGTTCAAGTAAAAATGCAGATAGAGCAGGCAGCTAGTTAGCTTAGCCTAGCACAAAGACTAGAATCAGGGCTCTGTCCAAAGGAAAAGGGAGCTGTAACTAAACTCGTATAACCAGCTGATTAATCTTTGTAGAGGTTTAAAGGGACTTGCTGTGTCCCTGTTTCAAGCGTTTATGCTAAAATAAGCTAAGCTAAGCTAACCAGCTGCTTTCACCATTAAACTCTTAGCCCAATTATCCTATCACCAGTAGTTTAATCTGTACAGAAGTGTAAAAATTACCTTTTCCTTATGAAACTATCTACTTCACCAAATTGTGATCTCTGCCCAGATAATCAGGTTGGCTCATTTATGCATATGTTTTGGGAATGTAGTGATGTAGCAACATTTTGGAGACAAGTTTGTTTTAATTTATCTAAAATCTTGAATTGCGATATACCTTGAACTCCTACGGTTTTTCTTCTTAATGACACCACAACCCTAGAACTTGCATTCTCACAAAAACGCTTAATGTTAGGTGGAGTTACTGCAGCAAAAAAGATGTTGGCTCTCCGCTGGCAACCTCCACATGTTCTCTCAATATCACAGTGGATTAATACTTATCTTGACATAATTAATATGGAACATTCTGTAGCCAGAATCCATGGTGCCAATAGAAACACCATCTCATCTTGGACATCGATGTTAAGTATAATTGAAACATTATTAACTACCAATAAGTAAAAGAACTGTGTATTATTGAGTATATTTATATGCTATTAATTGCCCTTTTATGCTTAGTGTTTTTTTGTTGTTGTTTTTTTTTTACATTTCTTGAATGAGTCTTGACCAAGACAACTCAATTTATAACTGTTGTCTGTGTTAACATATGTAGCTTTTATGTGGAATGTAGAGGAATATGTTTTGTGTGTATGAACATGTATATAGGCTATGTGCACATGTATGCGTATTCATGCATCCATATACAAGTACAACAACATCATGTATACAAAATGTAAACCAATGTAGATGGGGGAGTGCGACTTTCCAACTAAGTTAGTCGAAATGTAACATATTTTTCCTGAACTTGTGTTTATAGTTAGAGATCTTGGGGGGGGGGGGGGGTTGTCACCATGGGGAAAGTGCAGCTATACATAAATGTACTCACATGACAACTGATTACAGAAATTCTAAACTAAGCTAACCGATGGCATTTTAACATTCAGTCAACAGGGTTGACTCTCCCTCTGATTTAGCTGTTAAGAGCTTTTAACATATTTCCAAACATGCTGATCTTATGGCCTAACTTTCATGACAAATTGTTGGCTTCAGTCTTACGTTAATCCCTTTTCTGCTATGTCAATTATGAAAAACATTATCAGACCAGATACTGGATTGATCAAATTGCAGTCATTTATTACCATTCGTGAAATTCTTCCATAGAAAGAAAGAGTCTTAATTCTTCAGTCTTCAGTTGACATACGTTAATTAACAGAGGATAACATTCATAAATGTCCGTACATTTATACATTAGTACGTATAGAGCACATGTGACAATCAGCAACTCTTAGCATGACTTCCATTCAGATGTTCCACTTTTGTCACCAATGGGTCCCAATTGGTTGATCAATAGCCTCCCGCACATCTGGCTTCCTCTGCAGAGCTCTAGCCTTGAATAATAGAGCTGTCCACGGACAGTTCACATCTAACATGTCCATCCGGGGGTTTCCACATGCGTACATCCACCTTGACTGCAGCCATTTTGCCACTAATAAGTCAATACCCAAGACTCTTCTGCTTTGGCTCTCATTGCCATTCAGTTTTGACAAAATTCCTCTTAAAGTGCTGCCAAGTCCTGTTAGATTTTTGTGACAGTCTTGTAGTTCTTGATGAGAATCTCCAGCAGCTTGTATTTCCAGTCCAGTACGTCTCCAATTCGACGCAGCTCATGTGCGCAGGTATCAAGAGTTTTGGCAAAATCTGAGGGCAAAAGAGAGACAAATTGAGCATCCATGTAATCATACAAGTACACATTTAGGAAGCTTGTATAAAAATATGCCAGGTAAAATAAAATGTCCTTGAATACTCACCATGGCTAGCCATTTCTGTGACAACAATGCTTCTTAAAAGCAAAGAAAACTTTTAAAGGTTCAGTTTTTCCTCCCCTTGGCGCTGTAAAAGCTCTGTGGTTGTTGTTTGACAAGAGGCAACAGGTTTGACCTATTGATAGCAGTGCCGGCTTAAATACTGCTGTGTGACGTAACTTTATGACTGAGGAATCCCCGCAGGCTACAGCCAAGTTCCTCCCACACCGAGGTAGACGTCTGTGTTCACAGAATTGTTTTCAGGCTCTTTTAATCAGTTGCATTATGTAAAACGTGAACCTACGTATTTTACAATTCGTAGAACACAACAAGTAGGATTACTGTGCTGTTTGTGCCATAGAGTTTGTGTTTGCACTGTAAGGAAAATATACATGCAAATATGAGCAGTTTAAGGACAGTAACAGGGGTCATATAAAGACATTACATTTTAGATGTATGGAGCCTCAAATATCAAACTATACATGAAAATATAAAAACAAGTTATTTCGTCTAAAATCATTGCATTTTTAAGTGTTGTTTCATCAGACCTCTCTCAACTCAGGTAGTTGACATTTCAAACAGCTGGTTTGGCTCAGTAATTCCTCTTAGTCCAGGATTCTGTAAAAAAGAAAAAGAAAAAAAAAGGATCTGTGTGATGACTGAAACCGCTTCTTATGAATGTATGCTGATTAAGTGACAGTGTGTGTGTGTGTGTGTGTGTGTGTGTGTGTGTGTGGGGGGGGGGGGGTCTCCCTGGGACATGATTTGGGATTATATGAAGGTGGATGATTAAATCTAAATAAATTGTAGTCTGCTCTCTGATTGGGTCCTGTAGCATTATTAAAATATGTGTATGACATGATTTGTCTTTGCTGTGACATGCATTTTTTATGTCATTGTTTTTACACCTGACACATTTATTTTTTCTCTTTCTGTTGTATCTGTTGCTTTATTCGTTCATGTTCGCTGGAATTATGTACCGAAGCCTGCCTCTATGATTCATGTATGCCTTGTGTTCCTGTATCCTGGAAACCTAAGTGTGTGTTTGGCTTTCAAAAATACACAAAAAAAATTCCCAAACTTTCAACAGTGTTGAATGTTTTTTTTGGGTCAGGAATCAGGGAGAGAGAGAGAGTGGGGAAACATTCTGGAAAGGAGCCACAGGTGAGATTCAAACCCGGGCAGCCCGCTTGGAGGACTACAGCCTCCGTACATGGGGCACACAAATTAACCACTAGGCTACCAGCGTACCACATTTTCTGAATCTTGGAACATGTTTCAATTAATGATAAATATTTGTATATAATATTTTAAAGTACTGTATTAAAACATATTTGAATAAATATTTTCAGATTTAGTTGATAATATCAGATTCACTTCATTCAAAATATATAGATTTTTGAATTAGGTCACAACTAACTTGGCATGAAGTTACAAACAAACACTAACCCACCTACAGTGTGTCATGTGAAGCAAGATTTAAGCATGACAGATCACACTGATTAAGAGAGGAGTTTTAACGTCACACTTATATAATCCCATAAAGTTTTACTGTTTTTGTCAGCGTAAGACTTGAACGGACAACAACAGTTCACAGAAGCATCAGTAGCTGATTTTGTGTCCTAACGGGCCGATGGTGATAAGATATTCGGACATAGAGGTTGTTTTCTGAATGTAGGCCATGTAACACTATTGTCATTTTAAAGATTGTATAAAGACTTAAAATGCAAAATAACCAGCATGGCATGTGATCAGAAGGAAGTGTTTGTATGAAAACATGTTATATCACATGTGATGTCTGGACAACATTAGGCAATGAAAGAACAACATTTGTAGACTGAGTTTTTTTGTCATCTGAGAGGCATTTCTTTAAGCAACACAGCGTTCCATTACATCACACACAGCAAGGCCGTGACCGTAACCAACAGAAACTGAATTCAAGTGCTGCAATAAAAGATAGACTTAAATTTAGCATTTTGGTTCATTCAAAGTTTCCCAGAAAAGGGCCCAGGTCTGAATATTCTGCTCTGCACATGCATCACAAACATGTCTCAGCTTGCCTGCAGCTATCTCTTTCCATCTGCAGACACAAGGAAGTTCAGAGGAAATTACAGCGTCTGCAGTCAGGTGATCTGAGAAACACTGGCTGGACTAGAGAACGTTTTAGATGTGTAAGAAAACGGATTCATTGTGCATCAGAGAAGAGTGACACACTTACAAAAAGATAGGGGGATTACAGGAAATTGAATACAGGAACTATATAACGTATTAACAAGAAGAGGGATACCGAAACATAAGCATGACTTAGTCATTAAAACTTTAGGGGAATTCAGACTCTTTACAAGTACCAATAAGCCAATACATGTATGTAAACAGTATTCAATTTAAACTAATGTTAAATGTACCAGTTAAGTTTAACTGGAAATGTGCCAAAAGCATCAAAAGTTGAATTACTTATTCTGAAAAAATCTGTTTTCTTAATTGCATACAACAATATTTGTTTATTAATGCTTATCCAGTGCACTTTTAGCTACTTTAAAATATTTTTACATATGGCTTAAAGTTTAAGACAAGTGATTCCCAACCTGTAGATCCAGACCCTAACGGTCCAATCAAAAGGAGTCCTGATAAGATTAATGAGGCTGAACTTTTCTCCAACCTTTGCTTTCCTGTAATTTATTAGGTAATATAACATATTTGGGTCATAGATTGTTTTGGTTTTTTAATTGGTAATTTGATAATTGTAACTTTACAACAACAATAGAGATAGAAATAATATACAAGGACACTCATAGAAAGCAGGATGACGAAGTAAAGAGCTTATCATAATACATACATGAGGAGCTGTTCAGCTGTTAAAAATAGCACATGTTTACAATATATTACACATTATAGAATATTGTAATCTAGGGATAAAAGGAGGGCTATTTAATGTATTCATTTTCTTTGTAAAGAGACTATATATGATATTAAAGATAACTGTGAACATTTGATGTAGAGTATTTTTAAGCATTTTTTTATGCATTTGCAGCAACCAAATACATCAAATATAATAAAGGTTTGTAGGACATGTTTGTAAAACATTATTAGTTATTTTACTCATTCTTATGACACCATACGATACGATATGTCATGATACGACACAACAGGAAATTATACGATACAATACGACATGACACGATACAACACGATACGACACAACAGGAAATGATACAATACGACACGATATGACACGATACAACAGGAAATGATACAATACAACACGACACGATACAATACAACACGATACCACACGATACGACACGACACAATACGACACGATACGACACGATACGACACGATACAACACAACAGGAAATGATACAATACAACACGATACAATACGACACGATACGACATGATACAATACGACATGACACGATACGACACAACGACACAACAGGAAATGATACAATACAGCATAAAACGATACGATGTGATACGATAAGACACACTACGATACAACAAGATACCATACGAAATGATGTGACGCGATACAACGCAACATGAAATGATACAATACTACATTTTTCATATTATATTATATTATAATAATAACATACAATCATATTACACATAGGAAGCTAGCTTAACAGATGGAGAGGGAGTGGGATTAAATATGTTTTTACTTTTTCCCACTCCTTTTCGGATGTGTCACTTAAAAAGCTAAGTGTCCGAAAAAATGTGTATGTATTATACTTTCCACTGTTTGTAATTATTATTTATTTTTTTGTCTGTTTTTTAATGTTCACCTTTGTCTTATGTAACAGGTTTGGAATAAAAATTTGAATCAAAAATCAATACGATACAATATGTTAAGATATGACATGTTACACTTTATTGTCTCCTTGGAGAAATTTGTCTTAGACTCTTGTGGTGCATTCAATTAGCTGTTAAATAAGCGTTTTAATACAGTATGAAGAAAACATTTATGATAGTACGTCAGCCAGGGTTTTAATGTGCGTCAGCCTCCAACAATCTTAAATGAAACCATGTGCAACGCTGAGAGGGGGAAATATCTCTTTGGTGAAACTTCTAACAACAAACAGACTTATAAAATGTTGCAACAAGCCCCAACTACACTCACAGCCTAAGATATTATTATTGCTGTATGTTTGTATACAATTATAACAGCGTTTTTAATGTTCAATCAAACTTACAAAGGGAGACATATAGCTTTAACTGATGCTTTAAATTCCATGTTAAGAGTGGAAAGTGGTGTACACTTGAAGAATTAAATTCAATCACTTCAAAACTTAAAATTTCAAGAAAAATCTAGTTCATCTAAATTGCGAAAAAAGGTCACAAGGCTGCAGAGAGCTGGGGCCTCTTCGCTGATAACAGATGTTATAAATCAGTGAGTCCTATGTGCATGACTTTTATTGCCACATGCTGAAGTATTATGGAGAGAGACTGAGAGGCAGAGGGTGTTTTCACTGCTAGTGTACTCTGAACAGGCTTATCATAGCTACAGTATACCTGCACATTTTAGTCATGTGCTTTACCTGCATGTCAACAAACTGTGTGTTATTGTTGTTGTTGTAATGTTGTGAAATTATCTTACACAAGGTGTCTGAGGATGTGACCTCATGCCTTTTTCCGATGTTTGGAAGCGGAGGAGGTCAACAAAGGTTTCCATGCCTTTGGGGGAAAGAACAAACTAATTATTAAACATAAACTCTGATGATCTCTAACACTTCACAGGAAAGACGGGTTGGTTTCACCGTTTGTCTGTTTGTCTCAAACAATCCTCTGATGTGAGTTTAAATCATTTCAGAGAAGGTCATAAGGTTTCTTTACGTAAGTGTTTAACCGCAGAATCACAAAGTTAACAAGTTTTCACTGTTGACCTCAACATCGAGGCCATGGATGAGTGGACATGAGCAGACAATAAACAAACTAATGTAATTACAAAAAGTTGTCTATAAGAAACATAAAAATTCTGATGCAAGTTGACTGCAGTATTGTCCTTTTTCAGGGAAAAATCCAGTAATTCTGAACTCTAGACCCCCGTCCTCCCGAAATAAAAATTAAAACTCTATCTTTTAAAGATAATGTCTCAATCACCAGCTCATAGTCTTGGCCATAAGGTGTGGACTTTAAGGGTTTGAATGATGTGTCTTTGGGTGTTTTGTGTTACATTTGGAAAACATTTTTCACTGAATTTTTTCTGCATATGCGATGGGAACTTCTTGGTATTAGATTATATTCCCACTTTGTTCTCAATCATACAGTTTTCTCTACAAATACTGGGATTAATTTAAAATATAAGCCTGAATGTTATTGCCATCTTCCTTATTGTGATTGTTTATTTTCTCCGGTCATTTCAGACCGTGTTACTTTACCTAACCTGCAATGAACCATCATTCCCGATCACCTGACTGCCCAAACCTGCCACTCAACTCTTCCCACTTCCCTCATTATTACCGTGACATACTGTATGAGGTCAAGTCATTGATACACATAATGCAGTGTTATATCATTACAGATTTGAGGAAGTTACATAATGTTAAATTAAAGTGATGCTTCTAATATGAAAATGTACCCACAGGTTTTTCTTTCTGGCCTACTTAACAAATAAACTGATTATTGATGGTATATGTAATATCTATATCAGTATGGATACATTCTGCTTCCTTGTTAAAATAATGCATTATTTGACATTATTCTCTATCTTGTAGTGGTGTTTATGATTTAAAGGATTTATATTAACTTTACTGTTTCCTTCCTCGCATGCACTGCAACCATTAATGATGTAGCCTATTCATGTACGTATGTCTTTTAATATGAAACATTTCTGTGACGTTAAACAGGCCTACAGATGCATAAGAACATTTTTAAATGCAGGGCATGGAATTGAGTATTTTCTAAATGTGGTAGTCGAAGGCATACTGCCTCTCATAAGTTAGTAATCTAAATACTTCTTACTTCACAGAGAACAACACTCAACTCCAGGGGCGTCATTCAAGACAACATTTTGGAGGGCTAAATTAGAGTGGGGTCAAGGGGTCCTTCGCGGAATAAAATGGGAAGAATGAGGTCATTTTCTGCATTTTAATACATTTATAATCAAAGGCAGAATGGATATTATTTATCAGTCTGAAAGTCTGACAAAACTTGAGTTAAATCATGGAAAATTGTTAATTTTTTTAGATGCTTTTTTTTTATCAGATCTCTTCCATACTTTAAATATGATTTATCATTACTACATATTGTATAATATAATAAAAATCTGAGTGGGCTCCTTTTGTCAGGAACTTTCGTTTTGTGTTGATCTTGGCGCCCCCTTTAGACAAAGTGGTAGGCTTGGTTACAGCGTCCTGACACAATAGAAATCACAGTGAGTGCATTTTTTATTAGAAAAAGTCAACAAAGGCTGTCAGCAGCGTGCTGTTGATCACCTTGTCAATCAATCCTCTTCTTGATGGTCGTGTTCGCTTCGCTGGCTCATAATAGACATGAATATTTCTGTCTGTTGCCCAACAAGTTTAACTTTATACCTGACTGAAGCTATTAACCGTGCGCATACCTTCATCGACCACTAGGGGGCAGCACGCTCAAACTGAACGTGAGCTGAACTGTTGACGTGAACTCCCACGTGCACAGTCCTCCTTATCAAGCAGAGAGTTGAACTGTCTCTGTCAGTCAGCTGCCACACCTGTGCGCACACACACCACAGTCCCTCAGTCTGTTCATGCAGCTATGAAAAACCTTCATTTTCAGGATTTCTTCTGGGTAAGTCTACTGCTGTGGTTTCAGATTTAAAAAAAATACAAAAAAGTTAATATTTGTTCGCTGAATATTGACAGGAAAGTGTTATTCTGCGTCGCAAATAGTATCTTAAGAATGATATTTTTTTCTAAGTAAGCTCCATTTCACTTAAGCTTGTCTTTCTTTTTCTTTCTGGCTATGCTCCATCTGTCTTTGTGGGTTTTAAAACTATTCAAAGTGCTAATATCACGTTATATAGGCTAATGAAGTATAGGCGCGTTAAAGGACCCTCGGTTACATTATGGATAGAATATCATACCTATGACAAGACGTAAGTAAAATAAACCTCAAGTATTAAAAGTAAAACAGGTGAATAGGCTACTTACTATATTTAGTTGTAAGTTGAATAACTTGTTCAGGGATTTAAAAGTTGCATTTTATGGTCTTAGTCATTATAAACTAATCATATAGCCTACAAACTATAAAGTAAGTAACTAAGAAAGTGAAGTAAATAGTACCCCCCCCCCCCCCCCCTCGAAATTAAGTTGTGTATTTTAAAGTAGCATGTATAAAGGGATACTCACTAAAGTCCAAGTAAGCCAATTCCAGTAGTTTTTAAGTGCATTACTTAACACGATCATAACACAACTAGCTTTATAGAATAAATTAACTCCCTATAAAGTCAAATCTAATTTATATACCAACACAATAACCTTCATACATTGATTTCCCTTTTAAGAGATAGAAAGTCAGCAATCTACTGATTTGAACATCTACACAGTTGGGTTGATTATATGCTGTTACTCTCCTCAGCTTACCTTAATTGTGGAGAAGTTATGAGCAAAACATCAATTTACACTGTGTGTTTACGATCCTAATGTTAAAGCGTATGATTATGTCTGAGTGTAGAGCGGATTTTGATCAATTTATGTGTGAATCCAGAGTAGGACGAGTTCAGACACAAACCGCTCGCCTTGCAGTAAAGGACTGGGTGTAAGTTAGGAGGCTGTGTAGAGGTGTAACAATTAGTATGTCTGTAAGGTGCCTGTCTTGAAATGATGACATTTGTATCGTAGAAGATCTCTATATTGACAGGGCATTGAATCTAACAAAGTGTCTCAAAATGAATCCATAGAAGATAATCAGAATGAAATATTTACCATCTTACTGACAGAACTCTGACCTGACCAGCACTGGTGGCTATGATGCGATCATTCAGTATCTCAATGATGGCAAGAGGACGTGCAAGGAGGTGGAGGAGTTCATGAAAGCGAGGTAATACCATGTTCTACAGTATGTAAGCATATATGTGTGTAAGTTCTGATCTTATCCAGGTCATCAAGACTGTACACCAGCTCTGAATCGTCAGCTATGTGTGGTAGTTTTTATCATGCATTTACTAGGCAGCAAGACAGGTTACGGCTAGAGATACAAGCAGGGTGGTAAAGTTCAGTTTGTAGGCCTCTGTGGCTGTCTTGGTTTTGATCACAATCACGGTGAACTTTATTCGTGCAGCAGTATTTAGAATAGGTGATATCAAAAACAGTTACTTGTTTTTTCAGTGATTGACAAAGTAAGTGAGCAAAAGTCAGATAGTAGGACGTTGCACGATTTAGTAGTGATAGAGACAGGAGTGGAGTGAGATATAGATATAGTCAGTTGATATGGAGCAATTAAGGAAAGCAATGCCAAAGGGTTAAACATTTCTATGTGAGGAGGAAGTTGTTCACGAGTATCACATGAGGGAACACATTGTTGAAGGGCCAGTTTAAAGATGAGGGGTTTGAGCTTCCCATTACAGAACATTAATAAAGAATATAGTACAAAGAAATGATCAACAGCTGGTTCTGGTGTTTTAAAATCTGTCCTAACTAAATATGTAATGACAGTCCTAAAAGCCAGGAAACATTCTCATTACCTTTAAAGGCTCAAAGACATTCTTTGAAAACGTCAAAGTATAGACGTCAGAGTTTTTCTACCTTTATAATGCAATCTACTGGTAGACCAGCATTTATTCCTGCACACTATTGTTGCATCATAGAAGAATTACAGCAATTAATTTAAATGGAAAAGTTGACTGTGTTACAGTACTGTAGCAGCCTCATTTTGATCTGTTCATACAAATGTTTTTGATTTCCTCCTTCCTCATCAGATTAGTTATCTGTCCTCCTTTCTCTCTCTCTCTCTCTCTCTCTCTCTCTCTCTCTCTCTCTCTCTCTCTCTTTCTCTTTTTATCTCTCTCTAACTCTACCTCTCTCTCTCTCTCTCTCTCTGTCTTTTTATCTCTCTCTAACTCTACCTCTCTCACTTTCTCTCTCTCCCTCTCTCTTTGTCTCTTGCATGGGGAACATACACTGCCAAAGCAAGTGTGCAAATAAAACACAAATTGAAGTATGATTAAACAATAACATAAAGTTAAATATTAAAAAAAACAGAGCTGTGCACTGTGGCAGTGTTACAAAGCCGAGACATATGACCAGTTGGTGTTTTGCTTAAAAATACAAATTAAAAATGTAACATTGCTAATTATGTAATATGATTTAATATATACAAATAACTGTAAACAACTTAAGAAAAAACGATTTTTATTGGTCACCTGTTGAACAAACTGTGAATTTTTTTCATCTTCAAACTTGAGAGAAAATGTCGGCATTGTGCGAGTCTTACACCAAAACAAGTCATGAAACAAACATCGTTTTGGAATCGGCCCTGATTGTCCCAGTCGTTACATCTCTAGTAAAACGAGTGTAAAGAGGATCTTTAGTTTTTATTTTGTGTCTTTGTTATGTTTGTTCAGTTATACACAGAGATAAGTAGTGCAGATGACCGGTGCGTTGATACACAGTTGTTCGGACAGCATTGTTCAGGCTGGTTTTGTGCTGATAGACGCTCTTCTCCAGTCACAACTGTCACGTTAGAGAAACACTAAAGACTAAACGAGACAACATTAAGATAAAGAAACGCACAAGGGAAACAAGCAACACCAGGGAAGAATGAGAACTTAAACAAGAATATATACTAAACCAAATAAGACCAAATCATGCCAACAGCAGCTCACATAACGTGCTGCTGTGTTTTGCACATTCACCTACTTCACACTGCAGATATGGATGCTTTTGGTCTTTGTTCATATCCTTTTTGCGTGTGTGAGGTAAGTGTTTCTAATAACCTGGTATAGGCGCTCTCTCTATCTGTCTCTCTCTGTCTCTCTCTCTCTCTCTCTCTCTGTTTAGTGTTTGAAGTGTGTCAGGCAACCCCTGAGTCAGAAAAGCATTTTATAGCATGTTGAACCAGAATTCAAGCAACTTTAAGGAATGTTTGTTGGCACGTTACATACTTCAGGAAAACACTGCACACGCACACACACACGCACGCACGCACGCACGCACACACACACACACACACACAAACACACATATAAGGTCAAAGTAGAACCCCTATTTCATCATAGTAAAACACACAGCTGTGAATATAGCGAATGAGGATATAACATGATAACATAACTGAAAGTATCCTCATGTTAGCATGTGAACTGTTTACAAGGGTTTCCAGAATATCGCAACAAACAGTTACAAAATCTAGTCTGGACACACGCTTGAAATATCATGTGGTTAAAAAAACAAGAAAACCAATTTATAAAGATCATTCACATATTTATGTGTGACATATGTGGATAAGAATGCAAATAAAGGAAATCTTTTGAATTCATAAAATGTGAATAACTTGGACAATGTGCACGATCTTTACTTGAGATTTACAGAGGGATTGTAAATGTAGCTTTGGACATGCTATTGCATTTATACCTATTCAAATAACAATATAGGCATTTACCAGATGTTGTTTTTGGTCAGTGGTGTTAAAATGCTTTCATGAATATGCACCAAGCAGCACACATATACTTGAACTGTTGCACAGAAAGCCCTTGTTGTGTTTTTCTTTAAACTGCACGATGTCAGCTGAGTATCTGTAAAGGCCCTGTTTACTTCCTGAATCTGAACACACAATACAATTAAGAGAAAGTGAGGTCAGTGTAACAAGAATGGCTCCCGTGTCTTGTCTTGTTCCACACACATAGGGTCTAGATTTTTATTGACAATGTAACTTCACTGATAATCGAGAAATGGTAAATGGACTTGTGCTTGTAAAACGCTTTTCTAATCTTCTGAATACTGGATAAGTGTTCATAGTCGATCAGTGCAGACCAGAATCCCGGCCCTATGTCATCTGTTTGAGAAGTTCTTTAAATTCCCTCATTTTAGAATCTGTTAGCAGTTTATACACATGCAATTGTTAGTTCAAATATTCAGTAATGTTGTAAACACATTAAACATTGAATGTTTTTTTTATGAATGTACAGAATTTGTCAGCGATCAGGACATATTATATACAGTATCTGTCATGATTTGGTCTTTGTTTAGTTGCAATTTGTATCTGGAGTTTAGATTTCTTGTTTTATTTCTCTTTTTCCCTAGTGTTGCTCGTTTCCCTGTGTGTTTGTTTCCTAGTGTGGATTGTTTAGTCTTTAGCGTTTTCTGTTTTATTTTGTATATTCTTGTTTCTGTGTTCTGTGTCTTAAGTGGTTCTTGATTTACTTTGTAGTTTGTCCTCAGTGTTTCTTGTGCTAATTCCTGTCTGTGTTTCCCCTGTGCTGATTTGCCCTGATTGTCCTCACCTGTGCCTTGTTAGTTTCACCTGTGTCTTTTGTCTCACCTGTGTTTGATTACCCTGTCTATTTAGTCTCTGTGTTTCTTCCCCTCTGTGTCCGTTCATTGTTTTGTCAAGCTTCGGTGTTGGATGTCTGTCGTGTTTCCTTGTGGCTACCTGTTTTTGGATTTTGTAAGTTTTGCCTTTTGCTTTTAGTTTAAATAAATCTTTTTGAGTAATCTGCAATTGGGTCCTCCTCCTCCTCATTCCAACCCGTGACAGTATCAGCTTCAGGTTCAGGTTCAGCTTCAGGGGACTTTATTTGCACCTGCAGGTAGATTTGTTTTGCAGCCTGCAAGATGATCATGACACACAGATTACAAAACAGATGTAACAATGAACAACACATTAGAGAGAAGGGAAACTATTAAAACAGACTAAAACATTATAAAGATAAAAGAGCTCAATGTTCCACCAATCAGAGCAGATGGGAGAGGGAAGTCTCAACCAATAATATCAGTCAAAAACACAGATAAATAATCTCTTCAGGCAGGGTAAAAAAAAAAAGGTTGTGGACATAAATAAAAAAAAGTGTATGTACAAATGTGGCTTCTATGATTACTTTGTTGGCATTCATCATGATGTTTGTACAGCAGCTTTGACGTATGGGTGACGCAAGAAGTTGTAGATATTAAAAAATCCATTACATGAATAAACTTCGATGTCATATAATAAACCGTAATGGCTCTTTATCAACACACATGCAGTTCATACCAGCAGTCTGTTTGTTTAGATCTGATGCTCTTTGTTATTTAGTATGTGAGTTTATGACATCTGTTTCTAAAAGTGTCCACTGGCTGATAGTGATGACTAACCCGTGTCCGTACATGTAAACTAGATCTACAGCATCTCTGATATCATGTAAATGAAATTGCTGTATCTAAGCTAAAGGCTTCCTTTGTTTGATCTTTGTGTCACAGACTCTTTTTGTTTCCTCCAGGGCGTCAATTGAAGAGAAGTACGCTAAAGATCTCCTGGGTTTGTCTAAGAAGGTGTGTGGACACAATGAGATGAAGTAAGTGATCTCTGTGCTGAGATGTGGTTTTTTTTCTTTTTTCTTTTGTGAACAGATCTTTATAAAGTCTGTCTTTGCAGCGGTGACGTGATGGGGCCCTTAACCTCAACTAAGTGCTTAAGTCCGTGTCGCAGCCGCAGCTATGGGTTCGAATCAACACTCTGCCCTTTTCTGCATGTCATCCGCCACTCTCCCCATCTAACATTTCCTGTCTCTCTTAAGCTATACTAACCAATAAAAAGGAAATATGCCCCCCACCCCAAAAAAAAGAAGTGGCATGATGACTATTTTCATTTACGTGCAACACAAAAAGAGAGGGCAAGCGACAATCACAGCCTCGTCATCGAGCATCGGAAAACGTGTAACAGTTTGAAAGCAGAAATGAAGATTGCATTATTTTGTGTTTCTTCATGCTGATGTTGTAGTCTGTCAGGTTTTATGTACTAGTGTAGACCTGGTGTTTCTGTATCAGCAACACTAGTTCCCATTCTGTCTGTGGTTACACTCAGTGCAACTACACTGCTGCTGCTTCTGTTTAGAGCTGTTGATTATGTGGGAAGAGGAAGGAAGACTAACGGGGGAGGGGGACAGAGAAGAGTACTCACTTCATATAGATATGAGCAAAATCATTAACTTTGAGACAATTCTAGTAAAATTCAAAACAATATTAATACCTGTTTCGATACTTTGGCATCAGAAAGTCAGAGTAACTCAATCGTTGGTGATTTCTTGTTTTTTAATCACCAGAATATGCAGGCTCACTTCTGCACATTGTCTTCATTGCAACGTTTTGGTACCAAAAAGTGGATTTAATTTAAGACTTATTGTCCCTGTTGATTTTCATGATAACAAAAAGGTCATCAGACATATTCAGTCCTCACTTTAGATACACACACGTGAATTCAAACAGGAAGATACAAAATCAAAGTTTAAACAGTTACCGGTACATATGTGAATTTTATGTTGGATTAAGAAGGTTTGAAGAAGTCTTGAAGTAGACTCCATGGTGGGAAACCTGGCTTTTAGTCCAACAAGAATGTTAGGTGCATTTAAAATATTTGGATTTCTAATTTTTGAAAACGTGTTGCATTACATGCCGGCAGACTTTTCACTACCTACTGAATATTTGTATGTTTGCATTCTGTTATGTTGCTCAGCACATAACTGCTGCCTCGTGCCGCTCATAAGAACATCGCTCCTTAGTGGTCAAAAACTTCACAGTAAAACTTTCATATCCTCTTCATGTGGTGTCATGGAAATATATAGATCTAATGGATGTTTTGAAGTTCAGTCAACTAATGCAGAGTTTGTAATCTTCATTTCCTTTTCTTTAAAGCACCTTAAAAAGATCTCTGGATGTTTTCAAATTACGTAAGTGCCTGAAATGTTTACTGTCATTGAACTGTTATATCGTTTGTGTTCCAGTTTATTCTTCTGTGTAGCTCAGACAATAAATCAGGTTTTTAACCCTTGCAGAGACTGAACACGTGAGTCTGTCACACCTTCAGCTGGCTCAGAGCATGAGGGACGAGGCCAAGAAACTGGAAGACTTCAGAGAAAAACAGAAAGAAGCCAGAAAGAAGGTTGTCGGTTTGATCCTGCAGCACTTTGAGGCTGCTATGTAGCAGCCCCTTTGGAACAAATGTTTGGTTTCTGACTAAAGACTCTGCATGTTATTCCAGATTGAACAGCAGATGGACGCTTTCCACAAACAGAAGTCCTCTCAGTTCAAGAAGACAATGGATGTGAGTACAAAATAAAAACAGGTCTGAAGTTCAGAGTTAATCATTATGGACTCTTAATAGAATAATCTTTAGTTCAAGGACTCTTTCAAAAATGAGAGAAGCTGAGCTGGTTAGCCTTTGGAAACGTGCAGAAGTAATGAGTCATTTTCCTGACAAGCTAAAAACACAATACTTGTTGTGTTTTATTTAAATGTGTAACATTTGTTTTTAAAACTGTTGTAATGCTAGATTTAAGATAAGAGAAAACCAGAAGTAGTTCATTAAAGTGGTCCTGACAGATTCTAATGTGAGTCATGTCAGAGGGGTTTCAGTTGTGATGTGAAAACAGTGAAAATGCTTATCCCTTCTCTGCTCTTCCTCTTTGGTGGGGGAAGTTCAGTTGGCCAGTCTGGGAAGCGAACCACAGGGCAACATTTAGTATCATTAATTTTTTTTAAAGAAGAAGTGCTTGTCATGCTCTATACAAAGGATTTAAAGTGGATTGATTTTATCCTGACTTTGTCCCCAGACAAAGAAGACGTACGAGCAGAAGTGCCGAGATAAAGAAGAAGCAGATCAGAACGTGAACCGAAACACCAACACCAACAACACAAAGCACATAGAGAAGGTAAAATAATAACAGTGGAGCACGATTTATAGTGTGAACAAAGCGTGGATCACGACCTTTGGTTCTGCAAAAAGGTCATGCTTTGAGCTCATTTCTGTCCATACTTGTGTATGAATGTGTCAGTCGTCCTCTAAAGTTGTATGTCAGACATTTGTCCAACAAAACAATTTCATGATGTTGTCGCTTTCTTCCAGAAGATTTGAACCCCTGTATCTTTTACCCCAAAAAAGAACACTGCATCGGAAGTGTTGATTTCAATATGCATTACGGCCTCTCGTCAAATACAAGGCAGTGTTCAAATTGTGTTCCCCCCGATCATCTTAAGTTTACATACACAGAGATGCCAGCTTAGAAATACTAATCTGATCTTTTCAGCTGTAATTTTCTTCATTTAGTGCTAATCTGTTCTTGTTCATCGTCTTTCAGCTCTACTCAAAAGCACAACAAGCAAAACAGAATGCAGAAGAAGCAGGTACATATTCTAAAATACAACCTGTCATATACATCTTTACAATGTCCTGTTTGTTTCATTTTGAGCCGTGGCCTTAAACTGGACTATGGCTGCGTTCAAACTGCAGCTAAAAGGGACCTGAATCCGACTTTTTTCTGCCCCTATGTGACTCATAATTGATTTTTTTAATGACAGTGTGAAGAGCACAAGTCACAGGGAATCTGATCTTATCAAATCAGATTTGGGCTACTGTCATATGTGGACTCCCACAGGAGTAAATTTCTAGGGCCAAGGTTTGAATGGACATTTCTTAAGAGCAGTTTGATGAATTGCAATTGAACTGAACACATACATTCACAGAAAGGATACCTTAAAATAGTTGAAAAAAGTTGAAATCTTCCAGCACTTTGATTTAAAACCAAATGCTAGCTAAACTAATAACATTAGCATAAGCATCCTTTGAAGCATGTTAGCACACCTGCATTAAGTTTGAGCTCAAACACAGCAGTACAGTCTCATAGAGATGCGTGCATGGGTATGAACAAGACTGGTAAAACAACTATGTAGCACCTGAGACTGGCCTGGTTAGTAGCCCACAGTGTGTTTTATGATCAGTTAAGACTCTTTTTAACTGATCTATCTCGACCGTTAGACAGGTTATACCACCAGAATGTGACGACACTGGGAAAGGTCAGAGATGATTGGTTGAAGGAACACATCAAGGCCTGTGAGGTAAAACTTTAAGAGACTCAAAACTCCAAAAGTTCCAAACCAACATACATTTAATCCCCCTCTCCTCTCCCCCCTCTACAGATGTTTGAAAAACAGGCAATGGAGCGCATTAACTTTCTTAGGAACACGGTTTGGACTCACCTCAACCAGCTTTCCCTGCAGTGTGTGTCCAGTGACGAGGTAAGGTCTACATTTGCAGTAATATAAAGCTGCTATAATCAATATTCTTCTATAAACAAAGGATGTGCAATGTGAAAAAGGAAAAAACCCAAGCGGCAACCTCCAGCATTAAAAAGGGAAGCCAATGCAGAAGTGCAAAAAGGCTGCAATTCCTCGAGTGACCACTTGAGGCTGGCTACAAAAAGTCAAGGAATCTCTATTAGAGCCAATAACAAAGTGGCCACTAATATACAGGTTAATAGCCCAATACAAAAAACATTTGTGGTTTCCTTTGCTCATTTCCTTATTGGTAACAACTGTACAGGGGGTAGTCTTTTTTTTATAACTCATGCGTTTTGATTATAACGATAGGAGTTTTGCATACATTTGCATAATTTAGTGTTGGCGCCATTGACTAACAGCTGGGCGTGTTGTAGCGGTTTGCCAGAAGGCTAAAGACTGGCTTCAACTCTTCTGCTTTGTCTGATACTTTATTGACCAAAAGTTTTATGGCAGCTCTATGTGGATTATTTCTGCCTTTCAGCTTATTGTTTTCTGTTCACGTGCTGTTCTCATTTACCTCTCAGTAGGTGTTTTTTTGAACTGTACCTTCTCATATAGCATTCGGACACAGTTTGCTGCTCACTGGTGAGCATTGTGGAGCATTCAGCAATAAAAAAAAACCTGATTGTGATGCAGTCAGGAGAAACCAAAAACAGAAAGTAGAGCCAAATGTTGGACTTACATTCATGAGCTGAGTCTTTCAATGAAGGATGATATTTCTCAGTTTCTGCTCGATGTATGAATAGATATCTACTTGTTCACATACTTACTATGTGAAAAAAAATCATTCAGGATTTTAGTGATCTGCTAACTAAGAATAGCATACCTATAAAGATATGGCTATATTAAACTCTGACCTTGATTTAACCGTCTCTCTTTTTTTAACTTTGTGTGTACATAGCTGTATGAGGAAGTGAGGAAGTCACTGGAACAGTGTGATGTTCAGGAGGACATTGAACACTTTGTAAACCTCAGGCGGACCGGTGACAAACCACCAAGTAGGAATCCAGGCATACTCATTAACAAAATTAACTATTAACCAGAGCAAGGTTATAATAACACACACAACAAACAGACAACATAACTTGAACGCTATCTGTCTTCTGTTAAAACAGCTCCAGTTGTGTATGAGAATTTCTACAGCAGTCAGAGAACCTCAGTCGGAGCTCCGCCGCCTCGAATGCCTCCACCAATCATCAGGTAAACAAAAAGAGAGGGACTCTAGGAGAAGCTGTCACCTGCCTGTTTATCCATCTGCCGGTCAAAATGTCAGCCACGTGTTTGGTACATATTTTGCCTCTAACTGGCTGTACTGTTATTGTGTTCCTTGTTCTTTGAATTGCAGGCGGGGGCCATTACCTGATCCAGCAAACAACAGTAGGGGTATGTTTTAGTTTTTTACTTGTGTGTGTTGTTTTATTTATGTGTATATTCAGTGTTTTCAGTGTGGGCATTAGAGCTTGTGGTTTTATCATCAACTCCATAACTGCTGCACACTTCTGCCTTTCATACTAAACCACTATTGTTTCCTTTGATTTCAGATAATAATATCTACTCCACAGTGCAGGACGAGGGGTACAGTGTTATCCAGTACTAACACACACAGATCAGCTGGTGGAGTCATTGTAGTCCCTGTGCAGTGCTTGAGCTTTGTTATAGACATAAAGGACACACACGTCTCATCACTTCCTCATTTGTGATTTCCTGTAAAGATACCAGATGGAAATGAGTGTCATTATTGCGTACATTCGCCTTTAAGTTGAGGTCAGGCTGTTTTTTTCCCCCAACATTTCGATGTAAGTGACATTCTGTGACATTCTGTGAAAAAAAGCAAAGAAGCAAACAACAGTTAAAACAATTTAAAGGTGCACTTTTGTAGATTTGGTAGTGAAATTTGAAAGTTGGCGAAGTGAAACAATTGTATTCTGTATTTTCTGAACTAAATACACAAACTTTATTCAAAGGAAAAGATGGGTCCCTGGAAACTGTTTGGATCTAAAAAGCTACCAGGAGAGTTACAGTTTCATTGTTGCGGACCCCCCACCATAACTTCTTCAGAGCATTTTATCTTCAAACATTTTCCTCTGAGGACAGTTTGTGTATAGAGTTATGAACATATACCTCAGAATCTGTACACTTCTCCAACTTTGACATTTCTCTACCAAAACTACAAAATGCACCTTTAATTACTGAATATATATAAAACATAGTTTTTTTTCATGTCCAGATTTATTCGATATTTATAACCCTCATACCAGTATTTATATTGTGCGAGGCCTATTCTTCTACATACGTGCTTCTGAATGTATCTTCTGTTGTGTATGCTTTATGAAGCAACTCTTTTTTTATACTTTGAATTAAACATAAAAGGTTGTGCTGTCCTTTCCTCTTAAATGTGAGAGAAGCATGTCAGCTAACAGGAAAGATGTGGTTGAATGTGACAGACACATGACACACTTTGTAAAAGTCCTGTTTGTTGTCTTTCAGCATGCATCCTGCAACATGTACATTTTGCCATGTAGCATTGTTATCTATTGTAAGAAAATGAGTACGATTAGATTCTGTGCTCCAGGTCGACCTTGAAGTCATTGAATTGCTTATAGTTGATGATGTCACAGGTTGTTGTTATTGTTTGGAGGACTTGAGAACTACTGTTAAACTTTGCACTTTCATTTTGCTGTATCTATGTTAAGAGCACAATAATGCGTAGACATTTCTGAAAAATGTGACTTATTTTGAAACTGCAGGAAGGAAGAGGGATTAAACAGCATTTCTCTGTGCAACTGACCTGGTGTTGGTTTTGTACTAATAAATTGACTGTTTCTCCATTTTCTCTTTCTCTTCTTATTTCTTTGATAATTCCTAACGGATCAAATGTCAAACACAAGATCATTTTAATGTGAGACTTGCCCTCATCTGGCATCTGCTAGAAGTTACAGACGTTTGAGAAGTTATAGAGGGCATAATAAATACTCAATGAAAACAAATGTCGATTTCAAGTCCAATTTCTTACTACATAATACATACACTCCTGAACATTTCTTACGATTTCAGGACAGCCTGCCCATAAAATTCCTGAGTTGTCCTGAGTTGTTTGTTCACACATTTCAATCATAGTGTGAACAAAGGAGGTCTCAGGATGCAAGAAATAAAAAGGGCGCATTGGAAATCTAAGATTGGAGGTGAAGCGACAGTCTGACACTATAATGACTGTTTGTGCCTTTGTATTAATGCTGTGTGTTTGGACTTCAGAGTCATTGAATGAGAGGAAAAGAGCAAACTGTCCAGCAGAAAAGAGACTGAAGCTGCTATATTATGTGTACACTAATCGCACAGGTGCCATGATGTAAGAGTTAACAGCCCTCCCGCTCGCTCACGATACAGTTTCCTAAATGTTTTCTGAAATGTTACTGTTCACACATCAGGAGGAAATATTTACTGTGACTTTGCGTGCAAAATTCTACTCGGGGGGGGGGGGGGGGGGGGGGGGGTTAAAAAATGTGGCCGTTTGCTTTCACACTGTGGCTCAGCCTAAAAGTAGTAGTTTTCAGCATGTGTGAAAAAACATTACACTTTGCAACATTTCTAGATATGGAATATATTACTTCCATAATGATAACCACAGCACAATGATAAAAATGTATGCACTTTTATTCACTTTTGACAGCATAGTTTTCTCTTAATGTGTTTTCTCCTCTCAGATTTCAGCATGTACTTTCAACATTACATATGATACAGTCCTCCTCAATGTGAGTTAGAGTTCTTGATAACGATCAGTTCACCTTAGTCTGCTGAGGATGTCCATCCTGCAAATCAGAGCAAGAGAAGAGGAAGCACTTTAGTCCCCAGGACTACGGGATGCAGAGGTCTGAGGATTGTGTGAGGAAAAAAAAAAAGAAAAGTACTGGTCTGCAGGTTCTTCAGTGGCAGTCAGATTCTTTTGTGGTCCTATATCACACAGAGTGCTCTGATTGGATCAGATCCAGGATCAGCTGGATGGTCCTTTCACCTTAAACAGATGGAAACAGATGGGTTCAATTATTTTCTCCTGTGATTTATATATGCAGACTTGTTATATTACGTGTAATTAAGGAATCCTTAAGTATTCCATCAGTTAGCTACAGACAAATGGGTCATAAGGCTTGACAATGTAGACGTGAGTTTATTCATTTAATTTGGTCAAAATGACGAACGATTTAGGGAAGATTTGTGCTATTATAACTACAATTCCACATTTCACTTTTCATTTGACATTTTGAATCCACTGGTAGCCGGACATTGGTCCTCTTTAGACAGCAAATGAAGGTCCTTCAATTCGTTTAACCAGATTATTCTAGATTTGCAGCACAACTATGGCCATGTTAACCCACATATTGATCTTTTTTCTTTTTATTTGATGCAGCCTACTCTGAAGTAAATGCTGTTTCTTTGGATTAGAAAGCTTCAGTTTACCTTCCAGATTCATCCTGGGGTTCTCCAACTTCTTTTCAAGCAAAGTGTCCATTAACTGTCTCAGTTGTTTGAAGATGACACCAATCCGTACGGGAGCCTTTAAGGGTCAACCACATAGATCAAATTAGAAAAGAAAAAGAAAAACATGAACAGAGAATTACTTTGGTTGGACCAGAAGTTTAACTTGCAAGAACACAACTGCTGTTGCTTCTGACCTGGAAGTGAATCCATCCGTCTAGTGTGATGAGCCTCTCTCTGTGCAGAATGTCGATGTCGCCTCCAAACAGCAGCAAGGGAAAAGGAGGAATCAGGGTGGTGTCCCGCAGGTAGATCTTAGTGTACTTCACCTGTAGAAAAAACACTTTTTTGGTTTGTTTTTTGGACGAACATAACTAGCAGAGAAGCAGATAAACACACACACACATTCTTCACCCTTACCTTCTCCTGGTACAGAAGCCAGCCGTGGGTCTGCAGGTTGCGGTTCACTGACGAGGGGTGGACCTGAGCTTTCCCCTGCGGTGTCTCCACCGTACAGACCACACGCTCCAGAACGTCCACAGACGGGGTGCACAAGACCCGGCCCACGCTGTCGTACAGCCCTGCCGTCAGCACTGCGTTCAGGACGGAGATCTGCTGCCTTGACAACTTGGGAGCCTGTGGCTTGGAGCGAGAGGAGGAGGAGGAGCGAGATGACCAGAAACCCACCTGCTCCATCATCCTCATCAGCTCGTGCTTCACATCCTGGAGAAAAGATGGTTTGTTGTCGTGTCAAACAAAAAAGGGTCAAACAGGCAGTGGAAGAGAACATTTTTTAAGCATTTAACAGAGAATCCTGTTACCTCTATTGTAATGAGAGCTGTACGGTTGAGGAAGTGTTTCCTACAGTAGGACACTTCTGTTCTGTCAATCTGTGAGTTCTTCCACCTAACAGGAGGAAAGAAAAAAGGGCATTAGAAAGTGAAGACAAACACTGACATATTAGGAATCATAATTAGTTTTAAAGACGATCTTTTAGGCCTTTATTTGATTGGTCAGCTGGATGGAGAGATTGGAAATATGGGGCGAGAGAATGGAGAATGGCATGCACTTAATAGTGTCAGGACGGGAGTCGGTCCTGTGACCATTGCAATATTTAATCCAGATTTGGGCTTCTAAAAAATCCAAAATATGCTCCTTTATGAAAACAAAAACAAAAGCTGTGATGAAAGCCTTTACCCTAGATATGCATTGTATATCGTCAGGTGATCCGAGTTTGCGACAGCCAGAGCAGCTTTGGCCAGGTTGGCTTCGTCCTTCCTGTTCATCGGTGTGGAGAAAGGAGACTTCTCATTGATGGCTGCAGCAATGGTTGCCTGGAACAAAAGTCTTTTTATTCATGGAGAGTAATGAACCTATTAGTTATAAAAAATATATAACTTGGAGTAAAAGAGAAACAGCAGTAATAATAACAAATATAGCCCAGGAAACATTCTCACACGGTTTCTGAGAATTGTAGTGACAAAAGTGTTTGTTTTGAGAATACTGAGGCGGTGAGACTCACTATGGGCTCCAGGCAGCCAAGGATGGCGCCATAGATGAGCATCTTGCCGATCTTCACATTTACAGGTAGACTGGCCAGGTGGTGTCCCAGGGGAGTCAGGGTGTGATCGTTGGGGTGACACGCTCCGATCTTCCTCAGCAGGTTGACGGCGTTGCTGACAGACTGAGGCAGAGGAGGATCCAGGGCCCGGCTCAGGAAGTCCTCTGGGGATCCATACTGACATTTCTACATGAGGTGAGGGGAGACGATCAGGGTGGGGGGTTGAATCAAACCTCTAACAGAGGCTTTAGTAGTTTAGTAGTAGAAGGTCAACATTTTGCTGTTGTGTAAATCTTTACTCTGCATGAGTGCGTCTAGTGTGAATACCATAATATGAAGGCAGAGCTCCTCCAGTGGGACCCTCAGTATCTCTGGGATGGAGTAATCCATGAAGGCATTAAACCTGAGGACACGGGGTAAATCAAGAGCTGAACAGATCAGATTGAACTAAACCAGGAATAATGCATTCGTTTGTTTGATCATCAGATGGGTATCAATGCTCTCTGTACCTGTATTTTGGGTAAAGTCTGAAGCAGAAGCCGTTTTTCACTCGTCCCGCTCTGCCCTGCCTCTGGAGGGCGCTGGCTTTGGAAACAAAAGTCTCCACCAGAGAACTCATCTGGCTGCTCTCGTGGTACCTGAACAACACATGAGGAATAAGTCGTCTCCCTACAAGTAATTTGACTAATGACATCAACAACTACTGGACGGACGGCTGTGAAACTTGGTAGAGTTGATGTATCACAATGATTTGGATCATCCTCAGACTTTAACTGTAGCACCACCATGAGGATGGAGTGACTTTTTAAGAGAGATAGGTAGGTATTATCTAGCACAACAATCAGGTCAAAAGTGCAGTTTGTCCAGCAAATGTTGTCATGCTAACCCGCTGAACAAGCTGATCAATAAATTAGACATTATACCTGCTGAACATCATCAAGTTAGCATTTCTATAATGAACATTTAAGCATGCTGATGTTAGCGTTTAGCATTGTCATGCCTATAGACAGCCTAAAGCTTTTTCTTTTTTTCTTTTTTTTAAGTATCCGACAATTGAATACATTTCAGGACTAAAGTCATGAACAAGATCTAGTAGTCAATCTATGAGAGAAGAAGTCTGTTTTTTTATTACTTTAATATAGATAATAAATCAACAACAGTATGAATAGCAATAGATTCCTGGTCAAATTTGTGATCCCTTACTTGTTTTCTTTCGTCTTTCCCGTGTCAATCACAAACACAACGTCAGGAATAGTCACACCTGTCTCAGCAATGTTGGTCGACAAGACGATCTAAAAGAGATTGAAAGATCCAAAGCAACGTATTTGGCCGGTTGCATCTTTTTATTTTAATAGAGTCAAAATCTTATTCTCTTCCTAACACAGGCAAAAAAATTAGATGAATTGTGAGATAGTTTTATACAGCATTAAAATGATCAAATAACTTATATTGAATCATCAACCTCGACTGTTTTCTTTTCTTAGTTTTCAGTGCTTAGACCACACATTCTTTGAAGTACCTTTCTGACTCCAGCAGGTGGCACTGTAAAGGCAGCAGACTGGTCCTTCGAAGACAGAGTCGAGTGGAGAGCAACAATTCTGTACCTGACAGAGGACAAATAAAAAAAGAAATTAAAAGTTTCTGTGTCTCACCATTTGTCCTGTTTTCAGGGGTATACATTGGCTTACATTTAATTACTTGTGTTTGTGTAAGTCACCTGTTTTTGTCCTTGAACCTCTTGTCTGAAGTGAGCAGGTCAAAGAGCTGCTGAATGTGGGCCAGACCCGGGAGAAACACAAGGACGGCTCCTTCCAATTTCACAAATTGTGGGGATTTGTCTGTCCGAAAAGACAAAAGTAGAAATGTAAAGCACACACACAACAAGACCTAAACATGTACATATGTATATCGTTGCGTTTTTTTTTACCTAGGTAGTCAATGAGGTCCACCAGTAAGTCCATGTTGATCTTATTGGGGTTCATGTGCTGCAGCACATGCCGAGTTCTGCTGCTAAAGTGGTCCAGATCTGGACCCAGGTCCCAGCCTGAAGAAGAGTCTCTCACAATAACTTCCTGGAACAGAAAGAAGTGTGTTACATACACATTTTTTTTATGCATAAAAAAAACTATTACAACATATTCACACTGCAGAAAGCCAAGCTTACCTGGTGCTGAAATGTCTTTCCACCTTTTTGTGTGAAGGAGATGCTGACCTCCTCTTCATCTTCTAGAATTTTCTGGCTGTACTCTGAGTCTTTTTCCAGGACGTAGCCAATCTCCTCCACGATGTCCTCTAAGTGCGACACCTAGAATCAAAACCACAGCAGCTGATTCTCCTGCTTCGTCCTAGTCATGAACATTTTAGGTTTTCATTCAAAATATGAATAGATGTAGTTCAATTGGAGTAGATTCTCTTACATCTACTGGGAAAGTCCGGCCAGGGACGGTGATCACGGGGCAGCGGTTGAAGTAGTTGGAGAACTTGTCACAGTCCACTGTAGCGCTCATAAGGATCAGCTGCAGGTCGGATCTCCTCATAACAACATCTTTTAGGATGGTTAACAGAAAGTCTGACTGCACACTGCGCTCATGGACCTGAAAAAGATGAAGGTGTGAATGTCAGGGAAGATGATGGAAGTTAAATATTACAGATAGCAATTGATTAAAAAACAGTGTGTGGGTTACTAGATCTAAAAAAAAAAAAAGGTACTTCTTTTTTTTGATGACAAAAAAACGTCTCATACATCATGAATCTGAAGGTTAGCAAGTAAACTGGCATCACACAGGGTTTCATTACATTTAGAATCTGCAGTTCCTGTGTTGGATGCAGAACTGTGCGGGTACCTCGTCTACTATGATGTGTGTGAGGGAGCTGAGGTGTCTGTCATGCTGTAGTTTCCTAAGCAGAACTCCAGTTGTACAGTACAGCAGACGGGTCCACTCCCCAGACTGATTCTCCATACGAATCTGGTATCCACATGGCGACGACTGAAAACAAGATTGAATCACAAAACATGAGGATTAACACATAATATCAGCCTACATGATCATTTATACAAAAACGAAGCACATGGTTATATATTAAATTAAAAGATTCTCTGTAAAAATGTGCTTTCACCTTCGATCCCGGTCCGTCCTCACACCCCAGCTCCTGGCTGACTCTGCAGGCCAGGCTCATGGCAGAGATCCTGCGCGGCTGTGTCACAACAATGTTGCACGGTTTCGCCTCTTTGCCTCCTGTTAACAGCTCCTCCAGGAGGAACTGAGGAATCTGAGTGCTCTTTCCGCTGCCCGTCTCACCTGCCACTACCACCACAGGGTGGCGCTGCAGAGCCTCCAGGACCCGGTGCCGGTGTTGGAAGACTGGAAGCCTCTCTCGCTCTGCCTTAAAAGGTAAAAAAGGAACTCAATGACTTTTGTGCAGTTTTCATCTTTAATAACAAATCGTTTTCATCATGGTAGGTTTGATTTAACTTAAGTGTATTTACCTGCAGTTTTTGAGCCAGTGAGGACTTCTTCAGCTTCTTCAAGAGCTCTCTGGATGCCTCAAGTGCTCCTTCCCTCCTCCCTCCTCTTTTCTCACTCTTGTCCTCCTGTTCCTCTCCTCCCTCCCCCATATCAAGACCAGCCAGGTTTTCCCAGGACTCCTCAGGCTCTTCGTCCATGGCACTGCCCTGTGCCTGCTGGCCAGTGGATGCAGACCCCTGCCCTTGGTTCTGGCTCTGCTGCTGTTTGAGTCTAGTCAGAAGTCTGGAGATGAACTGGTCTCTGGGTTTGTTGGCAGCAGTGCGGCTCTCTTCCTGCTGCTGCTGCTCGCTGTCTCTCCACTCAAGCCACACGTCTCTGTAGGTGGGTGGGAGGAGCTGGTGCACTGACTGAGAGGTGAAAATTGAGAGGGATGTGTGAGGGAATTATCAGAGAATATAAATGTGCAGTCAAGCTCGGAGCACATGTATTACCTGTCCTTTAATCAGAGTGTAGAGGGCCAGAGTTGCTGCTAGGTGTTGAGCCTGCATGCTGTCCTCAGTCAGGATTGTTGGACAGACTTCAAGAACATCATCTGGCCTCTGAACTCGCACCCTGATGGACGCAGAGGCATCAAATATGTCCGAATTTAGTCACAAGTCAACATTACAACAGGGCTTTAATCTTAATAATAAAAAGTAATATAACAGATAAATTATAAGTGCTAGGTTGTGAAATACAATACATATCAATACAGTATAGGTTAAAGGTTGTAGGTTCCTCAGGGTTACATTTTCGGCCTGGCGCTTTTTTCGGCAGATAGCTGCTCATGAGTCTGGTTTTGCCTAAGATTTCTGCCTCTTAAAGGGAAGCTTTTTCTTAACTGCTAAATGCTAAATGTTGCTAAGTGCTTTTATGAAAATACAGGTAAAAGTAAATTAAAGAGACCCCTGACTCCTGCAGCATTGATGTGAATTTACAGTTAGTCTTTGTAAACAGAAAAAAAAAGAGCAGAGAAACACGCAAACACACTTACTTGCTCCTCCAGTATCTACCAGCAGCGACCTTGTGAAAGGCGGGTGCTGGACTCTTGGGCAGGTTTTTTCGGACCCAGTCTATGAGAAACTGTTTGGGGGACTTTCCAGTCCAGCTGCGAGCCGTGTAGTCGAAGTTACGAATGTCTTTTGGTTCATTCTTTTTCACAACTGCAAAGGGGAAAATGACAAAACAATGAGCAAAACGTGTAAATCCCTACGTTTCATCACAAGTGGATGTCATATACAGCGTGTATTACAGTACTATAAAGTATATTTAGCTTGGATTGTAGCATTACTATTTAAAGGTACAGTGTGTTATTTTTATGTTCAATAAATCACTTAAAAGCGCTTAAAGCATGTTTTGGTTTAAACATTTTGAACTTTTTTTATTCATGGAATGAATGAATTTAACTTTAACTGAATAATGTTTCTCTGTCAGACGAACCTTTCTCTGCAGGAGGAGCCTTCTCAGCTTGTTCAAACAGGCTCAAGCTCAGGTCCCCTTTGTCTTCACTCACACGAGGTGTTTTTTTCTCCTTTTGAGGCGCGTCTACCACTTTTAAAGCTGGATTGAACATAGGGTGGGACTCCATTTGCTTCATTTCTACAATGAGAAAATACATTTGTTCTCAATTACATGAAAAAGAATGAGCCTTAATGAATTATTGAATCTCTACATCTAGTAGTGATGAGTAGACACTTACCTTGCTGTATGACGCGGATTCTGTCCTGTGCCATCCTCTGGCCCTGCTTGTCGCTTTTTGACTTTGAAGTAGCTGCCATTTCTTTGGTGTCATACAGTTGAGCAGTAAGGATCAAATACCTGTCATTCTACATGGGAAGAAAATGAAAGAGCAGACCGCTACTTCAGTATAAGACTTAAGAAATGAAGTGAATGTTGCTTATGGATCCTTTCTATCATTATGTAAGAATCTGTCAGTTTTCATCAACCGTAGGTGTACTCACTGGATCAAACTTTTCATCTAATTCAGGATTGCGTGCAGCCTTCCTCCCTCCTACTTCTTCCTCCTCCTGCTCCTCTTCTTCATCACTGCTCATCTCTGCATACCTTAAAATCCAGTCCTTCATACTGGCAGCTTCATCCTTTTCTGTGGTCTGAGAAAGAACACACTTACTAGGTTTAATTGAGTGAAAAAAATGTACAACTCTCTCGCCATCTGACGTTTACATGGACACACATACCTTGGTTGTCTCTTTGCGGGTGTTGATAGGTGCTATGGGGCTTTGTGCTGCAGGTTTCTGTTGAGCCGGAGGCTGATACTTGGGCCTGCTCTTCTGATTCTCCTCCTGCATCTGCTGGCTAAAACCCTCAGGCAGCTCCTCTGTTTTACGTAGAATACATTTGAGGAGTCACAGTTTTGACAGTCCAGTATCCTCGAGAGCTTTATGAGAATGTCACACTTTATAAATGCATGCTGATGTTTTGTTACCGTCTTTGAGGTTGAGGCAGAGCCAGTCGAGAGCAGAGTGGAGATCCCCTCCGTACAGCACACTACTCTTCATCGCCTCTTCGATGTGTTCTCTCTTAAAGTTGAACCTCTGCAGAGCTGTGTACAGGTCCTGAAGGCACACACAAGACAACATTAATCTGAATGCAACCTTGAGTCATGGACACTCATATTAATGTGTATTAACATGAAGAGTCAGGGATGATTTTGTATTTACCAGCAATTTTTTGCTCGTTAGTCTGCCTGATATTGGCCCTTTGTCTCCATTCTCCTCTCTGAAGTCATTGATCAGTTTGATGATCTTCTTCTCCAGGTCAGCTTGGATAGCAACCTGTGTGATAAAGTCAAATCACATTTATTTCAGCATGAAACGTTGCAAGCGGCTAGTCAACAACAGGTCACATCTGCAACATTTACTTGGCATGTAGAGACACAAGTTATTGAAGTAAAGACTTACTTTGAGTATAGATTTGTCTGACACTCCACTTGTGTCAACCTGGGAAGTGTTGGCTAGACTGTAGGTCTTTGGAGCTAGGGGAAGAAAAAAAGGTAATGATGACAGTGAAGAACAACATATGTTAATGACAACAAAGATTTCATGTTCATCCTATGTGATGGGTGATGTCTTCTAATATTTGATGAGTTTAGTATAACGTCAGAGATATGTAAACATACACTCTGAAGGTGATCGGAAAACACTCCGCTTTACGGTGTCATGAAATCAAACTAGGAAAGAGATGACAGTACTATATGTTCAGAGGTGCTGCTTGTCAACAGGCAAGGCAGGCAACTGCTTGGGGCTCCAGACCAGTAGGGGGGCCCCTGAGGGCTGACAAACTCTAAACCAAAGCGGTGGCCCAAAATGTGCAAATTTTGCAATGACCTCCCTTCTGACAGCACTCACTCTCCTCGCCCTGCTAAGCATTGCACCCATTATTGCTGTGAAAACCAGGGTTTGTCAATAAAGAAAAATGAAGAGGAATTATCCGTCTACAGGAGAGAGAAAAAAGAGGAAGCACATTGGGACACTGGCAGACATGATGGTGATGAACGCCAGTTGGTGGGTCCCCAAATTAATGTTTGCCTAGGGCCCCAACAGACTCTAGAATCGCCCCTGTATATGTTGATATGTTACATAAAAGCTTGGGAGGGTTGATTCAGGTTTTGCAGTAAAATAGGCTCAACCGTTTTGAAAGGTAACACGCTTAAAGAAATCCCATATTCAAGACAAGTATGAGTAAGTCTTATTCACTCATTCAATATGACACCTCCACCTATTAAAGACAACGTCACACCGTGATTGTTATGTGTCTGAATAGTTCAGGGATTTCTATAACCATTACATCCACAGTTAGCCAATATCTTTCAGAAGATATCATACAACCTTTAGGCTTGTTTTCTTTAGCTGGTTTGCTCGGTTTGTTGCTGGCTGGCTGTTTCTTCGGGTCTTCCGCCACGCCGGTGTCCGGTGAAGCGCCACTAGCCGGGGCTCCCGGGGTTGCTGTTTGCGCCGCCGATTTCTTCTTCTTCCCACCCATTATGTCACCAGATATCTGCTCGTCTGCGGCTCCTCTATGTGACTTTCTGATGACAGCGCATTGGCAAAGCAATACACTGTGATGGTACTGTGCAGAGCGTAGGGAATAAGGCTAGTTGGTGTTTCTGCTTGCAATCATGTCAGACTGGGTTGACACCCTTTTGGACAACCCAGCACCCGTACCGGAAGTATTACGGAGTAGCAACCTCGTGTTGTATTGTGGGAATTGTGCCCCTAATAATCATGGCAGACGCCTTCGGTGACGGCTTGTTCAGCGTGTTTGACGAAGAACAACAAACGACCACAAGTAAAAAGATACCAGCGTCATTAACACCAGATATAGGGTAAGTATTGGCTTTATATACATTATAGTTTGGGGTTTAAATTCGCAACCTTCTGTTGTCCAGGGACCGTGAACGTAGCATCATGTGTGCTCGTGCCAGAAAACGAAACAACTTGCTAGTTAGCAAGCTAGTTAGCAAAAGTTTGATATAGTACATGCCTGCTGGCTAATGTTAAGTCAAATACTTTAGGTGTTTTTGTGTGTTATAGCTACGTAACATTTAATTTATTGACACCACAAAGTTCAAATTTATACTAGTCGAGCTAGCTAGCAAACCGGTGCTGTCTAAATGATACCAGTACAGTCTCTGCTAACCACTGTTCTGTGTGTGCATGATCTCATTTCCAGGAAAGCTGTAGGTAAAAATGTCAATGAGAAGGATGCTGGTCCATCTGCAGGGGTCAAGAGGGAGGCGGACAGTGACGGTGGAGAGGAGGTGGTGTTTGGGAAGAAACCTCGACATGAGGCAGTCTCTGCTAATGACCTGAAGTAAGATGAGTTAAATCCAAAGACTGTTAACCTGTACAGGGTAATCAGGTGTTGTTATAGACTATATGTTTGTATTTCATGTTAAATAAGTTGCCTACCACATTAGAGAGCATTAACAGTGACTTGCTACTTACAGATTTACTCACTAACATAGTGGTAATGCTATTATTTAAGTGAGGGACTCGAATACTTCCCCCACCACTACAATTAATGCAATATTCTACAGCAGTGTAATACATATTACAAAAAGATCATAATGATCAGTTTTTGTTGTTGTTTTTTTATGAAGTGCTGCCCATTGATGTTGCAAACATCTTTTTAAAAAGTTGCTTTATGAATAACGGATATTTTGTCTTACCTAAGTCTTGCAGAATTTATGCCCCAAGTGAAGGTGGAGCAAGTTGAGACTGTGGAAGGATGCTCACATGAGGTAAGTAAAGAATTTGCACAAGGCTGATATTTTTTTAGATTAAATTCTACTGCTGCTCTTCTCATGGGATGAGCCATATTCTTTAGCTTTTTGGTTATTGCTGTCTGCAACCCCGTCTTACACATCACACAGCCTTTTATCTGCCTGTAACAAACACTACAGCGCAAGATACAGATGGTTGTCCTTTTGTGTGTCAACAGTCTTATTATTTTTCTGACTTTAAATGTCAAACTTTGATTGTTAAAATTCAGTCTTTTCCACACAGGTCGCTCTACCTGCCAGCGATGATTATAAACCACTGAAAGCACGAGTGGGGAAGGCAGCCAAGGTATACTATTGTTTTAAATTGATTCTTACACTTGTTGGCACAAAAGTGCAGTTTGTCAACGTAGAGTGTTATCCAAATACACTATCTTTTATATGTTGGAAAGTAAATTAGCCAGCATTTTAAATCTAATGTCGAGGGAAACATTTTCTTAACTTCATAACATCAGGGTATGCTTTCCTAGAAGAAAAAAGCTTATTCCACACCTTTAACGCAGTGTTCTGTTTTACTGAATGACAAGTGAGTTTGGTTTTTGGTTGTGTTTTGATTTGTTTAGGTGGTTCCTGAGAATGGGAACAGCCCCTCACATTTTCTTTTTCTTTGATTTGTCTTGCAGGAATACCCCTTTGTTCTTGACCCGTTTCAACGTGAGGCCATCTTATGTATCGACAACAACGAGTCAGTGCTCGTGTCTGCACACACCTCCGCTGGCAAGACTGTCTGTGCTGAGTGAGTAGAGACACAAACCATTAAAGATATATATATATATATATGTTTATTGTGGTTATGACATGTTTGTGTTCAGAATGAATTTATTACTGTCAGCATTACAGTCCTGAAAGCTTACCATTATATACAAACTACAGCACATAAATCTTGTTTTCTTTGAATTCTCCTGGGAAAGTATTTCTTAAAATATTAATCTGATTCACTTATTTTTTGCATTTTGTAAACTATTATCAGATCTGTGTTTTAAACTAGTTTATATCCTCTTCTTGTAGGTATGCCATTGCTCTAGCCCTCAGAGAGAAGCAGAGAGTGATCTTCACCAGCCCCATCAAGGCGCTCTCCAACCAGAAGTACAGAGAGATGTATGAAGAGTTCCAGGATGTGGGACTGATGACAGGTGATGTCACCATTAACCCCACTGCCTCCTGCCTCGTCATGACAACTGAGGTGAGACACAGTAAAGAAAAATAGTAGGTATCCAAATTGACCTCTTTTTTGGGAGGTGGTTTGTGCGCCTCGTCTGACTTGATGAATTGCTTCTCCCCCTAAGATCCTGAGGAGCATGCTGTACCGAGGCTCTGAAATCATGAGGGAAGTGGCGTGGGTTGTTTTTGACGAGATCCATTACATGAGAGATGCAGGTGTGTACATAAATAAAACGACACGAACGCTTTTTTTAACTAAATGAAATGCATTGTGGTTTGAGACAGAAAACCCTCAAAGGGATTAAATATTAATTTTACATCCTCCCTATAGTGTGGATTTAATCTAATCTTAAATTACAATTTTCAAAGGAAACCTGCCCTAGAACTATGTGGGACTGGTAGCTTTACGTGACTTTGTAATGGGTGGGATCAATCATTTCCTAAGAAGTTTATGTTTGGACGGTTGGTGGATCCCATGTGTGACAATTCGGCAAATCTCACTGAAAGAAGAAAGAAGTGCATTAACACACATATACTTGTACTAAACCCCTCTGCTTTGTGTGTATTTCAGAGCGTGGTGTGGTGTGGGAGGAGACCATCATTCTTCTTCCTGACAACGTGCATTACGTTTTCCTCTCGGCCACCATCCCCAACGCCAGACAGTTTGCTGAGTGGATCGTCCACTTGCATAAGCAGGTGGGTAGTATTGGCATGTATTGAAAGGGTCGCGATGCTTCTCTGTCTCTTCCACTAAATAAAATGAAGAGAGGAAGCTTGTTTGTCTTTATGAAAGGAACTTTTTTAACATGATAATAAAACATTTTCTGTCTTGTCTCCTGCAGCCTTGCCATGTTGTTTACACAGACTACCGTCCTACTCCACTGCAACACTACATTTTTCCAGCAGGGGGCGATGGACTCCACCTTGTTGTTGATGAGAACGTAAGGGCCACCACATACTGCACTGGTCTTGAGTTATTAAAGGGAGCTGGCTTAGAAATCCTTTAGATAAATTCATCCTTGGCAAAAGATGGATCTGTCACTGCCTCATCATGTTAAAAGCATCTATTGGGACAAGTCCTCGTCTAATAAATCATCTTGTCCTTTCTTCAGGGAGACTTCAGAGAAGACAATTTCAACACAGCTATGCAGGTGCTGAGAGACGCAGGGGATTCTGGGGGCAGCAGCGGAGGGGGAAAGTGGGACCCGAGAGGACGGAAAGGAGGCACTAAAGGTGTGTGGTTATTTTTGTAAGGAGTTAAAATGTGTGTCAATGTGTGTCAATAAACTCTGTAAATCCCACCATCATTTGTGTTCATGTTTATTCATATATGTGATATCTGCAGGTCCATCCAGTGTGTTTAAGATAGTAAAGATGATCATGGAGAGGAACTTCCAGCCCGTCATCATTTTCAGCTTCAGTAAGAAGGAGTGTGAGGCGTACGCTCTGCAGGTGGCCAAACTGGACTTTAACAGAGGTAAGTGTAATTTTATTCAGCGCGAGAACACGCTCTTATCACAGCTTATATGAGTGTGTGTGTGTGTGTGTGTGTGTGTGTGTGTGTGTGTGTGTAATGCATCAAGGCCTTGTTCAGATTAAGCAGGTATAGTAAACAGCCCTGGTTGTGTGAAAGGGTTCTGTTCACTAGATTTATGTCCAGCCCTCGATCCTGAAGATCAGTGGCCGTGTGTGTTCTTTCTTTAATCACGAGGTCACTTGTCCTTTCTTTCTGTTTTTTTTTTTTTCACAAAGCCAAGTGAAATGATTTGCAGAGCAGATTGAGAATGATAATAATCAATTGTTTCATGTTTTAGAAAGCAATCATTTAGTGTATTTGACTGTGATCATTTTGAAATATGCATTTAAATTAGAAGGGTGTGTTGATGTCATGAAATCTCAAGTCCTCTTATTGTCCATTTATTAATCTGATGCTACTCTCTAGGGCTAAAGCAAAGTACAGCAACTGATAACAAATTATATCTTGTGATGATTGTTTCAGGCTTGAATCATTTAAAATGTCACAACACGTGTCAACTTGATTGATTTCTTTGACATGCGTGAAACTTGGTCAGACAAAAACAGACCTTTACAGACGTCACTTTGGGCTGTAGTTTACAACTTCTAACAGACATTTTAGAGACACATGTTTGATTCTTCCTGAAGAATGGGCACAGTTTTTTAAATTTGTTTAGATATGCAGAGTCCCTTTGCCCCTTTAAGAAAACGCTAAAGACTCTTTCATGAACGCCTACGCACTTAATGATAGTGATGATGATGGTTTTCACAATGACGGTAATCAGGATGGATTTGATGCTGATTAGAACTCTCAAGAACAGCTGACGATGTTGTTGTTAATGACGATACATTAACTGAAAACATTTATTTTTAAAAAGTGCTTTGCCTCTGTGCACTGCCTGTCAGCAGCCGTGTGTCCGATCAGACTCAAAGCTGTTCGTTTACGTCGTTTCCTCCTCTAGCTCCTTGCTTGTGTTGTACTTACTCTCTGTTGTTTGTCACTTTAGATAAAAGCGTCTGATCAATGAATTGTAAAATTGGGGCTGTAATATCTTTCATTCTGTGATCTAAAATTCCTGACTATTCCATGATGTGAGTTCAACCTGAAGTAACTGACTGGATTGTAAGTTTTTTGGATCTTAAGTCTAACAGCAGATGAAACAAAAACTCATATTTTGACGTTAGATACAGCGTTGGTGGGGAGATCATGTTGCACAGTGAAATGCCACACAAATACATTTCTGAGAAATAACTGAGAGATTTCAGGAGGGAGTTGAAATTAGGCAAGCGAAACCGCTCACCGAAATGTTAAATAGTTGGCAAGTTGTGCCGAATAAATCCTCCCTTCATAGCGAGTGCCACGAAAAAATGGTTTATTGTTGCTGCGCAGCTGGTCGTGCTGTTTGGTTCAGTGAATAAGTGAAGTTGCTTCACAAGGACAAATCTCTGCAGGATGGGAGACGGTCCAGCAGTAGATTGAGGTTGGCTCGTGTCCACCTGCTTCAGGCTTTGTCAGTGAAATAAAACATGAAGTCGTACTTGGGAAACATTTTCCTCCCTCTTCTTGGTTTGTTTTTGCTGCATTGTGACATTCTCATAAATAAGGAGGTTTGTTTTAATGCTCTGCTCTTCCAACACTGAAGGCCTTTCTTTTGTCAGTGCTGCCAATTCCTTCATTAATATTGGGGGAAAAAACACAAACGGAAAAACTCTGCCAAAAGTACTTTCTCATTTCCTACAGTTTCATGAGGTTTCTATTGAACAGACTTTCTTAGAAAACAACAGCAGATGTCCGATGGTAACGGTCGAATGATTTATTGAGATTTATTGAATAAAAATGTGAGGCAAATGCTCACCAGTCAGAATATTCTAGGGCCGACTGATATGTGAGTTTTAGTGCCGAGTGGAGAAAAAATGTGATACCTTTTTTTAGATCTATCTTCGATCTGTAGAGATAGATGGATGTAGATATTTACACATTTATGGTGTCGATCCCTCAAATGCAGTTATCAGAAACTTGTGGAAAAGAGTGATAATGCTTGTTGTAATCCATATAGCGCCCTCTGCTGGTGAAAGAGAACTGCTGCTGAAAAACAATGATACTCAAATGAAATGCTAATTGACTGGTGAAAGCTATAGTCACTAGATATGCTAATATCTTATAAGACAGAAAAAAGGTTTCGCAAATAAATGTAGCTGAAATCATCACATGGACAGTTCAGTTCAAGAGTCTCAATCATGAAAGGTGTTTTGCTTCTTTGTCTATCTAAACCTCACAAACACACATTCTCTCCACCAATCAGTGGAAGTTCGGATTGTTGTACCGTTGTGTTTGTAGGCCGCTTGTTGGTGCTGCAGAGTTTCCTCATTTGGTGTGTATCTGGGTTATAATGAAGTGCGGGAGTCGCTTGCTGTAGCTCCTGGTTTCCCTCTTTCTTCTTTCATACATATCTTTTTTTTTTTTAATCTGTTTTTTAACATCAGCGCCCCCCTCCTCTCTCTGACTCTGACACATACTTTCTGGGCAGCGTGTGTGCTATGGCAGAGCAGTGTTGAAGTCAGGGGACCTGCTGGTGCCGAATCATAAACCAACTGACCGGGTGACGAACTGCACTTTCAAAAACAACTCTGAACTGACATAGATCCAGTTTGTGTTAGTTATTTTTTGGCTGTACAGCAGCTTTATGGAGTTTTTGTCACTATAAGAAAATCCTGAAGTTGATGAAGTTCAGTTCATATGATTTTGGTATAACACTTTCACAAGGTTGAGGTGAAGTTTTTTGGAGGGGAAAGTGATGCTGTAGATTCAGAGGTATCCTGAACTTTAGACTCCTTATGTTAATCAGAGTGCAAACATTAACAACCCTATTACAACAATGCAGTCTTTATAAGACTGCAACTAACTACAGACTGACCAATAAGGCTTTCAATTTTTAGAGGGAACATGTTCACTTATTACTGATACGACAGCAAATGAAGGGAATTATTGAGATAACAGACCTTTGCATTGTAGACTTTGCACTATTGTGACCAAGCAAACTCGCATACAGTTCTTTTCTTCAAGCAATAGTCACATAAAACTGCATAAACTCTAAAAAATAAGAGTTTGCAAAGTGCTTGAACATACAAGCAAAAGAACCCAAACACAATTAGAACCCAAAAGACACACAAGACCAAACAACAGAAGAAGACAGACAACATGGCTTGATACAGTAAGTCAATATGAATAAAAAAAAACCGTTTGAAGACATGATTTCTGAACCAATCCACACATTGTTTTGTGCATCAGTTGTTACAGCTTCAAAAGAAACTTCAAAAACAAAAGGCAGGTTGGTGTGAATTTACTGAGTTGCAGTCGCGCTCATTCAGTTTCTTTTTGAATCCTCTGTGAGCTTTACATTTGTCCAAACCTCAGCGAACATCTGAAGACTTCTGGCTCACTGCAGGTCTGACACTAAAGAGCTCTTTAGTCAGTGTGTGTGCTCAGTTTTCACACAGTGGGATTTGGTAAACGACTGTCACCTCTCTTGGGTCCACATTGGCCTTATTGTGTTTATCTGTGGTATCGCCTAGTTATTAAACCATTCAAAAAGTTCCCATTGACACTGACTTAAGTGACATTAAAATACATTCTAGGGCAAGATTCTGACTAAACAGGAACATACAAAGGAGGGTTTTCCCAGGATGGTGACTCAGTTTCCACATGGACAAAGATAACCCGCCACAGCAAAGAATATAATTTGAACGGCACAATAATAAGACACCAGTTTTGTCACAATCAGTGTATTAATTTATAACCCAATACAATAATAAAAGTTGGTTTAAAATGTAGCAGGTATTAACCACTTCCTTGCAGGGATTTGTGTTGCTTATCAAACCACAGCTTCTATTTGTGGCTTTAAAAACGAAAATCCCCACATATTGACTTACAATAGAGAAGCTGTTTTGTTGAAACATGTGGCTAGGAAATGAAATCTATCACAGTGTTGCTCAATCCTTGGTTTGTTTTCTTACAAGCAAAAGTCTGACCACACGAGCCACGAGGAAGTACTTTTTCTAAAACAACATTCACCCTATAGTGAAGTGAGCTGATATAAAAGTACCATCTGTTTGTTCCAGATGATGAGAAACGTCTGGTGGAGGAAGTGTTCAACAACGCAGTGGACTGTCTGTCAGACGACGACAAGAAGCTCCCTCAGGTGAGGAAGACTGCTCATCTGTTTCCTCACACTCTGTGACTTTTATTTAACCATCCACATTGTTCTCAGTGCGTTTTTTTTTTGTTTTTTTTAACCCTGTGCTGCCACCTTGTAAAATCTCCGAATAACAGACTCAGCATTTCCTTCAGGGACATTCTCTACTCAGAAAAGATAGTTAAACTTCTTTCATGTAAATAGCTGCTCTCATAATGTCAACACGGGCTCAAACACAGAGCTCCTGTTATTCTACCCCACTGAGTACTGAGCCACATTATGAAAACCAGCCGTGTGGATCTAATAGTTGTTAGTGGTTAGACCGCTACGGCACGAGTAGTGACACGGCCTTTCCACTACGAGGGTCCAATGCTTCCCACCCCCCTGTGTTTCTGTGTCGCTGATGCTGTTACTACAAGAACAAATCTTTACATTTACACTGTCTTTTGCAAGTCATTGCTAGAGACACGGATCTGTCTGTTGATGCTTTTGATGTTCTTCAGGTGGAGCATGTGCTGCCGCTGTTGAAGAGGGGGATAGGAATCCATCATGGAGGTCTGCTGCCAATCCTGAAGGAGACCATAGAGATTCTCTTCTCTGAAGGCCTGCTCAAGGTACGACCCAAGTCGCATCAAGCACATTTAAACTTCTAAACTACTAAAGCTCTCAGGTTATCATTTCAAATTTAGTAAAAAAAAATACTTTAGAGTTGAAATAATAATCCGCAGTCAAGTTTTTTCTGTAAACTAGGTTGGAATGGGTTTGTCAGAGATTGTGATAAGATCGCATTAAAGTCGCCTTTTTTATTCTGATTTCAGGCCCTGTTTGCCACAGAGACGTTCGCCATGGGCATCAACATGCCGGCTCGCACTGTGCTCTTCACCAGCGCACGAAAGTTTGATGGCAAGAGTCACCGCTTTGTAAGAGCAAACGCAAACACACATGCACTTAATTATTTTCATCTAATAAATCCATGAAGATATAATGTAGAGAGACAATTCTCTCAGGAAATGTGTTCCCCTAATATTACGTTGCATGCAAAATCCTAACAAGTCCATTGTGTTGTGGATTATCATAGCTGTGGCTTTGGACAAACATGAGAAAAAAGATGAGCACAGAAAAAGTGCAGTATAAGCAAATTAAGGGTCCACATTTGGATGAGTTTCTCTGCCTTTACAGAAGAGCTGATACTTAGACTTTGATGAGGCTAATGTCCTTGTTATTGCACCTTCATAGAGTAGCCAATGAAATGGTCATACTCTCTGTAAACTGTGCTATCTCTTTAAACAACCCCCCCGGGAGCAGTGTGGGGTTGTCACACAGCGCATTACTCTGAGGCCTTTATAAGGTCTTCACGTCCTGCAGCTCACATCACCACATAAACAGCCACGTATTGTTTATGGGAGGTGGGGGGCTGTGTGCGGAGCTGCTGTCACTTGGAGGCACCCTTCACATTAACTACACACATGCACACTTCCACCGAGAGAGAAGGAAAATGCCCTCCAAGAGGCTCATCAAGAACATCTGGTGCCGGTGATGGTGCCAAAGCTCCACGCAGGCACTCACACATTTGAAAACACACGACTCTCATTCCTGAACTGCACTGTGTTTCAAATCAAGAGCTGATCCCATCGCATGCCTTAAATTAGGATCCGATCATTTCAACACAGGGATGTTTTTATCCGTCTTTTCAGCGTTTTATTGCACAAAGACCAGTAGGTATGTGGAGTTTTATCAGAGACATGTGCAGCTCAGAGAAAAGTCCTCAGAGAGTTATACTAAACGGCTTCAACCCGGTCCTCCCGAGACGGTTTCATCATGTAGACTTAAATGTTACTAAAGCAGATACTTAGAACACGTTTTAGTTTTATTCTCACTTAAATATGTAAAGTAGATCATCACGAAGCATGTCTCCCTTCTTTTAAACTCCATATTTCAGTCATACAAGCTAAGCATTGTATTACAGGGCTACAGAAGCATTCATTAACACATCTCTTTCCTCTAACTCTGTCTTCATGTGATCCAGATCACATCAGGTGAGTACATCCAAATGTCTGGGCGAGCTGGGAGGAGAGGAATGGACGACAGGGGCATCGTTATCTTCATGGTGGATGAGAAGATGAGTCCCGCTATTGGCAAACAGCTGCTGAAGGTACAGTAAATGTAACAGCAAAGCCGTTTTTCACGTTTACACTCCTGAAAACATCTAGATAACTTCAGGAGGACTGCTCCGGATATTCTCTTGACCTGGCTGCTCACATATGCTCCTCACAGCAGGAGACTATTCCTGTCAGATAGGAGGGGGGGGTGTCTCCTGAGGTGAGACGTGACATAAAAAAAAGACGCTGACGAAGCAACAGAGTCCGCTGTATGACGCTATAATGAGAATATTTGCCTTTATATCAATTCTACGTGTAGTTCGTAGTTGCGTTCACACATACAGCTCCTCCAGGTAATATGAGGAGTTTTTCAGAAGGTTTCTGCAAGTGTGAAAGCCCTACAAGATACTTTTCCAAATTCAACAGCTAGTCTCCATCACATCTTTGTAGACCACTTCAGCGCTGTCTACACACACTTATGTCTGAAGAATAGTCGCACTCTCCCGTCAATGAAACTTATTTCCCTGCTGTCTTTCTGAGAATTTGTTGGAGCGGTTGAATGGAAATTGTCTGAAGTCACTTTCAAGTTTTCCTCTCTTAGGATCGTCATGCCATTTTTTTTTGCTCCATTTAAAAACTCGATAACACACAGTCACAATGAAGCCTGAGTCTTGTGGTCTTTTGTCTCTGATTTATTTCTGCTATAAATATGTAGCGGCGTAGCTTTCCAACAAGGTTGTTTTAATGTAAAAGTGTTTGTTGGCTCTTCATGGTACTCAACTTGCAGGGAGTCTCTGAAAGCTGTCCAACATATCTGTGGTTGTGGAGTTGTGATTGCAAAACCCTCCTCAGTGTTTATTTAGGGAGAAGTGACTTCAGGCAGCATTAATTTAAACCTCACAGCTTTCTTGGCAATCGCAGCAAAATGCTTACAACATAACCAAAACACATCATTAACCACAGCTGTGTATTATTCTAAGTGAAGCGTTATTTATTTGTATTTGTTTTTTAATCTGTCTCTGCAGGGCTCAGCTGACCCTTTGAACAGTGCCTTCCACCTGACCTACAACATGGTGCTCAACCTGCTGCGAGTGGAGGAGATCAACCCAGAGTACATGCTGGAGAAATCTTTCTACCAGTTTCAACACTACAGAGCTTTGCCTGGCGTGGTGGAGAGTAAGCATTTTTCCAGATTATAACAGCAAAGCAGGATGAGTGGGATTTGTGCTGTGGCAAATAAAACAAAAAAAGATCAGTGTTACTAGAAGGCTTCCAAGAGGTTGAATTCTACTTGATGAAAAATCAAAAACTAAAGAATGAAACAAGCACATTTAGCATATCTTCTTCGTAGATTATTGGACTTTTGGTCTGTTCTGCACAAATTTAACAGAAGTGAAAGCTACTCCGTCAACAGACTGGACAAACATACTGTCACTTGTTACAGTGTTGATGAGGTGGGTCCTTATCTCTTAGACCAACTACAAAAAGTTCTAGCAAACAATCTTCAGGAGTGGAAGAAGGAAAAACTGACAAAGTAAAACAAAATGAGAACATTTAGCCGGTTGGGGCAGAAAAAAAATCAAGTGTTACTTTTTTGGATTTTTAAAATGTAGTCCAACCAAACATCAGACAAATACTCAAGACAGTTTGTAATCATTTTGGGAGTGAATGGAAAATACAGACTTTAGACAGGGTGGTAGACAAACCATCGACATCCAGTTTTTTGGGAGATGGATCTAATTACAATGTAAGAAAATACAAACCTTGGATCAACTCTCAAGAATGAAAAGGCTGTAAGATATCTTCATTGCTCGCTGTGCAAAAAGCCTTTAAGAAATGCAGAACAAGATTTAAAGAATGTTTGGTTGGGGGGGGGGGGCTTGTTATGCCTTTATTTGAGATATAGAACAGTGGATAGAGTAAGAAATCGAGGAGAGAGATAGAGAGCAATGACATGCGGGAAAGGAGCCACAGGTCGGATTCTAACCCAGGCCGCCTGCTCGGAGGACTACAGCCTAGTCTGTACATGGGGCGCGTACACCAACCACTACACTACCGACGCCCCATTTAGAACAAGATAAAATCTCCCATCCTGATGGTGCTTAGTTCTAGTGTGAGCTTTAATGACAGTGCTGATTTTTCTTTGCAGAAATCAAGAAGTACGAGGAGCAGTATCACTCCATTGAGATTCCCAACGAGGAGGGCGTGGTCACTTACTTTAAAATCAGACAGCAGTTAGCCAAACTGGGTAAAGAGATACAAGAGTTCACCCATAAACCCAAATACTGCTTACCGTTCCTGCAGCCTGGGCGGCTTGTGAAGGTAGAGTTTCATACATGAACTATTACATATCTATAAAAAGTGTTGTTGTTTTTTTCATCTTTTAATTCCTCTTTGTTTTGTTCCTGCAGGTAAAAAATGAGGACGCTGACTTTGGCTGGGGAGTTGTTGTAAACTTCTGCAAGAAGTCCAACGTTAAAGTAAGTTGTGTCACATTGTCACATGCATGTGACTTCATTCGCACTTTGCTGTGATTAATGTGCATCTCCTCTTTTAGACCAGTACGGAGTCCGAGCCGCTGTATGTGGTGGAAGTTTTGGTCCACTGTAGTAAGGAGAGTGTTCAAGATGCTGCAACAGAGGCGGCTAAACCTGCAGCTCCTGGGGAGACTGGAGAGATGCAGGTGGGTGCAATAAAACACACTTTTCTTTTAGCTTATAACACACATATAAGACTATAACTTTTGTTTATTTCTCTGCAGGTGGTCCCCGTGATGCTCCATCTCCTCACCTCCATCAGCTCAGTTCGTCTTTACATCCCCAAAGACCTGAGGCCCTTTGACAACAGACAGCTCATGCTTAAATCTATACAGGTACAACATGCAGCCATCTTGTAACCAAGACATGGAAACATATGGAACTGAACAGAAATCTCTAAAATTACGAGATGTCTAAATTGTTTCCAATGATTTGTCTCCCCCTCCGAACATTTTGTCTGCAGGAGGTGCAGAAACGTTTCCCAGATGGTGTTCCTCTGCTCGACCCCATTGATGACATGGGCATCAAAGACCCGGCCCTGAAGAAAGTGATTCAGAAAGTGGAGGCCTTCGAGCACCGCATGTACTCGCACCCCCTGCACAGCGACCCCAACCTAGAATCTGTGTATTCTCTCTGTGAGAAGAAAGCTCTGGTAAGAAACGATGCATCTTTTCTTCAGTTAGAAGGCAGCCGTAGAAAACACTGCGAAATGTCAAACCCTGTTTTGAAAGCTGCTTATTTAACAACGGATTAGATCTGTGTTTTGTGACCATTGAATACTGACCCACCTTATCTTTCCTTCTTATTGGCATTGGCTAACATTTTTGGTAAGGTTACAAATCGTGACCTTCCTTTGTCTGTTCTCGACAGACATGTTGGCGTTGGCCGTATTTTCTGCTCGAGACAATCACAGGAAGAAAGCAGTGACATTAAAAGGACCTCACCCTAAGTTATAGGTCACACAACATCAGAACACAGAGAGCGAGTGGGATTTTTCTTTTGCTTTTGTAGTATGTCTAGCTCTGCAGTTTTTTTTTAAATATAGCACACATGGACTTAACTTCCCGTCTTTTTATCACGAGGTCGTAGCTAAACTCCTGCAATAAAAGAGACAAACATCTGTGCCTTTCCAGGTCAGAAACACAAGAAGAAATGGAGGCCAAAAAGCCCCCCAATATTCTTAAAATAATAAATACATGGTCATAAAATAAATTAACCAAATAACTGTATTATAGATAGATAGATTCTTATTTAACATGGACATCACAATTACATCGGATGAACCAGATGCATTGTTTGAGTGTTTTAGCACACGTGCTAATTCTCAACACTTAACCACAGGAGGAGGAGAAACATCCTTTATTCCACCTACTGTACCTGTTTTTATCTAAAAAGTAGGCTGCATCATATTCTTGTAGCCAGATTGTAAACTCAACATGATGAAAACAGCCGGTCCTAGAAGAGCTACACTGCTGCACAGAAACTTCAACGTTGTGGACTTTACTGAATGCAAAGAACATTATCACGCAGGAAGACGGCATCAACTTTTCCAAAGACTACCATGTCTTCTAAACTGGTGCGACTCATTTTCAGGATTTTGCTGTCCCTTTAGAGAAACAAACATTGTACCTTTTATATAAACCGTGGAGAAAAGGTGCTTTTAACAGTGCAGTCCAACAGCACAAGCATCCCGGCAACCCTGCTTGCACAAATGTCTCGTCCATATTTATTTTTTAGAATTTGTAAGAAGAAGGAAATGACTTTATCTATTCAAATCCAAACCAGACCACGTCTGAACATTTGCATGAACATTTACATCCCTCCGTGCTCTCGTGTGTGTTGAAATGAAAGGGTGACTTTAGGATGACCTCATGTTTCATTAGCAGAAGAAGAGATTAACCATCTTCCATTTTAATCCTGTTGAAGTCCCCTGCAGCTAATCCTTGTTCCCAGTCTTGTATCTGACCTCCAGTTTCACCTTTTACAGCACTGATACCACACCTACAGTGTTTTATCTTGCACGTCTCAAATCATATCTTAGATAAACTATCTCATAGCTGATACATTTAAACTTTCTCTTGATTTGATCCTTTTCATTTGCTCTTTGATGTTTGTTTGAACAAACGTCTGAACGGTTAAACCTCTAATATTCTGTGTGTACATGTGAGAGATCCCTTCTTTCACATGCGGACCATTTCTGCCAGAGTTCAGACAAATTGGGCTTCAATTTATCCAACATTTAAATTCAATATTTTGAGTAATAAGCCACAGTTGTGAAATCTTTGTGTGCATGTTTTTGCTTCTTTGGCTCCGAGGTGTGTTGTAATGATGAGGGGTAAAGGTTAAAGTGAATAATGGAAATCACTGAGGACAGATAAGCAGGCTGAAGAACACTTGTTGCCAGATAACAAAGTATTCCATAATAGTGTGTTTAAAAACGATCAGCTGGAGGTTAGCACTGTGCACTCGATGATTCAAAGGTATTTTCCAGAAAACGCTGAAAGAACTGAATGACTTCTTAGTAAAACAATGGATGTGTGTGTTTGAGTTTAGATCGCAGCAGATGTTCGAACAGCCAAGCGGGAGCTGAAGAAGGCTCGGACAGTTTTGCAGATGGACAAGCTGAAATGCAGGAAGAGAGTCCTGCGCCGCCTTGGCTTCGCCAGTCCCTCTGATGTCATCGAGATGAAAGGACGGGTCGCCTGTGAAATTAGCAGGTGAGGCGGGACAGAGTGCACACGCAGCGCACAGTTTGTATGGTGAGATTATGTCACGTCAGCTTCCTCAAAAACAATGACGAAAAATGAAGTTGAATAAAAGCACATTTTAAGAAATAACCATCATAAACGCACCACAACTCTGGATCTTATTTACTGAACTATGATATGTAGTTTTGTTTCAGGACATATGGGTCCATGTGGGTCTGAAAATGAGGGGTTGTTAGCTCTCCTTTGTCCTTGTTAATTTACCCATGATGCATTTCTGCATGTTTTTTATACAGCTTAAATCGGACAAGGAAGAATCATAGAACTGTCCTAATGTCCTCTGATTGTGTGTCTGTGTTCTCAGCGGTGACGAGCTCCTTCTGACCGAGATGATTTTCAACGGCCTGTTCAACGATCTGACGGTGGAACAAGCCACCGCCCTGCTGTCCTGCTTCGTCTTCCAGGAGAACGTACGAGCAAACGCACACAAACACACATAAGACCTCTAATTCTCCACACAAACACACACTTTAAGCCTCTTCTTTTTGTGAACACTGAGATAAACAGCCGAGTGCCATTCCCACACATCTCCGCTCCAATCTCATTCTTCAGCTCTTCCCCTGTGCTGCAAACCAAACAGAAACCTGAGGGTGATGTGTGTTTTTTCTTGCCTAATGAAGCCTGTTCTCTCAATGAGACAAGCCAGCGTCGGGTGGTTTAAAACAACCTTTACTTTGGCCCAGCATCAGCTCAGTTCTTCCCTGTTGCCTCTGTCTCTCTTTAGTATCTTACTCAAACGCTCGGTCAGAGACAAGCAGCTGTTAACATACGTTGTACACCACTACAGGACCTCTGTGTGTGTGAGCGAGCTGTCGTCTGTCATTTAAAAACACCTGCTGCTAGTTCAGCTTGGAAAGACGTTAAACCCCCCAGCCTGGGTGTGTCTTCTGAACCACCGACATATTGTGACATTAAAGGGCTCCAATAACAGTTAAAAACAGCCCAGGTTAGTTAAAAATAATACTCACCTGAGCAGGAATAAGTCTCCCCCCTTAAATGTGGACCCTAATAATCCTGTGACGAGGAGGGCTCCAACATTTTAAGATTCCAAAACTTAATGTTGATCAAGATAACTCAGATATTTACTGTTTTAGTTTATTGTTGTTGACTTTAAGCAGTATTGAACATTTGATTCTGTTTGCTTCTTTAATTTGGTTTAATAGAAATATGTAGATTCACTTTGTACCTACAGTTAGATAAGAAACCAATCACATCTGTCTTTAAAGCAACAATCAGCAGCCCGCTAGCTTAGCTTAGCATAAAGATCAGGAACAAGGGTAAAGTGCGAGCTCGTCATTGAAGGGTTACTCCTCTGTACAGAGCCAGATGAGCCGCTAACCCTGTCTGTATATATGCAGCGTTGCTGAGCTTACCATGTGTCATTATTTGTGGTTCATAACGATGGTGATGTTGGCCAAATGACGAGGTGGTACATTTGATTGACTCTCAGATAATGTGACAGAATAATTCCATGTGGGATGAGTCTGATACGAAAATAAAATATTCATTCATTCACCACGTATGTTTATATTTTACCAAGATGAGTGGTATTCATCTTCCCATGTTATTGTTGGAAAGTTAGTAAAAACGTATCGTTGGAAATCAGGCAGGTGTTCAGACAGAACGGCTTACACAGTTTACACGTTCAGAGTTATTAAAGTAACAACAGGCGACAACAAAAAAATCAAAGTTTTGTTAATGCAGGTGAGAGGGTTGAATGTTTGGATGTCAGCAGCCTCATCGCTCTGTGAACGATGTGAGAGTTGAGTTCAAATCCTCTGACAGAAGTCAGGAGGACTTTGTGCCAGAGGAGACGAGATCTGTTCTTTAAACATGCTTTTAGTTGACTCATGCTTTTTTTTGCAGTGTAAGCAAATGTCTGTAGCTTTTCACCACAACACTAACAACATCATTTCCTCTGCAGGCCAGTGAGATGCCCAAACTCACGGAACAACTAGCAGCTCCCCTGAGACAGATGCAGGTGAGTCGACGTAAAACAAAGTCGAGTCTGATTCTAAATCTTTTAGGGTTTGAATCTGGAGGTGAAGTCAATGCGGCCGTTGTTCTTTTTGTGTTCAGGAGTGTGCGAAGAGAATAGCCAAAGTTTCTGCAGACGCCAAGCTGGAGGTGGACGAGGAGACCTATCTAAAGCAGTTCAAGCCTCACCTGATGGATGTGGTGTTCGCCTGGGCCAACGGGGCCACGTTCGCTCAAATCTGCAAGATGACGGACGTTTTCGAAGGTGAATATTCACATTTACACTTAACAAAAAAGTCTTCTGGCTGAATATTTAGAAAACCCTCAACAGAACTTCAACTTCCAAAGTTCAATTTGACGGTATATCTCGACACATTTAGATTTCTACTCCTTTCTACTACTTCAACTAGAGATGTTAGAGACTGATCCACTTTTTCTCTGTGCCGATATCGATTCTCATTCTGATATTTTTTCAATCAAATATTGTTTTTGTTGTTGGTATTGTTGTAAGGCTACACAAAGCTGTAGTCAACTTTTTGTATTGAAAGAGCAAACAATAATAAATAAATGAATTTGAACTTTATGCTGGCTTCACATACAAACAGGAAGCAGCAACAACTGTTTTCAAATTCAATCTTTTAAACTGAAGTGTAAGACTTGTACTTTTGATCATGAAGAAGGAGCTGTTCCATGTCGCCATGGACTTGTGACTTATTTATTGTCCATAAAGTTGTGTAAACTCGCTTCACCTCGTCCAAGTACAACCTTTAAAAATGCATCAACGTAAATGTCTTCATAGATTTCATTAACCCTACCTGGGTCGGAGCAGTGCCAATTTCCTTCTGCAGAATGACTTTCAAAACTTCAAATACATTCTGCTTTTTCTGTTTTCACTAAAATCATCTTTATCAATCAAGAAGTGAAAGGCTCCTTCACTGATTTATTGTATGTGGTTTGATTTGATCCAGTCCAGAGTCAATCAGCTCTCATCACAGCCTTTATCTCCGACTCCCACCCGTGATCTCAGCGGTGAACTATGAATGATCATTGTAATAAGTAATGAAGAGTTGAGAAACTTTGAGAGGGAGTGTAAGATAAAGAGTGTGAAAAGAGCGACATGAGAACTGTTGATACTCGTGGGCTAACGGATTGTTTTACACAACTGTTTATTTCCAAAGAACTTCCTGAAAGTGTCGAGGAGAGTTTTGTTACGTCACTGATCAAGAAAATAATCTGAACATATCCCTAAAATATGTATTCATATGCACTGACTTAAGGTCTCACTGGGCTACAATCACACAAATAATGAATTGTAAGTCTACAGGTTCTCCATCATCAGTACCTAATGAAACACTTCTTTATAATGAAGGTGTGTACCTGTGAGGAGTGTGTCTAGTGAAGGATGTCTGCTGAGATTCTAAAGCCACATTTCTAACTCAGGAAGCTCACTTTGATCTTTGACAAACACGTAAGATACATGATCCTTCAGGATGGTCTTGTTCTGCCTAAAAACATTCAGTAAGACTTCATACTGGTTTATAGCAGTAAACGCTTAAAAAAAAAAAAAAGAATATTCACACATAATTAACCCTGCTTGTGTTTTTGTTCCATGCGTGCAGGGAGCATCATCCGCTGCATGCGGCGCCTGGAGGAGGTGCTCAGACAGATGTGTTCAGCAGCCAAGGCCATCGGAAACACTGAGCTGGAGAACAAGTTTGCTGAAGGTAAGAAACAGCATGATGTATTTACAGCTCAAATCATTTACTTTTTTAAAATACCACATCATTTAAGACAAAAGTGCTCCCAGCCTCTCATATGGGAACAATAGAGGACGATATAAGTAGGATTTTGGCTGGTTCAGACTATACAAACTTAAAAACTCAAACATTATGCTGATCTGTAACCAAACAATAAATCCACTACAGGTCCTTACCACAAGCTGCACTGATACTTAACATGATTGGCTAGTTAATTTACAAAAGGTCATTCATACTAGCTACTGTAAAATCTTCTTTTAAATCACAAACAAATGAAACAAATCTGTTTGGATTTCACCTTTTGATTTGAGATCATTTCTTCACTAAAAACTAATTCAGTTTCCACTTCTGTGTCTTTGCAGGAATAACGAAGATCAAGAGGGACATTGTTTTTGCTGCCAGTCTCTACCTGTAAAGGTGTCCCAGCTTTCTCACGAGGGGAACTCGATACCTCGTGTTGTTTTTATTTACATCGTTTTAGTTATGATTCACCCGATTCATCAAAAGCCCCTCCTCCTCGTCCTTTAGTCCACCATCAGGATCAATCTTTGTATGTTGGTTAAATTAGTTTGAGTTTGAAACATAATTTATTCATCTTCCAGGTCGATCCGTTCTTTCATCACAACCACTTCCTGTGAGCTCGGTGAGAGAAAGAAGGCGAATGCGTCTTTGTGGTCAGAAAAAAAACGCATGCTTTTATTTCTGCTTACACAAGTAGTGGTTCATCACAGGACATTCAGACATATACGGCTGAAAGTAAAACAAAACAGGTCCGACTTTAATTTAAGGCTCATGACATGATCCATTAAACACTTCTGTTTCATTTGAGTTCATGTTAATGAGTAAAATGGCTTTTTTTTCCTTTTTCTTCTTCTTTTACACATTTGTACATATTTGTAACTGTTTTTTTTTTTTTCAATAAAAGTCTGTACGGTGATTTGTTCTGACATACAGATGATATTAAAAAGCACATGTTGTTTTCACTTGATGTTTATATGAGTTCTTCCATACACAGGGAGCTGATAGCAGCAGTAGCAGCCCAGCAAAGGCAACACAGGACTTAGACTGACAAGAAAAGACTCTTCAACTTGCTAACCAAACATGATCAGAGTGGAGCGTCTTTCTCGACTACGTAGAGGTTAGACGGTTGGAGAAAAAGGCGTCAGCAGCGGTGACCTGGAGTCAGCAGCTCAGGATGTGATTAGCTTTAGCCTCAAGCACTTTCTAGCCTTCAGAAGCTAACATTCATCTTTTAAATAAGCCCTTCTAATTAACACTGGACCTTAAGGCAGCAAAGTTATGACACTCTCTCTCTAGGTGCTGGACCTAAAAACTGACCCTGAATAAGAACCGTTGAGCAGACTAACTCCAGGTCAGGAAAAAGCACAAAGCGAGCTTACAATCACAGGTTTCCCACCCTCCCCTCTCCCTCTCTCAGCAGTGGTCAGACCCTTTAGTGGGTGCGTGCAGGTTAGTCTTCCCACCAGCTCAGTAGACACAAACATGAATAAGTTGTTGCTTCCTGTCCTCACAGAATCTCCAGCCCCAAACCTGTGTCCATCTCTGTCTCTTAAAGCATATATACAAGTCTTTGACAGGCATTCTCAACATTTTCCTTTCAGATGGAGAATTAGTGGACGAAGAAGCTTCCAAAAATGAAAAGTCTTAAAATCTTAACAGGACTGAGGGTCTTCTTTTAGGGTGCACAGTCATCCACAAGCGTCTTTGAAGTCAGGGTTAAATATGCTATAAATCCATGCAGGAAGTGTCGGTATGAGAATTTGCGTGAGCTGAAAGGTTAGAGAGCTGGGATCCATGATGTGCGTTTGGACAGAGCAGAGTTTTGTCCTCCCTTGGCTCAGTTTGGACTCTCAAAGTGGTTTCCATTTGTTGGAGTCTCCTGCAGGGTTGTGTGTGGGATGTCTGCTTCTTCACGGGGGACTGCTCGAGGCTTGAAAAAGTCGGACACAAAGAAGACCTGCAAGATACAGAGAGAGAAACTGTAAACATGGCATGCTGGGAAATGAGGTTTAGTTATGGTGACAGCAAACATCTTAAGAGTGACAGTTTCTTTCAAATATGTTTTCTTTTCCCCGGAGTGTCGTGAAAAGAGCGATACCTCTGTCGTGTCTGTCTGTGAAATATGATGCCAGGAGAAGGTAAGCTTAGCATAAGACTTTAAACACTAGAAAACAGCTAGCATGACACTGTCTTATAGTACAAAATCATCCAACAGAACCTCAATTAATACCTAATACACCTCTAATTATCCCCTTTTTAACCCCCTCCCTCAACAGAAAAATGTTGACTCTTAAGAGGTGCTACTGGGATCTGACTTAACAGCCATAAAAACTTTTTTTTCCTATAGCTTCTATGGTGGTTAGGTCCTACATGGACACACGCCTGTCTAAAAAAAAAAAAAGGTTTTAAGAGAATCATTCATTTTCTTTACCTGGCCTCTAACATGGACGGACAGCTAATTGTCCACCTGCTCAGTTTTCTTGTTATGCTAAGCTAAACATTTAGTGGTTCAAGTCCTGTTTCATGTAAGATATGAAAACCTCATCAATCTTCTCATGTAACTCTTGGCAAACAGGAGGAAAAAGTGCAGATCCAGGTCAGAATAAAAAACCAATAACTTCATTTCAGAGACCTCGTTCAAATCCTGTCTTCTTTAACTCTCATAATGTTATTTAAGAATGCGCTGTATCTTTAGCATTCCTATATTTATCAAACATCAGACTTGTCTTTTTAAAAAACTGATTTAAATAAAGTTGTTTTCTTATTTTTTTTGCCTTCTCTCAGTGCCAGACGCTTTATAATTCGACATCTTTACTGTAAAGAGAACAAAAGGGGGGGGGGGGAGGTTTGTGCATGGTTATTTCTGTAAAGACGGTATGTTTTTGTTTCTTGATCACAGCTATTGGTTGCTGTTCTACTCTTTTCCATAAGAAGCATCCCCATTGGCTGTTATGGGAAAGGAGTTGCAGTTTTCAAAATACTCCCCGAAGATAATAAAAAATAAATAAATAAGAATCCTTGCTTGTTGTGAACGCTTCATAAAAAAGCAAGAATTGCTGATTATGGTGATTCCAAAATGTCAATCTATTATTTTAAAAGAAAAGTCAAATTTTATAACATCACTTACCACCAGGAGCGCCATGAGGGCACCCTGCAGGAGTCCGGCCAGCACGTCGCTCCAGTGATGTTTATAGTCGGACACCCTCGACAAACCAGTGTAGACGGTGGCAGCGATCAGGAAAAACTGGATTGTGGGTCTGAGCAGCCTCGCCCATTCGACCTGGAGTCGAGCCTGCAGGTAGAGCTGAGCAGAGGACAGGGCATGTTTTTAAAAATGTAAACTAGCAAGTTCAGAGTCACACTAAATGTACATGTGTCACACAGGCAATCAAAGCACGCAGAGGGAGTATAAAAGTAGGTTTGGTTAGCTTGTGTTTGATCACAGTGTGTCAGTAAAATGAGCTCCAGTGATCTGAAGATGACTCAGTGTATTTCCACCAAAACCAGAAACAAATCTATCCTGTAGGAAAATGTTCAAGACAAAACAAACATCAGCTTTTTCATGGCTTAAGTTACGAACTCTATGATTAGCTTTATCCTGAGAAGGTAATCTCACTTTGTGAACGTGACCTTGAAACATTCATTTTACTGAAAGAAGTCATCAGTACAACAAGGACTGTTTATTCTCTGTGACAAAATCTCTACTCTAATATCACACCACTTCTCCAGCCCCATGATTTATCATTCAAACATCTTTGGTCAGCTGAAGTTTATCGTGTGTCATAAACCAACACTGTGTTTGTATTATATAAACAGGGTGTGTCAATGCTTTCTAAATGTTAAGGACAAACAAGCTCTGCTGCTTTGTCACCATCCATGTTTCTCAAGTGCTTTCTATAATGGCAGTGTTTCTAGGCAAATGTTTCAATGTTTGCAGCTGTTTCTTTTCCTCCATGTGGAGGGGGGGAGAGCTTTATGTTGGTGCCAGGACTTTGTCCCTGGGTCTATTTATATCAGATGGTATTGAATGAATCAGCTGCCTATTAAGTGTATCAGGGCTGGGCTCTGATCAAACCGAGGGGACCTATCGACTCTGCAAGTCTCTATACAGAACAGTGATACAGATAATAACCATGTAATAAGAGTTGATCAAGAAATCTACAATTTGTTTTTTAAAATATTTTTTGTTACAGTTGGATGAGAAGGTCTATATCACTCACATAGCTTAGCTTAGCATACATTCTTCAAAAATCTAACCTGACTATGTCCAAAGAAAAACTCTTTAAGTTATAAGCTTTCTTTTCACACTTTGGGTTTTATACAAACTTCAACAAGTGAGATACGAAACGTTGATTATTGAGCTTTCAATACGTTTATTTCCTTGTATTTGTTTGCGTTCCAGAACCAGTCTAACTAGCTCCCTCTTTACATGTCTTTATGCTAAGCTAACATGCACATGTATGTATTATTTTATTCAAAGTGGTAGACATTTTCCCAGAGTAACCGAGAAGACTCGTACTCATTTCATATCTGTCTATTGAAAAAAGCAGCCACAGCCAGATAGGACTAGCTGTCTCCCTTATTACCTCTCTCAATGCTAAGCTTGAGTTTCTTCTTCTTTTTTGCAGCTTGTTGGTGTGTATATCTGTCTATGAAATAAAAGGCTGGAGCCAGCACTGTTAGCCAAGATTAGCACAAAGAAAAGGTGAAACAGCAAAGCATGTGCTGTCCAGGAGTTACAGAATTAGCTTACCAGCACAGCTTCACAAATTCACTAATTAACACCTTAAAGCTCAAAGTGTAACTGTGACGACTGAAAAGTGCTTTTCATCCGAATAACTAAAAAATGTCATTGGTTAAAACTAGACTAGGGTGAATCATTTCATAACTTGTCCTCTTTGCAATCTGGTTTTTCACAATGGTACCATAAAACACTGATTGATCTAAACCTGGATAAAGTACTTACAGCCAGAAACAGCATGCAGTACATGGAGAAAGATGAGTGTCCGGAGTAGAAGGAAAGCCTGCAACAGAAAGACAAAGCATGGCTCAACACTTTGAGTGAGAATGAGTTGAAATAAAAGGGCAGCAAACAAACAAAACAAACGTATCAGATGAAATGAGGTCATCTCGTCAAATTAATCCACCAATACAAATAACCTCCTGCCATGGTTACTTCCTGTTTATAATAACAGAGCTGTGTTTAATACTGTTGTCTGATCCACGTCAACAACAGTAACCATGAACACATACACACACACACACACACACACACACACACACACACACACACACACACACCCCTCCCTCTGGAACTCACTCCCCACAAATATTCAAGACGGCACTGACCCACATCCAAATTCAAATCCCTGCTCAAGACTCACCGGGACGACGACGCTGGTATTTAAGTTGTCCATCTAACTTTTTCTTGATTTTGATGACATTTATTGAGGAGCTTTTTTGATAACTTTGCTGTTTATTTTACTTAAGTGTTTCGCAATAATCCATTTTTTTTGTGCAAATTTTGGCTGATTCACTTGAATGTGGAACTTGGTCCTTATTTTGAAGGAGGTGTTCACACATTAAACTATCTCATGAAGTAGGTGTGTAGGACGGCAAACTGGCACATTGAAGAAAAAAAAATCCCGCACATCACTCCTGCTAAGCATCACCAACTTACCCTTTTACCTGCTAAGCATTAGCATGTAAGCATTGCTTTTGTGAAGACGTTAGCATGCTGGTGTACTCCTAAACTCAGGGTGCCTCAGCTTCACAGAGTGGCTGCAAATGATTATTTCATTAACATAACAATAGAACATTTAGGAAAAAATGTGGGAGTTGTTTTCCTCTACAAATTAATATCAAGTATTCAGGGCTCAACGTTATGATATTTTCTTGAGGTTCATGTTTGATAGTTTTTTGATTCAATGAATGATCTATGAACTTTCACTAAATGGTGAAAGGGAAGTTTTCAGCTCCATTTGGACAAATATACCGTCCACATTTGGGACTATTTTCTATTATAGTTTAAGTAATTCAAGTTCAGTATAATTAATGATTCCAACACCTACAGTTTGAACACAATGAACTGGAGTACAGTTACTGCGCTGACCTCTCCATCCTCTGTCGGATCACATGAATAATTCACTGTGGTCGAACCCTGTGAGGGCTCCAATCATTCGACATAAATACATCAAATGGAGGGACATTTTATCTGAGCCTTATGGACTGACACCACATAAGGGTAGTCATTCTTAAATGCTAACATCCTGCTCTGACAGTAGGCCTCCTCTCTCACAGACGGAGTTCACTAAGTCATGGAGGAATCATCTTACAGAAAGACGATCCTGTTCAGGCCACCTCGATGTGCCCTTTCCTCTCCGTCTGAGCTTATTAACTCGATCACTGACAACGCAGGCTGCAGAGGAAGAAGTCCTGATAATAATATTAAAGCCTGCATGCATTAGGAAAAGAATCAGAACCAGGGTTTATTGACAAATGATTTAATGGGACCTCAGGAGGAAAAACTCCTCCTGTTGAGAAACTTAAACAGAATACAATTAACAATATTTCTAAAATTCTAAAATGATGATATGTTTATGAAGAGTTTTATTTTGTACAGATATTAGAAAGACATTATAAAAGGGAGTGTGTAAAAGCTTATAGTATGAAATCAGATGAAATGTAGTGAACAAATCTAAGTCCTTTTGCCTGCTGATGAATGTCTGCCTCATAATTCTGCTTCAGAACGCAGAGTAGTTACCAGGTTTCAGGAAGTATCAAGAATCATGAACCACACCCTGGTAGATTATCAGTAGATAAACCAGAGGATGGGGGGGGGGGTTTAGACTCAAATGCCAAGACTCTAACCTCTTATCAACTGAATAGAGTTGATATGAAGCTCCTTCTAGCACACAAAAATAAACCTTTCCTAGCTGTGCTCAGCTGACGTCACTGTTTAGGCCTCTAGCTTCTATAATTACTGCTATTCCCTGCTGGATGTTCCTACACCAGAGTGAAAAGAGGATATCCTCTCCTCCCACTATACTTCCCTCTGCTCGGAGCCGATAACGCACACAGACCTTAATCAAAACAAGCTTTACATTCCTGCAATATTACTCAAGCTCTGCTGTCGTGTGCTGCACATGCAGCCTGCAAAAAACACTTCCCCATGTCCTCCCAGTGCAGACACTTACTACAAACTTAAATGTTGCACAACATCACTTGGGCATGACTTGTGTTTTAACAGCATCATGAATTACAAACTCATTCAGAAGTGCTCTAGTGACACATTTAACCTTTCTACTCGCACAGTGAGTTTGTTACAAAACTAATGAAAGCGCAGAACTCGAAGACTTTGCCTGTCACACTTTGTTAATGTGTTGAATGATAAAACCAGAACCTGGAGAGCCCCATTTTTAAATGTGCAGCCACTTTTAGCAACATCTGTAATCATGAACCAATTCTTTTTTTTTGTATTCATCATGTGCAGCATCTTATGACGTTTAAATCTTTGATCAATCCGTTGTTTGTATTTAAAAAAAAATTGTAATCAGTTTTGGCTACAAGATCTCGGAAAGTAGTAAAAAAAATGCTCCATCTCACAGCTGAAAGTGATCAATATTTAAAGCTTCTACTCCACACTTTGTCCAAACACTAACTCTCTAAAAAAAAACATATTTTGGAATCTGGAACCGGCTAGTTTTTTCCTTTTTTCTTGAGAATCATCTGAAAAATGAAGTATCAGCGTATTGCATTTTTACTTCCTGTCCATCCATTTACATGAAGCTCTGCATTCATCTATCAATGTCTGAATACGTTTTGAAGTTTTGAGCTGTAGCTACACCCACCTGCCCTCGTTGACCATGGTTGCGTCTCCTGTGCAGGTGAAGTCTTCAATATAAGCCCCCGACGAACAGTTGATCTTTTTCCAATCAGGTTTGCACACATCCAGGAAGTGCGGCCTGAGCCGGCCAATCGAATACTTGGCTATGTCTGTCAGGGACTGGCTCATTGCCGCCCCAAACAGGAAGGTACCGATGGCTTTGTAAACAGAGGACAAATAACTGCCGAAAGAGGACTTGGATTTGATGCGCTTTAGGTAAACTAAAAGGCACTCGCCAATGATCATCTGTAAGGAAGACAGGACAGAGAGTTAGAGGTTTGTATGAAAATACTACACTCAAATATAAAAACAAACAAGTTACTGATTCAATTCCACCACATCAACACCAGAAATAATTCTTCAAATTCTGGGTTTAACATAATTAAGCCTCATTAACTAATTTCACTCAAAGACTTTTAGGGATGAACACGTATCTGCTTCATTGTAAAGACCTTGATGGGAAAACCAATACCACTTTTTGTGCTCAACAACTACTAAGAACAGCTAGTTAGCCTAGCTTAGCATAAAGAATGAAACATGGGGGAAACAGCTCGGCCGGCTTGCCTCTTAACTAGGCTAACAAATGTTGGTACTTAACAAACAGCAAATAATGTCTTATTTCCTTCAGAGTGTACTGCTTTGATTCAGATATGATGTTAGAGGGATTTTTCTGCCAGACTGTTCCATGCTAACTGTTTCCACCTGTTTTTGTCTTCATGCTACGCTAACATCTCCTCGGTTATTGAGAGTAGTTTTGATCTACTAAGCTAATGCTCACAAGAATATAATAGATTTATTTACCAAACCGACCGACTTTAAGTACTCTGTCCTTAAAGCACTCTCCCCAAAACCCTCCAGAGGCAGTACATGATGTTTAAGGTATCATAGGCACAGGATGATGTCCACTTAAAATAAAAAACATTTGTAACATGGTTTGAAGTAGGAAAACTAGTAATACTTTTTAGGCGTATACGTCCGTGTTCATACTAATTGTGATCCGTCAGAAATATGACTCGTTCATTCCTCTTGTTGTGTTTGTTTAGATGCATGCATAGATCTGTTATCTTTGAAAGATTTCAATAGGAGATAAAGCTTCTGTTTAAAGGTGTGCGTTTCTTTAAGAGCTGCTTTGCCACAACTCAACCTGCAGTTTCTTCAGAGGATATTCTCACTGTTGTATACTGGATCAGGGTTGTCACGACTCACATTACCAGAATTTTTAAACATGGACATGATAATAGTAGAACTCAACAACGTCAATACCTGTTTCGATACCATGGGAACAAAAATAGAAGTCCTAAGCATCCGTTCATGGGTATTTTGTAGTTTATAATTACCAGAAACATTGCACGCTGTCTAAATTGGAAAAAATACGTTGAATTGTTTTAAAAACGTAATATCGTAAAGAATTGAAGTATCGTAACTTTGGACATCCTTACACTGAATCGACAGAGCCTCTCACTTGTGGACTCTTAAAGTGCTATCACTGATTTCAATTCCATTCAGCATCAACTGATCGAGTTTACTGCTGAGCTGCATGTGGTGAGTTTCACATCTGCTGCATTACTAATATCTCTCAGCAGCAGCTGGATACGAAACTAGGGCAGGCACATTTCAAAATAAAGGTCTACCTCAAGTCACCTTTCTGTATTGTATAAAAAATGTTAGTTTTTAGTTTTTATACAGACTTGACAACATGCTGTTAACAAACTGACTGAGAGCTAACTTCTCTTAAAGGCTTTAGCAAGCAGTTAAAGACACATCACTGTTACAGAAAAAGGTATCAAGCATGGATTAAGAGAAAAGTGGTTTATGGTAAACACCTACTAAGGAAGTTAATAAGTCAGATATGAGAAGTAGAAAAAAAAAACGTTAGCAGCAAACAAAACAGGTGCACTTACAGTGAGTATCGTGACTGGAATCATAACACCTCCTAACAACTGAGGGGAAATGGTTTCTTCTTTAAACGGGTACTTGATTGAATCATCATTACAGAAAAAGCCTCTGCGGTAAGGCCTGTGCTGCACAGTGAGTACTATAAAGGGGAGTCCAACTGGCAGAGAAGCAGTGAGAGAGAGAAAGGACAAAAATACAGGTTACAAGATCATGTCTACCCATGATGCAACACTGCGTTCGTTCCTGTCTGTGCAAAACAGGAGACAGCAACCATGTTGCATCCTCTGAAGGCAGCGATGGAGGCAGCGGCGACCTTCACCAGCTTTCAGGAAAAACGGTGTGCAAATATTAATGGTTAGAAGACAGTTAATGCTAATAAAGAGTGGATGTTAATGGAAAAAAAACTTAAGTGCACAAAAATGACATTCCCATGCAGGTTATTGAGCCCTTGTGAAAGGCAGAACCCCTTGACTCTCACTTCAGGTGTGATACATGCAGCAGTGGCTTCAGTTCCTTTGGTTGAATTTCTCACAGACAAACCCACAGCAAGCTGAAGCTGTCAACAATGGGCTCACATACATGACTGAACCGCACTTATGATACACAAACACTTGTCCTTTATTTTTCGTCTCTCATAATATAATTCTCTCTTATCCTACTTTGGCAGCGGTAAGCGATAAAAAGAGTTGATAAAAATGAGACTACATTAACATGAAAAGTGGAAAATAACTGTTACAAACTAAGTTTGTGATGCATGAAAGATAAAAGACAGAAGTGAAAGAGATAAACCAGTGATACCACGAAGCAAAAAAAAGACTTAGGACACATAAGCAAACACAGACACCAGCAGAAGCACTTTCTGGCCTCTTTCAATTTCCCCCCAAAAAATCGCTCTGATCCAAGAGAGCATTCCAGCTATTTTAAGGAACAGACGGACGCAGCATGCAGCCTGCACGTGTGCTGCATTAATGAACAACAGATGAAAAATGCTAAACTGATGAGAATATGATTATAATGTAATTTTAAGTGGACATCTTCCTTGGCCTTAATTAAGCTGTTGATAGCGATCTGTAAGACCTGATGTTGGTGAACAAAAGCCTCCTACTGAGCTCATCTGCTTTCAGTAGCACGTAGATGTGCTATAGAACAGTGGTTCTCATCTGGTGGGTCGGGACCCAAAAGGGGATCTCAGAGCTGTTTTCAGTGGGTTGCGAAGGTTTGCATGGAAGAAAAATGGTGTCAAAAAGTCTATGAAGCACTTTTTTAACAAGATTGTTTCGTACAGTTTCTTAGTTCTATCAAGCTTTGAATCGTCTCAGGTCCAAACTGCACTATTTTTCATCATATCAAATCTGATTGAGTGAAAAATATCAGATATTTGGGTGGCGATTGTTCATGAAGGAGTTGGTGCTGGGTCCTGAGGCTCGATCAGTCGAGAACCACTGCTATAGAACATCTACTGAATAATTGAAATAGCTTCTGTATGACCAAACCAGGAAGTTAAGCTTTTTGAATACTTCATTATGCTCTAACTGGAAATGAATCTCTTTTGTTGTCACTGGTACTGTCCTTAAAGCTGACAGTTTTGGCTCGTCATTGCAAATTAAAAACAAGTGTAGCTAATAATAATGATAATAGCTGCTTTCCAATGAGGTGTGCCAGTTAACCAACATGTATATCAAGGCTGAGGCTGGGGCACACCTTGGAGTGCATTCAAGTTATTAGCTAAACCTGCAGCTGTAGACAAGTCACAAACTTGCCATGGAGAGCTCTTGTTAATGTTGCCGGACCTGCCTGGATCGATTCCTACTTACGCAGCTAATGGGCAGGGTGAAGCCCACAGTGTAGAGCACTGCGGAGGTGACTGTGCTGGAGTGGAAAGGGTACTTGATGCTGTCGTCGTTACAGAAAAAGCCCCTCTGATAAGGGCGGATCTTACCCAGGTTAAAGGCCGCCAGAGGCAGACCTCCTGTGGACGGAGAGATCAGGAGGAAAAGGGTCAAAAGATTCAAAAGAAAATCAATGGCAGAGAGAGAGAGAGAGAGAGAGAGAGAGAGAGAGAGAGAGAGAGAGAGTGTCCAAAGAAAGTGCTAAGGTCTTGAAATCTGTCATCTTTCAGATTGAATAATGTTAAAACCTGTAGATAGAAATGTGCGAAATCAAATCTCTGTGACAGAAAAAACCTGCCCCCAAACCCCAACCTGCCTAGATGTTTAAGGAGACGTCTGGCTTTATTTTATACTTTTCAAGCTTTTATTTCCCAAATAAAAAGACCAAAATCAACACTGTATTTATCCAAAACACTCAGCCCCATCATTTGTTCCTGCTGAACATTATTTAATTTATTTGTAAAGAGATGAATTCATTACCTTAAAGATATTATCTCCAACAGGAGAATAATAAGGTATTATTTGGCTCTATTTTCAGTTGTGCACGTTGTGCTGTAGTGAGTTTTACAATCAGTTTTTTTTTAACAACTATAGAAGTCAAAGGTAAAAACAAATCAACTTCATAGACAAGTCTTTTAGTTTTTACAGGATGAATTCACTGGTAATTGTGTTTTTTCCCCTGACAGTTGTTCACTTATAAAATGAGAAATAACAGCCCTGTTTGTCTTCTGAACTAAGCACGCTTCATGATCACGTAAAGATATGCACGTGTTGTTTCACGACGTTATGTACAAGAGGTTACCGTGCTCAGGTTAGTCCTGGAGCAGTGTGAGCGCAGGCCAGCGGGGGAATGGGGAGGGGGGACAATCGAGCTTAAGCTCGGTACAAGACAACTTTGCTAGTGTGAGAGCGCCCTAAAGGTCCAGGGACTTTTGACAACAGGGCATGCCGCCCCTGCAGTGCTGAATGGCTCTGATTGGTCAGGCACAGCAGGGTGTTAGATCACACACTGTGTTTAAAAGACTGAAGCTGAAAGCACACTGTTTTTCTTTTTCTTTTTTATCAAAGTGTGGCTGTTACAATTATAAAAAGCTTTTTTTTTAAAGACTAATCAGGAACAAATGAACTAAACTAAATATCAAAATAAAAAGAAAGAAAACAACAGAAGAAGAACAGTCAGAGGTTTCATCTGGATTTAAAACTTGTATAGTTTTGTTTATCTCTCAGGCTAGTTTAGTTTTCATTGAAGTGTTTTCAAGTGATCAACTCGTTCATGAAGATAAAACAAACTTGGTTTGACTTCTACAGAAAGAATCGACATTTATGTTTGAATTGTTTGGCCAAAATAATGAGGGATCATTTGAATGCTTGTTACAGGATCATAGCTTGTGTTTGGTCTTTTCATTTCTCCCATTCATTGCAAATAAAATATATATTTATAGCGCTGTATTCTGTATTTACAGTCAACATTTTTTGTCAATGGAACACATTATTTAGCAGATCAACTCATTATGTTGGTCTTTATTTCTTCTGCTCACTCAGAGAAACATATAAATTAAAGCCAGTCATATCCTTAGACATGAGCTTCAGAAAATGTGCATTACCAAGCCCAACATTTTACATAACATGAAGTAAAAGGAACTCAACATTAATGTTATTTTTAGCCATTTTTCAGCAGGGGGGATATCTGAGGCTACAGTATGTTGCTTCCAGCCCTGACTCGCAGTCACATCGGTGGGAGAGGTTCTGTGGACGTAGGCACTCCCTACAGATGCAATACCATAAAGATTAGAGACTATCTTAATACATTTTGACAGTTCAAAGTCTGAATGTAGTGCCGCTGTCGCTTCTTGTTGTTTTAGCCCTTTGTATAGGGGGACAAAAAGAAAAAACGTGTTCTTCCATTCGAGCAGAAAGATAGCGTGTGTTTTTGAGCTGTAATGCACGTTTAAAAGCTATGACATCACATGAAGCTCTGCCTTGAGCCCTCACCCACATCTTCTTTTAAATCGACTTTTTGATTCTGTCTAGTGATCGTGTTCTGTGGGCCATATCTGCAGCTGTTGCTACCATCAGCTGTACCATCCTATGTTGACTGACTTCAACAGCTGGAAATACCAGAATGTCGGGACACAAACACACACAGGCCAACGGGCAGGACGCCACATGTCACTTTACAACTTCAGCAAGCAGCCTGGTTAAAGCAGCCTGGTTACACTTTAACCTGTTCTCATCTCTAGAACTGTGTCACTAAGAAACACAGAACACGCAGACAGAAAAATGTGGACATTTACATAAACTCCTCTATGTTCTTTTCCATTTCCATTTCATCTTATATTTCAGACTAGAAGCCTCTAATGATATATGATATAACTTAAGAAGTCGGGATCAATAGCCATTCTTTCTGCACTTTATAATGCCCCTGTAATGTCTCGCAATTATCAAGCTGAGCCTAATTTCATGTATGTGCACTTCGGGTCATATGCAGCCGTGCACCACTGTTTAAAATAACCTCAGACAGGATGCCTGGTTATAATCTAATAGTCTGTTTCATTAGCACAATAATCAAGTTTGCTTTTGCATCAGCCCTCTGACCTGCAGTCATGCTGCTTCTTACAGTGTACCAAAGTCACAGTCTTTGTCTTTGACTCTGCAAAACCTTAACATTCAGCACTGCAAACGGTACAAATATTCAAATAGAAAGACTCCTTTAAGTTGTTTTAAAAACTCATGCCAGGTTTAAATAAGATGAAATAAGATGCAAATGTAAAACTGAAATTGAGTGAAAAAACAGTTATGTAGGACATTTTTAGCTATGTAATGATGGTATATAATGGGTCAGTAACATTAAATTCAGTAGAAACAATCACTGTTATAACGCATGCTGTGCATTATTACATAATATTGCACCAACTGGATGACTTAAGAAATGTAGTAGCCTACTAATTAACATACAAAGAAACAGAGACATTATTTTCTGTTGTAATAAGGACGGAAATAACTACAGCAAAACTCAAAACAGATATCTATGAGACTTAACATATTGTTTGATTAGTGTTAGCACCAAGAGGTTAAAATAAAAGTGTGTTGAAGATGGTAAACCTCACTCGGGGGCTCGTGAACATTCACCACTCCCTTCACGTGATGGCAAACTGTTAAATATCCGAACAGCAGGATTATATCAAGTCACAAATCAGCTTATACCGATACAAATAACTCTAACACACAGCTCACAGCAGTCAGGGGAAAAAACGCTTATTAAATACATACCTAGAACCAGGCAGACTATGTCTAGCAGCACAAAGGGGATTCCTCTCGCCTCGAACATGTTTGCTCTTGTCCTTCTCCGTGTCGAGTGAGTCCCAGGCTTGTGATACCGTGTCGTCCTCTCCTGTAATAAACACCAGGGGGGATGCTCCTCCTTGGGACGTCGCTGCTGCTCTTGTTATTGTTGTTACGGTTATGTCCGATAGAGTGAGATCAGAAAACTGCAACAGCAAACCATACACAAACTCACTAAAACGTCGACGTCCTCGTAAGGAACATACAGACCGCCCAGGCCACCGGAAAGAAGATATCATAAGATACAATGTGTCTCGTCGCTGTACTTGCTGTTGTTGTTGGCGGCTGGCGGTGGGCTGCTGCAGCAGAGTCGGTAGCTCCACTTGTCTGTCATAGTGCTTCTTTCTTTACGGTGTTAAATTAAACAAATGCTGACTATAGCAGAGAGCCGACCATTTGGACGGACACCTGTCCCGAGCCGATGTGTGGCGCAGGAGCAGTTTGACGGACCCGGAAAAATCCCGAGGGCGACCTCGGCGGTGGGCCTGGTGGTGCTGCCTTCAGGTGCCAACTGAAGAATCGGAAATGTACTTTATTCTAAGGCTCAGTGCGTTACTCTGAAAGTGATTCTCACCTTAATAAAGGAAAATATATTACGTGTAAACAACATTTTCTTATAAGTCAGTTAAATCGTATAAAGAAACCAAAACAGAAAACTCACTTAAAACTCATAGGCCTATTAAAAGATCATTATTTAAAAAAAATATAAATAGCCTATATTGGCCTTTATTTTGTTTTGTTTATAGACTGTATAAAGATAATTATTTACAGTCTATGGCATAGACTCAGAGAAGTCACTGAGCATGGGTAAGAAGTAGCTTTTTTAGGCAGTTTCGACACTAATATGTCGTTTCACCGTTTTGTAACCCTGTTACTCTAAAAAAATGTTTTTGATGGATATTTAAATAACCAACATGAATTTAATATATGGTCCAAAAGAGAAAGTGTTCAATGCCTATTCGCTTTTTCCGGGTTTTATGTAGGCCTATTAGGCTAAACGTTGTTTATCTTCTTTTTATTGTAATTATAAGTGTATGATTGGTTAACATTGGCTATAAAAGTATTTTCAAAAAAGCATATTGAATTAAATACATTTTGTTGGACAGCGCCAGCTGGTGGTTTCAACTTCTAAACAGTGTTTGTCCTAATTATAGCCTATTTTTTCTAATCATAAGTAATAAGAAATCAGGATTAATTGAAACACACTGAGAACATCATAATTTGCCCTATTTCTTAGGTGATTTTATTATGCTTGTATACAATACTCTGCCTCTAGTTAATCATCTTAGTCAATGTAAACTTATAACAGAACGTATTTATATTAATTTAATTATATGAATGATTAAAGTGACCATGGCATGCATGTGTTATCAGTTCTTTGTCGCCCCCTGGTGCTTTGGAGGTGAAGTTACAATAATAAAACACTCTACTAATTGTGGGGAATGGGTGCCAGTAAATGGAAACGATGAGACCAATAAAAATACATTCTTTTAGTCCATCCAAAACCTGTCAGTACTACACACCCATATTAAAAGTGTGTTTTCAGCAACACTGCCCATCAGACCTCAGAGCCATGTTGAAATTCAAATAAGTTCATTTCAGTCCAATGGAAATTGTTAAATTGCATGTTATTCAACTTTAAAGTTAATCATTTATGACGAGTATGTCTATCGTGTTTATATGAACATTGAAAGAGTGTTTGATAGCTGTAATAATTCCTAATCTTACTGGCCATGAAGACATTCTTTCGAGAGCAATTCCACTGAAAGTGTTGGGAGACAAAAGAGTTGCTCCTTTCTTGACACATTTCCAAAAGGCTGAGGGTAATAAGAAGTTTCTGCAGCCCAAAAAAGGGCAACTCTGAAAACAAAAAAAAACACAAACTTTGTAAAATACCTAATTTATTTGACTAACTCAGACTTGTGAAGCATCATATGTGTGCTCAATGCTTGTTTAGAGCAAGGCATGCTTCAAATGTGATACATCACAATTGTAGGTGTTTATATAAATTTGTATTAGCACCTGATTATTGTTATTTATGACAAAAAAAGGTGCAGAGAAAAAATTAGAAATTATTATTGAGATTCTGTGTTATACTGATTTGTAAAGTTTTGACAAACAGGACTTTTGTATGGAGGCCCAAGGTGTTATTCTCTCATAGTCAATTCAAATAACTGGTCATGTTGCATTTGTCTTGATTGACAGGTACAGACTAATGTAAGGGGAGATAAAAACACACAGAGGAAAAACGACATGTTGTTATAGAAACCTGTTGAAATTAAAATCAGCCACTCAACAATCTAGATGAAATGAGCAGAAAAGTATTGCATTTATCACAATAGTGAGCTAGGCTTAGAAAAGAAACTGAACCCATTGATCTTAGTTAAAGCTAAATGAAAATATCCAGCTAAATGGTGTTGTGCATTGTTACATACAAAATAGTTGACTATCTAATGTCTGGAATATCTCTTTTATACTTTCCATTGTATATCTGGATAATACGTCTTTAAGACAAAGAAAACATACAGAATGCACAAATCTGTTTTATTGAACTTATTTACATGAAGTGAAAAAATAACATTACCATGAAGAAAATAATTACAAGTTTTATCAGAAGGAAAGTTTAAATGGAAAACAAACAAAAGTCAAAAAGTGCCTTACATCTTCACATCTTTGGTCAACCCCTCAAAAAAAACGGCTTGTTTTGTCTCCAAGGACTGAAGAAGTGCTGGAGCCAGATTAGAAGACATTAGAATTAAAAAAAAACAGAGTAACCTTCGAGGCTGTTCTACCTCTAAACTTAAAAGTCTCCAGTTTCTGTGACTGCTCAGTAATACAATCATCTCCACTGTTTACTGTGTGTGTATATTTCTAACAAGACACACACGAGTCACATTTGATGACAGAAATAAAATATTAAGATTTAAAGTGGTACTCTGACTTAAGTTAAGTCATCGTCAGTTACATGACATTAAACAGGAGTAGGCCTACTATCTTGTAATACAGTTTAGTACAGCAACGCTGTTTTCCTTCCATTAGTTATGAGACAAAACGAGTCCATTTTGAAAATTAAACATCTTAAAATGAAATTATCTTTAGTTTTATGCAGTTACTTTATACATGTATCGATCTTAAAAAGCTTTTAAGAGAAAAGCAGAACATGTTACTGACCCTACCAATACTTTCCAACAAAGGTAGAACGCAGTTTTATGGTAACATTGAGACAAAGTTGATTTCTAACCTGTATACAACCTTCTGAAATATTAAAGGGGACATATTGGGAAAAATCCACTTTTACAGTGTTTTTGAAGATATATTTGGTTAACCTGAGTGTCTATCGACCCACAAAATTTGAAATAAACCCATCCAGTCCTTTGTTTGTGGTCTGCATAAGTCCCTCAACACAGAGAAAAATGCTCCGTTTCAAATTTGCTCGCCTTGTGATGTCACATTGGAATTCTGGTTAAAAAAAAATACCCTCCCCTCCCCTGGTATCTCCACCCATGGACTCCACCCCCAGCCTAGAGTAAAACTTTTGCGCAGGTCCGCCATTTTTATTCTCGGAGTTGTGTCTACCGGGAAACTCAGGGGGGACTCATTGCATTTAAAGAGACACACACACCAAAACGGAGCGGTCTGAGAGAGCTGGTTTATACAGGGTCACACACCTCCTCTGGTGCTTGATTCATGTTATATTTTGACCAAAGCACAGCACAGGTGTTTCATTTAGACCACAGGGGACTGTTTAAAAAGATGAAAAAGGGGTATAGTATGTCCTCTTTAAGCTGTAGAAATATTTGCTGCCTGTAAAACAGCTTTTTAAATTTTAAAAATTAAAACTAAAAGGGAAAACCCAGCATACACTTCTTTGACTGTGTGGCTATTGTAGTTCCTGCACTTTCTGCCATTAGCATTGTGCTAATCAGACAGCTACACTGCAGAGCACTACAGTACATCAAGTGAAAGCTAGCCTGGGAGACGTGGCTGAATGTAAACGATCTCCCCCTGCGCTGTAAATTAATTTTATCGATTGAGTTTTTATGTCAGCGTAAATAATGCAGCAGCTAAATCAGTTCATGACAAAAAGGAAGTGTAAAGAGGGAAAACCCTGCTAGCTTAACCAATGTCATTAGCAGCTATTAAGCTATCTAGCAATCTTGTTTTGTCGCTTAACGTTTGTTGGTGCCGTTAAGTTTTCTTTAAACCACATATTTGATTTATTAAACATGTGATTGGCAATTTACAAAGTGGTTTAAATGGATGTATAAACTTTGAATGTGTTTTTTCTTGTCAGGTGCTATGATTTCTCTTGATATGATGTATGGATTATCCAAGGGCAGAGGGCTTTATTTGTATCACTATAATAAATCTATGGCGACTTTTTGGGGGGGTAATTTAGCAAGCAATAAAAGACATAAGTTAAAGTACTTCAACCTTAATGTATGTTTCATATTGAGCCATCCAGCCTGAAAACTTTCAACCTCATTTTGTCTCAATGTTACTGCTTCTGTAGTTACTGCCTTTGTGGGGCTGGTATAAACCTTAGACTGTCATTTACAGAAGGTACTTTCCCCCCCCCACTCTTCTTAATTTATTATAGATGTGAAAGGCCCACACACAATATCAAGTGATAACTTCATCGGAAATGGTTGTTCTTATTTATAAATGATGGCATACGCAAAATAATTATAAAGATGAATAAATTAATGAGGATGAGTGATAATAATTTATTTAAAAAATCTTTTACAAGACCATTTCAGGCTTTCAAAGAGTCCTTCATTGTCAGATTCAGTCCACTAGGTGGTCCTATTTCCCTACATGTAAAAGCTTGTAGGTCGGTTCAATTTTCACTGGCCACCGAGAGGAGACAGTGTTTGGGGTTTTTATTCACAGAAGGCACACGGTTCAGACTGACTCCAAAATAAAAACAAAATGTCTTGGTTTTCTTTCTAATGATCCTTGCTGAAGTTAAAAAGTGAATATGTTCCCAAGTTGTTGTTTTTTTCAGGGAGGAGATTTGTTGATAAATGTGTATCTGACAGTCCGCTCCAGTTGGTGTAGGGGAATTCCTCAGGCAGTTGAGTTTGTAAAATAAAAAAAGCTCAGGTTTTCTTTTCTAAAATTCTAAGTCCTTGACAAGTTAAAAAAAAAAAAAAAAAAAAAAAGGCTTCACATTTTGTTTGGAAATAGACCTACCGTATTCACTTTCTTTGAGTTGGATGAGAAGAGCAATACCTGCCTTTATTATAAGATAAAGCATAGAGACGCTTAGCTTAGCACAGAGACTAGAAACCAAGGTAAAGTGCAGGTCGGACTGTGGACAAACTTTGATTTGATTTGAGCTTGTTTAGCACTTTTCTAGTCTTCTGACTACTCAGAGCAGTTTTTACACTGCAGGTCACACCTACCCATTCACACACTGATGGCAGAGGCTGCTATGTAAAGTGGCCATCAGTATTGCCTAATCCCATTCATACACATTCACAAGCCGCTGACACAGTAGCAGGAGCAATTTGGGGTTCAGTGTCTTGCCCAAGGATGCTTTGGACATGTTGCTTCAGGAGCTGGAGATCGAACCACCGACTTTCTGGTTGGGCCACAGCCGCCTTAGCAGTGCCTTTTCAGCTCAATAATAAACATGTCATATCTTGTTTGTTTTGCTGTTATAAAAACGGCAATGTAGAGCAAGAACTCCAGCTGGCAGGAGGATTATTCTTAGCTTAGCAGGATAGAGTTAAGCTAGCTGTTTTCCTCCATATACAGTCTTCCAGCAGCGGCATATATTAGCATATCTTTAACTCCCATGCCTCCCTTTTTAACTTGGTTCACTGAGTTTACCATAAACACTGGAAACAGTAAAAAAACTGATTGTTTCTTTTCTCGCTAAATTGGCCAAGAAATATAACAGCACAAAGTCATCCATAAAACAACAATTTAGTTTTTTTTAAGGGATTAAAACTAGTTCAAAATAAATACATGTAAACTAGCAAGGTGCCCCAGGACAGCACTTTTTTATCTTACTGACAGAGCAGCCTAGAAGTTTCCCCTCTGTTTCCAGTCTTCATGCTAAGCTAAGCTAACACCAGCTGGCTCTAGCTCCATATTTACTGTACAGAGATCAGACTGTTGTTGGTTTTCTCATCAAACTTTTGGCAAGAGAGCAACCATGTGTAATCTCAAAATTTCCCATAAGGTCAAAGTTCAATTGCTCTTCACTATTTAGACAGATTGCAGTCATGCTGCTCAAAATGATTTTAACCATCTTAAGGTCCTCATGTTTTCTTGGGGTTTGAGTTTTGCTGTTGTTTCTGTTTGCGGAGATGAGCCTCTATCTCCTGCCTGAAGAACAGCATCCCCAGCTGGCCGTGCGACGCCTCGTTCATGGCCTTGGACTGCATGCACATGCGATACTGGTCTGGTGGGAGCTCATCGGCACATTGTTTCTCATGCCACAGGTGGAACAAGCCTCGCGATGGAGCTCTGACCACAAGGAGGTTGCTGTGGAGGTACTTCCTGTAAAGGTGGACGTCTTCACCCCCCCAGCCTTTGATGTCGATGTCAAAACCACCTTCAGAGAAAAGAGAGGTTGAGAGGGTAATGCAGAATAAAATAAAGCTTTAATATTCCATCAGAGGATGTGTTCTTATGTTAAACAAAGATGATAAACCTCTTGATATGCAATCATTTCCGTGTAATTACTCATTTCATCTCTGTGTTCACAACCTCTTAAAGGAAGGCTGATTATGAATTCTGATTAGAGTCTGCACTGTGTGATCATAATCAGTTCTCTCCACACTCCCAGGTTTGTTGTTTCATGAAGAGGCAGCGAGGAAACTTTGAACTGATGCTGTGAACTGAGGAGATCTTGACCAGACTTGTTTAAACATGTATCTTTAGATGTCTGTAGTACTCATGTCTGCTTCTGCTCGCGTCTCTCTGCAGCTTCATTTTGATTTCTCTGTCCGTCTCTGACTCACGTTTTAACTCGTGCTGCAGGGCTAAACAGAGATAAGACGGGACTCGGAACCCGACTGATCAATTGTTTAGTTGTTTGTGTGTAAGAGAACATATTTCACTGTGAATGCTTAATATTTTAAATCTCTGATTTGGGGGAATCATGATTATTCACTTTTTGTAAAGAGTTAGAGGAGAATATAAGTCTGTATGGCAATTACTCTGTACAAAGGTAAAACAAAACTGCATATCTCTATAATCCACGATAAACATGTTAGTTTTTATTTTCTACTTCATACAAAGCAGAAAAAAACAATAAATTGTGGGTTTACAACAAGTCAAACCAGAAACCGTCTCTTATACACCTCCATAATAGAATCATATTTTGTTTAAACACTGATTAAAGAAACTAAAGCAGCAAGTCTACCAGATTTAATAACAGTTGCTCCCGACCTACAAGAGCTTTGTAGACATGACACCATGACCAGCCTGTGCTGTCCAAAACCATTACATATTAACATAATATTTTTTTTATGTGGCACGACTCTGCTTCAGGCCAGAAGTGCACAAATGACCTTTAAACTTGCATTCTTTCCAATGGCCAGCGTGGGGCAAGTGTTCGCAAGTCTATGAGAAAATTATCTTGATTACTTGTTTTTATTTTCTTTATGGAACACTTTTCGAATGTGTCTTTGGTCTAAATATCTTTCAAGTCTTCCTCAACACAACATGAGTTTCCTGTTTAAAGTGTGCCCACCTTTAAGGTTAAATAGATGATAATGTGAGGTATGCTTCCTGGGGTGACTATCTATTGATCAACAAGTTGCTTCCATGTCTACTCTGCATATGTATACTGAAATATGTCTAAAATAAAAATATGACAATACATATACTTGCATATTACACTTGGAAAGAAAGTTTACAGGCTTCTACAAAATGTCAAAGTACGTATTTGATTAGAACAGTTCTCTCGACTTCTCCTTTCTAGTTTCAAATTTTAACTGTTAAGTGAGAGCATGCTTGGGTGTGTGTGTGTGTGTGTGTGTGTGTGTGTGTGTGTGTGTGTGTGTGTGCGTGCGTGTGTGTGCGTGCGTGCGTGTGTGCGTGATGCAATAAACCACTTGAAATTTCCCACTAGCCTCTCATTGATTTCACTTTGGAGGGAAACTAAATTGATGTAAATCTGCCTGGAGAGCCGATATTCCTCACCTAATATACAGATGTAGAGGACACGGGGCTATGAGATATGCTAATATATGCTGCTCAGAGCTGCTCCATGCAGAGTAACAAAATTAGATTTCCTTCCGGTTAGGGAAAGTAATGTAATATTCCTGTTTCATATCCATTACGCTATAGCTCCATTAGCATAGCAGAGCAGATGTTTTGGTAGCCATCCAGGAATCCCATTTTTACCTGTGTTATGTAACACCTCTGCACAGGTCATAAACCCCAAAGAGCCACTGTTTTTACATCCCTGTAATGTTAAGATTTAGTTTTGACTGCAGTGCATGTTCTGTTGTGATATTTATGTACCTATGTTGATGAAGTCAGATCTGTACTGGCAGGTCATGCCGAATCCAAAATCCCTCCAGAAGCCTGTGTCTTTCTTGATCACCTGCAGAGAAGAGAACACGTCTTAGAGAGCTTATGAATAGAAATACATCATCTTAATACTCAGAGGGGGGCTGGATGGGAGTGGGGGGGGGTTCAACAGGAGCAAGCTTATTCTATCGATTTGTAAGTTGAGCAGCTGGGGAGGGAAAATATTTCTAAAAGCTTGCGTGTTTGAAGGAGAGAAAAAGAAGGGGATAGACATTAGATTGGTGTTTGTTACCAGCTGTTGCTCCACAGGTGGGACGTGTTCAGGACTTCCGTAAATCAGGGTGGGGTTGTACTGGCTGAATAAAACTGGGTAGAAGACCTTTTTACCTGAGAGGGAGAGAGACAGCACTGTCAGACAGGAGGCTATTTAATGGGAATGAGTGCGGTTGTATGGATAGCCCTTTAAACAATTAATAGGTTTTACTTTACAATTAATAACAACTTTACAACGACTTCATTTCAGAAAATTAACAAAATAACTCTCATGATAGACCACCTGGATTTATTAATCGATGTATCTTAAAATGAATTCTTGATAGATATTTCAGGGGCTTGTGTTGTGTGTCTCACCGGGCTGTGTGTTGAGTCTGCAGGTGTTGAGGAAGTCAGCGGTGAAGTAAATGTCCACATCGCAGAAGAAAAGCAGAACGTTGCCTCCCTTCCAGGCTCGGGCCCCGACGTCTAGACCCCGTCCCCGGGAAAACTCCTCATCCAGCTGGAGTAGAGTGTAGTTCTTAAAGTTCACTTCCCTGACACAGACACAAAGAAAGAAAGCGGTTAGACCGACAACGAGTTACTCTAACTATTCATCACTGATTTTTCCCAGTTTGGTTGTGTAAGTGTTACGAATATCGAGCCGTTTTATTTGATGTAATGTATAAAATAATGATGTATTCACTTCTTTCATTAGTTTAGTTCTTTGCTGAATGTCGTATCTAAAAACACTGATGTTCTCTGCTTTGTGCCTTTAAATGTGCTTGCCTATATGCATATTATTTGCTTGCAGATAATATGAATAGACAATAGCTTGATTAAAATGATTGAATATGTATTAAACAGGTTATCTTTCTGGTCTTGCATGAATGAGGGTCTGGGAGCCCATTGTGCACCTCAGCTGAGAAATCTGTTTGTGTCCAATCTGCAGCAAATAGGTCATGATGATCTGCATTCTGATACCCTGACAGCTGCATCATAGAGACCACTCATGAGGCTGCATTGACAACTTTGTGAAGGGGAAACTACCCAAGAGCCTAGAATACACTCTAAGCAATTTTATTGTGGTGAAAATATCATAAGTGGAAATGTTTGTTTTCTGGGATCCTTAAAGTCTGGGATATACTGAAGTAGAATATAATATAAAGTGAAATCCTAAGTGCACAAATCCAATTTAAATGTCTTCATTATTACACTTGATATTGCCCCCAAATGCAGCAAAGCAATAACCACAAACTAACACAACATAACAACAAAGCACTCATTGGAACAGATTATTCTCAGAGAGCTGGTTGGTTTCTAGGACTCATGGAGCTGCCAAATGTGATGTATTTAATGGGTAAGTAAAGAAGGAGGGTCAATAGTGGCTAAAAACTGTGCTTTTTTTTTGTGCCTCAGGCTCCCCTTGCGGGTTAATCTGTCCCTGTTTATCCTCAGTTTTGTGTCTTTAATATTTCCCTTCCAACGATTACAACACAATGACCTCACAAATCCTCCTGGTTCCAGCAGCTAAACTTTCATTTCCTTACTCATTTCTCTTGGTTTCTTGTAAGGATCATGAACAAGGTTTTACTGGAATCAGAAATTAATTGCACAGAAGAACAAATCTCCATGAAGTTTTGTGAGGATGTGGTGAGAGTCAGGGCAAACAGCTGGATCCAGATGTACACAGCCGTGGCTTTTTTTCTAAACCATAACAATTCACGCTGTTAATGACTAATCCTTTACTCATGCATGCACAGACCCACATGCACACTTTCATGTCACTCAGTTAAAAGGTGCTGAGGGAACACTGTTTTTCTGTATGAGGCTGAACAAACAGGATCTAACCTCCCACTTCATCCATGTGGCTCTGGATGACTTAACACAAGGGAAACAGTAGAGACAGAGCAGGTAGACAGAGGAGGAAACCAGGATGACCAGTGGAAACGTGGTGTTTGTTTGTGCTCGAGGCAGCTTGAATCATGCTTTTCACATCACTGGTGTGTGCGAGTGTGGATGTCAGTATATTTCTATTTTAGAAAATTCATTTTTGTGTTTGTAAAAACAATGTAACTTGAAATATTTCTGCCTCTTATATAAAAACACCAAATCTCCCATAGGCATCATAAACATAACCCCACTATTAGGATTATTAGTATTATTAGCTATTTGTTCGACTGATAACTACTTCCAGTAAAAAAAAAAATAATGTGACCAGACAACATGTGTGTATGTGCTGTCACTCAGTTCTTCTGCAAACAGAGACCAGGCTCCACGTCTGTCTGCAGTTTATGAATCCAAACAGAGTCGATCTGTTTCAGTCTACAGACAGTCCCACGAGAGGCTGACCCAACCGCTGGCTCTAAACTGTCTACAGATGGCAGACCCAGAGCACAATAGCTCTGTTTGTCCCAAACAATGTTAATGAAATAGCAGCTACACTCACATGTTGATTCAGTCTCAACTTTAATGGGGCGGGAAGCTCTTTGTCTGAATGAACAGAAACCAAACCTCAATGACTGTATTAATGTTCTCTGCAAATACAAAAAGTGAGGACTTTGTTTGTATGCCTTTGCTATGAGGGAATAATTTTGCACTTACTGCTTTCTTAGAACTGGATGAATATCTGTCATGCCACACTTATGCTATATCGGTACGTGGATTATGAAGCCAAAGCCAGACTAGCTTAGGTTGGCAGAAAGTCTCAAAATCAGGGAAAACGACTAAACAGAAGTCTCTCCTCCTTCATGGAACTTCTACAGCTGTAACAATGAATGATATATCACAACAGGGCTACTGTTATCATTGGTTTACTTCACTTTTTACTGTTTTACTACATGGCTAACTCTGGCAACTAGCATATTTAATTTTAATCATCTTAAACTCGTTATGTCTCATTAGCACATTAAAACAGAGAGGGTGTGGGTTGTCAGATGTCCTGCGCACACCGCAAAATCGCGCCTTGGTCTTAGTGATGTTTAGCGCTAGTGAACTGTTCTTAAACCAGAGGACCATGGTGTTCACTAACTTCCTGTATGTGGAAAGGGAGCGCTTATCTGCCAGACAGGCTACCAAGGCCATGTTATCAACATTTTTAAGGAGTGTCTGTCCGTTGCCATCGCAGGTTTATTTTATTTATGTATATCGACAAGAAAATGGGTGATAAGACACAGCCCTGTGGGACCCCAGAATTTAAAACAATGTCGCCTTATTGAACAATTACCTATAACGTGTTGTTGTCTGTCTGTTGAATCCATAAGGTAGCTACAGAGGTCTTACAAGTGTGAGACGGGATTGGCAGAGTTAATGAAGGAAAACAGCGCTGTGTTTGTGGGTACGTTAAGCTCCCGCTGGTTCTGTACACGTTGGCTTTCACAACGCAGTAGGCAATGTGAATTGACAGACTGAATGGTACCTGCATATAAAAAAAAGGTCAGTACCAAAAATGTATATTTTTTGTTTTGTTTTGTATTTTTCATAATGTGTAATAAGTGAGCTTTAGAGGCTAAGCTAACCATCTCCTGGTAATAGCTTTATATTAAGTTTACAGTTTGACTACTTTCGCGAATCTCCTGCAATGATTATGTAATACTGCTTTGCGTATTTATATCTTGAGAGATGTAAGGTGATAAATAATTCATAAGTGGTTCTATGGTGGAGAAGTTTTCCTGATTACCAACATTATTTAGGGGAAATGTAATTGTCTCGGAGAGCCAAAATTGATCTATTATTCATTTTGGTAAGTGAGTGCAGTGTGTGCCTGCCTGAGGGAATCAGCTCTCCAAATAATTCTGAGATGTTTATCTGTCCACTAACTTATTTCCTTTGGCTCTTAAATGCCCAGAAATATGAACACATGTGGTATTATTGTGTTTCTAGTGGAAATTTCACCTGAACCCTGCAGTAGCCTTGTTTTCTAAATTACTTTTTATATTTGGCTGTTTTTCTCCCTTCGCCCCCACAGGCATCAGCGCCCCTATTATAGCTTAAAATAGTCAATTTGTTTACTGTGGGCTGGTACCTAGTACAGACTAGATTGTTGAAAGTGTGTCACAGTGAGAATCCTGTAAATAGCTGTCATGTTGTGTCTCAGCAGCAGGCCTGATCCTGTTAGTTCTGCTGAGGACAGGGAGCCGAGACCAGATTTTCTCTCTCTCTGTCTGTTTTCTTTCTTTGTGAATCAGTGCCTCAGTGTAACCGTTGTATTTATTTGCCTGCATGTGGATGTAGCTCGAGGACTGACTGCCGATATGGTGCTTACTAGATTTGAAAATTCTCGCCTTTAAGCTCCTATATGTGACGTTCTATTCAGCCTAAACATGTTTCTAGATACAAGTGAAGTATTCTTCCTTTTAGGCCTTCCTAGCAACATGGCAACATTTTTTCTGCCTCTGTTCTTCCTCTGTCCAGGCAGAAATACCCAAACATTCATGGTCTTCAGAAAGATGCATCAGATCTGCTGAGCCTCAGTTCGACAGTAGACTACAAGTTACACAGCAGCCTTACACTCGTTTTTTTTGCAATTAGTGGGTCTGAAGTTTGCCAAAATAACATCTTCAGATTTGCAAAAAGTAAAAAAAAGGCAAGCTTTGTCATGTCCGTTCTTCAAGAGGAGAAGACAGCTTTTAAAATGTTTGTTTGTTGATGGAGATCGGATTGATTGCAGATATCTATTTATAGAGACAGATTAATCATCGTTAGAATGCTGTCAATGGCAGTCTGTATTTTAAAGCGCGGATGAAGGTTCTGCCTTTTTTTTTTTGCTGTCCACACGGACTGTTTTTCCTGCAAACACCAACGCCTGCTGATACCCAATTGGTCAATACAGCTTGGAATACTAAATGTACTACAAAAGTAAACCTGAACACTTAACATGCTCATAAATTCCAGACCCCCATGTACAGATTCTCGATTTCTACGTATAATCGATAAGAGTTTAAAAAGGACCTAATGGTTGATTCCTTGGATTTTGCAGCCGTCCTCAAAACACCAGAAAAGGAACTGGTGTTTTGTATATTTATTTTGGGGCTTTTTTGCCTTTATTTTAGAGATAGGACAGTAGATAGAGTTGGATATCAGCGAGAGAGAGAGAGAGAGAGAGAGAGTGGGGAACGACATGTGAGAAAGGAGCCACAGGTTGGATTCTAACCCGGGCCGTCCGCTTGGAGAACTACAGGCACCTCTGTACACGGGGCGCCGCACTAACCACTACGCTACCAACGCCCTGGCTTAAATTTCTAACACAAGAAGTAAACAGCTTGGAAAACATGTTGGTACTTTTATGAAGGGTTTTTTTCTGCTTTGACTTCTATTAGCACATTTGTAAAACAGACATCAGATCTCTATGAGGATAAGGGGAACACATTAAATGGGGATCAATGCCTATGATTTGTGTCACCTACTCCCAAAGAAGACCAACTGTTACCAGCAAATTTCACAACAATGGCATCTCCTCTTCCTATTCGTCACAGGTTCAGCCCATAGACTGTATTCTTTTATAAGTACATGTTTCAGCTCCTCCAAAAGTAGCATTCCTGTTAGCAAAGTTTGAGTAAAAAAGCAAACCTTACTTTATCAAACAATTTATTTGCCGTTGTCCACCAACACATCTCTATAGTTTTTCTGTTAATTACTACACACTTCTAAGACAAAGTTTCCCCTCATTTGCATGTCAAAAATGTACCCTTTAATAAATGAATGTTTTTAGAGCTGCTGGTCATTCATTCCTTGCCTGGAATCCCACAATGCCTTGCAGAGCTATTCCTCATGCCCCATATAAAACAAATGGGACAAACTTAATGCCACATTAATGGGCCTTTACCATACGTCTGATTGCCTCATAAATACATTTGAAACAAAGAAGAAAATCTGCTCTCACTTCCTCAACATCTGTCTTGTTTTTTGTTTTGTTTTTAAACAGCAAAACCAATTGTAAGCTCTCTTCCACCCTGGATCCTTTTAATACCTGCAATATCGATTTTAAGCAACTCAATTTTCCTGCCTGTCTGTCTTTCATCTCGTCTCCTGTTTACAGAGCAGGCCGCCTGCTGTATTCTGTAAGTACAAAAAAGGGTGGTGCTTTACAGTGAGCCGGGGAATCAGCAGTCTTTGCATGTAATGGCGAGGTAAGTGCACGCTATAAAAAATGTAGAATTGTGATCACTCTGAGGCTCAGCCCTCAGGCGAGACAGCTACACAAGTTATCAGCGGTGAGTAATTTGTGCAAAGACACACTCTTTAAAGATTAATAATGGACAGCTTTCAAATCTCCTCCATGATGTGTTCATAAATTCAGCCACACATGATCTTCTTTCTGGTGCACATTATCCTACCATTTCTTTAGCGCTGTCAGAGTCTCTTCAGAGTGTTGTTGACCCGTCTGTGAACTAAGAGAAATGCCTCAACAACATTAAAGGCTTATTGGAGCGTCTGTGTGTAAGATGGTGCAAGAGAAAGATGAGGTAAACGCTGTAGCTGAAGGAGTGACAGAGTGATCTCATCCTTTGTTTCTTTATCTGTCTAAGTTTCCAACCCTCCCCTTTCCTCTTCACGTATCTCTTCCTTTGATATCCTCGTTCATGCTATTCTGCCATCCCCGGAAAACCTGCCTTTTCTCCTTTTTCTCTCATCTTATCTTTGCACCTTATGCTTTAACTTCCTATCTCTAAGTTTCCCCCCACAGCCATTGTCGCACCTCTGCGCCTGAAACTCTGATTTTATTCCAACGTATCGATTGACATTTCTTAAAAAACAGATCACTCATTCCTTTTCCTCCCTCTCACTTCGTTGGTATCTCTTCTTCTTTATCCAACATGTCTCTGAATCATTATTCCTGAGCGTGTAAGGCTCAGAAACGTACATGCCCCCCGATGGTTTGATCCTGAGTTCAGGCTTTGAAGTGTGGATGTGTAAGCGTAATACTTGAAACTTCGGCAGCTGATCCCATCTATTTTAGACGATATCCCTGGTGTCTGGCAGAAAGCTTGAAAACGGAGGCTCGGATTTTCTGGAGCATCGCTTTTTATCCATTCGTTTTTCATTGCTTTAGTTGCAGGGGGGGGGGGGGGACAGTTTGGCACCTTACAAATTAGCACCTGCAATGAAAATCCAACCTTTTAACCTTCATTTAGTTCTTGTAAAGACATTGATGGGGGTTAGAATGCTAGAGGAGATTTGGGTTAATTTAGATCTTGTAAGACTTATTGAAAAACTGCCTCAAGTTTTTTAGATAGGCCTTTGAAAGACAGAAATTCATTTGTTGTACAAGGAATTCAAGCAGGGACAATGTCTCACTAAAAGCAGGGAGTGTAAGAGTTAGTGACGGGGAAAAAAGGACAAATAGCTTGTGGTAGTTTGGGGGCAGAGACAAATCAAACCACTTTCTTGAGGTGAATTTAATTTGGAGGAAGGGCAGCGTAGAATCGGATCAGCCTGTAATGATGCCATCACTGCTGGGAAAAAATATTGATTTGTTTGTGAGTGAAGGTGTGTGTCTACTCTGTGTGTACTTGCACTTGAACTGTACCGTTCGAACCCAATTTGAGTTGCAGACCTTGAGAGCGAGGCAATTTTGGCCAAACCTGAGCTGCTCTTTTTGGATCTAGACTATTTTGAAGGGTTGAAAGCTGAATAAAAGAAGCAGTTGTTGGTATTTACATCCCTATTTGCACAATTGGTCCAGCTCCAGGTCAATTAGTGTGACAGATTAGTGGGTCGATAAAAGACAATTGTGATTACGTATTAATTCAACATCATTAATCAAGTGAAACAACCAAAACAAATGATTCAAACCAACTCTACAAAATGGAAGATTGGTAGATTAGTTATGTTCTCCTTCCTGACACGCCTCTCTTTCTGTTAGGATATTCTCTGTGTTTTTTTCTTCCCTCTGCATTCATTTTTTGCTCTTTTGCTTCATCCAATGTGGTGTCTGTTTTCACAATTTCTCCCTGTGTCATCTAGCTGCTCCCTGTTAAGGCCCTGACACACCAAGGAGATCGTCGGCCGTCTGTCCTAGTTGGACCGACAGTAAGCGGTCGTCGCCCTAGTTTTTGCAGTGTGTCCAGCTCCGTCACTACCCGTCGGCCTTTGTCTGCCTTTTTCCGGACGATTTGGCATGTTGAATCGGCGTCGGTCTGCATCAGCGCGGTTGGTGAGGGAATCACTCTGATTGGCTGTTCGAAGGGTTTCATTTACCTCCAGCTCTCGACACATGTTCAGGAAAGCCCCTTGACCCTGCCGCTGTAGTATCCATGCTTTCACCCATTACAGCGGTTTCTCCTTATGTGTTGCCTCCACCTCTTCTTTTCTTTTTCCACTAAAAGCCGAAGGGCTGACAACGCCAGTGCCATTTACAACTTTTTATCAGACATTATTCTCGATTAGAAGTACCTATATTATGAGTGGTGACCGACAGCGGTGTGAAAATGGTCTTTCACTTTAATTTAAACACTTTGTACAACCTGTCCAACTGATACACGTTTTAGGCTCGTTGAATTAGTTTAAAGAGAAAATGTTTTGACTAATAGAAATGCTTAAATGTGATGACTTTTTATTGACTTAAACTGAGCTAACATGTTATAAGTCGTCGACTTATACTAGACAAAAACTGTGAAGGGTAAAAATGACTAAAATGTGGCTAATAAGCATTTTTATCTTAAGACTAAAACTAAGACTAAATGTAGAGAAGCTGCCAAAGTTAACACTGTTATTATGGTACATACTTTACCTGCAGAACAACACGTTTAACTTCCTATTGTGGGCATGTTAGCATGCTGATGTTGGCACTAGCTCGAAGAACAGCTGTGCCTCAGGGGTTCTGATCATCAAAAAAGATGTAGCTCACACTTCAGTCCCTGATACCAGGCATTGTTTCAGACAGTCTCTCCTGGAAGGTTTTTACAGTGTTGCAGTTGTTTGAACACATGAAGACAACAATGCAGAAAGGATGGAAGTTCCAAACCTGCCAACTTTGTTTTCCTCATCAAAATAAATGATGGATAGCTCAATAAGGAATAATGATCTCAGTTGCAGCCAAATTGGCCGCGCACACTTTCATTCATCTTCCTCTGCGAGCTGACTGTTACTGCGTGTGTACTGTATGTGTGTGTCTGCCTGTGTCAAGGATAATGGAACTACAGGTAGCTATCTCCCATGATGATTCCCATTCATTTCAATCACAGTTTGAAAGTGAGAAAAAGCGAAGTCGAGAACAGAGTTGATTACAATCACACTGATTCACACCCAGATACGCTGCAACTTCACTGGAGAATGCATCGTGTGAGCTGTGTGAGGAATACAAAGCGCTTTAAAGAGTTCAAGGCTGAACCGCTGCACAGGGAGAGATATTACACGAGAGTATCCAAAATCCCTCCTTACACTGACTGTACTTTCACGTTCTTCTGCTCCGACTGTTTTTCATTCACTCTGTTTCTCTTACAAACCTTGTTTAACCAACCTTGTGAGCTGAGAGTCCGGACGGTGGAGCTACAGCAACTTTCCAAAGTTTGAAACTTTATAAATTCAGAACCAATCAGTCGTGCCTGTTAAAACTTTGAAACTCATTTTATGTAGGCACGATTGAGTTGGCAGGAAAATAAAGTCCATCACTTTGTTTTACTTAAAGACTGTAGAACAAAATACACCTATCTCCTCACAATTACTTTGCTCAATTGACACTAAACTCACCACACATCCTCTTCAGATTGGATAATTATAAAAACTCGATGTTCTATGATAAATAAACAAATATTAAAGTATGCACATAAGCTTTAACTCGCAGTTTTTATATCTATCTGCTGATCTTTAGGTGTACATCCTGTCCCTCCTGAATCTAAAATTAATCCAAAAAGGTCATTTTTTTTACATTGGCACCTCTTGGGTTTCATTCAACTGCATCAAAATGGTGTGAAAGCACAGCCATTAAACATGGGCCTCCATCTGATAGTCAAAATGTTACGTGCCAAGTGAGCAAGCTTTGATTGTTTACATAGAATAAGTGTCTGTAATATTGTAATAAATTCAGACTTTTGCGATGTGGTTATTACGAACTCTTGAATTGCTGATGATTATAGTTTGGGTTTGTCTTTCCAAGGTTTTAGTTTTGCCTTTTTCATATTTCTCTTCACTTTAAGTGTTCTGAATGAGGCCTTTTTTCTAATCCTCACAGTTTCTCCTAAGCAACAACAGCAGGCAGATACACCAGGAGACAAAGAGACGCTGTGAGATACAACAGATCGCCCAACTGACTCGAGGCCAAACAAAAACCTTCAAGGCTGGGAATCGACAAGCGTCACCATAGCAACCCCCTGGGGAGGATCGGTGGCTCAGTTCAGGGAGAGAAGCCGGTCGGCCCGACGGCGCTCGTCTCTGGAGGTGTGGGTGTCGAGGTCCGTGTGTGAGAGGTTTTAACGTGAGTCAGGGATGATCACAGGCCCGATGTAATTTATCTGTGTTGGCTGGTGGCTCTCGGTTCCGCGGCGTGGGTGGCACACTGCTACTCCATTATTCATCAGACAGATGAGTGGCTGTGGCAGGACGCCCAGCCAGGAGTTGTATGCATGTGTGTTTGTGTGAATGTTGGGAGAGGCAGATTAGAACATTTGAAGAAGAAGAGATGTTTTTGGTGTATGTGCAGAGAAAAAAACTAGTGTCTGCTTCTAAAAGACTACAGTAGACTTCATTATGATCTCGTAATCTGCCCTCCGTACTCTGAGTTCACCCTTTACTACAAAAGACGGGATCTTGGTCGTGTTTCCAACCTACCTGGATGTGTTCTCAAGAGTGCTGCGGACCTCGCTCATCTGCTCTTTCCCGAAATACACCACCGTCAGATGGACCCGGCTGTCCTGACGCACACACACTTCCCTGAACACACACACAGAAGCACACAGAGGAAGACACTTTAGGGATGAAAGCACTCTCAAACTGAGCAGGAGGAAAAGAGGAGGGGGTTACAGGAAGGAAGAGCTTTGTGATAAAACGAGGGTCTTTAAAAACAAGGCCTTGTTTTGGAGGTTTTCAGTCTCCTGAGTGCTGAGCGACAAGTCCAACAACAACTCAGATAAATAGCTTCAAATAATCTTAAAGTAGAAATATCAAGCCGTTAAAGGTTTTGGCTTCTAAATTGTGATAATTAACTTATTTCCGTTTGTTTAATATCTCTTAAAAAAAAAATTGGGGGGTTCACTGGTAGATAAATCATGAGACCTTCAATCTAGGAGATAGTGAAGTTCTTTTTCCAAAGTTTGACATTTAAAGGCCAAAGGATTAAAAAAGAAGCATCCAAACAATGGAACCGATAATGGAAAAAATCTGAATTTTCAGCTACAATGAGCAACACCTTTAGATCTAGGAGATTCATTTTCTTTTCCACGGTTTTGACATAAATAAAAGCTAAAGGATTATTTAATTTAAAAACAAACAAACAATGAAACTGATTTTGGAAATAACTTCATTTGCCTGATAATCCTGGCTCCCTTCATTCTGACTCTGCATTAAAATTACAGAAAAACATTGTGCGTATGTTAAAAACAACAACAACAACAAAAAACAGCGAGACTTGGGCCTGTACTACGAAGCGAGTTAAATATACCCAGGGTCTCTTTGGGTAATCTGGATTCACTTACCCAAACATTAGAGATCGTGCTTAACAGTCATACGAAGCTGGTTATCAACCTGATAGGTAAACCAAGAGTTTCAGAGAGCGCGTTCACATAAAAGGGCGGAGTTAGCTTCATTTAACCTGAGCTGTGATCACAATCATCACTGAGTCTGCCGTCGGCAGATCGTCATATCTAACAAACTCTGAATTAACTATATTAATAATATAAAGACGTTTAAGATAGAACTGTGTCTCCCAAAGACTAAAGTTACACCGCATGCAGGAAGGACAATTAGATAGCCTACAAGAAAAAATCTGTGAGTATTAATGTGCAAACTTATTGTATTTTATTCCCATCGTTAGTTCACCTTCGAAATGAATATAATAGCTCCTGTTTTTTCTCTGAACTGAAGGTGTTGCTCTGACTCTTTCATGTGGCGAGCATAACAGTTTTAAAAAGTTATATTTCAGCTGCAGCTCTGACGATCACAAACAGAGCGGCATGGAGACACTAAACATTCATATGAAGATATCATTCAAAGCCAAAGGAAGCTATTCGTAATTGTACATCTTAAAAACACAACCCAAAGGCTCCGGTGTTTTTTAGTCTAGCTGAAGGATGAAGGACGATATACATTAGTGAAAAATAATCATTAACTTTATGGACTATAATGTAAAATCATACGGGAAACATGAAGTGTCCTCCCCTTTTCCCCTTCGGCTCCGGGAGCTCCACGATCAAAAGATCTGATTGGTCACTGGGCAGAAATTTTTACAGGTTGATCTCTTGTCTCCAACATAACCTGCTCCAAAGCAGGTTAGGTGTGCAGCATCAGTTACCGTGGCGATATACCCAGGTAAGAAGTGAACGACCTTCGTAGGATTGAAAACCCAGGGTTAACCCTGAAGTAACCTCGCTAACTCCAAATCCTGCTTCGTAGTACAGGCCCCATGTGGGAGATGCCTGCAGGCACTTTGATGGAGACACGTCAAATACATCACGCTAATGCTGAAGATAATTCACCTCCTGTCCCGCAGCTCACACATACACATGCGTCAGAGTTTTCCCGACAAGCACAACATGTCAGATGCTTAAAAATAACTAAATACAAGCTGGGGAAACTGAATAGTCTGTATTATATGATTATTATTTTACACGTATTACATATGCTGCTGCTGTGTTTAAGACGCTCTTTAAATGCTGGTATCAATAGAGGATTTTCTAGGATGTGATGATGAGGCATTTTTCACTGGAACTACATTTAGATAATCTAAATAAAAGTAAAAAATGTCATCATGTCAGGGTAATACTTCCTCTTCAGAGTGCCTGTCTGAAATCGTTTGCAGCCTGTGTGTGTGAACGCACATTTTATCTCTTTATTCTGCACTTGGGAGACATTTCACAGTACATCATGAGTGCTGTTATTTCCCAGCCTAAAGGTGAATAAAGATTATATGATAAACACGCAGCAACTCACCGTTATCGCCTCCTAAACACACACACACAATTTATCCTTAAATATGGATGAGGGTAAAGTGTTTGCTCAGCGCCTCGCCGACTCTTTCAAGTAAGTACACTTTGTGCCACGTTGTATATCAGCTGCTGGTAGTCTGCCCAGGGGGGCTTTTTAATGGGCTGCTACACTGCTACTAAGCAGGATTTATCATGTAAAAAGAGCTGTGATAAGCAGCAGCAGCAGCACAATAAATCAGACACTAAGGAGGATGTTTCCCAAACTGATGGTGACAGACTGCTGAGCTGAAAAAAGTATGTTTTACTGTAAGCTGATGGGTATTGTACTGCCAATCCGCCTCTCATAGTTTGTCTTTATTGAAAATTCTTACAGTTTCATTGCTTGCACATACTTGCCTGGGAATATTTGCAATAAATTGTACTTTTAAGATTCTAAATATCCATGACAAATAAGTATGATTCTTGTATAAAACCTATTTTTCTATGGATGCGTAATAAAAACACGACCTAGGATCTGTAAGCTGCAGTAATTCATACTCTTGTCTGAATCATTTATACCTCGCTCTGATTTGTTTACATTCTTATTATGCCGACCAGCACCAAAATAAATTAACTGATAACACTACATGCAGCTTCAAAATTTGAATTGCATGTTCTTTCAAAAATAGCCTCTCTGATGTTCATTTCCTTTCCTCTAATCTCTCCCACTCCTGGTCTCCGTCTGACAGTTCCCCAATTAAAATGTAAAACTGGAGTTGAAACTTAGGTTTAAATAACAGAGTTTCACATTTTTCCTGAATTAGTTACGTGTGACACAAAGAATCTGTCTTGAATAATTCAAAACTCTTTTGTTTACGTCACAAAGTTTGTCTGATTTTCAAATTAAGAGCTCGAAACAGGATAAAGCGCTCAAAGATCTGAGAAAAGGTCGGGTCGTCCAATCTCACCTGAAGTTGTGCATGAACTGTTTGAACTTGTCCGTGCGTCTGGACAGCGGGACGATGATGTTGATCGGGATGTTGACGGTGTCCACTCTCTCGTTTCTCACCTTCATCAGAGGTCCAAACGGACGAAAGAGGACCAGGCGTCGGAACTCATGAGTGGACTCCCCTCTGAAGGTCAGCTCGTACAGCGTCCCTTTGTCCTTCTCTGTACGTGTGATACCTGACAGGTGAGACACAGAAACATTAAGGCGTGTCAAAACCATTTCAGATACAAAGCCAGAAACCATGCATGTGTTGTTGTAAAAACCCAATATTTAGAGTTTTCACATGTTGAAAAGAACATGCTTTTTAGATTTCTCAGATCATATAACCGACTTATTTACTGACGCTTAGCTTAAAGACTGTGAATATGTTTGAAGCAGCTAACACAGAGATACCTTGACCTGAAAACTAATTTCAGCCAGCTAACATAGGCTCAATAACAGTGTTAGCATGACAATGAAAGCAGGTATAGTACTAATCTTCCTCATCATTATTTTTTTAAGATATTTTTTGGGCCTTTAATTAGAAAGGACAGCTGGAGAGAGAAGAAATGTTGGGAGGAGACAGTGGGGGACAACATGCGGCATAGGGCAGAGGTCAGATTCGAACCCCCAGTTGCTGCGATTAGGACTTTAGCCTCTGTACATAGGGTGAGCAACATAACCGCTAGGCTATGGGGCCCCCCTTCCTCATCATTTTTGTTAAGCTTTTTTATTTAGATTTATTTTTGGAAATTCTGAGCCTGTATTGGAGAGACAGGACAGTGAACAATGTCAGAAATCAGTGAACGAGAGCGTGGGGAATGACATGCGGTAAAGAAGCGTGCCTGTAGTTCCTCGGTTTAATTCTGTTTCGCAGTGATTTTGTTGGTTTTCTCCAGAGTGCTGCGTTTGTTTACATCTCTTGAGATTCTGGTGTTCGCCAAAGTGCCAAAGGTCATGTTTTTCCCTGAGAGATCTTTTTCAAACATCTATCTCAGAAACTCATCTGTAAAATAAACATTTCTCAAGGGAACATATTTTCAGCATAGGCTTCTTCATCATTCTTAAGTTCTGCTCTCTTTGACAGCCTGAAACTGTGTGGGATTTGTGGGAAAATAAAAAGGGGTTTTCAAGGCCACTGGAGACATTGTCCATGCACTCAGATGCTGCTGGGATGAGCGCCCCGCCTGAATATACACACACACACTGACAGAGAGGCTATTCTGGTGATCCACACCAATTTTCTTGTTGCAGGCCTCAACATCAGCTTCCTCCTCAGGAGAGAAGTTATTTTTCAATTACAAGGATTATTACTTGCAAATGGAACCGCTGAGGTCTGCGGGGGCAGAGAGAAACAGTATAGAGAAAAGTGAGAAGTGAAACCAGAGAGAAACAAGACTGGGAGAAAGAAGAAGACACTTCACTGGAAGGAGACATGGCCTTCAAAGAGAGAGAGGGAGAGAGGATGACAGAGAAACAGCAGACAGACAGATAATTCAGAGGAAAGTGAAAAGCATGTCAGAGGGAACAGAAAGAAGTCTGTGGGCAAAGATTTACTCTCTGATAGTAGCTTGAAATTAGGGATTTCCTGTTAAGTTTGAGTGCTCCCTGCGAAGGGAGGCCTCATTTCCTAACACGATAAGCTTTCATTAAGTAAATATGCCAAACATGTTCAACAAAATGCCTCAGTTCCTGTCTTTCTATCTTACTGCAGTCTTCTGTCTGAGGTACTCAACATTTCAATACTTTGAAACGTTTTGACACCATGCGTCTTAAAACATTATGATCTACGTTACTTTAATGATCAATCGTATTGAAATGAAGCTTTTTAATTATAACAGCTCTTTAGTCATATTTTTAACCCAAAGGTGCCGCCAGCAATAAAACAGAGCTCTGTCTTAATTGCACACTAGGCACATTTTCAGTACTGAAATCTTGCCAAGATATTTGTGCAGTTAAGACAGTGTGCAGAAGATTACCTATGATTTTAGGTCATTTAAAACAATATATTTCTTTAAATATTTCTTCTTTATTTGCTTCTGTGGAATCGGTACAATTTGATTTATGCTCGTATCATATTTAAGTTTAAAATTCTGGTATCGTGACAACCTTTCTTCTGTCCCTTTCTAAGGACAGAATTGAGCGGCTGGAGAGTTCACTTTGCATACCTCCTCTGTTTGTGTGCAGTTTCAGCTCACTAGCCTGCTAATGCAGCCCCTGAAAGCTCCCTGAAGATGCTTTTGTCAGTCTGGCAATCTTGCCTGCCTTTCATTTGTCTGGCTGGTTGGGTAAATCTTCCTGCTTGTTCAAGATTTGCTTCAAATCAATATCCATTAAGGAGCATTAAGAGCCAAATATGAGCAGGAGAGAGTCGCTATGTCGGTAAAAGCCAGCTGCACTTAACTGCTGTTTTGTTTAAGTATTTTATAGGTTGTTTAGATACACACAAATGTTTGCACATCTATTAAAAAGACTGTCACATATACACATACATTACTCAGGACCACACACAGGCTCATACACATGTAAGAGGCTCCATATCCTGACCTATGGCTCATTTCCCTGCAAGCCAGGTGCCCCTATTACTCATTTTAAATCCTACTCCCACTCACGTGCAGAAAGAGGTGACCTTCAAAGAGTAGAAAACCCACCACAGAGATGTTCACACATGTGCACACACTGACACACGCACGCTTGCACGCACGCTGAAATACAGTGTTGGAAAAGATGCTGCACTTCAATGAGGAGCAGCTGTGTTCATTTCCTGAGGTTGTGATCGAGGCTGAGCAGAACAAACTACGAGGAAATCCTACTATACTTCTTCACAAACACACATATATATCTGAGCTTCCAGGGATTTATTCTCAAAAAAAGAGCTAAACCAGGGTTGATAAAGACATTGGGTGTTTTGGATGTGTTTGCTTCTCAATTTGAAACCTTGTCTCTGAGACAGTATATTAAGGAAGTACTTTTTGTTTTCCCAATGACGTTGTAGTGATCAAATTTAGTTGTTTATCTACGGGACAGATTCAGAGAGTGATGTCATTATTGACACACTTCATTCACAACTGTTCAACATAAACATCCCTGAAAAGGGAAGGCAACTTGTTAGCATTAAACCTTATTTATGTTTAAAGAACTAAAGCCCTTTTGCATTGGTTGGAGAGAGATCATTGTTTAAGTGAAATGTTAAACTTCCTGCCCTGCAAGGCTGCAACGTATGATATTAATTATTAAGGAATATGCTGATTACTTTTTACAAATTATTGACAATCTGTGAGTCCATAAAATGTCAAAGTTTTAAAAACTGCTTTTCACAGTTTCTTTGAGACCGAAGTGAGGTCTTATTTTTAAAATAGTTTCTTATGTAGAATAAAAAAGTTCAAAACAAAATGACTATCTATCTATCTATCTATCTATCTATCTATCTATCTATCTATCTATCTATCTATCTACCTCCTCTGTTTGAACCGTTCCAGCTCTAACGTCTTGTGCTTCAAGCTAGACTTGACCATTTCATCAACCAGATGATGAACCCAGCTGGTTCTCTCATGTTGGGCCCAAATTGGTTGCATCTGGGCTCATCTTGGATACCCTAATGTGGCTCAGCCAATTTGGTCCCGTTTCCACGGAGACCCCATAGGGGTTGGCCCATATGGATTGATGAAGGGCCCTTAATGGGCTCCATGCAGGGCATATAATATATGAACATAGCCCACTTAGGAGCAGTCAGTACCCTATTTTTTGTATGTTCATGGTATATCCATTTCCAGCCCATGTATTTACTTCTTGGTTTCCAATATTAGACCTGACACCAACCTTCTTCAAAGTCCACTGTGGGTCCATGCCAAGTTGAAGCCTAACAACACCCAGCTTAGACCCTTGGATGGATGACATACTGACTCATCCAAACCAAGTTTAACCGACGCTAAGCATTATCATTGATTGTTTGATTAAGCAGTAGTTGCTATGGGCTAATTTAAGGTGGGGACACTACATATTTTCCCAAACAGCATTTATTTTCCTTCAAAATGTGTTTACTATTGCATTACATTTGTACATATGTATGTTATTTTTAGAAGGGTTGATATTTGAAGTGATCTCACCTTCTATAAAGTCAGATGGTGAGTACACTTTGCTGGTTTGAGTCTTTCCTGCTGCACTCTTGCCATCCTGCTGGGATGACGGTGTGTTGAGGCTGTGCAGAGCCATCTCCAGCACCTCCCCCAGCTCCTCCCTCTTGTCCTTCCTCACGGGCTTCTCCTCAGGATGCCGAGTCAGTCCCATCTCCAGCTGGTACACCCTCTGCAGGGTGAAACTTTCAAAAGGCACTACCGCATACTCGCTTGGCAACCTAGAGCCAGCGGTGACCTCTGCTTTCGATAGCTGACTCCTCAAAAACTCCTGGAGGTCCGTTTGCTGGCTCTTGGCTCCCTGGGCCTCCCCGAGACCACCTCCCTGTGATCCAGCCCCAGCTTCCTGTCCTTCTGCTGGACCACCTGCGCCTCTCTTTAGGCTCTCCTGCACTCCTTTCAGCTGCTGGCTACGCTCCTGCAAAGCCTCCTTGAGCTGAGCGATCTGCTTCTTCAAGGAGGAGATATGTAGGCGGTGCTGCTCCTCACGCTCTTGGAGGAGCGCCTGATAAGATTGAGAACCAGGGGGCCCTCCACTTTGAAAAGCCCCAGCTCGGGCACCTCCTGTCCCGCCTCCTCCTGCTCCGATCCCTGGCCCTGTGCCCCCCATGCTGGGATGGTTGGGTCCAGCACGGGGCAGGGCATGACTCAACATGGGGTCGTCAGAGTGCGGCGGGCTGCAGGTCATGACGTAGAGGAGCGACAGGGAGCAGCAGAGAAGCACCAGCACGCCTCCAACACGGGAGACCCAGGCTAGAAGTCCACGCCGCAACATCACTGTGTGCATCAAAACTCACTCCTCGGAGATAAAAAGCCAAACACACACCCCCACACAGATATCATGTAACCTCACACACCCCAGCCTCTATGATAAGAGCCCATTTGTGATTATTTTCCATCACCCAGTGAGGAGGCTGGCTACTTATCAGTATGAGGTCATTTAATCTGAATTAGGTCATTGCCTCTCCACCGCCTGAGATTGTAACGAGTTTTGTCATTTGCAAATTGAAAGTACGATGCTCAAGAGCCTGGAAAAAAACATTTTCTCCCACTCTGTTTCTCCAATTAGCTCCATATTCTGTGAGAAGACTCTGTCCCAAACATTGTTACATCACTCATATGTGACTCATCTGTTCATATGGGCTCTCAGTCTGTCTGTAATGTCCTCTTCCTGTCTGCCAGACTGTTACTGAGTATGGAGAAAGTGTCTCAGGAAACATCTATGGGTGATTCGATATTCAGCTTGATGAAGATGGGTGATGCATGGGGGAAAAATGCTACGCTTCGTGAGTAAGTAAATCCTTGCTGGTCAGTGATGGTTTCCCCATGTTGACTTCCTAAAAGAGAAAACAGAAAGAAAACAGAGACCATCATTTTAACACCTTCGCCAACAGAATCACATCAATGTTACTTGTGTTATTCAAAACGGCCTCTTTGACATGTTAGCTTAGCATAGCAAAGGGTTGAACCGCCCTGACCAAACTAAGCAATCCTTCAGGACTGCAGCTGAGTGAAAACAATGTTGTCACTGATGTGTTAGAATATGAGGCAATGTGCGAGGGTGTGTGCTTAAAAGAGTACAAGCTTACAGCATATGAGTGTTTTAAGGTGTGTGTGTGTGTGTTCAGTGGGTACAGAGAAAGTTTGAAACATTCATCTACCTGGATTCAATTTACAGCGGAGGGAGTGTAGTGCTATTCTGCTAGACTACTCTGTTTATTTATTGAAGTTTTATTTAACCACAGCCTCTCTTGTGATACACTATCTCTATTTTGAGAGGCCCAATGTGATATCCGTGCCTATTTAAAACCATTACAGTCATTATATAGCTTTTTATTTTTATGCAGTGTTTGACTTTCTGAATCAAAAGCAGTGTCTCCATATTTGGTTTCTCTAATTGTTATTTTAAGCCCAGAGTGTAACTTTGTGTGCCCCAGTTTCCTCCCACAGTCCAAAAGACATGCAAATCAGGTACATTTGGTGCCTCTCAATAATCTAAAGATGTGATTGTGAGTGAAGAATTGTTTCCCTGCTTATGATTGACAGGCAAACTGTCTTGATGTACCCCCCCTTTTTTCCCAATGGGAGTTGAATCAAGCCCAGGACAACCCCAAAAATAGTGGTAAAGACAATAGACACATTAAATATTATCTGAATATATAAATAAAAATTGGATCTCTTGAGGACTCTAAAAATCCTTCATATGAATCGATCCAAGATGGAAAAACCATCATCACAAGTCTATAAAAACTTTGTATGTTGTCTTAAGCCAAAAGGTGATCATGAACACAAATGGGAAGCACAAATATCATTTAAGAAACTAGATGCTGTCCTGAATTTACCACCGGTATAGAAACGTATGGAAGGAATGCGAGTCCTGAGTATGCATATAGGTGTTTCAATGTATGAGTTACAGTACATATCTGTAAATGTATCTCTGTGTATCAGCCTCAGTCTCTCCAGACTCCTCACACAGTCAGCTCTTTGACAGAGCAGCCTGAAGCTGAGTCCTAATGAAAGGATTAGTATATGGAAGGGGTGAATACTGGACTGTGCTTGAACAGACGGCTGAATCAGGAGAGCCGGGGCGTCTCTCCAGCAGGACCTCCTCTGCGAATCAGAAAATGTTTTAGGAGAGGCTGCTTGAGGGAAATTGGGTGAGTGAATTCTGTCAAGCAAAATATGGCTGCTTTGATAGACCATCATCTTTTCAATTAGAGGAAAACCCTCATGATGTCATTATATGAGTCCATAAATCCTCAGAAAAATATGGCAAGACATTAATGGTTTGGTGGCAAGTTTAATCACTTTCTCTGCCTGCTTACAAGCAGCCCTCGTTATTCTTGTATACTTGTGATCACAAGCTGGGAACCTTTAAATAATGACATCACTTCTCCCAGCTGATTTTGGCTTTCCTGGCTTCTAGACTTCCTCTAATGAGCTGCTCTAATGCCAGTAAAAAAGGACCACAAGCATTCTCACAATTAAAAACAAGAACTAAGGTCTGCCATTGTAGCTTCATATTTAGTTGAGTTTTTTGGCATTTGTTTTTTTTGCTCAATAGGCTTGGCTGTGACCATGTGTTTACCCTGACTCCAGCCTTGAAACTAATTAGCCTGGTTGAGCTAACGTTTCCTGGTTGTACCTTCATACTTTGCGTATGGACATGACAGTGGTTTTAAATTTCAGACCTAACTTTTGCCAGGAAAGCAGATAAGGATGCACCTGAAACTGCTGAACTATTTCTTTCCAAAAGAAATGGTTGTATTGCTGATGATTCATTTTCTATTGATGAATAAAATGAAAAGATAGCTGCAGTGCTTCCACAAGACGAATTATGGCACAATGTCAAACAATATACTGAAACAAGACAGACACATCTTTCATATTTGTATATTCGGAAACACTGCATGTCTTCCCCTGCAGAGACAATGTGAAGAGCCTGGAATATAAAAAATATAAATAGAAACAATTGTCAGATGCATCTCAAACACAATAGAAGTACAGATCCTCTGTGGAAACACATCGAGTCCCTGCTGTTACAGGCTACAAGCGACAGACTCATCACTGAAGGTGGCTGGTGTGGCTGTGTGGATTTATGAGCAGAGACTCACAGTCGAACCACTGAGTCTCACCGGGGATGAATGGGTGGATTCAGTGCTGGTTATTTGACTCCCCATGGGGATAGGCATGGCTGCAACACAGGAACACTGGCAGCTAAATAATCATGTTTGCTTTTATTGGTGGTGGGATGTCTAAACAGACCTCAGCAACTTCCTGCTCTGTGCTATCAGACTTTTAAACACATAGCTCTTATCTTTGTATGTATCATAAGAGCGAGAGATTTATTTTTTCATTTCTCACTGAAAAAACATTTTATGTCTGATATGATTATTAGTTACATAAAAGAGATATTTTGCTCTTCTATTAAACGTAACTGTTCTCTGGGTAGATTACAAAGCTTTCCAACTGTTCCTTGATGTTTTAGTTCTGCGTAACCATGATATCTTTGGTATTGGTTCATTATTTTTGGTTTATTGGGATTGATTGGATTAATAGACATGAACATTTCTATTGACATTTATGTGTATTTGATTGATCTGCATTACTTTTTGTAAAGTGTCCCAAACTGGTTTTCAGTTAATCAGTTAAATAGTTCAGCTTCCAATAGCTGGATTGTAACACACTTTGGTGTAGACGTTCATGTTTTCTTGTGATTTTGGCTACCTACCAGCTTTCTCTCTACATGAGGTTCACATTTGTGGTTTTGAATAATATTTCTCAACAATTTTTGGGTGGCTTACTGTGGAATTTGGTACAGAAATGCATTTCCCTCAAAAGAATGAAATGCAATAACTTTTTTGATCCTCTGACTTTCCCTCTGCCAACACCAGTGAAAGTTTCATTTTATCCAGGGCTTTCTTTGGTTTATGATCAAATACCTGCAAAATAAGTCGGATTCCAAACAGCCTCGTGCTAGGCCCCAAAATAGGATGGTGAATATGGAAAGTGGCTGCAAAGCACCAGCAAGTTAGCATTGGCAATGTGAGCATGTTAGCACCTTTTCAGCATTGTTGTTCTGCATTACATCTGATCTGACTAAACAAAATTAGAATAATTCTTGAGTCAATTTGAATGGAAACTGTATTGCAAGAACACCTGTTTTGGTAAAATAAAAATGAATGACAATGAAGAGTCATTCATTTCTATTCAATTCATTTTCTCCAAAATGACTTTTCTGTCTCAAATTAGTTGTATTGATATGTCATTTTCTAGGGGACACTTCTGTTCCTCAAGACTGCTTCAGCTTAAGTTGAAATCTATTTCCATCCTGACTCATTTCAGGCATAAGTCTTTACACCAAAGAGTCTGGTTCTGCTTGAGGTTTCTGCCTGCTAATAGAAAGCTCATTCAGTGCTGGTTATTTGACTCCCCATGGGGATAGGCATGGCTGCAACACAGCAACACTGGCAGCTTAATAATCATGTTTGCTTTTATTGGTGGTGGAGTGTCTAAACAGGCCTCAGCAACTTCCTGCTCTGTGCTATCAGACTTTTAAACACATAGTTCTTATCTTTGTATGCATTATAAGAGCATGGTTTTGTTATTTCATGTGATCAGTAAAAACAATCGCACACTGCCGTAAAGTGGTTCAAGGTCATCGTCTTAATTTTTCCAAGAGAAATCAGTTTCAATCTTTAGAGTGTGTTGTCAATAATTCCAAATTTTTTAAGCTTTGACACAATGAAATCTACCATAAAGGTAATTATGGAACCATTTGCAAGTGATGGAAGTCGAACCCAATGTTACAGAGTGTCAGAATTAGAATGTGACCAATCGTGTCAAAGCTTTTGACAAGCCAATAGAAACAGCAACACGTTGCCTTTTCCATTAGAGATAATATTATTAATCAATTAAAGTGACAGCATGGTATGATGCATCGGTCTGAAACCAGACTGATGAGGGCTCAAGATAGAATGAGTCAAGAGAAATATTATGAGTTGGCTGATTACCAGTGATTCCAGGATTTTTGACAGACTGGGCAATTTGAGTATTGGCTGATAAGTATTAGGGTGGCGGTTTTCTCCTCCCTTGTATACAAAGGTGTCACTTAAACAGTTTTTCAGATAGCTACACCAAAGAACACCAGAACACATGGAAAAACGAAATACGTGTGTTATTTGCTCAGTGATAAATGGAGCGTTATACAGAATGGATCCACAAACTTGTCACTGTTGCAAAGAGCTTGCTCATTGGTGCTCTAAATTGATCTAAACCGACTTAATAAGATTACTTTTGTTGTAATTTCCGAGCTGTATAAATACAGCAACTGATTGTCAACTGAATATTGTACAGCAGCTTTGTAGATACGAAACTTTAACTTCATCATCACCAGAGAAACAAAAGCGTCAACATTTCCAGTAAACCAAACTAAGAGGAAATGACATAATTTAAGACTTTCTGTTTGACACCTCAAAATAACACCCTGCCTCACCCAATATAATGCACATTTATTCTGTACATTATCACCATGTTACTGCATATCTCAGTAGCAGCTAATTTCCACATGGAGATAACTCAGTTGGAACATAAAATGTAACAGTTTCTGTTTTTCCTTCATCTTTTTCAGGGAAATACTTCCCTCTCTGTCTCTGTGTCTCAGGCAGGACCAGAACCTGTTCTCCATTTCCTGGTGTTTCTTTTCACTTTAACCGATCAAGTCTGCAACACCAAAGGTGGAGTTTCATCTGCTGAAATCCTCTTTGCACTACAGAACTAATAAATCTACAAACAACACAAACACTGTCAGGCAGGTTTACCAACAGAGAAACAAGGCACATTTCTTCCACTTCCTGAGATGACATTACTGATAAATGTGTTTTCCCTCCTTATCACATATTTCATTCTCTCTGCGAGAAATAACAACAAGCGAGAGAGTGGTAGAGGGTCAGACGTAGAGACAGAGAGAGAAAGAAATGTTCAGGCTGTCATAAAAAGGAGAATAAAAGAGAGAAGAAAGAGAATGATTTAGTGTTCGGTGACCAGATATGTTTCCAAAGCAGAGCGATGCGGCATCTGGTACAGCCTTCGGAATCACTTCCTCCCCTCCTGCTGCTGCTTCCTGCCCACAGGCTAGTTGTGTGAATTTTATGTGTATGCTCGAAGTGTGTGTATCTTTGTAGAGATATGTGTATGTGTGTATCTGCTCAGTTTGCAGCGAAAATATTAATGTAGACCTTTTCACACATTTTAAAAAACTGTGAAAAGAAGTCAGGAAGGAAAAAAGCGCCTGAGAAAAGAGAGAAGTTTGCCTTGCTGGTCACACTAGTACAGCAGACATCACACACAAGTGACAGGTTATTTCTGTGTGTGTGCACCTCTCTGTACTACAACCTACAGAGGTCAACTTTTAAATGTCTGAGGCATTCGAGAAGCAACCTTGTCGCCCTCTCAGTGGGACAAATGTATCATCTCGGCCTGCTGTCAGATTTAAAGAGCAGATTCTCTGTGCGCTCTGCTGTTATCTAATACATTCAAGCCCCAACCAGACCACACTTACAGAATAATGTATGCACTGAGACCATACACCATGTGTTCTTCTCAAAGGCAGATGCACTTTGCAGATGTATTAATTGAGAGGGGTTGAGAGTGTGAAAGGGGGAGAGGGAGGAAGGGATAAGCAGAAAAGGGAGAAAACAGGACCAGAAACCCTGGAGAGGATGGTGTGTCTTCTTCAGCTGAAGCATGTTTTAAGCTTCTTAACTGCAAATAATACATTTAACATTTTAGCTGACCATTTCCAATTGCAGCTTTAGATAAAAAAAATAAATGATATTTTGCTTCTTTCTCTGGTAGTCATTGTTTCAATTAATTTCTGCAGTTTTTGAGTCTCTCTCACAGAAAACATCAAATCGAGTTTTGCCAGCTTCACATAATAACCGTCAGGTTCATCAAAGTAAAAGAGTAGACTAGACTTGATTAAACCGAAAGAGAGAAAAACTTGAAATGTTTCAACAAATGCAGGAATTATAGTTGTGCGTTAAGTGGTAAAAGTTTTTCTACAGAGCCTATATTAACAAAGCTAACGAAAAATACCAAAATACCCCTGCAACAGGCGCTCTCATATTGAGCTGGTGGCGTCATCTGAGATCAAGACATGTGCAGAAAGGCTCTGGCTGGAGCCACAGAACTGATGTCACATCCTTTCTGCTAACCGAAACACACATTTCACTTGCCTTTATAAAATGGCAAACATCCCGTAGGTTGGTACAGGCAGCAGAACAGATTCTGGTGTTGGTATGAAGCAGACACAGTTATGGAACATCCAATGACTCTTGTATTCGTCTTAGTTACGTTTTCTTTCGCCGTTTTTCCTCTACTCTGCTAATCTGGTAAAGAGAGCATGTCACTTCTGTTAATTTAGAGGAGGCAGGGTTTATGACCTCCCTCTACTGAAGCCAGTCAGCTCTAAATCTTTTGGCCTCACTTCCAGGGGGAGATCCCCCTATGAGCTGCACTCATGCAACTACATCAATGCTACAGAGCGACTATGAAGATATCCGTTGGAAGAAATGTGATTGGCCAGCAGTCAAAGCTTTATGTTTTACCAAAAACCTCTGACACTGTAGGAAACTACTGAGCATCAGTACAACCTTCCAATAAAAGGATATTCTCTGAAGCAACATGCAAACCTCCTGCCTTACTACGATAAATACTTGAACATAAAAGCATTCACTGCAAGGAATAGTCTCATATTCAGTCACAAACTGGCCTCTTATTGTTGATCATATCACAGTTTGTACAAAAGAATCCAAACACAGTCACTGTTTGAAAAATAATCAAAGCATGATAGAGCTGCACCTGCACTCTACATCTGTACAAGTGTTGATGCCATGAAAGAAATCTGATGCTGAATAATTTATCACTGCTGGACCCTGTTAACTCTTTGAAACAGCTACTGTGGAAATCCAGCCTCAGACATCTTGATTTTCAGTCCATCAAAACACCAAGGCTCCAAAGATACTTGACCTTGTGTTTTTAAAATAAGCAAATATCAAGTTATAATATATAAAATGAATTCACAACATTCCTAGTCAGATAGTCAGAGCATCACTGGCTAAGTCTGTCAAAATCCACAACCTGAGATAGAAACACAGGCTTTATTGTTTTCAGTCTTCAAACTGGAGTTAAGATAACCCCTGATGACATCATCATGGACTGAAAAAAAGCTCCTGAAGGGAGACACTGAGGACATTATAGTTTCCACTGTCTGAGAGGTACTTAAAGCATGATCTGTGTAAACAGATGTTGTGGGTAATATTGAAGGAGTTCCCCTTTAACAGTCTGCACATTACTTAACAATAGTGTCACTTTGACAACAACAACAAAAAGAACGCTGACTTAATGTGAAAATGTTACACAACGAAAGCAATTTTGAGAAAGAGTTATGAGATTTTTTTTGAATGGGACAGACATTTATGGAAATCTAAGTTCATGCAATTTCCTTAACTGTGGTGATATACAGTGTGCTCTGAAATAATTCAAGAACTCCCCCCCCCCCCCCAAGGGCCAGCATTTCTCTCTGCATGTATTGGATCTTTTGTGAGTTGAAATACTTCATATGCTTAAACAGCCTGGGGCAAAACCTTCTACGAAAAATATGAATGTATGTGCTTTACAACAGAAATGTCACATGACTGTGCAAAATAGCATACAGGTAAAATGATGATCTTAATATGCATAAATCATTTTAGAATGATTTATGCATATTATGTTTCTATTTAAAAGGCCATATTATATCCACAAGCCAGACATTAAAAAGGTCTGCTTTAACAGCATTGGGTAACTGCTGTTAGATTCCTGCATGTTTATAGGAAAGTGCATGGTTGCATTCATCTTTAAACAACACCCCTCCTCCCTCTCCTCCCATACGAATCCAGCCTTTCTCAGTGAAAGGTCCCTGTAATTATTACAAACAACCCTGATAAACCACAGAACCGAGCATGTTTAAACTCTGCTCCATACTGTCTGTCAGCGTCTCTCTATCCTGTCTTCCTACAGCCTCTAGTGGGCTGTGTATTTGTTACAGGTCAAGGATGTTAATGCGTTTATGTGCAAGTTGGCCTCAGTGACTGTCAGGGCTTCGTCTCCACAGACAGCTCTGTCTGAACCTGCCCTCCAGCTATCGCACTGTAAAAATGAGGAATGTCCTCTGGGGAGAGAAAAAAAGGAAACAAGCGGAAGAGGAAAGAGGAGAGAAGGAGATTAATTAAGATAAATTAAAAAATGAATGGGGAAAAAAAAAACATTAAGTATGCCCACAGATTACTTGAGGGAACTAATAAACTGGTGGATCAGATACATGGCGTGAGGAGAAAATGAAGAGCGGGGAGAAGTGAGGATAAAGTGAGCATGTGGGAGGGAAAAAGGCAGAGAAAGGTTCCTTTGATGTCTCCTGTCCCCTCAGGTGATTCTCCCTCCCATTAATTAGAGGCCGGTTTCCCCGGAACCTTCCTGTCGACGTGCCATCTGGAAGGCCCTTAAAAAACAAACCACATTACCCTCTTCTACTTCCCGACAAGCTGCCCGTGTTAACATTCACCAGCCGCCCCCCACTCCTTTCCTATCCATTGGTCCTCAAAGTGTCCCATTTCTTCACAGTTAGGTTAGATTGTATCAGATGAAACTTTAATGGAGCCCCATGGGGGAAATGGGTCATTGCAGCAGAAGTAAATGCAGATAGAAGGCTGGATAAAAACCCCAAACTGCTTCTAGATGGATAGATGGTCAGACAGACAGAAAGACAGACAGACAGGTGGATAGATAGATAGACAGATTAACCAAGTGAATATTTGCTCAAGAACAAGCGTCTGGCCCTCCTCCTGTCAGACAGATTTCCATCCAACCTGATTTAGGTCAGACAAATCACAGTTGTCGTCAAATATGGGGCGGGTCTAAGCGCTGAAGAGGCATTTTTGTAAACAAGATCTCTGCAGCTGATGTTAAAGGTTCTGAAAGGGTGATGTGTTTACTCATTACATGCCATGCCAAACGTCTGTGTATAACAAAAAAACAAGAAACCATTAGGGGTGGGCGGTAAACTGGTATCAAAACTGGCACCAGTAGTACATTCTGCCATTATATGGATTTCTGCATACAGTCATCACCACTTTAAAGACACACGTTTGGTTGAAGAGCACACATGATGAAACACTGTTTGCAAAACCTGCCAGCCATAGTGGCATGTAAATAAAAGAAGCGTAACAGAGTGATTTGTGACAGACAACGGTCCAGATCGAGTCCCTTGGTATTCTGAATGTTTCGTTCAGACACTCAGAGCAGACAGCCAGCAGTCCCACAAGCAAACTGATCAAAGAGCCCCGCCTCCTCCCCTTGTCAGAGCAGTTGTTTACAATGAAAGTGAATTGTGGCAAAGCAATCAAGTAAAAGTGTTAAATCCCCTCTCAAAGTTTCACCAAAGACAGAAACGTTAAGTGGGTGTGCCTGCTCTCTCTTTTCGTTTGACATAGGCTATACGCTGGACTGGGCATCACTTGAGCCCAGCACAGCACGGATGTCTATCATCATTACAACAGTTTTACCTGCTGAACGTGTGTTCTCAACTGAAGTCTCGCTTGTCTTAAGTCCAGAATGATTAAAAGAAATGGGCTGCGGCTCTAATTTGTGGTAAAGGACCGGCTGTAAATACTGTAACTCCATTCGGTGTTATTGAAAATCTCTGCATACTTTACCTCTGTTAAAGCTCAGGTTATTTGATGATACAACAAACACATTCTTTATTTGACAGATCCTCCCTTGCGTTGTTGACGCTTTTATTATGAAAGGGGAATATCAGGAAATTTGGTAAATTCAACAGCAGCAGCAACCTTTAGTTTATATTTATTTTGGGGCTTTTTGTCTTCAGATAGCACAATGGATAGAGTAGGAAATTGGGAGAGAGAGTGTGGAATGACAGGTGGGAAAGGAGCCAAAGGTTGGACTTGAACTGGGGCCTCCCGCTTGGAGGACTGACTCCTCAGTACATGGGGCGCGACCTAACCACTAGGCCATCAGCGCCCCAGCAGCAACAACTTAACACCACACAAATTGAGTTACAAGCTACAACGTAATGAGAACTGCACACACAGTGACTTATAAAAAACATCTATCTCTGGTCTCATGCATAGAAATGAGTTGAGTATCGCATCGCAGGCTTGTTTGAGGGGGAGAAGGGGGGGTCATGGTGCGTGAATATGTATTCAAATGCATAATCCCTCTTAATACTGTAATACTGCGATATAATACTGCGAAGAATATATGGTGAAATGAATCTCAGATCACATCACCCACCACTTGTAAGCTACCAAGCCTAACAGCCTACAACTACGTCACACGTTTTGTTGGTGTGCAATAATATATTAGTTTGTTGCTTCCAGCTGCTACTTGATGTGTTTATAAAGGCTTTAAAAAATGACAGAGCCGCTTAATGACAAACACTCTGCAGGCTGCAAGAGGGGAACAAAGTGACATTTAATTAGCTTAATAAATGTAACAGCCTCCAAATTCCAGATGAGTCATCAAATATTTTTTAGGATTTATCAAGAAGAGAAAAATGATGGATTGGATTATACAGTGCTCTGATTGTTATTATTTTCTTTGACACATTTTTTTTTGCTTTTGACAAAAGATTCATAAACAATTAACACAGAGGCACAGGAAAAACATATTTTTCATTTCCTGCCTCAGAAATCCAGTAGGCTATTGGTTGAACTTTACAGTCAATGTCCTAAATGAAAGCTTATTTAATCAAACAAAAGAAGAAAAAGCAGTACATAAGTTCAATAATTATATGTTAATTGAGAAACAATCATTGTTGCAGTGACAAACGTTTGTTTACCAGATTAGATTATAATACACTGGTGAATGCTCAGCCTAGTAAATCTTCAATAATCAAGATTGAGGCATCCTTATGAAGATATTCTGTTTATGTTGAGAATCAATTTATCATCAACAAATCATCTCAAACGTTGATCCTGACGTTTGCTTTAAAGCTCCAGTATCTTTCTGTTTCTAATCAACAGTGCAGAGTTGTGTTTTGTAAGCATTTTAAAAAACTATCAGTGATGATGGTGGACTGAAACTGTCTGCCATCATCAGCCAGTTACTCTTATATCAATTAAACGAGAGCAACATAAACATTGATTCTTGTACATTTAGAAGTCAAAAGAGCAGATTGATCTTTTCCATAAACCGATGATCCAACAACAGCCACCACCCAATTCTACAATGTGCTACATACAGAATGTCTCTGCACTACAGGGGAAATTAGTTGGCGCTCCCTCATTCAGCGCAACATAATGAAAAACCACAATACAGCTCTGATAGGGCATAGCTCATCTTCGGGTAATTATGGTGCCGTATAATAAATCTTAGTTTGTACAGCAAGACTCCTCTCTCTCCAAGGCTTCACTGTTGCCGACAGTAATTTAACAAAGTGGGAAATTATGATTTGCTGATAGCTTTTCACCATAATCACACAACGCCTATATCCCTCTGACATCATTCTTAGGTCAAAGAATGAAAACGATGTTAAGAAAAGATAACTTTCAAACTGCTGAGTCCAAGGTTTTCAAATCATCTGAATCAAGAGCATCTGTTAGCTAGCAGTTGGTTGAATGCTATCATTACCCGGTATAACATGGCTGTCTTTCTTTAATGAGTTGTTTCAAGTTCAAACATCATATTTAATAACTTGTTAGCGACTGTTAGACAGCAGCTAACTTTAGCATCCAACCAGTTGAAAGTACAGTTCCACTTTTTTATGATAAGAAAGGTGTTTATTCCTAGCTGGTCAAATGTTAGCTAGCTAGCAGGAATGTTTGCTTTGAGTTGTAAACATGATATCACGCTGTTGTACTGAATGGGTAATTGAACCGATTCCTAAGAAGAAAATCTCCATTAGATAGAAATGTACATCTTTTCCATCGTATATCCCTCCAATTCTCAGTACATTGTTGTTTTCTTTCTTAAACGCACAGTACGTAAAATCCACCGCCAGGGGGCTCTCAATCAAAACAATAACAAAAGATGACGTCGAGTCTCGCGGGGAATCATGGGAGTTCTCTCTGCTACTCCGCCCCTCCCCCCCTGGTGAAAACGAACTCCGTGTTGAATCAATACGAACGGGCGAAACCGACCTGAGAAAGACAATATGTTTAGCGACGATATATCCAAATAAAATTTACATGATGGTTTTATCACAGCAGCACATACAGAAACAGTACGGCAGCTTTCAGTAGCAGCTCCAGCTTCCTTATGCTGCGGTCTTTGACGTAACATCCGGTGTTTCCTTGGCAACGATAAACATTTCGTGTCTGTCATGGCGGCTCATCATTGCGGCTGCCGCGACAAGACACGTCCGTTACAACTATAAAATTACAGATTTCTCTGGCTTTGATAACTGTTGGAAATATTTGAGGTAATATGAGTACTCAAAAAATTATATATAACATATGTTAAGTCAATTTTAATTTTAACTTAGATATTTGAATGTAAACATTGTCATACAATTCTACATACTATACCTTTAAATGCTGATCAACCTAGAAGCAGTGAAATGATAATAATGATTCAGATTTCCTTTATTTATGTTTCTCTTGGATACAGCAGTATCACATTACAACAGCTTTTAAGCTTCCCACCCCAAAAGTTACATCAAGAGGAATGGCAGTTGGATGAATAAAGTAATTTAGTAAGTTGACACAAATTGAACTAATTTTTGTGTGTTCCCAGACTCAGTCTGTTTATCACCATCTACCTGCAATAAACAGTCGTAATTGCACATAACCTCTTTTGCAATGTCCTACGGAAATGTTTGGCAAATGAGTTGAGAAAGACGTTAGCAAGTGCAAGTCAGTCAGGGCCAGAGCTCATTACTTCCCTCTTTTTCCTGGACAGTATACTGCAACACTGACTTTACTGCCAGGCTGAAGTGTTGCATCTGTCAACTGTAGCCTCTCTGCATGCAAAGGTGTACTGTTGTCGATTTGGCTGTTAGCAAGTAAAAACAGGTCTTATTTTTGTTTACGGTAATAAATGTGTCTGAACCAGCTCCACCCTCTCCGGTTGAAAATATATGCAGGCTGAGCGAATCTGACAGCCAGCCCTGAAGCAGTATACCTTTCATAAGCTCTCCATTTAATTTAATAGATTTCAGTAAACCTGCATTATCTAAATGAGCAAGGGCAAGTGTAATATAATCAGAGGTTTTTCAATACGCTGCAGGGACGTTACATCAGCACCATTAAAATGCTACTGGGTATGTTTCCTGTTAGATTTTGTGATCTGATCTGTGAAACATGAGATTAAATGCGGTCTGCACTGCAACACTAAAGTGTAGACACACACCCGTAGATATGAATTAAAAACACAATTAGGACACATGCACACGCACACACACACACACACACACACACACACACACACACACATACTGTATACTGAGCACATAAAAGGGGGCAACTTTATCTTCAAGGCAATGGAAGCACATACTATGCCATCTAGTATCACATCAATTTTTCCACTTAATCACTCATATAGGGTGCAGGCACGTACAATAATTTACTCTCAGCATTCAGCATGTGTACAAGCCAGAAAGTGTTTCTCTTCTATGCCTGCTAAACAACCTCAAATCCCACATAATCTCCAGTTTCATTCTTCCAATGTGAGAAGAAAAACAACTCTGCCAGCTTGCAAACCAAATATTTCAGGGTGCTAGGTGCCTGTTGGTGAATGCACTAAGCAGGATTAGAGCAATTTTCCTGATAAAACCACAGGAGTGAGAGAGTGAGTGAAGAACACTGTGTGGGAAACAGGCTGCACTTTCACTGAGTGCTTATAATTTCATTATCTGGGTCTATAGCTACCTACTAGAAATTATTGTGGGCGTTTTGTTTTAGTCCTGCATTTGTTTAGCTTTCAATTGTTCTAAACATGACTCACAGATTGATAATCTCGTTGGTATTTCCAAAATGTTTGCCAATAAGGAGTGTTTTTATTTATATTACATTAGATGAGAGAGTAATCATGAAATGTGTAAAGAAAAATTATTCTTCACAGTTCTTACTGGTAACAACGAAGCACTTAAACTCTCAGGAAAAGCAAGTTAAACAGTATTTCTAGACAAATAGGCTAATCCCAGTGAATGCGTTCAAAGTACCGTAAGTGTGTCCATAAAATGAGTTATGAAGAAACTATGACTTCACTAAAGAGCTAGTTTTTTTCCATAATGACTCTTTAAACGTAAATGGGTAAACACACACACACGCACACGCCTTTAAAGTTAGCATTTAGCAGAGTCAAATTATCAACATAAAGTCACTCACCCCACGCGCGCTCAATTAAACATGTTCGATTACAATTTTTACATTCAGCGATATCAGCGGTGTGTTATGTTCACGTGCCCTCTCGCCGGTAAACTTACCACTTGTTCCAGCTCTCGTTGAGTCAGTGATCCCTGACTGGAGGTTTTGTTTTTGTCCCGGTGCTGCGGCGGTTCAGTCCTGCAGCACTTCACCGGTCCACAGTCGACTATCGCAGAGTGCACGAGCGGGTGTGAGCGTTTGTACCGCCGAGGCGCGTGAAGCCCGCCGGAAAGAGGCAGAAAAACACCTGCAACAAGGGGTGCTGCCTTCAAAATAAAAGAACATACAGGATACAATTCTGATCCACTTAATAAATGCCCGTTTATATTTTAGTGCTCGATTAACACATATATCTATATAACAATATATAAACCGTGTTGTAAAGTGTATTGACACTCAAAACATAAAGTAATGTGTCAGATATTAGCTGATTTTATAGCCGACGACACTACTCTATTTACAGAGTAACAAAATGAAAACATTTGAGTCTATAAATACAGCCCACACCCCTTATAATATAAAGTCACTTTTGAGGAAAAAAACGTAACTATTGAGAACAAGGGGAGAAATACTTGTAAAAAAAAAAAAACTCCACTCTTAGGCCTTCTGGTTTAAGACAGGGTGACAAGGGATATTGCTATGTAAGAAACAGAGGGAAAAACAAACACTGAATACTATAATTTTCTGAGTAGTTAAAACATACCACAGGTAGAGTAGTGAACAATTTCTAAACTCATAACCCCTGATATTACTGATAATCATAGAATAACAGAGAAGAGCCGATATTTCAGAGTTTGTTCAAGTTCACCCTTAATATAATAATAAAAGGGTCCTGTAGTTTATAAAATAACAAAGTGCCCCTGAAGCTGCAAGAATATGAAAGAAAATGTGAGAATGTGAAATGTAGGTTCACGCAGAGAAATCCTGATGCAGTGCTATATAAACTAGCAATACTAGAAAACTAAGTGACTTTGCATGAATATTTTATGGGGATCTGCGTCATCATAAATGCCTCGTGGTTTTCTGTAAAATGGTTTGCCTGGCATTTAGCTATAGTCGCCTTTCTCTGTTCCCACTCGAGAGAGCCTGAGGCTGCCTATGTGATCTGAATTTATTCACAGTGTAAGTACTAGTTTTTTCATGAACTTGAAACTTTAACAGACTCATTATAATGAATTCAATAAACGCCTCTTATTTTGAAGGATTTGAGCAGAAGTTGTATTTAATAACGTGCTTACCTTGACACTGGCGCTCTTTCCGTGCAGGGTCCGCCGGTCCTCCCAGCTCTCCTCCTCCCTCCCGCCTGCTTTGACATAAAGACAGCCTTGTTACTTGATTCAAGACACCGTTACAGGAGCAGAAACACTACTGCCTTTCATTCAACAAGTTCAACGGACTGCAATAAATGTGAAGTCGACATAAAGATCCATCTCAATCTGAACTGACCTGCAGACTCGGGTCTGTATCAAGCTGTAGGCAGGGAGTGCAAAAATAAAATAAAAATATATAGACTTGAGGGGAGATTTTCTTCACCATCCAGTCTCATATGGAAAAATAGTGTGATTAAAAATTGTAATTGGCGACTCCTGTTTGAGCAAAGATTCCAAATATTCCTAAAACCAGAGTGTACTCTGACACATAAAGGTGCACTATAGTTTTGGCAGTGAACTTTGAAAGTTGGAGAAGTAAAACAATTCTATGCTAAATTTTCTGAACTAAATACACAAACTGTATTCAGAGCAAAAAAATGTGTCCCTGGAACACTGTTTGGAGCTACCAGGAGAGTTACGATTTCACTGTATAGCGGCCCCCCACCATAACTTCTCACGTAGCATTTTATCTTCGAACAGTGTTACAGAGAACAGTTTGTGTATAGAGTTATGAACATATACCACAGAATCTTTACATTTCTCAAACTTACACATTTCTCTACCAAAAGTCCATAGTGCACCTTTAAAGTCCTGTAACACAAGTTTTACTCAGGTAAACATATAAAGTTATCAGGATTAAAACAAACTTTAAGGCATCTGGTACGCTGCAGCCACAGCAAGAGAGAAGTGCAGGCTGCAGTGCATCATCCGCTCTGCAGAGAAGGTGATTGGCTGCAATCTTCCATCTCTCCACGACCTGTACACCTCCAGGACCCTGAGGCGTGCAGGTAAGATTGTGGCCGACCCCTCTCACCCCGCACATGGACTGTTTGAGACTCTCCCCTCTGGCAAGAGGCTGCGGTCCATCAGGACCAAAACCTCTCGCCACAAGAACAGTTTCTTCCCCCCTGCTGTCAGCCTCATGAACAATGTCCCTGCCCTCCCCCCCCTCCTCCCACATAACACAGACTCTCATCAGCCCCACAGTCAGAAAACATCACAGTAATGTGAAGGCTGAAACTGTTTTTATGCGTTACATTAACGCTCACTGGACTTTACATTCTTTTTCTCACATGCAATCCATTGCAGCTTGTAGATTTTGTTGTTTTTTATTATTATTCTCTTTTTTTTGGCATTTTTTAAATTCTATTGTTTATATTGGTAAATTTCTTATATTTTATATTATTTAAGTTCTTGCTTTTTTTGGCTGTTATTCCCTGTTAACTGTTTTTTTGCACCAATACACCAAGACAAATTCCTTGTATGTGTAAATGTACTTGGCATTAAACACAATTCTGATTCTGATTCTGATTCTGATCTGTGAAGAACTTTTGGGTCATTTTGCTTTTTGCGCCCCCTGTGGATAAAGTGTTTGACTAATCTTTTTGCTGGAATTGTCCTGTATATGTGTGATTTGTTTTCTGACAAAAATAATCTCACATTGTTGTATTTACAATGTCTAAAATGCCGTTTAAATGGATCTGTCGCTGAAAAATGTACAAAAGGCTGTTGCTGACAGTTCACTTTAATTGCCTTGTCTGACACTGGAGTGGAGTGACAGGCATACAACATTAATATAACTCTATAGAAATAATCTCTTGGTTGCAGATGGTCAGGTTGGCTTTTATATGTCAAATAGAGATGTTGCTATTCATTTCAGTTTGTTTCATTGACAAAACAAGACATTTGAAAGCAGCACTTTACAATAAGTCCTGATGTAAAGATTTGTGTTATAGGGACTATATGAAAATAAACGTGGTGCAACCCTCTGAAAGGAAAATAACTACTTCTGCTGGATCTTATTGAGGGCTATTTAAAGATTTGTAAACCATAAGTTGATTATTAATGAAATGCCAAAACAACATTTTAAGTTTGACATATTCTAAGTGCTGATGAGCAACATTGTAGTTTCAGGTCTAGAGACACAGAATAAAGGGGATAGTGAGTGACGGCCTTGGACCTCACTTCATGTCACACTTACACTCTTTTAAAGCCAATATGATAGCACTATCTCAAGTGCACTTACACCACACAGGGTAATGTATCTTCCATTCAAACCTATGATAAGACACACAGTCTCTCATATGATGAGGAGTAATGTGCAGGGAAAGGCGAGGCTGAACTCGCTGCCCTCAGGCTCTGACATGAAGATGGATCACAAAGACAACCATACAACATCTAAAAGCATTCATAGAATACTCCGCCTTGACTAATACGTTTTTGTTTTCCCAAGTTCTTCAAATTACATCTACTCCTTCAGCTTCATTGAAAAAACACTCCGAATATATATGACTTAGCAAACAATTCTGTTTTAAAAAGGTAAACTGATGGAATAAATGTGTCTCCTAGGCTTCACCAGAAAAGTCAATTATTAGTGTGAACACTCATAAAATAATATGTCTAAGCAGATGTCTTAGGATTTAAACTAGGAAGATAAACTTGTCCTTTTTCGCAGATTGAAAAAAAAAAGGCTTAGGTGCACAAACGCTGCTATGCACATTAAAGGTGATTTTTTTGAGTGAAGTGGGCCTTCACTTCATCTTAAAATAACTACATGTATAACCTCTAGATTAAATTGCTATTCATACATCTTCGTTTTGATTAAATTAATGCACCATTTATGCCATCTTATGTTTCAGTTTGTGAGCATTTGGAATTTCTGCCCTGTTTTTGTCATATATGAAGAAACAGTGACCCTATGTGGTTGATTAGGGAACTGCAGCTTCAATAAAAGCACACATAGGAACAATGGTTCAAACTAGATGACTAAAGTTTTAGTTGACGTCATAACATGTCAGTAAATTTGATGCAGTTCTGTCAAACTGACAATTTGAGTTTTGTGCTTCCTTTTTATCTTCGAGGACTTACATCACTCTATCCTCTGGTGGACTGTGAGACGTAGGAAGACTCTTTTTCTTGGTGCAGCCCTCTTGAGACACGCCTGCGATGAAGGGCGGTGTGAATGCTATGAAGAATAATGTATCACCAAATGAAGCCTTCACGCATTACTTAATGTGACAGGTTAGACTTGCAGCATTAAAAATTACAAAGCTTGAGATAGCAGCCCGGTGCATACTCATCATAATGTCATCATCATGCCTGTCGGATGTTTTATGTACAAAGTGATAACAGACGCGTCAGCATTGCACAGGGGGGGGAAAAAAGCAATTAGTAATAAGGCTGTGAATGTGCTAGCGTGCTGGAAACACTGTCCTTTGGGCTTAGTGCGTCTTAACGAGACTAAAGGGAATCACTTTGTTTGTCGGTTAAACACACAAACACACAGACACACACACAGGCTTCTTCACATTAGATGTGAGTAACCAAATGATGAATATAAATCTGACAAAATAGTCACAGAGTTGGATTTTTTTTAATAATATCCACCTTAACAACTCATAAAAAAGAAGATACAAAAATAAACAGGCAGCTCAGAGTAGAACTACAAGTCAGACTTTAAAAGTACAAAAGCAAGAGTGCTTTACAAGCTCTCTGGAAATCATCTATCAAACAAGGGCAAGGTCAATCTGTTAAATGCACTCGCTTCATTAGTACAAGTCCTCTAAAGCAGAGCGTTCTCACCATTGCATAGCATGTTTGCTAAAAGGTAGCGACTAGCATGTTGATTTTTCCCAACTCCTTTGGTTTAAAATGCATCAACATCTATTCAAGAACCAATCATCAAAGCATCACGATGGCAAATCAACCAGAGTACGAGTCTCAGATCGCTTAATTTTTAAGATTTGAGAGTGTTTAAGAAGTTACCAAACACGTCCAGGATTAGACCAGAACACAGGGAAACTAATTCATTTTGTGCAAAGACATATGATTTGCTCTTTCAAATGCTTTAAATCATCTTGGCTACATTAATCCTATACGGTTGGGAACGATAAACCCAAAGTGATATATTTGGTTTTGATCAGCTCTCTAATGTGGCCTTTGAGGAAAGATCGGCTGAAGTTTTCCTCCTCTTCCACGTTATGTTGTCGCCTAACCCTTAAAGTTCTGAAAGATCTCTGCAGCGTCCAGCCAGGACCTGAAGCAGGCCAGGCCTCGCTCTCGGATCTGCTTCCTGCCCTTGTCAGTGATTACTTCGCCGTTCTCCTTCACGATCACCAGTTTGGGCACTGCTGTGATCTTGTAGCGCTGCTTCAACTCACTGGGGGATTAAAGAGACACAAATAAAAGTACTTATTAGAAAACAGACATCTGTAAGAACCAGAGGACTAAGTTGGCACATCTATGACACACACACATGTATTTTAAGAATCCCTGAGGTTCTTTTACCTGAGCATTGCTTAGTCTACCTTACTTCTCGACAGCAATTTCTCCAGAACTTCAGATTCATATGGCTCAGCTGTACTGTAAGTATTTATACAGTGATCAAGGCTACAAGCAAGGATTTTTTTCCATCGATTGAAACACTTGTAGATAACTTGATCAATCCTTGTTTGCAAACAGTGAAAAAGTACTCATTATAACTTCTCAGGGCTGAAGCTGTTTTATCTGACCATCAGTAAAAAATCCCAAACAAACACTTTTTACTTTGTACGAGTCGACACAGAGACACATCGCAAAATCCTACAATCCAAAGTTTGGAACCAATAAATATGGTGGCATTTCTGATTTGAATAAAGGGGTTTATTGATTCAATTAATATTAAATAGTTAAAATTAAACTACTCATTGACTTATCCTCTAATTGTGTCATCTCTTACACGTGTATTAACACTTCCATTTTAAGCAGCTTATAAACTCTCTCACTTCATTTATTGGACTTCTTAGAGAACTGTATGTATTCTACAGTTGCAGTACTCGATCACTTACAGCTTTACATCTCCATTAGTATCATCATAAAGTGCTTTATGCATTGCTACTGAAAAAAGACGCAATATCAGATTCCCCTTGTATAGCCGATACTTCGCTGACACTACGCTTTAAGTTAAAAACTGTTATCCATGTCATATTATAGCTAGATGTTTATTTGTATATTTTATTGCTTAATTTTGTCACCTTAAATCAAATGTGTCAGTTTATCTCAAAACCAGTCACTTCAACTTTAACTTGCCACTTACTGCACAACGTTTCTGAATGTCCTGTATAATTTGTGTTGTGCTTGGCAGAGATGTATACTTTAATTGCCTACTGCAATTACGAGTTGATCATTGTACACAGTTTTTTATTCTTTTTCTTGTATTCTTATCTATTCTGATCTTATTTGCATTAATATGCTTCTTCTTGTCTTTAAACTGCTGCAACACTTGATAATTGGTCATTAAGAAAAGTAACAAATATCATTAAAAAATGTGGATACTTATTTAGCAATTTCTCAGGTTCAAGAAGTCTAATGTAAGCAGTTTTTCATACCATAATATGATTGGACATGTAATAATTGGGGGTCATTATGGACTAACCACTTGATGAAGTGAGAAAGTAATCAGCAAATGAACAAGTCATACTAATATCTGTTAAGTGCAGCTCTAGCATTGTAATGGTGAGACTATGATTAAACTACAACCTTCAAATACTGATTTTATGTGTGCTAAGTTAATTATGATTGACTTAATGCAGCAACAGAACACTAAGAGAGGCCTGCTTTGACTTAATAACAGACACTTTTGTTACACAAGGACATTAAACTGGAAATGCATCCATACTTTTACCAAAGAAACACTTTGATGCAAGGATTTTATTCCAAATGTTTGGCTTTATGTAAAGTACTTTCTGCAAGACTTCATGCAAATGTTCACAAAATATAGGAGACAAAACAAAACAATACAACAGGGGGAATTGACGGACAAAAACTATATAAGAAATACAATAAATCAATGTTACAGTCACCGTCAGCTGTGAGACGCAGACTGTCTGCCCTCCACTTAAACCTAATCCCAGAGAGGGTCATAAGCATTTTACATAAGCTGCAGCACAGCCTAATAAGATACTAAGACAATAGTGGAGGACAAATAAAGCACAAAAGAGTTTATGAACTATTGTGCATTAAATTAAAACTTGTTTCATTTGAAGCGTGAGAGGGCTAAGGGGAATAAGGGAAAACTTGACATGAGAATAACCAAACTCCATTGACTTTTCTTTACATTTTCGTACTCACTGTTTGTAATCATCCGTCCAGGGCAGAGCAAGCCAGTCTCCGTGCATATCATGGTAATACTCAACCATGTCATCAGTAGACTTATCGGAGGACACAAAAACTATTTCAAACTGAGCAGGAGGTTCACTTTCTTCAACCAGGTCCGTGTAGAAATCACACAGGATGGGTGTAAAGTCTCTGCAAGGCGGACACCAACCCGCAGAGAAGTATATTCCCACCACTTTATTCCTCAATGCTTCTTCAGGGTCCACGAAATCCCCGTCTTTATTCAGCAGAGTACGGCCGATGAATACCTCCACCATGTCTGCTACAGTCTCAGACACACTTCAAAATAAAGAAGTGGAGGTGTGACCGCTCCAGCTCACATTTCCTTGTGCTGCTTCTCCTGTAATGTGAATCTTTCTGCGAAGGCTATTACTGCCAATCCTGATTATCACCCGCCGACCAATGAGGAGGCGAGGCAACCCTGTTGTAATTCATTAGCCATGTGAGTTTCAGGCGAAAGGAGCACACAGGCGCCCGAAGTAGACGCGGCTTGTACGATAGTGATTACCAGAATGGCTGCACCACGACAGCTCTCACCGCTTTCAGGCAGCTCAGATTGGCGCATGCGCGAAGCCGCTTTCAGACAGTGCACCGTTTAACTTGCCTATTTAAATGTTTCAGTTTTTATTAATATTTACAGTATTACATGCAAACACATTTCCATACCAGGGGGACATAAACTATGACGGGCGAATAGGCTCTTAATCTTTGTAGATGTATATGTCTGTGTCGTTGTTTGTAGCCTGTTCTGTTCTGTGCACGGATAAGTGAATGCTTATGTGTAAATGTAGTCCGTTATCTGATAGCAATGCACATTCAGCCTCGACGTTGTAAACAATGACGTACAAAAGCTAATGTCCACCAACAGATGGAGCAGCGAGGACACAAAGTGGAGCTTTAAAAGTAAGTAACCACTGATAACTAAACACAGAGTCTATGTTGCTGACATGATGACACACTAAGATGTTCAACTGTAACTGTAATATCATATTATGAGTTAGCTAGCTAGCGTTAGCTCAATAAACCAGCCTGTGTGTGTGTGTGTGTGTGTGTGTGTGTGTGTGTGTGTAAGGGAGAGGGGTCAACAATCAGAAGCAGACACTATCAAAAGTCTATACAGCATACACACTTTAATGTTAGTCACAACAGGACAAAAACATGCAGCATGCTTACTGTTAAGAAAGCTGCATGTCAGGTACAAATATTGTCAACAGGTGAGTTCACATCCTGCATCATAGTTAACATACAGTGCAGAAGAGGGACAGTGTTAGAGTGCAGACATGATACCTGAGATATGAGCAGTATGATCAGAGGAAGAGAAGAGGTCTACAGAGGACTGATAGCAGTCTGTACTTACTGTAGGTGGTACATTAACCACACTAGCTGTGACTCCTTGATGCCTTCAGAGAACTGACCACTCATCTATCTGTGGTGATTGTGTTTGCAGAAAGTCACAAGGGACCGTGGTGGGATGGCTGCTGTCGTCTGATCTACCAGCAGACCAGATTCCTGTGGTCTACTGCAGTGAGAGACACCAGTCAAGAGGGTCAGGATGTTGTCCTGCTGCAGGAGACAGGGACTGGATGTGCTCAGTTGTATTGCTTCATGGTGATATCTCCACACGGCCACCCCAGCTCCAACTGAGACCTGCTGGATCATTGTCTACGTGATTATATTATGTTACAGAATGTTAGGTTGGTGGAAGTGCAGCCAATGAATTCATGTTCTGTGAGTCATTTGTGTCTCAATAATGACAGTTTACATCTCCATCAGTTAGCCTATCATCTATGGAAAGATGAAATAAGCAGTTCAGAGCCAGTAAAGGTGTTCAATATCTTGTTGCTCCTCACATTGAGTCAAATAGGATGCAGGAAGCTCAGGGGAACTTGTAGTATATGCTGCATGACAGTGTCCGTATATAGTAACCCAGAGGTGAACAAAACACTGCGATGTAATGAGATGAAAACAAGCTGTTCTTGGTGTACTTTTCTGTTACACTGACTTATCCATTTCTATCCTCTTACAGACCGAAAGGAGTTTCCATCAGAACATCACAGCAGAGGATCCACTTCCTGTCAGAGCTTCATACTCGAGTCTCCAGCAGGATTTACACAAGTGCCAACTGGACATTCAAAACTCCTCTGCTTGACACAGCTCCTCGTCGCTCCGTGCTTGTGTTGTAGTCTACGTTGTTAGTTTGACACAGTACCACATGCCGCACACCCCTCAAACTCAGCCGGCACACTGACAAACACACCTCACTCCTGGTGTATATGGTGGTTACTGTTGGTACTTTTTGTATGAAACTTTTCCACTGTTTAGTTCAACCTTCTGTTTCCCTTGTTTCAGGCCTTAAGAGCCGGCTCATGACAACATGAACAGTTCTCTTACTGCATGGCGGCTTACATGTTTAGAAAGCTAATTTCTGTCTCTCTAGTTCTTCACCGAAGGACGAGGACCAACAGGCTGCCATACTTCATGCTGGAGATGTCTTTGGGTACTGACCATGGTCGCTGTGGACTGAGTCAATCCAGGAAGTGAATTAAAGATTACAGATGACTAATGAGGGTTGATGGGTGGGGATTGGATATTGATGCTTCTGTGTTTCATGCGGATAAATGATGATCCACTCTAATAAACACCTCCTTGGCCCTCCAGCGTTCAGCTCCATCTTTTCCCAAACATCTCCCTGTCCTACAGTCCTGTTATGCACTGACACATGGGCCCTTTCCGAATTGCCACAGTTCAGTATGCAGTGCGTACTATTCAGTAGGGAGTTTCAGTAGACTTAACCCTCGTGGTCATTCAGTGGTCATTTTTTTGTGTCCACCTCAGTATACTGAACATTTCAATATGGATACTAACTTTCGGGTTTTATGCAGTATGGATCGGATGCATCCTTTCAGGAAATGAATTGAATTTTACCACCCACAATGCTGTGCGAAATTAAACGTAAAACGTCACTTCACGTGCGCCTCCAAATCAAAACAAACGAGCATGGATTAATTTAATCAATGTTTAATCTAGAATTAGAGTCCCTTCTAAAATCACTCCTTTTAATTAACAACAATCATGTAACAAATGTGTGCATGATTATAAAACCTTTCCCCCCTCTATTTAAAGAATGATTTACATATTTATGTCTGCGTCTTTATTGGTTTATCCTACATTATATACTGTATATTACTTTCTTTTCTGTATGTACTGTATGTTATTTTATTATTTGATCTGTTTTAACTTTATTTACATTGTGATTTTATTTTTGTTTACTGACTGTATATGTGCATTACTCTTCTTGAATAAACCTAAACAAAAAAAACAAGAAAAAAACGAGGATGGATGCGGCCGGTTCAGGTAACGCAAATGACGCCACTTCCATACTGAATGAATCAAATGAAGTAGGAACAAATATCTGCTTACTGTGCTGTCTACTGAACAGTAGGTACTAACAGGATACAGCACGGATAGTAGGTACTGTCTACTGACTACTGACAGATTGTGTAGGCACTTTGCAATTCGGATGCACCCAGTTTCTCTCCATCAAGTCGGGTCCATTGTGATTCCATTCTGAAGTGAAGATAGAGAATTAGAAAAAAAGACAAAAAACAGCTGACTTCATGGCAATTACTTTGAAGTCATATGGCAGTGTAAATGTTGCCGAGCATTTCTTTCATCGGAGCACTGATGAGTTCTTACAGCTTCCAAGCTGACCTCTTCACATTAACATATTGATCACACATACCGCTGTGCTGTATGTTTGAATGAGCCAAACATTTCTAAGTCACTCAGATTATGAAGCAAAAAGTCCAAAGCAGTCATTTCTTGGCACATTGTGCTTTAACCACTTCAGCCCACTTTCATCAGTATGGCCCACCCATTACTGTCCCAAACACACAACATCATCAAGTGTCCTGTTCTCCTGCTGTTAGTGTGTTACTGCCATTGAGCCACTTCTAATATTAATGAATATTTACAGTCTATGGTTCTAACAGAGGATTCTGATCACATTAAACTAGTATGAACTCATTCTCTTATTCTCTGGATTTGTAGAAACAAATGTTGACTTTATAGTATCAAATTGTGGGAGGATCACAAAGTGCTATGCATAAATGTAGAATACATTCATGTCTTTGTGCTCATTTCAAAATGACACCACCACCAACTGCTCTTATTATGAGAAGTGGCTCAATGGCATTAACAAACTAACAGTGAGGTAACAGGACACTTGATGATGTATGTTTGAGAGAGTCTTCAAGAAACAACTGTGACCTACCTTCATGGCCAAATGGAGCCACTGATGGAGAGCCAGTGTTCTAGAGTGGACATGCATGTTGAATGTGTAAGGCTTGTTTCAAATATCTGACAACCTCATAGTCAACTGAAGTCTCCGAAGGCCAACAGTGTGTTTGGAAGGTACCATAGAATCAGAATCAGCTTATTGACCATGTATGCTCACACACACACAAAGAGTCTTCAGTAAATGTGCTCTCAGAGTATAACATGAAATATCAACATCATTTTCTTATCTAAACACAGTTTTTTTCTGTTTATTAGTTGTAATAAATTGTGTATATAATTATTAATTTTACTCATGCTACATCGTTGATTACTGTTCATATTGTGTTTTATTGTGTTGATGCTTTGGCAATATTGTTTAAGTAACATTCATGCTAATAAAGCTTCTAAATTGAAAATTGGGCTCAAGCTCTCCTTACTCTCCAAAGGGAGGGGGGGGGAAATCGAGCAGGTCGGAGGTTCAGGTTCAGATTTTTTTCGGCGATCTCCCGCGAACCCGATCTGACTCCCAGTCTCCACCCGGAGGAGAGCAGGCGGGGAGCGAGAGGTCGCGCGATCTCCCGCGAACCCGATCTGACTCCCAGTCTCCACCCGGAGGAGAGCAGGCGGGGAGCGAGAGGTCGCGCGATCTCCCGCGAACCCGATCTGACTCCCAGTCTCCACCCGGAGGAGAGCAGGCGGGGAGCGAGAGGTCGCGCGATCTCCCGCGAACCCGATCTGACTCCCAGTCTCCACCCGGAGGAGAGCAGGCGGGGAGCGAGAGGTCGCGCGATCTCCCGCGAACCCGATCTGACTCCCAGTCTCCACCCGGAGGAGAGCAGGCGGGGAGCGAGAGGTCGCGCGATCTCCCGCGAACCCGATCTGACTCCCAGTCTCCACCCGGAGGAGAGCAGGCGGGGAGCGAGAGGTCGCGCGATCTCCCGCGAACCCGATCTGACTCCCAGTCTCCACCCGGAGGAGAGCAGGCGGGGAGCGAGAGGTCGCGCGATCTCCCGCGAACCCGATCTGACTCCCAGTCTCCACCCGGAGGAGAGCAGGCGGGGAGCGAGAGGTCGCGCGATCTCCCGCGAACCCGATCTGACTCCCAGTCTCCACCCGGAGGAGAGCAGGCGGGGAGCGAGAGGTCGCGCGATCTCCCGCGAACCCGATCTGACTCCCAGTCTCCACCCGGAGGAGAGCAGGCGGGGAGCGAGAGGTCGCGCGATCTCCCGCGAACCCGATCTGACTCCCAGTCTCCACCCGGAGGAGAGCAGGCGGGGAGCGAGAGGTCGCGCGATCTCCCGCGAACCCGATCTGACTCCCAGTCTCCACCCGGAGGAGAGCAGGCGGGGAGCGAGAGGTCGCGCGATCTCCCGCGAACCCGATCTGACTCCCAGTCTCCACCCGGAGGAGAGCAGGCGGGGAGCGAGAGGTCGCGCGATCTCCCGCGAACCCGATCTGACTCCCAGTCTCCACCCGGAGGAGAGCAGGCGGGGAGCGAGAGGTCGCGCGATCTCCCGCGAACCCGATCTGACTCCCAGTCTCCACCCGGAGGAGAGCAGGCGGGGAGCGAGAGGTCGCGCGATCTCCCGCGAACCCGATCTGACTCCCAGTCTCCACCCGGAGGAGAGCAGGCGGGGAGCGAGAGGTCGCGCGATCTCCCGCGAACCCGATCTGACTCCCAGTCTCCACCCGGAGGAGAGCAGGCGGGGAGCGAGAGGTCGCGCGATCTCCCGCGAACCCGATCTGACTCCCAGTCTCCACCCGGAGGAGAGCAGGCGGGGAGCGAGAGGTCGCGCGATCTCCCGCGAACCCGATCTGACTCCCAGTCTCCACCCGGAGGAGAGCAGGCGGGGAGCGAGAGGTCGCGCGATCTCCCGCGAACCCGATCTGACTCCCAGTCTCCACCCGGAGGAGAGCAGGCGGGGAGCGAGAGGTCGCGCGATCTCCCGCGAACCCGATCTGACTCCCAGTCTCCACCCGGAGGAGAGCAGGCGGGGAGCGAGAGGTCGCGCGATCTCCCGCGAACCCGATCTGACTCCCAGTCTCCACCCGGAGGAGAGCAGGCGGGGAGCGAGAGGTCGCGCGATCTCCCGCGAACCCGATCTGACTCCCAGTCTCCACCCGGAGGAGAGCAGGCGGGGAGCGAGAGGTCGCGCGATCTCCCGCGAACCCGATCTGACTCCCAGTCTCCACCCGGAGGAGAGCAGGCGGGGAGCGAGAGGTCGCGCGATCTCCCGCGAACCCGATCTGACTCCCAGTCTCCACCCGGAGGAGAGCAGGCGGGGAGCGAGAGGTCGCGCGATCTCCCGCGAACCCGATCTGACTCCCAGTCTCCACCCGGAGGAGAGCAGGCGGGGAGCGAGAGGTCGCGCGATCTCCCGCGAACCCGATCTGACTCCCAGTCTCCACCCGGAGGAGAGCAGGCGGGGAGCGAGAGGTCGCGCGATCTCCCGCGAACCCGATCTGACTCCCAGTCTCCACCCGGAGGAGAGCAGGCGGGGAGCGAGAGGTCGCGCGATCTCCCGCGAACCCGATCTGACTCCCAGTCTCCACCCGGAGGAGAGCAGGCGGGGAGCGAGAGGTCGCGCGATCTCCCGCGAACCCGATCTGACTCCCAGTCTCCACCCGGAGGAGAGCAGGCGGGGAGCGAGAGGTCGCGCGATCTCCCGCGAACCCGATCTGACTCCCAGTCTCCACCCGGAGGAGAGCAGGCGGGGAGCGAGAGGTCGCGCGATCTCCCGCGAACCCGATCTGACTCCCAGTCTCCACCCGGAGGAGAGCAGGCGGGGAGCGAGAGGTCGCGCGATCTCCCGCGAACCCGATCTGACTCCCAGTCTCCACCCGGAGGAGAGCAGGCGGGGAGCGAGAGGTCGCGCGATCTCCCGCGAACCCGATCTGACTCCCAGTCTCCACCCGGAGGAGAGCAGGCGGGGAGCGAGAGGTCGCGCGATCTCCCGCGAACCCGATCTGACTCCCAGTCTCCACCCGGAGGAGAGCAGGCGGGGAGCGAGAGGTCGCGCGATCTCCCGCGAACCCGATCTGACTCCCAGTCTCCACCCGGAGGAGAGCAGGCGGGGAGCGAGAGGTCGCGCGATCTCCCGCGAACCCGATCTGACTCCCAGTCTCCACCCGGAGGAGAGCAGGCGGGGAGCGAGAGGTCGCGCGATCTCCCGCGAACCCGATCTGACTCCCAGTCTCCACCCGGAGGAGAGCAGGCGGGGAGCGAGAGGTCGCGCGATCTCCCGCGAACCCGATCTGACTCCCAGTCTCCACCCGGAGGAGAGCAGGCGGGGAGCGAGAGGTCGCGCGATCTCCCGCGAACCCGATCTGACTCCCAGTCTCCACCCGGAGGAGAGCAGGCGGGGAGCGAGAGGTCGCGCGATCTCCCGCGAACCCGATCTGACTCCCAGTCTCCACCCGGAGGAGAGCAGGCGGGGAGCGAGAGGTCGCGCGATCTCCCGCGAACCCGATCTGACTCCCAGTCTCCACCCGGAGGAGAGCAGGCGGGGAGCGAGAGGTCGCGCGATCTCCCGCGAACCCGATCTGACTCCCAGTCTCCACCCGGAGGAGAGCAGGCGGGGAGCGAGAGGTCGCGCGATCTCCCGCGAACCCGATCTGACTCCCAGTCTCCACCCGGAGGAGAGCAGGCGGGGAGCGAGAGGTCGCGCGATCTCCCGCGAACCCGATCTGACTCCCAGTCTCCACCCGGAGGAGAGCAGGCGGGGAGCGAGAGGTCGCGCGATCTCCCGCGAACCCGATCTGACTCCCAGTCTCCACCCGGAGGAGAGCAGGCGGGGAGCGAGAGGTCGCGCGATCTCCCGCGAACCCGATCTGACTCCCAGTCTCCACCCGGAGGAGAGCAGGCGGGGAGCGAGAGGTCGCGCGATCTCCCGCGAACCCGATCTGACTCCCTCTTTCCCTCTTTCCCTCTTTCCCTCTTTCCCTCTTTCCCTCTTTCCCTCTTTCCCTCTTTCCCTCTTTCCCTCTTTCCCTCTTTCCCTCTTTCCCTCTTTCCCTCTTTCCCTCTTTCCCTCTTTCCCTCTTTCCCTCTTTCCCTCTTTCCCTCTTTCCCTCTTTCCCTCTTTCCCTCTTTCCCTCTTTCCCTCTTTCCCTCTTTCCCTCTTTCCCTCTTTCCCTCTTTCCCTCTTTCCCTCTTTCCCTCTTTCCCTCTTTCCCTCTTTCCCTCTTTCCCTCTTTCCCTCTTTCCCTCTTTCCCTCTTTCCCTCTTTCCCTCTTTCCCTCTTTCCCTCTTTCCCTCTTTCCCTCTTTCCCTCTTTCCCTCTTTCCCTCTTTCCCTCTTTCCCTCTTTCCCTCTTTCCCTCTTTCCCTCTTTCCCTCTTTCCCTCTTTCCCTCTTTCCCTCTTTCCCTCTTTCCCTCTTTCCCTCTTTCCCTCTTTCCGACTACCGGTTTAAAGGGGAAAAATGAAAAAAAAAAATTGCTTTTGAAATATTTATACTTATTAAGACATTTTATTTTACTTCTTTCTTTTTAACAGTTTAGATATTATGCCCAGTTGGAAAAGTGTGTTTTCACAGGCACAAGTGAATACACTTCCAACTAGGCATAATATCTAAACTGTTAAAAAGAAACAATTAAAATAAAATGTCTTAAAGTAGGCCTACCTCTTGAATGGTATTGGGATTGCAACAGTTGACAAAACACTGAAAATAATAGAAGCATTTTGTATTTTTCATTTAATCCGTTTATTGTGACATGTATGATAGCATTGCAAAGTAAATATATTTTAAAAAAAGGGAAGAAAGAAATGCAAATAAAGTTAAGTACCTGTTCTCATGCAAAGTCTCTCTGAAGCATCTGACGACAACAGAAGAAATCTCCATCATGCCTCCCGGAGAACCATAATTATCCTCCTTAAAAAGAACAAAATTAAAACATAGGTCAGGGTAGGGAATAAGGACAAGCAATGCTTTCTCACTCAGTATGTTTACATGCAGACTTCTTTACAAACACATTTCAAGAGGCTGAAAAGTCTTGCCATTACATTTGAGCTGAATTTAGAGTTAAGTGTCTGGATGACTGTCCGCCTGTCTATCTCAGCCTTATTGCATACTAATAAAATATGTATCAATGTGTGATTCGAGGAAGAGAGATATTTTAGGATTTTTATTAATTGAAACTTTATTTTGATCACATTTTCCTGTTTTACATAGTATTAAATAGAACAAAAACAATTGAACAATGTTTTGGATTTAGAAAGAACACAAAATACATGTATATAGATATATAAAGCCTCTCTGAAGCATCTGACGACAACAGAAGAAATCGGCTCTCCTCGACTATCTGTTGAGAAACAAAAGAAAAACAAAGACCTTACTATTTTAAAAATTTTATCATTTTCTTGAGTAGTTATTGGGGGGGCAAGACAGCAAAACGTAACATAACTTAATAAATCCTTCAAACGCGAGCTTCTTGGTGTGCAGATCTTGTTTTGCTTTCCTTACCTATTTTTTGTTTTGGATGTCTTTCCTGATTTTTCATAATTATCAAGCAGCACATCAAAAATAAAACATTCTTCCTTTCTGGGTTCTCACAAATGCCGTCAACTAAATAAATGGTATCCTGAAATCAGAAGAGTACAATATGTTACTTAAATGTGCAGACATGTATTTATTTTAAGCATGCAAGATCCATTTAGCAGTGTAATAAGTGTTGATTGTTTACCATGTTTATTTTTGTCTGGACGAGACAGGAGACTGAAGAAACATCCAGAGAGTACGGCCATCGAGGGCAGGAATCGTATTTGCAGTGAGCTGATCTGAAAAATCATAAAGCTTTATGTTGAATTCAGAACAGCCTCGTGAAAATCACATATCACAGTTCTTTAAAAGGATTTGTACAAATACCTGACTGTTGTCTTGTTTGGTCAGTGTAATCATCTTCATGCTGCTTTGGTCTTGGCTGTGAAACAGGTATTTCATCATTACTTGAGTCCCATTCCTCTGTATAAATCACAGCTGTAGTATGTTTTAAAACACTGATACATACGCCACCATGGAGGCAGAGCCGCACTCTGTGGTGAGTTCAAAGTCATGAAGGACCAGATCAGGCCAACAGTGAATCATGACAAGGAAGTGAAGGTCCCAACGACTCAGGGTATCCTTAAGCAGAAGAAAAGACAACAAAAAAAGGCTTATATATTTGTCCAGATGTTTATCACAGCTTCAAGTGAGAGCACAGAACTCACCTCACTGTCAGGAACATACCGGAGATTTTCCTCCACCACTATTTTCCTCACTCCTTTAAAGCAGACGTATAAGAAGAAAAAATTAAACAATCGTTACACAATCTTTTCCAACAGGCCTTTTAACTTAGTGCCACGTTATGTTTCTATGTGTTTTACTCTTTTACCCATTAGCTTTGTTTACAGAGCACTTACCAAAAGTCCATTTCAGTGAGTCAGAACTGTCTTTATCACCCTGTAAAGAGAAAAGTGTTACAAAAATCTACACCAAGAAATACAGGATGGTTTTTAATCTGTCCTACATTTCTAAGAAAGATTTTACTTAAAAGCATACATTTAGATTCATTTATCGGAATTTAAGGAAGAATGTGTGACTTTTTGATCCAGTAGATGTCGCCCCCTTGAGCACTAGCAAAACAAGCACACATCCAAACCCCTCTCCACTCTCGTTCACACGAAGGAGTTATCAATTAAAACGCACCGTGATTAAGCACCATTTAGAGGAAGCGGCGGACAAAATTGTCCTTTGATCGAGCAGCAATTGCCCGTGGTCTGAATTGTTGTGTTAGCAGGCTAATGTTAGCACACTCTGTTAACTCATAGCTTCACATTGAACATAAATTGACACAGAATGAGCGTGATCTGAATAAGCAGCGAGTATGTTCTTCTTTTCTCTAGTCCCTGACTAAAACAACTTTATACACAAGGCCGCCCCGTCCATGTAAACACGATTGCGACAACAGGACACTTGGCGCTTCTCACTCATTGTAGACAGACATGACTCAGAGACATTTAAAGAGACTGGATTTCTGCTTTGTGTGTAAAATGTTGCACTAGCTCCTTTACCAAACAATGTTTTTTTACTTTGAGTTGGCATACACATTAATTTGGCTTACATATGTTGATTTGAGGAATTTATAAACAGTTTATAATAAATTTATCAGAGACAATCATTGTAAGAAGAAGAAGATATCCTTTATTAATCCCACAGGGGGAAATTACACACAGGCTGAAATACACACACACAACATGAACTAATAACACAGTAACTCACTTTTACCCAATGTATCATAATTACAGGCGAGAAAAGACACTGACCCCGATCACCAAGTGGATTTCATGGCCCAGACTGAACATTACCGCTGTACTGCAGCCCTTGTCGTGGTAATCCTTGGCTGAGCAGAAGTCTATCTTGATTTGAGACTGGAGCTGAGTGTGTGGAGAGGTGGAATTAAAATTCTGGTTATCAGAAAACAAAAAATAGCACTAACAGAAGAGGGTCTCAACTAACCTCTTTCAAAGAGCCTACATCCATTATTTATACGGCTGTGATGACAAAAAGAGGATTTCATGTTTCATTTGGTCAACAATGAGGGCTACGATAAAAATAAAAAATCTCTTTGATACCCGTTTTGATCTTTGACAATGCAAGGTTTGAAATGTGGAAAAATCCGCCCTTATGAGTAGAAACACATTGTATATCGCTGTTGACAAAAACAATAACAAGTATTACCATTACGTCACAGCAACAAAACCGTGCAGAGCAACGATTCAGAGAATAATCCTGAAACATAGACGGATCAGATTCTTAACTCCCCTGTGTTACATTGCACGGCTCCTTTAAAAAAAAAATTGGTACAGAGTTTTCTCAGAATCATAAAAAGTTTACCTTCAGGTCCTTCGTCTTTCTGTGTGAGGAGATAGCCGTACGTTTTCTCGTTGTCACTGGATGGTTTCTCTACCAAAGCCTAAAAAAGAAGAACCCACATCTTAACGTAGGTAATGAAATCCATTGGGATTACTAGAACTGGTGACATTATCAAAGCAATAGATGAAATCAGACAAACATCAGACAAACATGGCCAGACACAGGCCTTCACTTGTAGTGTGCCTTATAAACACGCTTACCAAGATGAGAAGGATTCTCTTGCGGGGGCCCAAGCAGTAAGGGACGAGCCACAGGAGGAGTTTAAAGAAAAGGTGGGTTTTTATTTTACCCAAAAATAGAAAACCAAGTTTAAAAACCAAATTATAGAACAAGGCCTATAAAAGAGGTCAATTTAATATAACTTTAAATCAACAAGATGAAATCAAATTGAGAAACTAAATTCAGGTACCTGAAATCAATGCAGAACCTTATGCCTCCATCCTTCTTTGGTACGAGCACCACTGGGTTACACCACTCGCTCTTTAAAGCCTCGATGATCCCCAGGGACAGCATCAGTCAACCTCCCTCCTCAGTGAGGCCAGCAAGCGCTCAAGGATCCTGTAACTTAATTTTCTCACCTCTCATCTTCGCACCTTCTCTCACAACAATGTCATGTTCAACAATATTTGTTCTCCCAGGATTCTCCTGGAAAACTTCTTAATTACAGATAGATCTCACCTGAAGCCGTTGGCCATCTGAGATCATGGTCTACCAGGTAACTAGAGAGGTAAGTATTGCTCATCCACTTGTTCATCCAGCACACTTCTTATAAGCATCACTTCTATCACTAGATAGGAGCACCAGCACTTTCTGTCCTGGGTCGAAGGATCTCTGCCTGGCTGACTTGTCGGACCAGAACTTCTGTTGCTGCTTGGCGTCCGCCATGTGCGATTGGGGCCAGCTCATCCATTTTCTCTCCAGCCATTCTCTCATCTGGATGACATAGGATACAACGTTAACAGATCCCACCCTCCCCTTGCCTCCCTTCCAGATCTCTCTCAACAGTGCAAACAGGTCCAAACTTCATGTCCATACAAAAGGAGAGAAACTAGTGGAGGATTGTGGTACTTCTCTGTATGCAAAGAGGAGGTAGAGCAGCCATTGATTCCAGTCTGTACTAGTGTTGTTTACAAACTTGGTCTGGTTAAAGTGCTCCGTTAGCCTATCCGTTTAAGGATGATATGGTGTGGTCCTGAGACTCCTGATACCAAGTAACTGGTACACCTGTTTCAGGAGAGAAGACATAGTTCCCTGATCAGTTAATATTTCACCAGGGAAGCCCACCCTTGAAAAGAACTGTACCAAACAGAAAGCAACTGCTTTTGCCTTAATGGATTTCAGTGGAAAGACTTCTGGATACTTGGTAGAATAGTCGGTTATAACCAGCATATAACGGTTTCCTGCTTTGCTTCTCTCTACAGGACCAACAATGTCCATCCCAAGGCGCTCAAATGGGGTGCCAATAATGGGTAGTGGTTGAAGTGGAGCCCTTGGGTTGTTTTAGCAGATGTTATTTGGCACTGAGGGCAACTTTTACAAAACTGAGCAACATCTCTACGCAGGCCAGTGGAAATGGTTTTTAATGCTAGCCGTATTTTTGTGTTTGCCCAGGTGGCCAGCCCTGGGAACTGAGTGCCCCAAGGCAAGCATGGTGTTTCTAGCTGCTTGGGAAACCACAAGCTGCAACGCTGACTCTTGTTGACAATAGAGGATGCCATTTTGCAGGATATACTCATCACTTATGATGTCCAACTCAGCTTCCGGCTCCTTCTCCTTTGCTTTCTGAAAAAAAGAGACTAAAGATGGATCAGTTTCTGCATATCACTTATATTACCTGGAACTTGAAACCCTAGTGGTAACTCTGGCTCAGTGCTTGTTGATGGTGTCACCACTGTCTTTTGTAATTTTTCCTGCCTTCTCCGTCTGCAGGTTTTCCGAGACTTCCCAGGTGTGGTCTCCAACTCCTCATTGAAAAAGGGCAGGGCACTGAGAATTGCAGAGGGCTCATTGGATAGCTTGGACTGCATTCTGTTTACCACAGCATTACACTTTCTGCTGTGTTCCGGCTCCAACAAATCAAAAAGAACTGGTAGGTCTCTTCCTAGAACAGCATCAAAAGGCAGATTATTAGCAACCTCAATGTTCAAAAGGAATGTTTGACCTTCTACCTTAATGTACATGTCAGCTGTTGGATAAGGTATCTCGTCTCCATGAACACGACAGATAGGGATGGTTTCACTGTCAATGTTGGGTGGTACAAACTTCCTGTGTACCAGTGTCTGATCACTCCCAGAGTCGAGCAAGGCCCTAAGCGTGGTTCCATTAACTTCAATGTTTTGCATTTTAATAGAACAGTCATTTTTAGGGCTCACGAACTGTTCTGGCTCCTTATTTAGCAGAGAAACTGTCTATTAAATCCAACAAAGCTATACAGGTGAAGGTAATCTGTCATTAGTCACACCAAGGCAGAAAGTGAACTCATTCTAAAAACATGCATAAAACCAAGAGTATTAATAAAAACACAACGGCAAACACTAAAACCAAATCATAAATATCACAATATGAATAAAACCAAAAGTATTTAAAAAAAAAAAAACCCTGCAGAGGCCTCAGCTTGGGTGGGAGGATAGTGCATTGTAGTCAATGGAGCCTCCACATTTGATGGGTCAGAGTCAGAAAACTGAGGATCAGGTACTGGAGTTGTTCTGGCCTGAAATTGTAACTGCAGAAGCTGAAACTGATGTTGAAGTGCTTTGAAGTGCTGTTCTTGCCTTGCAGTTAGCTCATTATGCTTAGCCTCCCGGGCCTCTTGCTGACCCATGTGGGCCTGGAGAATAGACATCAGGTATGACAGAGTTGGCTCCTTACCTTCACCCTCAGTGCTTCCTACAGTCCCAGAAGCTCCATTGTCTTCCTCTTCATTGCTGGCTTGCAGAGGTGTAAAGTAACAAATTACATTTACTCACGTTACTGTAATTGAGTAGTTTTTTGTGTACTTGTACTTTTTGAAGTAGTTTTTAAAATCTGTACTTTTACTTAAGTAGATTTTCTGTTAAGTATTGTAATTCGCTACATTTTAAATCACATCCGTTACTGAGTTAAAAAAAAAAGCCTACTATGAATTATTTACGTCATCGCACCGGAGTAACGAGAGGCAGAGACCCTTTGCTTGGCTCGGTGCACCAAGCTAATGCAGGGCGGCTAAGCACCCCCATCACAGCGGGTCTACCTGCTGAAGGTGTGCAGATGTCTGATCATCTTAAGATGATTAAAATAAGTTGGCTGTGGCTCTGACTCATGGGCAAAGAAGTGGCTGTGAATGCTCTTTCTCTCGACAGAATCACCGCTGCAGCTCCGCGAAAGCTCAGAGCGATAAACACATTTAATTCCGGAAAGTTTGTCACAATAAAAGTCCCTTATTGGCATGTCATTGACATGCTTTTATTTTGAAGCAGACGTATCAGGAAGTTGGGTGTTATAAGCTGCAGCAACTTAACACATCTCAGATGTGTGAAAATAAATACAAACAGATTCAGTTAGAAGCTTCAGCGTAGCCTGCTAAGAGGTGAACACACAGTTCGTTTTTAAAACATCTAATACAAACTGAAATAGGCTCATTTTAAAACAATAAATGGATGATCTTTCATCTCAGGTTTAGTTGCAGCTAAATCAGCCTGTGAGACTAAGCAGCCTCAGAATAATAAAACTAAAAACACTAAAATACTCTTTACACTGTTTTTGAGTGAGACAAATACCCTGTCAGTATTTTCTTAAATAGTTTAAACATTTCCCTTCATAAAACAGCTGATTACTTGAACATTATCATTAAAACATACTGCTGGTTAAAAAAAAAAAAGGGGGGGAAATCTTTTTTAATGTCTATATTTAAATTTTCAATGAGCTACTTTTTACTTGAGTACATTTTTAAACTGGTACTTGAGTAACATTTTATTTAAATAATAGTACTTTTACTTGAGTAGAATATTTTAGTACTCTTTACACCTCTGCTGGCTTGCCTTTCGTGGGTATTCACTGGGCCGGTAGGCCCTCCTTTGTTCCTTCAACTTTCCCGCCACGATGCATTCGACTTCCTTCCAGGGGGAACAGGGTAGAAAACCAAAAAAATCCAAAAGTTGAAGAGAAAAAAAAAATCCTGTGTCTTTCACTGACTGATCCCACCACTGCTATCAATTATTAGCAGTAATGCAGTAGACAGTTTTTATTTTACCCAAAAATAGAAATCAAAATGATAAGAAATAGGCGTATAAAATAGGTCAACTTGTAAGGATGGCCTAGTGGCTTAGGCCCAAAGATGAAGGAAAATTAAAAAATGCAGTGTATTAATTCACAGTGAAAAAAATCAAGTGCAGCAATGTACAGTGCAGGCCTGGAGAAAATGTAAAAATGAAAAATAATACTTGCAAGAAAAAAACAACATAATGCAAAAAGTGCCGAACAAAAGAAGAGACTGCGCTCTAAACAATGCCAGTCTGGGCCCTTGCAGCTCTGTACACTCTTTGATGAGTTGTTGAATCTCTCTAGCACTGTGCAACTCCAACCTCCAACTACCTAAGAGGCCCCCAAGCCTCCTCTTATATAGGAGCTGGCACCTACCATAAGGGGTTGGAAATCAATTTACTCTCAGGTGAGTATTACCTGTTCTACAAACAACACATACTATCTGCAATAAGGCTAAAAGCATATCAAAATAAATTTCAGTTAAGTTAATACTTAAACAACCTTTTAAATAACATTTTTAATCTCAACAACCTAAACACCCCTCCACTTCTACCAAACATGGCACCTTCCACTTGACACCCCCCCATATAAACCCAAGGCTGGGTTCAGCTCTGTTTGACAGTTCCTGGTTGAGAAAGAGGAGTGCAGGCAAGGCTGTGGAGCAACAGGTGACTAACAAGATATATTTGATGTGTAACAATAAATAAAATGTTTTAATGTAAAAATAGTCAATGTGTGTTTTCTTTTGGTTGAAAATACAATGTTTGAAGTCATTTGTCAATGAGTTAATCTTAAGCTTTATCAGAAGTTATTCACACAAAGTACTTGTTGCTAGTCATGCTAAGCTAACATTAACACATGCCTCTCAAATTGTCAAAAACTCAAGTCTCTCATCAAAGTAGAATCTGAGTCCCCTAAAACTGAGTGTCTGAACTATTGTAGGCTTCACTTCTCCATTTAAGCACATCAATTATATCAATTTATAATAAGTAATTGCTCCAAGCTTAGGCTGTCTTTAACTCTTTGAGTCTTAATGTTTATACTGTACCTATTTAAGGATGTGATATTGTTAAATCCCAGAGCCATATGATCAGGGCTTTAACACAAATTAACACCCGCCGATTGCGGGTAAAAAATTACTTTGGTGGGGAACATTGTAGAGTTACTAGCCATTTTGGCTGATTATGAATGAAGCAAATATCACTGGATGGGACGGTTCAAGACAAAAATCCGTCCCGTTTGGTTCCACAGACACGGTTCGGGGCATATCATTCGGCAGCGGGGTAATGGGAGGGGGGGTTGCATTCTATCATGCTGCCACACAGACGCGTCTCCCCCTCCCCTTTTGCTCCTCCGCTGAAAATAAAAAAGAAACTTAAGAGTTAGTCCGTAAAAAGAACTCCATCCCGGTTATATGCAACAGTTTGTTAGATTTTTTCAAACTAACAGGGCTTGAGAAACAGTTTTCTGCACAGTTAAGGTTTGCACTTTGGATGACACCACAACAGCGATGGGAGAAATAATCCTGTTATTTAAACTGATGCTGCCAGTGTTCTTCTGCTCTCTCTTATTTTTTTACAAGTTATAAACAAGCCTCTCCACCCTGAGCTCACCTGTTGTGATAACTGAAACGAGAATTAAAAGGTCCGGACCGCGGCTGCTTTTTGCACAGACAGTAGGCCTACATTAATTTATTTCTATAGGATAGGCCTACATTGTTTTCTTTGCATGCCGCTTGAAGTGTTTTCTGTCAGCTGCTCTTTCTCCTCTCGTTCAGTGTGCAGCAGGCAGGTGAGAGTGTGTAACCATGGTGACTGTCTGTCACTCAACGATGTCCCGCCCCTCTATTAATAAAACTCTTCTTTCAGTAAAACTTACTTTGACCATGTGTCTGTGACATAATCACAGTCATTCTGGATTATGTTTAATTATGTAAAAGAACTCAAGAACAGAAGTCTACATGTTTTCAAATGAAAGCATCACTGTATAAAAATGTACATGATGAACACTAAATTAGATTCAGATTTAAAGACGCAAAGTGGAGCACAAATCGCTCAAATTGTGCATAAATGCATCAGAATAGAGAAAGACATTTCTGGTTTTAAAAATGTTCTGGGGGGAGACCTCCAGACCTCCAACAAAGACATTTGTCTCGCCCACCGCTAGTGTAAAGGTGTTTGTTTTTTTAGTTGTTGTTTTTTATAATGCAGTGGCACTTTTCCTTTTGATAAGAAATCCAGCCGTATTCCTGTAATTTTATTTCAAATGCTGAACTTGCTTCCATTTATTTTCCATTTATTTCCATTAAGAACTTTTTGGTTTACACCAAATAGAAAACCACTCTTTTTCAATACAGGTTTGAAAATAAATGTAAGCTACCTTACGTTCTTAAGGCAAACAGTTAACCTTTTTGTTACCAAATAAATGAAAAGCTTTTTGAAATAGGCAATGTGCAACACCCCAAACAAACATTGAGATATTTGTCGGGAGTTAAGAAACCAGAAGAGCAAAAAAGAAAAGCAGCCAGTTTAGAACTCACTTACCGTCACTTCTTCTGGAGTTTCAGAAGACTCTGGTTCGGTCTTCTCGTTTGATAGTGTAAGGCAGAACCGCAGAGAAGAACCACTTCCACCTGTTGTTGCAACCTGATTTCCTGTGAGAGCGACCATTGAGGTTAGTCGTCAGCCATCTTTTCTGCAGCCAGGGAAACATTTCACACGGTGTATCTGTGTTAAACATGCAGAAAATGATCCACACAAAACTTTGAATGAAAATAATGATGTAAGAAAATAAAGAAATGTAAGATTAAACAAAAATCATTGCATAAAAGGCCATTAAATAAAATGTCCAACTAGTCTGTGATCTCTCCCCTAATCCTATCTTACCCAAATCTTCTCATTTGTTGGAAGAAAACGAGAGAACAAGTGAGAAACTTGTTATTTTTTTAATCTCCATTTGTCCTCCCTCATTTCCTTCATCTCTCCCACAAATCTTTTCCCTTCTTTTCCCACCCTGTTTGTTTGCAGCACAAAAAACGAACACACAAAAACAGCATTTCAAGTTAAAAGGTAATAACTAAAAACTATGTCAAAATTAAATGTCTAAATATGTGAAATAAATGTGTGAATCTTTGGAGTTTAGTGTGCTTCTATCTCTCCTTGTTCCTTCGTCTGAGTGGACTGAGGTCTTTGGAAGGAAACTCGGCCGCCCTTCCTTCACCAGTGTTCTCTGTCCATTAGCGGAGTCAGCGCCTGTGTTGAAAGACCGAAGGGAAGCTTCTTAAAAGGAATTATTTTCTCCCAAAACAATTTTTCATCAACATGACCTCCAATTCTAATCTATCCAACATGAGACGCTTGGTGGAACAACTGAAGCTGGAGGCAAGCGTGGAGAGAATCAAGGTAAAGAGAAAAGGCAGACAACAGAGGATAGAAGGAACATGACGGGGGTTTTTGTTAACACATTTGTTGTCATTGGTAGTAGAACTTTTTTATTTCAGTGAAATAAAACAACTGAAATAACACAAAACTATTACATTTAGCACATGTTCAACACATGCTTTAATATCTGCTATAACTGTACAGAGTATTTCAGTTTATATGACACCTACTTGTCTTGTAACAACCTGATCATTTAATACTATCTCATAAATCCTAGTTGTGTTTTTGACTGAATTGAGTTGATTAGTTTTAGTTGCTTGCACTAATGGCTTAATAGGGATTTGTTCTTTATTAATTGCTAACACTGTGTTCCATACAGGGGCGTGTCTAGAGGGTTGGCCAGGGGTGGCATAGGCCCCCCTTGAAAATCCCCAGCACCCCAGTTGCCACCCCCAAAATCCCAAACTATGATTGGCTATTTGCCTAATCAGAACAGAATTTAACTCTCAAACGTCATACTCTCAAAGTATAAGGCTAAGAAGATTGATATGGTGCGATTCCGTTGTGTTTCTCAAAAGAAGTTATGATACAGTAAGTGCAGATAGAAAGGCTAAATAAATGAAATTCGTACGTGTGTGTGCACAAACTTAATGCGACCCCTGCATAACTAAAAAAAGGTCTGGACACACCCCTGGTTCAATAGCTCGGTCATTTCATCAACATGCTGCCGCAGTGTGCGGGAGTTTACCTTTAAGTCATCTGCAATTAGAAATATACATTCATTGTTAATAAAGTTCTTAAAGTATTCTATCAAGTCAAGTAAAAGGGATTTAAGTCCACTGAAGGGGCGCTTTGGTGTCATTTTTTGCCTTTGAATCAATGCTACGTGTGATTGGACGTATCAAGAGAATTTACCAATGAGTGGTACAGAACATATACTTGCTGAAACAGCTTCATTACATGCACAGTGATCACACCAGTTGCTCACTGGTCACGCTGGTCACAGGACATTTACATCATCACCCCAGCCTGCTCATGGTGGATTTTCCTAAATATTTCCTCCTGCGTTCACACATTGTCTCACCCTGACTTCACGTGGAAATTTGACCAGGGGGCTGGCAGGAAAAAAAGTCTGGGTAAAGTCGGGATGAAAGTATCGGTCGTTTGCCTTCACACATGCAGCTCACCTTGAAGGAGGTACATGTGTGAGCATAAAAAAAAAACTATTTTGTGTTTGTGTTCCCAGGTGTCTCAGGCGGCTGCAGAGCTGCAGCAGTACTGTCTGCAGAACGCAGGCAAAGACGCCCTGCTGGTGGGAGTCCCCACAGGCAGCAACCCTTTCAGAGAACCACGCTCCTGTGCTGTAGTGTGAAGGTCAGAGTCCACTTAGTTTACAGCCTTTTATTTGTTTTTGAACACCTTTACAGCAGCAGGATTTCAAATGAGATATAAATAGATTGGCACTTTTTTTTTTTTTTTACAGAGGAAGAAGAAGTGGAAACAGCATCTCACTCACGGAAGAAAAGAATCACATTTTCTTTGTGACCTTTTTCATTGGATGTTAATTTCATTAAGAAAAACACATTAACAAAGTTTTACACTTTTTTGTTTCAAATAAAAGTCTTTTTTAACACAACTGTATTGCCTTAAATGGTAATGTCTTTATCAACAGCACCATTTGTTCTCTATGTCATTAACTTTTGAAAGCTAATGCTGTATAAAACGACAAAGATCATCTATGCATTACAGAGAGCGGATGTTTATAGCTGGGAGCTCTAAATCTTGCCTTGGAATCTGTTGGAGTCAGAGCTTCCTGATGTTCAGTCTAACTTAGGAGCGCAGCCAGCGAGAGGAAACAGAGTCTTCCTGTTCAAAACTCCAAACACCCTCGACATGGAGGCAACACTTTAATCCGAGTTTAAGATTTTGAAGATTTTGTAAATGTATTAACAAGCTCACAGCTTTGCTGGATTGGAAACAAATGTGAATCATTATATTTTAGAGAGAGGATATTATGAATCATGCTTTATTTCAGTGCATTTAGTCATTTCAGTCATTTATTATTATATTTTATTTGTACATATTCAGTATAAAAGGGAACATGTACATTTGAAAAAGTTGACTATTACGCCAGAACCAGTCTAGATCAGCCCTTAACATGTCTAGCCAGTCAGGCGTTCTCTACTTTGCCACTTCCTTTTCCTCTCTGAACACTGCTCTTGGACGAGTCTCAATAGCTCTGGATGCCTCCTTTCCTTACAACCTAACTGGTAACTAGAATGCAACACAAAAGGCATCAGATGTTCCAACCTTTTGACAGGTCCTACATCAGAATGAGGAGAAACTTATTTTAAAGTTTGCCCCCCTAAAAACAGCTTAAAGAGTAATTTTGTTTTTTAGTTGTAACAAACGTCACACAAATTATTATTGTTTATCTGTTTTATCCATATAACCATTATATATTTGCTGGAATTCCAATTTAACCGCAGTGCCAGGGGCGTGTCCAGAAGGGTGCATGTCCAGAAGGGTGGCATGGGCCCCCTTGGCCACCCAGGGTGCCACCCCAAAATCCTTAACATTGATTGGGTTTTTGCCTTGATACCAGGGATATGAGGCAACAGTCCAGTCAATATCTTTCCAAAATAATTAGAACTAATAAGTCACCTGGATTCTGATCTTTCAAGAGCACTTACACTCCAACCTTGAATCCGATGATGTAAAAGTAGACCCCAGGGTGAGTCAGTAGCCCTGTCAATGTTTTGGCTGAGGTTAAAAATGTTACAGTGTCTAACAGCATCCATCCAAAGTCAGACAGACTTGATAATTTAGACCAGAGTTCAGCGAGATCAGGGGTTTGATGCTTATTGCACAATCCCCCAGTTCCCCTATAATCATGGTGAGCTGCAGATTGTCCTGCAGGAGTTCATGTGGCCTCTCTCCTTAGTAAAGGATAGAAAGGAGCACTTTTCACAGTCACACTCTCACAGTAACGATTTAGGGTTTATGGTTTGAGCTGTGGGTTTGAGATTATAACTGGAAACAAGTTTGTATGTGTGTTGTAGGCTACTGTGCATCCCTGATGACTGCGCAATGCTGAACAGATCATATAAATACAGATAGATATACTATACTTGAATTGTCTATCACTGTGCAGTTTTTATGTCTTGCATGTCTCAAAGAGCTTTTTTTTATTTATTTTTTAACATTCTTTCATTGCTTGATCATTACTGGCACAATCAGCACACATTTTTTCTCTTTGTTTTTCTTCTCTTAAAGCAGAGCAGCCTGTCGCTCATGTGCACATTTAATTATAGGAAAGATATGAGAGGCAGAAACAGGCTGTTTTATTTATAACATTAACCATACATGAACTGCTTTATCACATGTTAAGGGGCTGGATAAACCAAGGTAGAGTCAAATTGGAGATGGAAATGGATTAACATACACCAGGGATATGATGCAGGACATGGATGTACTTTAAATGGAAAGTGTGCCATCTACTGGTCATTCAAGGGAATAACATTATTTACTTTCTAAAGCAGAAGAGCCAGTGTTAGGATAAATAGCTCAGTTACTTTACTCACATAAAAGTAGCAATGCAACAGTGATAATCCAGTATTATAAGTATTATAAGATCAAAACTGTCCATGTACATTTCTATTGCCACTAATGTGAATTAGATTATTACAACTCATCAGAATCATATTGATAAAGTAATGTAGTAGTATGTGTTGTATATTTATTTATAATGTAGGGTGTTTGAATCTTTAACAATGAGTCACAATTCAAACTAATATTTTTAGTTGTTTACTTGTTCACATAATTTACATATTTCTTACTTCAATTCATATTTCCTATTTTTCTTCATGCTTTTATTTTGTATAAAAGCGACTGCAATGCCCTAATTTCTCCTCAGGGATAAATTAAGCAGCTCATGCTCGGTTTCCATTTTGTTTGCGAGGTCTTAACGAAGTATTGAGTAGCATTTCCACATTCAAATGTCAAAAACAATAAGTTTTAGTTATATATTTTGGAGAGTACAATTACATTATGCCAAATGTTTCCACAATGGTTTAACCTGGAGAAACACGTGATCTTGTTCAAAGTTACTGTGTATTTTATTTTGGTGGCCTTTCTTTCAGGGACAAAGCAGATGATGTCACATGGAAAAGGACAGTAAGCAGACTGATACATTAGCTAATGTTACAAATTCCTTAACCTCCCACTATTTAACAATGTAAAAATCCAACTACTTTTTTTTTGATTGGGTGACTTCCTGCAAGACATTACTTACTGCGCATAGCATCCAGATAAAGACAGTGAAGTGAGACAAGGCTTCCCTCTGAAATAGAGCGGTATGAAATGAAGTTTTTAAGAATAGTTGAAAGTAAATAAATCATGAGTTGTATCCAATTGAACAGTCACATACATTTTCCTTTTAGTTGATTTACCCACTGAGCGAATCAGTTAATACCACATGTTCCAGATGTTTCTGCAGAGAGTTAGAGAGTCTGATTCTGTCAGAATACTCCTAAGTTTATCTCCTTTCTGTTGATTCAGTGATCGTACAAAACTAAAAAAAACGTGCAATGGAAATTGTGAATGTATTCTGAAATGCTTTACTGTTAAACTGGTTACTGTTATTCTTCTCAATGAGTCCCACACCTTTCACTTTATTCTAGGAACAAGAAAAGGCAGGCATAAAGGTGCAGTTGTTCTTCAACAAGGAAATAACCTGCATAGCTTGAATGGAGTGGTATTCTCCTTTAAAGGTGTGGGCGGGCAGCAGAGAGCAGAGTTAGGTTTCAGGCCATCCCCCTTTTTTTCTATTCTCACACACAAACACTCATACACACACACTGAAGTGCAGTCCAGACCAGTGAGGAACTTTGAGCAGTGTGTGTGTGTGTGTGTGTGAGAAGCCTCAAAGCCTTTCTGGATGACTATGAACTTCACCGCCATCAATGAAGGACCACGGTACGAGACGTCACTTGGGAACCTGCACAGCTTGTCCACACCTTTTTCAAAGGTCAATGACCTCTGAGAAAGGATCGATCCAGTTTCACTTGGACTTGTCAATGAAACTTCACTTTTGTTTATTGGATGAGCGATTTTCTCAAGTAAAGAGATGGCCAAGGTGTACAGACTCTATGTAGGAATAATTACAGGTAAGATTTACTGTATTTAAAAAATCTGTTGTTTTTCTTGAATCTGTGTTAACCTTTCTTACAAACTGAAGGCCTTCTTTAATATAAGAGTATTTCAGCCTCAGTTTGACATTTTAAAAGGGATGTTTACATATATTTTTTCCTCATTTTCTTCTCAAAAGACCTACAGGTTAAAAATGCCATTGTATGAGTCAGGTCTATTGTTTTATTTGTTGGCACACTTTTTCAATAACCATGTGCCTTTGAAGCAATGCAGCTCAAGCCAGTTGGAGGACAGTGTTCTCCCTCTAGAACCATATTTGTACAGTAGACTTCAGTGTTGGTTAATTATTGAAGGAAGAGTCCATATATCCTCTGTGATGATTACTAATCCTTGTCAAAACAGACTTGTTGGATAATGTGGAATCTCCTTTAGGTAATACGATCTGTGGTTAACTTTTTTTGTAATCAAACTGCTCTAAGGCTGACTTGTTAATATAGTTTTGTTTAGAGAAGTAAAAGTGCGTGTTTGAGACAGGAGTGGGCGTGAACGCCAAAAATCACCACTCTCTCCGACTCTGAAAGGCTAGCTGGCATCATGACTCAGCAGCATTTTTCCAATAACTTGGATTGTGATTGTAGGTTATTTACCTATCATTGCTTGTAAGCACATCTCACCCAGGTTAGAATTTCGTCATAGATGGTTAGCACATTGCACACGTGCATATATTTGTTTTTTGTGTGTGTTGCTGTAATTGTATTTCTGTTTCTGTTCCTGGCTGCAGCACTGGCTTTGTGCAAATACTCTCTGGCAGAGTGGAATGTCACCAAGGAGTCTGCCAATAGCACTGTGTCTGACTGTCATCACCATGGCGACAGAGACAATTGCACAGGTAGATATGGAAAGTTGGGGAGTAGGCGGTACATTGTGCGGTTGAAAATGTTGCTTTGAACTTTAAGGGTGGAGGTTTAATGGAAAGGTTTGAAAAGCAGAGATGTTGATATGGTCATTTAAACACACCTATACCTAAAAATATGAGGGAAAAAAGGACAGAAATAGAGGGAGTTTATTGTAGAGGAGTCATATTACTGGCTGTCCAGAGCAAGGAGGAGAAATAAGGATGTCTGAACCATAGACTGTAAGGTCTGAACTTATCAGGAGGTTGTTAGCGACTCCACAGAGTCCCATTGAGAGGCAGTGTCTACTTACTCTATGGTGAATTTGTGCTTCTCACAATAATTCCTGCAAATTTGAATACTAATTCTCTGTTTATATTCCATCCTCTTTACTTTAAACACTGCAGTCCTTCCTTTTAGAAGATTATTTTGAAAAAATTGTAGGCCTACATGTTAGTGTTTAGGTCTTTTGGCATTTCCTTTTTTCAAGGGTTCAATTTCTCAATTAAATAATTAGCTGTTTTCATAATGCTTGATAGAAATTGCAACCACTCTGAAGTCTGTATACTGAATATGAAGCTATGACCTGCAGCAGGTTAGCTTAGCTTAAAAGAAGGGCTGGAAACAATGGTATCACACAACTCCCTCTAAAACCACAGTTTTCTCTGACAGCAATTTTTCTTGCAGATTAAACAAAATGATATAACATGAAAATTACTTAAGTGTGATTACTGGTAAATGTTTTTATTTCTCACGTTAGCTGTTTTCCGTTTGGAGCTAAGCTAAACTAGCACAACTATGGTAAATTTAGCCTAACAAGTCAATCAACTACCTTAAAAAGCTAGACTTAATGCTTATTTGTACATTCACAACAAATATAACAGATAGGCCTATGTTAATTAGAAATCTTAGGTGCTGGTTGACATTTTTTTTAAATTCTTTTTTAAGGCTAGCTTGTACCCTGTTAAACTAAGCTAATTTTACCAACTGATAGGCTGCTATAACTAGCAGCAGGTTAGCTTAACTCAGCAGAATAAAACGGATGTTACCTATTTCTCAATTTAGTTAAGAAATTATACTTTTACTACACTATGAGCTTATGTGCAGTTAAAAGTTTACACTCAACTTCCAGGCTAGCTGTTCTCTTGTTAAGCGGACCTAAACTAACAATCTACTGGGCTATCTGTTACAATAAGCAGCAGGCTAGTAAAGCTAGGCAGAAAAAAAGAGGAAAAATGTAAGTCAGTAATTGCAATATGAAGTTACTTTTACACAAATATACAAAACACATTAATAAGTTAGCTAGTGTGCTCTTAGGTCCGTCCATTTCATGCTAGCTGTTCTCCTGTTAAGCTAAGCTAAAGTAACCAACTTTTAAGTAAATCCAGCTGAATTTAGCAAACAGGCATGAGTATGATGTCTTAGCTAACATCCTTCAAGGTAACAAATAAACATATCAAACATAATATTCCTTTGAACTTTGTAACTGGATATTTTTCTTTACAACGCTGTGGTCATGACAGCAAGTGGGATCTCATGTTTCACCAAGCAACTGAGGCGCTCTCATTGATGTCACCTGAGACGCAGTTTAACAAGCTCATTTTCAAAGATAATTTCATGTGAATGGGTTGTAAAGATAGCGGCAGCTTCTAGTTTAAAAAGCGCTATGTGACACTGGGTCAGAAGTTCAGCAGTATGACCTACTAGCAGTTGTGTTGGGGTGTTTCAGTGTGTATTTGTTTTTCAAGTTAGAGAGATAAAGGGGAAGACACAGGAATAAAGAATGGGAATGGTACTTAAACTTTATCCCACTTTAGCACGTGTTTCATCTAATAAAGAATGGTAATAATTGAGGCACGTGGTTAATAAGACTTTGATGACACTAGGCTTTTCCTAGCACTGATTCATCAGGACTTGTCTCTGGATCATATTGCAAACAGTCTATTTATATACATCAGACCATGCCAGAAGGTGAGCGTGTAAGTCAAAGAGGCAAGATGACAGAAACGTGACACAGTTACAGAAATAGACATATTTGAAAATAAGCTCCTAAATTTTCTTGATGAAAGTTAGTTGACAACAACTGTGATATGCCTGTAGGCTACAGTAAATATGAAGTTACTGCCAGGAGATGGCTTAGCTTATCATAAAGACTGGGAAACAGCAGGAAGCAGATGGCCAAAGCGTGAATTTATGAGCTTTAATGGTGCATGTAGTTGGATTTTTTTTAACCTTCAGATTGCACCAGGCTATTTTCTTATGCTCAACTACAGTTAGCTAGGCTAAGCTAATCTACTGATAGCTGCAAACTGAAAGACATCAAAGTTTTATTGATTTTCTCAACAAACAAAATCAACTAAAATGCATAATACTTTTGTAAACATCTAATGATTCCTTTTAATACAATATAGCTCATTATTTGAGTGTTTTATACATGTCAATTTGAAATAGCTTGAAAACCTTGAAACCTAACTTCAGATAATGAAATGCCCGTTTATAACAAAGTGTCCACGTACAGCAACAATTTCTAAATGTTTTCATCTTATCTTCCAGCAAACACAGACGACACAGAGCAGTTTGACGGCCACTTCTCCAAATGTCCCGAGGAGCTAACATACTACTGCGTCCACGGGGAATGTCGTTACATCAAAGAACAGCAGACACCTTCTTGCAGGTGAGAGACATCAATTAAAAACAGATAGAGGAAAAAGAGCAATAGAGACAGATGCAGCCGTAAAAGAGAGGGGAGAAGAAAGTCTAACTAAGGAGTTTAGCAGGAAAGGAAATGAAAACAGAGCAGATAAATTTGGCAGAACATTCTTTATTAATTGTCTGAACTCTGTGTTCCTCACTAAAATGAGTTTTGGATGCTAAGTCCTAATATATTCTGAGAAGCACACAGGCTGACAGATGGCTGCAAGGAATATTCTCATCAAATCATTTTAAAACAAGAATAATTAAAGTGACTTTCTTTTGCTTTCCAGGTGTATGCATGGTTACGTTGGTTCCAGATGTGAATATGTTGACCTGGACTGGCGGATAGGAGAAAAGCGACATATCATAATTGTTGCCATCATCGCAGGGCTCATTCTGCTCATTCTTCTGATTGTGTTCATCTGCTTTTGTTCACAGTAAGCTATTGTCTATCAAAGACACCAATAATGGGAATTACCAATGTGTAAAATGTACTGTAACTATTACTACCATTTCATTTCTTCATGTGACTTTTGAAAGGAAAGCAAATGAGTGTTTTCACAAACTTTTGTCATTTTGGATTAGAGGCATGAATCTGACTGGTTTTGCTTTTTCTGTCAGTCGTAGGTGCAGATGTTGGCGGAGGAGGAGACGAAGGGAAGAACCAAGGAACGGGACAGAGAAAGTCAGCATGATGGACCCAGGCACAGCACACACAACCTTAGACACAACAGAACCACCACAAACTGACGCTGTTTGAGAAGTGCATGAGTGGGAGCATGTGTACGACCACACGTCTGTGGACTGTTTACACACTAGGGATTTTGTCCTTTAATGTGACAGCTGCTGCCTTTTATCTCACGGTGACAGCAGTGTGCTTTAGGAGTCCCTTCTGTGCTGGATCTGACTGAGGCCTGCTCGAAGGATGGACATTTCTGGATAAAGTTTGAATCTTGCTGTTAAAGATCAAGCAGAAGCATAGGCGTTTGCAGCCTTCCATAAAGGGCAACCTTGCCTGGATGTTTGATGTAGCCTCGGGAAGAAAAAGAAGATGCCTTCCTGGATTTACGATAAACAAAGGTTGGAGACAAGTTTTCAGCTGGTTGTTCCTGGCAGGGGATTTCCCCCCCAATGGCATGGAGCCATTGAGTTAGCATTGCAGACTGCATAGCGCTAAATAAATTGTTGCTATGTTGGAAAAAGTTGTGGCAGCAGCTGGCAGCTGGTGATAACAGTTGATCAGGTTATTAGTGAGCATGCGAGACACATTGACACTGAAAAATGAGAGGAATGGGACTAGCTAATGATACTAAACACCATGCTTTCTTTGGGTAACACTTAAATAAATCATAACATGCATAGGAAAATGATATATAACAAGCACCAGAAGCTAAAGAATGCTGTTTAAGCTGCATCTTTGTGTCATATTGTTTCTACATTTACTGCTGGTTTTGCTCACAAATTTACAATATTTTCATAATCCACATCACAAAATCAGGAGTTATCTTAATGTATTCCTCTTTCTTAAACTATGTATCCATGTAATCTCACGCAGAATATTGTTACTCATCAACATTAGCAATGCAAGAAGAGCCTCCTATATACTAAATGGTGCATTTCTGGACTCCAGAGGTAGGAGGAGGACAAGGAGAACTTGTGCAGGAGGCTTTTTTGAACTGTATATTTGGAGCCGAGCAGCGTCCGAGCTTAAGAGGCAGAACAGCCGATCCTGTGTGTGAACTGAAGGCTCCAATGAAGAAAGTGTTCCACTGTACAAGACAGTGAAAACTGCCAGCCTTTCACTGAGCTTCTAATGTGTATCTTTATGAAGATTAAATATAAATGTAGAGTGAAGAGAGTCAGTAGTCTGTAAGTTCTGTTTATGTGGCCCCATCAATAAGTGTACTTTAAAAATTAAACAGAAAAAGTCATAGATACTATCGAAATAATACAACATTTCTTCATAGAAAAGTCACTCAAAGTTACAAGGTTTGGTCCATAAACTGTTATTCAACATGCCCAATAAGTTCACCACTGGTGAGATATCCCTTAAAGATAAAGCTCTGTGATACTGTTAGAGATTATCAGATTCAGATTTAAACTATTACTACTACTTCTATGAATGGTACCAATAACATTAACAAGAGCTTTAGACGTGTTCAGATGAAGTCACCAGCATGCTTTATTCATGAGAATGATCTCTGGTCACAGTTTTATTGTGTTGTTTTGTTTTATGGAGCCAAACTACAAACTGCAGTCAGAAGTGATGTTGCAGGGGTCATAATACAGCACTGTCCTCTGACATAATGTGACTTTTGTAACAAGTTAATTCTTGTATCTGATTCTGTCCTTGATTATAACACTGTTTAAATGCCAGTCTTTAGAGTGCTGGGCAGTCTGCTTCTATGAGTAAGTATAAGGATTTAAGTACATGACATTGATTGCATCACAATGGAAAGTGAAATCCTCAAAAGACCTTTGGATAAATGTTACAACATTGGTCTCAAAGGAGCTCCAGGGACCCCTCAGGTTCACCAATAGTTAGCTTTTTGAAAGGTAACACCAAATATGTTAGCACAGTGCTAACTCTAACTGTGGCCTGTTGATAAAACAAGCGGCATCCTCTGGGGTTGAAAAATGAAGCCAATGTGGAAGTACAATAAACTGCAGCTGTTCAAGGGTCAACTTAAAGGTTGGCTCCACAAGACCCAGAAGTCACATACAAACCCCCAATTAAAATGGCCATTTTGACAGCAGAAAGAATTGTGTTTACAGCCTGGTACAAAAATGACTTTGGTATGAATAGCCTGTGTCTTTATCGGCCCACACTGTCATATTTTTTATAACTCATTCACTTAGATTTTATGAAGGATAGGAGTTATTCATAAGTGGCGTGGTTGATCTGACTGACGGGCAGGCTTGTTATAGCTGTTTGTCAGGAGGCTTAATGCCCACCTCTGCTTCAGCTCTTTGCCCGTAAGTTAGTTTGAGACAGTATTTCCAATATGGCGACCGCCATCAATGGGCTTCAAAAGTTCGCTTCAAAAACCAATTGGTGACTTCACTGAGACTATGTCCATAAGCAGTTATGCAATAAAGGCCTTTGTATATGTAAAACCAATAAATTTAGAGTAAGTGCTGAGTCGTCTCTCCAGCTTAAAATCTAAGCTAGTGACACCTTTTACATCACCAAGTCGCCAGGTTCCTTTAGAGTTAAAGTAGAGTTAAAGTTAAATGCCACGGTGTAAATATTTCCTGGAACTAACATAAAGTGAGTTCCAAAATCACACCTGCGGAGTTATAAGTTTAGCTCTGTGGTTAGATAGTGTGCGTCATACAGAGGGGCAGTCTGGGATGCAACAGCCACGAGTTTGACTCAGTCTGCGGCCCCTTGTTGCATGTGGTCTCTATCAACTGTCCTTTCTAATAAAGGCAAATGTCAAAAGTAACATCTTGGAAAAAAAAACCTGCAGTTACTGCTTGTCGCCAAAGGTGGCAATAAAGAGAACAAAACAGAGATGTTTGAGATTGCTTCTTAAATTTATTTTTCACCTGTAGAGACCTCTCTGACTTGTTTATGGCTTTTGTCACTTTTCTTTGCTTTGCTCCAAATGCCTTAAAAAGTAAACACATTTCAAAAGCTGTACCAAGGACACAATAAGCTAAGCTTTACTTTTTAAAAATGTTGCTTTCAAGGTTTGTGTTTTAGGGGATCTATTTTGTGCTCTGCTAACAATGAAGGTGTTAGGATCTTTGACCTAATTTCAGGTGACCTGTGTCCCCGGCTGTCTTCAGAAGAGTGACAGCTGTGGAATCCAAGAGTTTCTATATGAGGGGTGTGTCTGCATGGACTGATAAGACACAGATACCAGACACGCTGCTGCAGTGGATAATAGACACTATAAAAACTCATTTGTAAACCGAGAGTAGTAATTTTGGATCACCTTTATCCACTTCAGTGGACTTCTTGTGGATATTAGACTTTGGGTGACATATGGATGTGACAGCAGGGTTCATTCAGTAGAGTTTTCACACTGAATGCTAACTGCTCCATCTGTTCTGTGGTATGTGTGCAGGCTGCTGGCACTAACAGCTGTGCTATGACTACCAAACAGTCAGGCTGGTGGAGATTGCAGTACACAGGGGGGCACATATCAGCGTTATTAGACAAACATGAATATTTATTCTCGCAATGTTTGCGTTTTCAATCTCAGTTTTTTGAAGTTTGCATACCGACCACTAGAGGTCAGCAGAAGACCTACAACAGCAAAACCTCACAATTGGAAGTATGAGGGAAATACAGCCCTTATTTCACTACACTTATTTGACAGCTTTACTTTTTATGCCAAATAAAGGGGTAAAAAAAAAAAGATGATGCATTGTTAATACAGTATATCTATCTATCCCTTAATATAGGCAGTTGAATATGCCCACCATAATAGGATGTAACAAGGAACTAGTACTGTATGTCACACTTTTTAATGAGTGGAGTCTTCATAAGGCTCACAAACTCTAAAGTTAGTATTTTGTGCTTGTTAAGTCTGACTTCCCATACATTTAAAGCTGTTGTTTCAATCCTAGTTGTTGCATTTCTGTCTAAGATGGTCGAGACACTTCTGCTTATTGAATCTTCTATATTCCTAATGTTTTTCTTGGTCCATATCCTACATTATCCTCCTCATCAAAATGCCCCGCCTTTACTCACTTCTCTGCTGCGACTGCAGTGTTTCTCAAATGGAAAATGTTTCAGGGACCAAACACATCAGTGCTGATGGAGTTCAAGCCCCGCTTACAGGATAAATAAAGAGAGATTTGGTTTCTTTTTCATCACCTTTTTTTTTATGACACCATTTCGTCAATATAAACGATATACAGTTTGTAAACACAGTGTATCTGCATATTTTTCTTTTCTTTTTGTTAAAAACAAATCATAGGACTCCGTCACACAGGCAGAATCCAGTACTGGAGCGCAGAAATCACTTAGGACAGATGTATTAAAGTGCAGAGGATTAATGTCTGACGCACTGCTGAGGAAGACGCCTGTATCATGCTTCATTGTAAAACTGTGAACCAAACTACTGTATTTTTCTGCTGTAAATGTTAAACTGTGTCCTTAGATGCAGGCAAACAAAACCTGCAAGAGGGTGTGTTGTGTACTGCCATGGATCCCTCTTGCATGCCTGCCATAATTACTTTTATTTCACTGTAATGACTCTAATAGATCCCAATGGAGAGTGAAAATCTAATTACAATCTAATGAACTCTCTATTTCAACTCTGTTTTCCAGCTATTTCCAGTCTCTGGTCATGATGTCACCGTCCTCTCTCTTTCCTTCAGTTCATCCTCATTCTGGAAAAAAAAAAAAAAGTCTTCCTCATCTTAATCTCAATGTAAATGGTTTCATCTGTGCTACAAACTCTTAGCCACAGTAAAGTGGATGCAATATGAAGTAAAAGATCGTTAAATCCAAAATGGGGCGACCTTGAGTCAGATCGCAAAAGCTTTTAGCAGTTGACAGCATTAACTATGTCTATATTTGCTTTATTGGCATGAACAAATCACTGTTATTATTACCAAAGCAGTGCACAAAACAATTAATACAATTATTAGTGCATTACATATTAACATAGATTATAAACATATGTTTATAACATATGTTTATGTTTTTCTCTCTCTTTCTCTTTCAAAAAGGAACACAGCCAGTCTAGAAAGTTAAACTATGAAATTCCGGTTTTAATTCATTTGTTTTCACTTAACTAAATGTAATATGTGTATAAAGGTTCCCTTGATTTAAAATTGGCTTTTTTTTTTTTTTTTTTTGCCACTTTGCATCTACTCAGGACCAAGGACAGTGCCAGATTGCGCCTGAGCGCTGCGTCAGCAGGACTCTCTTTTCGCCCACGGTCAACGAGCTGGGCGCACAGAGGAATTCTCAAAGCAACACAGAAACCTGAGGAGCTCTGTCACCTCTCACGGATATACCGCAACCTTTAGTTTTTCTGCTCTTGTAACTCAAAAGCTTCTTATTGCATATTTATGAAGCATTTTGTTTTTGCAATAAACATGGAAGCTGGTGCAAGAACCCACTTCTAAGGATTTCTCTCCAATAAGTGAAACACTTTGGATTTAGGGGCACAACCAGAGTACAATCAAGTGGGATTACATTTAAAATGTCAGGAGAATCTACGGACATTCATTACGATGGCTCAGCAGGGATCGATGCTGCAACCTTCAACTTCAGCGGTGTTTCCAACACGTTTAACCTCTCATACGGAGACTACTTCCACCTGTCAGACTTTGCTAAGACCGATCTTGCGGGAGACGGCGCCGCTGTTGTGCGTGTTATCATCTCTGTTATTTACTCGCTGGTCTGCGCGTTGGGTCTGATTGGGAACTTACTGGTCCTGTATTTAATGAAGACTAAACATATGTGGAAAAAAATCCTCCATCAACCTTTTCGTCACTAGTTTGGCGGTGACTGACTTTCAGTTCGTGCTGACTCTGCCGTTCTGGGCGGTGGAGAACGCGCTGGACTTCACGTGGCTTTTCGGCAAAGCGATGTGCAAGATAGTGTCCTATGTGACAGCTATGAACATGTACGCCAGCGTGTTTTTCCTCACTGCCATGAGCGTGGCGCGGTACTGGTCCCTCGCTTCTGCTCTCAAAGGCAGGAGGCGGCGTCCGCTGTGCTGCGCCGCGCGGTGCATCACAGTTTTCCTCTGGTTTGCCGCTATGTCTGCCGCTTTACCGCACGCGGTTTTCACCACAACCGTGACAGTTTCTAACGAGGACTTGTGCCTTGTCAAATTCCCGGAAACAAACGGAAGCGCGCAGCTCTGGCTGGGACTCTACCACTCTCAGAAGGTGCTGCTGGGATTTGTGGTGCCGCTGGGAATCATCTCAGTCTGCTATCTGCTTCTTCTGCGTTTCATCACATCCAAAAACATCAACACATCGAGCGCAAAACGGCGCGCAAAAATCACCAAATCTGTCACCATTGTGGTTTTATCCTTTTTCCTTTGCTGGCTGCCAAACCAGGCGCTCACAGTGTGGGGCATCCTCATCAAACTGAACGTGGTTCATTTCACCTATGAGTACTACACCACGCAGGTGTACATTTTCCCCGTTTCCGTGTGCCTCGCGCACTCAAACAGCTGTCTGAACCCCGTACTATACTGCCTGATGAGGCGGGAGTTCAGGAAAGCGCTAAGAAAACTCTTCTGGAGGATGACCTCTCCGAACATACGACCGATCACAGCCACCACGAAGCCCGAGATAGACGAGCAGAGGCACGTGCTGGCCCGGGTCAGTGCGCCCGAGGAGCACGAAGTGGTGTTTTACCCCCCGGGTGCTGTGATGTACAATGACAGGAGGGATCTGCCAAACAGCAATTAACGAGCACGCGGACAGTTTTTTAATCCTCATTGTTTATATATTCAAATAATGTAAATAGCACAAGTATCAGAATATGGTAAATGGACTTGAGCCTGTATAGCGCTTTTTTTTAGTCTTCTGACTAGTCAAAAGTGCTTTCACACCACATCACATCACATATACACATTCACATGATGGCAGAGGTTGCTACTGTATGTAGTGAGACCATCAGAAGTAATTCATCCCATTCATACAGCCGCTCCCAATATGTACCCTCAAAGACAAAGCATCTCATTTGCATTAAGACAAAGCCTCATGAATCTCTGCCAAACACTAGAAACTCGGAATAGTTTTAAATAACTTTGCAGTTATGAGCTCTCATTCATAAAGAATGCAGAAAGTCATTGAAGTTTAATAAGAGTAGTCTATGTTCTGCATAGAGCTCATGATTTGGGACAGTTTTGTAAAGTCATTTGAACAGCACAGTAATGTTTTAAATGTTAAATTAAAGTGTTAAAAAAACTGCCAAGTGTGTAGCCTACTATAGATTAGTTAAAAAAGTTGTATTACAAAAAAGCACAAAAGAATTGTAAATGGTCCATAAGGACTCCTTAAAACAAGTACAAAACCTAAATTAAAAAAAGATTTGCTTTCAATTTCTGCAGATAGGCAGCACGGTAGCCTCCTAATCTTCAGTATTTGTTGTGAACTGAATTGCAATTGACTGTTGACTTAGGTGCTAATGTTTTTGACACAACACATGCTAACAATTTAAGCCGCCAACGCTACATCACCCCCACAAAAACCGTCTATGGATTAACAAAATACTTAAACTGTGAGTAAACACAACTAGCACTGTCTAGGGTTGAATAAATGAAGGCAAATCTGATTTTTCTAATGTAACTTTGGAAACAGCACTACAGCAACTCTAGCTAACTAGCTAGCAGCTGTGTGCTACCGGAACTAACATCAGCCCAAAGCACACAGCACAGAAAGTAGCAAACTTTAAGCCCATTATGGTAACTTACAGTATACATGCAGCTCGTCCAAGCAGTCCTCCTCTCTTCATCCTCCTCGTCTCTATCTGTACCAGCACATTGTCTCCAACATGTAAGCATCCTCATTGCTGTCATTAGGAGTCTCTGATCAATGCTAGTAGCCTACTATCCCGTTTCTTAATTAAAACACAATTAAAGCGGTCTATGATCAGCGAAGCAGTTTTCCCACAAAAGCACACGTACACAGTTTTCTATTTCATTGCTTCTCCTCAACACTTTTAATTTATCCTTAATGAGAAACTACTAAACTTAATGGTTTATGTTGCCCTTTAGGCAAACCAATGAAATTGCACAAAGTAGGAAGGTCAATGGTCTTCTTCACTAAAACGTCATTGCGTAAATGAAACTACGAATTCTTATGAATTCAAATTTGAAAAGTACATTTTCCATGAATTTTTGTATTTTTTTGTATTTTTGTATGTTTCTGCCCAAAGGAGAAAGTTAATTTTGATATTTTGCAACCCAAGATAGTCACCGCAATCAAATGGTCGTATACATGAAATGAAGTGAAGCACAGGAATCAAAGACATTTAATGATATAATAAAGAATTTCCATTTATTAAAAGAAAACCATCAAAATAATTTCATATGAGCAGAATCAATCTACATATTTAATAAAGAGGGCAATAAAGATGCAGCCTAACAGGGACATAGTCGACGCCGACACAACCACCACAATTACACTTCCTGCCATGTTGACCAGAGCGCCAAGCCCCGCCCCAACAATAATCTGTGCCAGCTGGACCATGCAGGTGAGCGCAGCGCAGTCCACCCCGGTGCCTCGCGGCCCTTCATCTATTCCTCGCAGCTTCATTTGTTCCTGGAAGCACAGTGGGAAGTGTGCGTAGCGATAAGAAGAGGGGGGGGGGGGGGGGGGAGATAAGCAAAAGCAGAAAGCAATCAAAAGCTGTTTAAACAAATTCAAGTCTGGAAAAGAGCAAAAGACCAAATTATATTTCTTCTTTACAAGCTGCTGAAATAATGCATGGTAAATATTATCTTAAGCTCATCTGATTCAAAGGGAAAGTGAAGTTTGAGCATGTCAGTTCTCTACTAACAATTTGTTTATTGAACCATTATTAATTCAAACTTTCATAATAATACAGTTTTAGTGAAACTACGTGTCAAATTTCCTGCTTATACACTATAGTGGCACATCATATCCACTCTGCTGTGGCACTGAGCTCCAAATTTAATTACAGGGACACTTCACCAATTTTCCTCATGAAGGTCATCGAAGTCTACAAAATAAGTACAGCTCAGCCTCAGAAAAGTATTGAATTAAGTCTTTGTGGCTCTGGACAGATGTTCCCATGTAAGCATAATATTCGGACTTGAAATGCTTGACAGAAGTGTGTGATTTCAGAAACTGGAAGTGTGGACTGAACCCGACGGAGTGACTGAAAGCGTCTAATTTGACTTCCGCTTCTCTTCTGAACTTCACACACAGAACACTAAAACCTTTTAGTATCTCTTCAAGTGGAACCTCTCATTCCCAGCACTGACACATTTTTAGCAGCTAATCACCCAAGTACAAAGCTGATTCATTCACCTATACCATTCTGGATGTTCCTTTTTATCCAGCTTTCAATGTTAAAATCCGGCACTAGGGGAAACAGCTGCAAATTTGGGCTGTAACCAATTGAAACTTTAAATATTGATTACTATTAAAAGCTATCTAGTATCTATTAGTCCTCTGATTATGTGTTTGATTAATTGTTAGCTTATCATGCTGTTATTATTTAGGGTGTGTCTATTTTGGTCTTGTTTTTCATGATCAACAGTCCCAAACCCTAAGTAAAGGCATATGTATGAAAGGGTGTTTAATGCACACATTCAGTAAAAAGGAATCAGCAAATATTTAGTTTTCCCCTCTTCTTTTAAAGATTTAAACAGATTTAAGGGATTTAAAGCTGGGATTGAGCTTTTTGAGGTTTGATTGACACTTAAAAGACGTGTTTTAGATGCAAACTTTTTTTGTTCCTTCTGATGAAATGATTTGAGTTGAGTTGAAGATTCAGATTGTTTTCATGAGATGAGGTGAGATACAGTCTGGTGTTTACCTGCTACGATCATAGAAATGGACCATCTGTCTGTTAAGCACAGAAGTGATGAATCTATCATCTAACTGTCTTTCTTTTAGAACCGACCATGGTTGCCAGGTTCGTTAATTATAAGTAACTTTGAGTTTGTTTTTCTGTAAAGTTTCTTATAAACATTGTTAATTGTGATAAACTGTTGGGCTATATACATCTGCTGTCTCTCACCACTCAACCTGTCGTATAAAGCAGAAACTGACAGAATGTATTTATTAAAAGCCACATTTGTTTTTATGTGCTACTGAGTTCAACCCGTCCTCCCTAATCAGAGTCAATATGACACCTTGTTTGATTTTGCAACTTTTTGGTTGACTGGGGTGTCACAGTAAATTGTAAATAAAGTTTGTGTACTCTTTCTTACTTCATAACAACAAATGTAAGCTGCCTCGTTTGTGTTTTTTCAGTTTTTATTTTAGTGGGCCTTTTTGTCTTTATTGGATAGGATAGCTGAAGAGAGACAGGAAATGTTGGGAGGAGAGATTGGGGGATGACATGCATGTCTTTTAGGTTTTTTCAGACATTTTAACCAATCACAGTGAGAGATCAGGCCCCTCTTGTACTGTATGTGTTGCTCGTGTTTATAAAGAGTTTTAAGTACTTATCATGAAAGTCAGGAAATTCAACTGTTTACATTAAAATCAAGCAGAAATTCATTGAAAACAGATTTGTGTGTTCTTATCTGTGTTTTTGTTTGTTTGAGCATGATGTTTTTTCAGCCCTTGAAAACATTTCTACATGTCTAACAGCGCAGTACCTCTTCTTCCCGTTGATACTCGGCTACCAGGTTGAATGGGATGGTGTAGAGCGTGCTGGACATGACACCGAATACGCTGCAGAGGACGAGCGTGGCGATGATGTTTGGGAAGAGGCCGATCAGGCTGGTGCCCAGGCCGAACACAAAGTAGCCCATAAAGTATAACCCCTTCAGGCCGATGTATTGGAGGAGGAAACGTTGAACGTCTGTAAAACACACAAACACGCACAGACACGTCATGCTTAGTTACAGCAACCCCCCCCCCCCCCCCCCCCACACACACACACACACACACACAACCCCCCCACATGAAATGCTATGTCTTTATTGCGCCTCATAAACAGTTAAAAACCCTCTGAGGTACACATTAGATTTCCTACGGCTGACTGGACATGTGATTGGACAGGCTGTCTAAGTTGCAGGGCTGCAATGTAAAAAGAAAAGCTTCTAAAAGGACCATTTGCACGTACTTTATAAATAGGGCCAATTTCACACAAAGAAGCTGATCAAACCTTTTTTAATGTAACCCAGAATTTCTTTCCCTAGGTTTTTATTCTCCTACTGCTGAACATATTCTTATTTATCACATTTACTGTCATAAATGGCTTCATCAGAGTACAGGTCATAACCCATAAAGAAGAGGAGCTCATACGTAGCTCTCTACATGACTTTTTTATTCTGTAATTCACAAAGGAACTTGTGATGTAAATGGAAGCTTTGTGCTAGAGTTAAGAAAAAAATACTCTCTGATTTACTTCCTTTGTTGCCTATATTCAATCAGTCACAGTGTAACTTACAGGAGTAGAGAGCTGAAGAAACGGCGTTAATACACAATCCCCAGCAGCCTATTTCCACTCCTCTCTCATATGTGGCGTACGCTGCAGAGTTATGGTCTGCATAAGGATTTCCTTTGTATACAATCTGCAAAATTAAAAGAAAACAAGACAGAGAAACAATTTGTAGAGATGAGTGTTTTAAATGTATAAGGCTTAGTCATCACGCGTATGACCAAGGGGTGACTTAGGGGGGGCGTGGTCTCCTCATGTAACCTGATAAGCCAGCCCAAGAGCCACCTCATATTCTTAAACTATGATTAAAACTTTTTGAATTTCAATGTCTTTGGCAAACAGACCGAGAGAGAACACTTTTCTAGACGTCTGACAAATCAGAGAGCTTTCCATCACTGCAATCAAACATTCACACACTAATGGCAGTGGCTGCTACAATAGCAGGCTGCTCATTAGCTCTGGTCTCACCACATCCCCACACTGATTGCTACGCTTTCAATAGCAATTTCTAGGTTCCATTTTTGTCAAGGAACACTTTGGCATGTTGACTGTAGAGGCCTGGGATTGAACTGTCAACCCACCAATCAGAAGTCAAAATTATTTTCTTCAGCATGGAAGTCCAGTGCCACCCTGTGTCATCAATTTGTTTTTAATCACAAACGTATACGCAGAGAATTAACAAAAGTTTGATACCCTCATGTAGGCAATTAAAGTAAATATGAACAGTGGAGACCAGAATGGTAACTTAAAGCCACACACAAGATGAATGACATGACAGTTGCCCAAAAGTGAAGCCAAAATATTTTGAGCTCCCCCTGCAGTTGAGGTCATAAGCTCCGCCATCTCTATGTTAAGCGATGGGACAGGGGTCAAATTTCATAAAAATAAAGTATATCTTCTTCTTCTGTCATGCTGATTTTTGAGGCCAAGAAGTTCATATTTATTTAGTTATTTAATGCAATAAAAAGGTATAAAAATATGCCATGATTGACAGCTCAAGACGAATACACATACCATTACACCCCTGCAGATTAAGGTGTGCACCATACCTGCCGGAGCTCACTGACGCACACTGCTTCGGGACTTTTTTTTCTCCAGGTATGGAAATAGAATATTTGCATTTTGCATAACCTGGTTTAAATTCACATACACTTTTTTGAGCGCTTCAAGATCATATCATCTGATCAGAAAAGTCACATGATTAATCTCTTCATAAAGCATTTGAATGTGTGTTAAACAAGGACTTATATTATGTTAACTTGTGAACAGTCACAGCAGTGGTTACACAACCTTCGGAAGGAGCAACATGTTCTTAACTGTGTGGGTGCACACATGCATCATACTGTATGTGCGCTCCGGTACCAATAAAAATAGCACTATACCCCTGGTGTGCACACATGCTTTATGGTCTAACCGCACAAGTCTGGACACCCAAGAAAAAAAAACCCACATCTGGATAAGTCACTCTAGAAGATAATAAATAATGAGTTGATTCAAGCACAAAGCTTTATTAATAGATCGGAAATGTCATCTTCATGGCTCCATTGCATGATTTGGTTTCATTTTCTATTAAAAGGCAAATTCTGTTACATTCAACAGGGAGCCACTTTCTGCCCCCTTCTTTTCCCTAATATGAATGACTGCATTTTTAAGATTACATGTTTGTGCGTCAGGTTTTAATATACTGTGACAGCGAGCAGTGTGTCATTGTGCGTAGTGTGTCCTTTGATCAGCAATCACAGCATGAAACCATAGGGCATCCATTTATCATTTATATCAATGTCAACAGATGATTACACACAACAGTAGACTTCTACCCAAACCTCATCCAACCTCCCCCACCCTTCCACACTGCCCTCCCCCTCACAAAGAGGGATAAATGGAGCTTGATCGAGCAACATACTGCTGCTTGTGGCTTTTCACCTCTACTGCAATTGCTCTCAATGTGTCTCCATATGTCGTTTGACATTGAGCAGTGTTTAGCGCTACATTGAACAACTATTGATTTTTTTCTTGACCATTTCGTCTGAAACATGTTAAATAATGATGACAAATGACCCAATCATCAGAAGCCCCAGTTGACATCTTCAAATCAACCAAAATATGAATGTATTAAGTTTACAAAGACATAAAAGGGATTAAGAACTGGAAATCCTCACATTTCATGAGCTAATAAAACTATGTGTGGTATTGTATGTCTAAATTTGAAGTATATGACTCATAAGTTACAAAACCAGTTCATGGTAAAGTTGTTGATGAAGTCACCCAACAACTCAGTAATGTTTTCAACCCTTAACATATAAATAACAATTTAACAACTCTATCTAAGCTTATTTGCTTTAATCGTTAACTTCTTTTCCAAAAGAATAGGTCAGCATTTTGAAAAAAAATAAATGCAGAGTCTCATGAAAAGGTCTACGACAATTGCCAGGCCGTCTTTGTAATTAAAAATGTGTTCTTAATGACCTGCCTGGTTAAATAAAGGTAAAATAAAAAAAATGAAAAAATGTAGCCTAGTTTTAGCCATGTGTCGGCAGCTTAGCTCAAACAAGGAGGCAAACAATCATAATTCTGTAAAGAGCTGAAAATGAAATGCCTTGAAGCAATGGATCATTAGCAAAGCTATGGAAAGAAAGAAAAAGCTAGCTGTTAAACCCAGTTTCAAATCTTTATCTTGACTGGCTAACTGGCCTCCCTCCCTATACATTTGTGTTTCATTGTTATGTTTTTCCTTCATTTAACATTAGCCTACATTATTTGTAGATACTAATAAAGAATATACACTTCTTACTAACACAGAGCAAAAATGGGATATTAAAAATGAAAAAATGGCAACAATTAGGTTGATTTTATCAATGAAAGGAACAGTAATTTTTTCTGTAAAATGATTTTCAGTCTAGTAAAGAACATTTCTTGAATCTCAATCTTTAACTTAATCTCCCCTCTTTAAGTCACACAGTGTGCCAGAGCCATTGGTGACATTTTGAAAGGTCTTCAACTGTATAATCGACACAGCAATGGACCTTCAGATCACAAAGACAAAGAGATGGCAGCTGGAACAACTCAAAGGTTTCCATAATGGATGCATGATGCAAGGTTTTGAGTCTATATAGCATGGATTATGGAGCATGCAGTCCAGCCCAAGCATATATTATGTGCATGCAGATACAAACAAATGATTACCTGTCCCATAAAATCAGTGAAGAAGAGCATGTTGCAGAGGAAAGCTGTCCATCCCAGCAGGTGACTGACACACAGGTAGCGATAGTGTTGTGGCATATTGATGATAGCTTTCATTAGCGACCTGAATGTCATTTTCTTCTGGGCCTGTAGAAAGAGGCGAACATCACAGGTGTCAGTTTTCAACAGCGACATAAATGTTAGTTAGTTAGTTACTTTATTGTCCCCGTGGGGAAATTCATTTTCACAGCTGTACAGGCAGGGAGACACCATAGCACACACTCACACATATAACACACTACAGTCATTTTTTTGGCAAAGTACAGATATCTATTTCAGACCATGCTTACACATTGTTCAGAGTATTGATGGCTGTGGGGATTAAACTGTTTTTAAAACGTACTCTGTTGTATCTGAGGGACCTGTATCGTCGACCAGAGGGTAACAGGGAGAAGCAATGGTGCAGTGGGTGGGTGTGGTCCTGTGTTATTGCCTGTGCGATGCGTGTAATGGCCTTAGTGTTTAACTGTGTGAGGTTGGGAGTGGGGAGACCAATGATTTTAGCTGCTATGGAGGCTATTTTAGTGAACATGTTCCGGTTTTTGACTGTGAGCATTGTCATGAAACAGGGAGAACAGTATAGAAGGATTAAATAACATGATTTATGAAAAATACATGAAACAGCAGCTCTTCCTCCAGCACTCAATACTCTCCTGTTATTTCATCTCTCAAGGTGCTTTAAAAACCCACAGCTGGCGACAGTTCAAAAGCATCAAAAGTTGCAATATTTGCACTATTAATGCCTCAATTACAGCTCAATGTGAAGAGATGATGAAAGACAAAAGCAATAGCCTACAGACATGTGTGCTTTCCAAAACATGCATAATTCTGTAGTAGAAATATGAGTCGAAAGGTCATTAAATAAAAAGCGACTGATATGAAATTGTAATCTTCAGCTTCAGTACATGAAAACAAATTTTTTTTGAAAAGCACATTTTTGACACACTCTATGGTGCTCTTTAAACTGAAGGATAAAAAACCTGCAGCCAAAGCAACACATCTAAAATGGCTATCAAAGTAAGCGCATGACATGTGAGAAATTAATAATTTAACTTCTTTGAATTTAACCCAGGCTGATACAGCTGATTAAAGAAGATGATACAGAACTCTTCTTTTTCATGAAGATGTATCAAACATAGTCTGGAGTCAACTCAGAAGGGAGGCTTTGATGGACAGTGAAACCTTTATAGTACCAAAGAGAATACATCAATACTTATTAAACGTGAAGTGCATAATGTGAGAAATTGTTTCAGATGGAACTTTAACACGACTCTACGTAAGATATACATGGCTGAACAGGCTGTTTTTTAAAGACTAGGATAATATGCTAGTATTGTATAGTACAGGTATTAGGATTCAACAAAAGGTTTTTTTTAACCAAAGACCATTAAAACAATTAAAGTCTCCATTTCTACAGACTGCCTCTTCTTCAATGACAGCTGGGATCAGCTACGGTCCCCTAAAACAGCATAAGCGGTATAGTGAATGGTTGTGTGGATTTCTACAGACTGTACAGTATATGTTTAGGACGGTTCACATAAAAGTCTGTATTTGTCAGTGGATACAGCACATATGGAACAAAAATCCTCTGTGAAAACTGTTCCTTAATGAGTGTTTAGCTTAAAAATCAAGCTAATAGAAGAGTTTTATGCTTAGCTAAAATGACAATCGATTCAGGCAACAAGATTAAAAAAAAAAGTTCCAATAACATTTTTTAGGATATATGGTAAATGGACTTGAGCTTGTATAGCGCTTTACTAGTCTTCTGACTACTCAAAGCGCTTTTACACCGCAGGTCACACCTACACATTCACACCCATTCATACACTGATGGAGGTTGCTATGTAAAGTGACCATAAGAAGTAACTAATCCCATTCATACAAATGTATACGCCACCATGGGGTCGAACCCCTGACCTCCCAGTTAGGAGATGACCAGCTCTACCAACTGAGCTACAACCGCCCAATACATCCTTGAAACTTTGGGACATCCAATTTTGAAACAACATACTTTTTTTTCATCTGAAAAATATAAAAAAGGACCCTATTATAACCCACTTTGTATTTACTTGTGAAGTAATACACTTTGTCTTACTTGTGTACGGTAATCAGGAGCATAGGGCGCTCACATTACTTGTTGTAGTAATTGTAGGACATTGTACGATATTGTTCAGTATCACATTGTATCATATTGTATCTAATCCTATTTTACCAGATCGTATCGTACTGTATCCTGTCGCATTACATCGTATTACATCCTATACATCCTATACTATCTCTTTTATTTCATTTCGTAGATCAGGACCACAAAATTGGATCACTAACTGTTGTCATGCTTCCCTCATAAAGCCACTGTAGAAAATGAATCGGTCAAATAGTAATAAAATAAAGGTCACATCTTAAGTCCACTTCCACATCCCCTTCATAAATGCATTATATGATCGTATGTATCCATTCCTTATTTTAAATACCTCTTTCTATGTAATTCAGATGAAAGGTTATCATTATAATTTCTTTAAAGGTTAACCTTCAGCAGCCGCAGCGAGTATGCCATACCACTCACATCTATACACACATTACTTTCAACATGCTCACATCTTTCAATGGAAGGAAGGAGATTCAGTGTTTGCTCATGAAGACATTTCCCTCAATCCTCAGTGAAGATGTTTTTAATAGAGCTGACATTAAGACCACTTTAAAAATAAACTTTGAAAAAATCCCCCTCGTTCTGCCAGAAATGTTGTATTAAGTTAGGAGATCTTTTTCTTACTGAGCCCCAGATACTTCGAATATGCTTGAACTAATCCCTAAACTGTCCTCATTTATTCTGCTGAAACAATTCCACGGTTGATTTTCAAATCTTATTCTTCACAAGCGCATTTTATTCTTTACTTTAGGTTATTTTTTTCATTCATTTATATCAGGTTATTCATCTCATACTTCATTTCTCCACTTTTACTTTTAGCATCATTATCAAGTGATTTATTGTTTCGCCATGCCATGCTATCTTTTTTACTAATTGATCATATCTGCATTATTCTTTGTTCCTCGGCATCAAAGAAAAGGTTTTCTCTCAACGTGTTTACCAGGTTTAAACACATAAAATAATACAAAGAAGAACATTCATGTTTCCCTGCCAGCATGAGTAGGAAGAGTGGGTTCATAAATCAATAACTAAAATCTGCATTCCACATATTTTAAACATGTTTGTGCAGTATAAACATGTGCATGCTTAGAGAGTATTGATCCTGAACACTTTGTAGCACCTTGTTTGGCTGCTTGGCACTTGAGGTCACTGCGTTGGCCTCCCCGAGAGCAGAGAATGACCTGGGTCTGTGATCTGGAACGGATGAAGGTAGGGAGACGGGCTCTTTGGCCAGGGATCCGTAAACATTGCTGTGGGAGCCCAGTAGGCGGAGGGCACTCGGAGGTGTAAGGTCAGAGTCGGATGGAGCTTTGCCCAGCGGTTGCTCTGGAATACTGAAGAGGTGCACGGTGAGGAAGATGGCCCAGGTCAAAGCTGAGAAGAAGTAGATGACTTGGTACTCGGAGCCCAGCAACTTGCCGATCACCGAGTGGCCCCAGTCCATCGCTCCCACGAGGTAGCCGAATGCGCCACCAAGACCTGGAAGAAACAGCCGTAAGATTAAAACGCTATATAGGAGAGTAACGTGCAGTTGTTTGGAGAAAACAGAAACATGTTGTGGTCATAGTTTGCCTTTCAACTGTTTCTTCTTTACAAACCAAGAAGCAACATTTATCTACGTCTTCAAATGTTTGGCAACCTGGCAAGTGACAGTCCACTGACTGGAAAAATAAATATATACAGTGGATCAAACACCATAATACGCTTTATTTTATTGCTGCGCAGCTAATTGAATTGCTCCAGGAAATGATCTCTGCATACACGGGGCACAAATCAACATTAAATGATGAGCAGCAGCTGAATATGGGAGAGATTATTATCATACATTACTTTAGATGGAGAAAATGATTTGTTTGCTTTCATTACTGCAGTAAGCCTCAGACAAATACTTTTGACGATATGAGTCAAGCTCAATGTCCCCGCAGTGGAAGAGATCTATCAGGAATATGATTGCAGTCTGTTGTGTTGTCCATTAAAATTAAACTTCACCAACTGCTCTCAGGAGGGCAAACCAATCACACAGTACACAACATGTGCTTCGGTGCAGAGTTAAATGTCACATACCCCTCAACTCTTCCTGGTTTTCATTAACAACACCGCCTCCTCTCATTTCACTATGCAAGGACATTAAAGGCTCTGACCTCACAGCTTCAGAGAATGTGAGAGACCGGCCGCTTATCTAACGAGCATGTCAAGAGAGCAAAAACAAAGGCACTTTACTAGAAATGCTTTCTCACAGGCGGATGGACGGAACATGTTTATTCAATCTGCATGTTGTTTGAGTCAGCCTGTTTGTTATTCAACACAGAAGACTTGAAAATGTTGAAAATGTCACGTTACAATCCTGTTTTTTTTAGATGCAGTTTCTCTGATGTTGATAGAAAAAAAAAAATGCTGTATATTTTTTTTATCATTATTAAAAATACTTAGCAGTAGGGTTGTAGTACTCAATCGGTCTTGGTCTCGAGACCACTTTTTGAAGGTCTTGGTCTTGTCTGGGAATCGAAAGCATTTTTACTCGGTCTTGTATCTCGGTCTCAGACTGGACAGACTCTGAATTTTAAATCAAGACCGGTCAAGACCACCACTGACACGCTATTTTTCCACGTCATTACTGTGATTAGAAGGAAAGCGCCCCTTTTTAAAACAACAAATAACTTCAATTAATTTGTAATTAGATTTTTTCCTCCTGGTTACGGCCGCAACCTTTCTGGTCTTGAGTGACACGCCTTCTGCATACAAGATGATGATTGTTCATTGATATTTATGGTCTTGGTCTTGCCTTGGTCTTGGTCTTGTCTCGGTCTCAGATCACTCCGGTCTCAGGGACTTTGTCTCGGTTAGTGTGGTCTTGACTACAACACTACTTGCTAGCTTGCAATGAAAAAGCAGAGGGAGCGACCGGACATTTTGCAGCTTAAATAGACTGGTAGTTGGAAGGAGGTGTTGTCAGGTGATTGTGAATAATGACGCATGTCAAGTGTGAAATCAGTGCATCATCCAGTTGTCTTCCTGGACTAGCTCGCAGGCGTCACCTCAGTTAAGTTTACTGTCCTTAACTGAGATGTATACTCATGTCGTTTTTGTATATTGGGTCTGTTAACTTATCGTAGATCGTATCGCTATATCATAACGTACATCCTATCCTTTATCTTATCGTTAATCACATCACATATCATAACTATAATGTATCATACACATGTCATATTCTATATTGGATCATATATCATGTTTTTAATCTTTTATTCTATTTTTGATTGTATATAAAACCCTACCTTATACTGCGTTATTTATCTGATCATATAATGTATGTCATATCGATCCACTTTTCGTTCTCGTACTGTTTATCAGGTTGGTAATGTGTTTTTGAATTGTATTTAATATTTGTTGCATTGCACTGGAGTATAAATTGATGCAGGTGGATAGGGAGTCATTTTAATGGCATATGCTTCCATGAACGTGACCTTATACAGTAAGATGTGCTGTAAGGCACAAACTCCTAGGTACAGTTATACTTGATTACCAGCGGAAACTGCCAACCATTTGCCAGGGCTGGAAAAAAATACCGGAGGGAAAATGTTTCTTCCAAAAGAACAAAAAAAACGGGAATAGAAAGAAAACTTCATGTAAAAGCTGTGAAATATAAAAGGTGTGAGCAGAATCTTATAAAGTGAAGCTCAGTCATTCTCCTCATGGGGAACGTGGGACAGCGCCCTCTATTGACCAGCTGCCACTGGCCAGCATGCACAACAAGCACAGAACGACTACTTGATTATTCTGATGTGAAGGTTGTGATGTGTTCCATATTTTACGTGTTAGATTAGCATGTCAGGATGATAATGTTTGCTATAGAGTGCAAACCATAAAGTATATCAGACACAGACATTCTGTAATAAATCAAAGTACTACCAAGACAAAACTTTATCTGAAGATGGTGCTAAATGAAAGGGGGCTCTGAAATGTATTAAGATTCATCCTCTGGGTACACTGAATGTGCATGCCTAATTTAAAGGGTTCAAGGCTCACTAAGGCTTGAACAGGGGGCTCTGAAGCAGAGGGTTGATAACAGCATTTCATAAAAAGAGTTGAATTATGAACTCATACAAATGTTACAATTATCCCAAAGAAACACACAACAGATCCTGCTCCTCCCTCCCTAAACCTCGCATTCCAGCAGTGGCAGCGGCGTCTATGAAGTCATGTGCCTGGCCTCTGTCTCTCTCAGCCCAGACCCATGACTGCAGCACATGACTAGCTCAGGGCTGGATTACAGCCTGACTAGCATGCTCACACCACCCGGTGCCTGCTGACAGCTGAGCGCAGCAATGACGCTCACACCAAAAACATCAACTTACACCCGAGCAACCCGAGTGTATGATCAAATATTTCTTTGATTGGTTATACTTTTCAGATACTCTGTATAACATCTGGTAGTGATTGCTAAAGAAAATGACTCAAATATTGCAAATGTCATACTGTGAAAGGACAATATTCAGCTAAGTAACCCTAAAGTACACTTTAACTCATCGAAGTAGAGAGATCATTTCTATGCACTTGTTTTAGTGTTCTAGTTTCACTTATTTCAGTACGAATCTGAAGGATAAATATTACAAATAACTAAAAACAAGAGTCTTTCTGAACTTTGAAGTAGTGAAAGCAACCTGCTCCGAAAGAAAGAAGAATATAGTGCTTATTTAACCAATACCATTGGTTCTTCCATTGGATGGAAAAGTATAACAATATCAAGTCAAACTTTATTTACAAAGCACATTTCATACTCAGGGCAACACATTGTTTTTCACAGTCAGTGGAAAAAGAAATGGCAACAGCATCGTAGAAGTGAAAATCACCATCTTGAATGTGCCACCTTGAAAGCTTTCCCATAGTGCTTGGAATAATCTTTGGGAAAATCTATTTCACAAACGTTCTTTTTCTTCACAAATGGGATGATGACAAATCCCTGAAGTGCTTCTGAATGTGTCTTTAAGTGCCATTCTGCCACAGAATGAGAACACGCCGTGCAATTATCCAGGACGTTGCAACTGCAACTAGGGCCCTGTTCCTCTCAGCTCCATTCAGCCTCTTGAGCTTCAAATGGCGTCAGACTACGTCCATTACCTCTACGGTGGATATTTGATTTTCTCCCTCCTATTACCATGATCACAGATCATCATCTATGTTGGCCATATCACAAGATGAGAATCTATTCATTCATCGGGCCCTTTACGTTCAGGACCTGAGAGTGAAATAGAAAATGGTGTCCATCAAGACTCCAGCATGTGAGCACGACTTTATCAAAAGTGCTAAGGAGCACACACTTTAAAGATTCAGGGAGGCAGCTCAAAACGAACAAAACAAACTCCTCATGTCACAGTGAGACCTAAAAAAAAGGGGTTCCAGTTAAGACACTTACAAACTCGGCAGAAAAGAATTCAAAAGAAGGTGGGGAGAAAAAGAGCAAAACGTCCCCCTCTGAGAGACCAATAATACAAGGAAGCATTTGGCTGCATTTGGTTATCCTTTACAAATAAAGTCTCATCAAATAGTGACATTGTATTTTCAAGATTTGAAAGACGGTCAGTGAAGAAATGATCAAAAAGTAACTTTTCTTTCCTCATATTTCTGTTTTTCTGAGATTCATTTATTGATATTTTATATAATAACATGTATGGGCTTAGATTTAGTGTCAAAACTGACAAAGAATGTAATTTCTATCTAAACATGTTGCTGTTAAGCTGCTAAATGCTGCCCTCCATTCACCAGCTAGTAACAGATAGTGTCTCCGTGTTTTTTATCCTGGGAAAGTGGTGTACACAACAAAAATACCACTAATAAGGCTGAATTAAAAACCATCATGTTGTTTTGAGAAACCATATGAGCCAACCAATGAGCTGATATAAGCTAAAGTGCTTGACGGTTGGGTAATAATTCTCCTGGACTTTTTGCTTATGAGCAAACCCCTTACACACACGCACGCACATGGTCATTTGATTCAGTGTTGAAACTTAATATTTATTAAAGCAGCTTTTAGTTAAGGAGCTGCTGAGTGCAAAATCAGTAACAAAACTAATACTTCATATTTCTTTTCTATGTTAGTGTAAAATAGATATCCAACTTTTAGAGTAAAAAATAGTAAGAGACAGAACCTCTGTCCTGAATCACATTTGCATCCGCTTTGTAAAATGTTTCTTTACAGTTTGATACTCGACCCTTTGCTCAATAGCAGAAAGAAAGAGATTTAGAGATTTTAGAAACTTGCATGTCCTCCAGAAATTCTCTAGAAATGTTCAGCAGTGGATATGCGACTTTGGCTTGAGAGATACATGTAGTCTATTAACTGTGCACAGCTTGAGAAGAATTTCCCAGAATATTCTACTAAGTAAATATTGGAGCTTCATATATTCCAAACATTCTGACAATAAAATGTAATTTTTTATTCGGACAAATCAGCAGAAAATGCTTCGTAATCGGGACCTGTCTGTCTAAAAATACTCTCACAAGTTCAGGTGTCACAGCTACATATCTGGGGGGGTTTTTTTCTGATAATGAACTGTCATGGATGCAGATGAAGTTTTGCAACCAGATAAACAGAAACGCTAGAGAGAGACGTACCTTTAAAATCGTATCGTTGTCATGAAGATGCAACAGTTAAAAGGAAACAGAAAGAGATCACGTCTTCTTGTTGGACAGGGAGTGTGTACAGTGCTACCAGTGACATAGCTCTTCATGCATTATCTTAGTTTTAGAGACTTTTTAAATCCCCACATTTAAAAAAACAAGTTTTCATTGAACACCCTGATTTTGTTGGGATTGAATAAACAAGCTAACACATGTTAATTAATTAACTTTGATGTCCTCGTAGAGAGGGTTATTTAACCTTTGAATGTAGCCAGTCGTGCTAAAGCTATTCTTTTAGCTCACATATATCATCTTTGCATACCCCTCCTAGAGTGTTAGGCTACTTACTATTTCCATTACAGGAACATGGTACCTGCGGACTGCATCCCTGTTCATGAAATGTTTATACAGTCTTCTGATGTTTCACCCACTAGGATGCATCATTAAACAACTACAAATACACACCCTAAATCAGAGAATCACAACATCATCATCTGTTATGTGAGGTGCTCAGCTAGAAAATACCGCTCAGAAAGCTATTATCACTGAAAGTCTCAACAAAGCCTGAGCTCCAGCTGAAAGAAAATCCATCAAGATGCAACAATAGGAATAGAAAGGCAACAACAGTGTGCTTGTTTGTGTGCTTGTCCGTGTGTGTGTGTGTGTGTGTGCATTACACACCTGTGAGTAGAGCGTGGTAATGCAGTCCTCTCTCCTTATCATGATATGAACACACGTCAAACAGGTAGGCCTTGATGGGCCCGTCGATGAAGTCTGCGGCGAAGTCAAACAGCACAACTCCGAACATCACCACCACGATGGCCCATACGCTCTTCAACGACTTATCGGTGACTATTGCTGAGAAACAGAAGCGGACATTTCAACATGCATCAACAACTCAAGCTACCAGAACAAGAAACACAGATTGAAAGCCCAAACCAAAAAACGCATCAAGAGCGTGAAATTGAAGAAATTATGCCAAACAGAAAACAATTATAGGTCAAAACCTGAGTGTTCTGTTCTGCCATATCGAGTCACTTCAAAAGAAGAACACTTTTTTTTGCAAATCACCTGTAGTGCTGACATGCTGTGCAGAATTTTGACCTAATTAAAAAGACAGGAATCTTTTTTTAAGGGGAAAAATGTATTAAAAAGTACTTAAAGGGGCGCCGGCCTAATCCCATATACGGAGGCTGTAGTCCTCCAAGTGGGCGGCCCGGGTCCGAATCCGACCTGTGGCTCCTTTCCAACATGTCATTCTCTCTCTCCCTAATTTCTGACTCTATCTGCTGTCCTATCTATAAATAAAGGCGTAGAAAGCCCAAAAATAAACCTTTGAAAAAAGTAGTTAAGCATAGAAAGAAGAGAGAAATGTCATGGAGTTAGATTCAAAGAACACTTCACATTTTTGTTCTGCGTTCTGTTTGACGTCAACTGAAATTTCTTCAGCAATCGAAAAGACAGAACAACATTATTTACTGTAGAGGCCAAAAAAAAAAAAGGGTAATTCTTGTGGCTGTCAACGTGAGGCTGTCAGACTGCGGGGCTGTTCCAACAATGCAAACATTATGTCACATGGTGCCCATGGCATTTTTCTACACCCCTGAGAAACGTGGAAAGGTAATCAGCTTATCCGGCCTTTGCCAGAAAGAAAGAAAGAAATATTTGATCATTCATATGATGATTATTGCAAAGCCCAGAGGCTTTTTAAATAGGAACTCGACTAACAATTACAGCATTCAACAAAGAAGAAAGTGAATTTCAATGTGAATGGAATTCAAACTGTGTTGCAGTTTCTCTCCTGCCACCCTACCCATGAAAGAATGATAATTATTTGGCCAAAATGAGCTGAGACGCAATGTTTTTTGCAGCTCCCAATGTCCAATGATTACTCTTATTATTCTCCCAATCAAAAGATTCAATGAAGGTTTTTAAAGAAAATCAGAGTGGATGATATGATCACTGAATATGTACTTAACCTCACACTGATCCTGTGAAGCTGTTCAGTTGGATACAACACAGCAGCAGTACTGCTCAGCACTGTGTAAGTTCAGGTGTCTATAGTGCTAATTAAGTTTTCTTTATTCATCTTATCTTTTGTTATAAAGGTCACACATTCTTCTGCGCTAAGAGGTATTCTCATGATATAGCCCTAAGGATTAATTTCTTGTACAGACATCACTGGGTTTCTACTCTATATGTGAAGTATGATTTTTCCCACTCATTCCTCGTCGCTTGTCTTTGCCAGCGGGCACTGGATCAAGACTATCTTAAAAAGTCACACAATTAACTTGAGTCACAAGTTCAAAGTGTGAGTGTAAGAGCCTCTCAGAACTGTATGCCAACACATTTAACGAGTTCAATCTTTTTAAATCTGGGCAGAGCCAGCCAACACTGCCAGGGTTTGTATTACAGAGTCTGTTAAAGTCCAAGACGTAGAAGAAAGCCAACATTAATCACAAAAGTAAGGTCAAATAATGGCATCAGCAGGACAAAAACCCAATCCGATCAAGAGCTTAGATGACTAAGAGCTGATGTTCTCCGAGAGACAACAAACCAGTTTTGACAACGAACAAAAGCAGCTAAAATAATGACAAGAACATAAAGACAAAATCTCCTATGTATGCCTTGCATTTGACAATTTATTTTTCATGCCTATGATATTTGTTTTAAGAAGACTGATTATTTTTTCCTACCCGAGATGACAGCATCTCCGTTCAGGAATAGGGTGATTCCCAGCAGCATGAAGATGCCCAGGGCCAGGATGTAGGGCCTCCGCCGGCCCCACGGCGAGCGACAGTAGTCGCTAGCTGAGCCGATGATGGGCTGGAGCAGGAAGCCCAGGATGGGACTGATCAGCCACACCAGGCTGTACAGGCTGCGAGGAAGACCCACGCTAAGAAGCACCGGTGTGACGAATGCGGCCTCCACAGCATAGCAGAATTCCCTTCCAAACATGACCATACCGTGGAGGATAAGTCGACCCCTCGAACGCTTTGGGGGATCCATGTTTTGGTAGACAACGCTCTCCCCACTGGTCATGTATTCCTCTTTGGAGCCAGTGCAGTCTGTCGAGAACTGGTGCAAAGAGCTGCGGATGTGTTTGCCAGGCTCTGGGAGCCGGCAGGGCTGGGGTCTCGAAGACTGGTCCTCTGAAAGAAGGGTCATGGTTACGATGGAGGGGAAAGAGGGGTGGAAGGAGAAAGGGAGAAGGAGAGGGAGATTGATACAGGAACAAAGAGGAGATTACAGTAAAAACTGACTAAAAAAAGAGTGAGGTTTCTCCTTCTCTCCAGATCATGCATAAATGGCGAAATGCCCAATCCTTGCACTGGCACCCAGCCTTGGTCCTTAGTCTTAATCCTTCTCTCTACTGCATAGCTGAGCAATGACTCCTATATCCACACAGCTTTACTTTACATGTGAAGGGCTACCCCCTGGTCTGGGCTGGGTAGAGTGGGACTCATTGAAGAATAGAGGAAGAAGGGAGGAGTGAAAGAAGTGGGTGTATTTAAGAGATTTACTACAGGTCTCGTCCCCTTCTTCGGTCTTCAAAGTGCTATAGTAAAAGCCAGGGGGCGATTCATTGGAGGGTGTGTAAGGGATTACATGCATGTGAGCATAATTGATGTGTGTGGCAAACAGGAACATGTATTACATTGTTTCCACAGCCACTAAAGAGCCAGTAGTACAGTTTTTATGTCTGTTTTCTTCCAGATTGACTCTGTAGCCACCAGGCCAATTCCCCATATCCTATATCTCTGGAAACATGTACATTCCCTTTTTTTTAAAGTATGGCATTTCTGGATGTTCGATTAATAGGCGGAAAGCAACTTTGTAATATCATACCAGCATTCTTTTATAACATATGAATTTGTCCATAGATTTCCAAAGTTGTCAGGAATGAGTCTAATGAGTTTAACAGTTTTCTTCCACTTTTGTCAGTACGTGAATCATTTTGGTCCTGATAAACAACTATTGTATGGATTAAACAAAGTATGTGCCAAAATTCATGATCTAAAGAAGCAAGACCGTCCACACACCAGAGAGCTCCCGTTAAAGGATTTCTTTAACAACAAGTGACCATCCTAAATATACACACATGTGACCCCTCCTCTGAGGAGCACAGACAAAGACAAACACAACCCCTGAAGCTATAGGTCATGGTCCCCAGAGGATGAAAACTGAAATGGTGATCTGTAGATTTTTTATGTTTCACGAGTAAAAGATTCACAAAAATTTCATGGAGACGTTCAACCTGGAGGATCAATCACACTAATGTCGGGGATCACTTAAATATTTTTTTATAGTGCTACCATAAGGATGAAATTGCACTTGGTTGGATTTGATGAAATTTGTTTCAACATTTGTGGTCACCAGAGGGACTGACTTTAATTACGTTTTTGTTAGCACTACCATTAGCTTCACATTTGTTGCTGTGAGTTAAACACTTCAACAACTTCTCTGTGAATTTATTTAATGCATGTTTTATGTGCCTAAGGTTTACTTTTGGGAGTTTTGAGTTAAAAAAACCTAACTAATAAAAGATGGTGACAACATGGTCCCCCCATGGATGATCACCCACATGATCATCCATGTTGGGACAATGGTCCCATGATCATCCACATGGATGATCCCACTATTCTGTCACCATCTGACCTAAACACAATAGAAACTATCTTTGTTTTGTTCACTAATGCTTTCTTTAGGTCCACATTAACAAAATTCATTAACTATTAGAGGGACTTGCATACTATTTTGTCCACACATTTGTGGTCACACAAACTCATTTTGTTCATCACTTTTTTTCAGAGCACACACTTCACATTCCTCTTAGATGACACTCTTCAGAAGCAACACAATTCATACCAAGCAATTTAGGAGACAGTCTGAGCAGACTAGCTTTATCGTCATCCGCTCCTCATGTGCTTCTTTATGCAAAATGTAAGTCAGAGAATTGAGATGATTCAAAGAACTACCTCCAAGCAAGAGAGATGCTGTTTTTAAAGAAGAGCCGGTACCACGTAATACTGGAACAAAAGGGTCTGTTTCTATATTCCTCTCAAAGTTAGCCTGCTCTTATGTGTTTAGCTTTCTGCCCTTAAACTGAGGTGAAGTCCTGACAGAGAACATGATGCTGTGCCCTTAATTTACAGCTCAGCAAGACATTCTAGACTAGTTCCTCATTGTGAACTTAATTCTGCTTATCAGAGACAGCTTCCTTGAAAAGGCCATGTTAAGGTCATGTCCGTCTTTCTCAGAATCAGCAGACCAGCTTCAGGACCAATCACAAGAATATCATTAAGACTCAATCCCACACACAGAAACACATCGTGGGAGAACTGAGAGACCAACAGCTTTCTCTGTCTTTCACCGAGTTACCATTAAACCTTTCAAAAGTAACCACAGGATTAATTAGTGCTAAACAGCATGACAAGATAGCCTTAAGTGCTGTCACTTTTCAATGGTCCAACTTGATTTACTGTAATCCGTAACATAAAAAGGTCAGCTAAAATAACACATATAATCACAACTAACTGGTAAGAGGCTGACACAGAAAATAGCCCACAGCCAGTCTTGTTCTGTTTTTATGATTCTATTCTCAAGTGCTGAAATGTTGTTGTTATTAGTAATTACAGTTTGTACACAAGTTAGGGCTGTGTTTGTGTCTTTTGTTACATCATATCCAACATTTTAGCATTTTTCCTGAAACAGGGTTGGAAGTTCAAACCCTGCTACAATGTTTGAAGTTATGATTAAGATTGCAATGGTTGATGAAAATCTGCAGGGACATTGGTCCTAGGGTTGCCACCTTCCGTGCATTAAAATAAAGGACGCGCTCCTCAGGGCCACAACCATGGGCCAGATGGATGGGGGGGCAAATCATAGCTCTAAACATTTAAGAAAGCATCTGGATACTTAAAGTTTGAAATTCTTAATGAACAATAACATTTGAAATACCTTAAATTATAGAAATAAGCTCCCATGTATTAAAGGGGACATATTATGAAAAATCCACTTTTACAGTGTTTTTGAACATATATTTGGGTAACCTGAGTGTCTACCGACCCACAAAATGTGAAATAAACCCATCCAGTTCTTTGTTTGTAGTCTGCATTAGTCTTACAACACAGAGAAAAATGCTCCGTTTCAAATTTGCTCTCCTTGTGACATCACAGTGGGATTCTGGTAAAAAAAAAAAAAAACCTCCCCTCCTGTGTTGTCTCCAGCAGCAACGTTTTTCCCAGAGGGCACGCTGACGAGTTGCCATGGAAGCTCAAAGCTGAACTCGTCGGCACACCCCGTGGAAGAGAGGTGCAGGGTGGGGTGGGGGGGCTTGTTGCATTTAAAGAGACACACACACCGAAACAGAGCGTTCTGAGAGAGCTGGTTTATACAGGGTCACAAACCTCCTCTGGTGCTTGATTCATATTATATTTTGACCAAAGCACAGCACAGATGTTTCATTTAGACCACAGGGGACTGTTTGAAAAGGTGGAGAAGGGGGATAATGTGTCCTCTTTAAATGAACAATTTATGACATTTTCTAACTGCAAAACATTCCTCCGTCCTAACTCTCGTTGGTCATAACGTAAGAAGAACTTGGCTGCCATGTGAATATGATGCATGGAGTTGTTAACGATGCCAATTATTTATTATATAACAAAACAAAAATGTCATATTTTTTCCCATTTCCCTAAAATTAAAAATGGTGAAGCTATTTTTATGTGTCTTCTACCAGCCTATATTAAGTAGAAAGTCTGACTCTACAATAGCAAACTTTTACTAATAAAATAGTGTCTCTAAAATGTTGTAAGGAATGTTTCTTTACTAACCTTACAGATGTGAAGACTTCCTCCACCACTGCTGCTCTCCCTGCTGTACAGAAGCAAAGGAGTCAGCTCATTAGTAGTAGGTGTCAACATTTTAATTATACTTATGTTATCCAACTACCAATACAAAACCCCAAGACATTCAATTTAAAGGGATGAAAAGAGGAGCATCCTTAAATGTACATTAACAATCAATGGCTTAGTTGTTCTTATTTGTTAACAAGAAAAAGTATATCTATGTTATAACACAACCAGGAGAGTAAAAGCTGTTCTGTATCACAACAGACACTTAATATGCAATCAATGGAAATAGTTTTAACCTTCTCCCTGTGTGTAAGGCTTCATTATCCAAAGCAAACATGCATCATTTCTCAAGTTGTGGCTTTACGGGGGCATCTTAGCTTAGTATATTAGCGATATAACATTTTCAAATTTGAACAAACTCAACTAAGGCGTCTTCAAATTCCATGTGTATTTTGCAGGTGATTGTGTGTAACCTTTTTTGTTGATTAGGTCTGATCTGAAGATGGTGCTAAATAAGGATTAACAAAGTGTGGCATGGATAGCTACCAAATGTCACGCCAGTACTTCAACTATAGTTGAGATATTTCATCCTGGATCCGTCTAGACAACCCACAGAGAATGTAGTACATTTGTGTTCCTTTCTGTCGAAAAAGGTTCAATATAATAGAAGGCAGCAAAGTCCAATTTTCCTCTAACACATCAGCTCACACGGCAGCAGCTGCACTTTAAAAGTATTGAAGGTTAACACCACATCAGTGCTGCAGCAAGTCAAAGCCAGAATAACACCTTGACATTAACAAAAAAGAAATTCTTTATCCTTTTGATCATTTTTGACGCTGCCTTTCACCATTTTCCTGCTACTTTAAATAAGCAATACTTCAACCTCACTGACAATCCTACAGTCCTCTAAAAACTGACAGACTTTTTAGTTTATTCCACACTTGAGTGTTAGTGTTCAACTGCAGAGTTGGATTGCATTCATGAGTAATATACTGTTCATTTTCAGAAGCCTCAGTCCCAAGGCTTTAAAACTGACCTCAATATTGAGAGGTCACACACAATTTCAATTTGAACAGAAATGATATTTCAGTTATAATCTTATAATTCAGTTTGATCCCTGCACATGAATATGAAATATTATAAATATGATATTAGGATTCACATACAGTACTATATAGAATGGCAATGACCGGATATGAAAAAACTTTTTAAAAACAAAAGATTAATCATAGGCAAAACAAAATATCGACTCATTATTTTTCATCTATTTGAAGCTTTAAAGGACAATTTCATTCAATTCAGGCTCATTTGGGAAACCAGAAGCTCATATTCTTTTTGAGGATCCTGATACAAGAGGTAGAATTCCAGATATAACAAGATTTTTGCATCTAATTTAAATCTTCAGAGAGCATGACTTGTCTTAAAGTGCCTGAAAGTAGAACTCTCGAAGGGCTTATTAAAGACATATTCTCATTTTGCTCCACATCTAAACAGCTAGGGGAAATGTGATCAGGAAGTCAGGCAGTACTCATTCTGCTTCCATATCCAGAGGACAAATAATAATACGGTTACGTGCAGTAGTGTTGCGTGTTTTTGTTGTGATATTTCTCCTCAGATATTGCTCTCCCCTTGCTGCAGCCAGTGATTGAGCTCACCTGTTCCAAATTAACAATAAAGGCAAAGATAAAGAGTATATTGAGCTGGAGAGAGGCGGCAGTCAGCGCAAGCAGGGCCATTCGGGTGCATGTGTGTCTTGACTCCAAGCTGCTATAGTGTGAAAAGAGGGTATTTTTAAGCTTAGGGTTTTGTTGGTAATTGTATCTTGCATTAATGAAAGATTGGCCTCTCTTTTGATTGTTTTGTTCTAGAAGCTCATTTCTTAGTTTGTAAATAAATCTTTTTTGAATTTGCTTATACTGAGTCTCTTCTTCTTTTACGTGGATTGCATTCTATTGTTACTCTCCTCATTCTTAGACATGTAAATGTCAGACCATCCTATTGCTTTACCCCCACACTGAAATGGTCCAACAACTACTGGGACCATTGCCATGAAATTAGCGATATGTCAATAGAAGATTAATTAATTAATTTTTAAATTCTATTGTTTATTTTGGTAAATTTCTTATATTTTATTTTATTTAAGTTCTTGCTTTTTTGGCTGTATTTCCCTTGTTAACTGTTTTTGAACCAATACACCAAGACAAATTCCTTGTATGTGTAAATGTACTTGGCAATAAACACGGTTCTGATTCTGATTCTGATTCTGATAAAACTTTAGGAGTCTGACCTTTCCTCAAGCACTACAGGGAAGCAAATGCTTGATTGCTGCCCAAGATTTGGGAAAATCAAACAGGATTCATAAGGGTTGAAAGTTTGTTATGATGTCATCTTTGGACCTATTGACTATTGTCTGGAAACATAGAGCCTCTGGAGGTGATGGCCAGTGGAGTAATGGTTGTTTACAGTCCGTCTATAGCAGCTTAAGAAGTGAGAACAGAGTTAAAATGTAAAAAAAAACATTGGTTAAGGCTCAATTGTTAAAGATATGGGATCCAGGATTGCAAACGTGAACAGTTTTTCCTGCCAGCAAAAAAAAAAAAAAAGAAGCTCAGCTCAGGGAAGCTGAATGAGTATAGGCGAGAGGTTTTACCCAAGACACTGCCGTTAAAGTCAACAGTTTGGTACCTTTTTTTAAGTGGATGAGCATGCAGCAGCAGCAGCATGTTCAGGTAACCACCCAATAGTCAGATAAGGGTGAATACAGCAGTATGTTTACAGCCAGATAGAAATGTTATAGAGTTGTAAATGTTTTTCCAACAACAAAACCCTGATCTTAATGTTATACCAGGGGAATCCTCTTCCATTGTTGTTTTTCAAATGATTTGATTGGACTATTTTAGTTTGAGGCTCTTCTGTGTTGAGTCCTACAGCTTATCAAAGGCTGTACAGCCCCCTTGATCAAAACCTTTGAATTAAGGTGCATTTAGATGCACTGATGAAATTGAAGAAGCAGTGATAGTGAAGAATATTGATAATGACAGATTGGGGTAATTACAAATCTTATGTTAGCTTAAAAAAAAAGGGAATTAATACATTAAATAATTCAGGTAATATGTCAAAAATAGCACGTGACATTAGCTATTAGTGACATCTATAGTGGCCTCTCAAACAGACTCCATTGCAGTCTTAACCGAGACCCACCTTTTCAAGCGGTCTCAGTTGTGTGGTCCTCATCAGGGTTCGATTCGACAGTTCGAACAGCACTGACGTGGCAAACTGACTCCAGTTCGTTTTAACCGAATCAAACACATTAGGTGACGCCCTGAGTCTACTTAGTCTCTGCAGTTTTTTTGTTGCTGATTTTTTGTAGGTAAGTTGTAGAATTACCAATGTGCCTACGTGCTACTTTCAGGTAACAGAAAAACTTAAACCCTTAACTTAAAGAAAATGACTTCTTATTAAGTATGTGTGACACTTTGCCCAATAAACATTCACTTTCTTGCTTAAAGTAAGATGACAAGTTCAAAGCAATTCTCCATGTGCTGAGTATGAAGCTACTGTTAGCTTAAATGTGGCAGGAGTACTGTAAACAGGGGAAAAGCTGCTCATGTTAAACAATGTGTTGCTTTCTTCTTTCTTTGTCATTTTTATAATTTACAAAAGAAACTACTTGTTAATAAATGGACAATATGGGTACAACCAACACGACTGCAAGTTTGGATACAAAAAAACTCTGTAGTCTTGTTAGCAAACCTCTTGTAAAGCAATTAGAGTGTGTCCTGGGATTTTTAAGTGTCCTCAGTGACCTCCAGCATTTTAACCACATACTTGTCATGGAGGGAGCCAGTTATTGTAGAGGAAATGTCGCCAAAATCCATCCAGTTGTCTTGAAAGATGAAAAATAAGGAAAATGACTGTACATGTAAGAAGATAGTTTTTCAACTGCAATCAAAGGAATAAAAAAATGGACCAGCCAGCACAGATTAAACAACGTTTGCGAATAAGGCCAAGACTTACCATACTCCCAAAGTACTTGTCCTAACGCACGAGTTCTTTACAGTACCATGGAATCCTAAGGGCTCTTTAGTGGTCGGCTACAGCAGCCGTTTGAGCTAATCAAGTGATTATTCATGTGATCTCTTTGGGGGAAACTGATTAGACGGAGAAAGGTGGGAGCAGACAGGAAGCAAGGAGCAGAAGGAAAAGGTCATTTTCTGTTTCCTGAATGCTGGTCAGAGAATGTTCAACAGCATGATTCATCACCTCTTTGACTGCTCGAAATTGACACACACACACACGTGGGAAAACACTGACATACAGTACAGTACACGTGTGTGTCCATGTGTGTCCTCTACTTCATGTTCTTCTTATTGTCCTTCTATCCTATAAGCTTTAAGGACCATTATGTAAGATATCTTCTGAATTAAATCAATAAATGACCTCACTATATCATCAGACATAAAGGAAACATGCTATATGCAAGTGCTGGTTTCTTTGACAACAGTGCAGCAGCCAGTATGTCCTCCTCCTAAGTTTCGATTCTGGTCCTAAATGGTCTTTATTTGTTTTGACCAGAGAGGTATAGGCGGTTTTAAGGCAGCCCCAAACGACTGTTTTGGAAGCCCCTCAGGTTGCCAGATATGACACCAGTTATCACAGCAAACCAACAGGTGTTGCAGCGATGGAAGCGGGTAAGAGAACTGGTTCAGATATAACTGATTCTGTCCGACCAAAAACGCCTCTGCATTTTTCTAATGAGCTCTACAGCCATAATGTGGTGAAACCAGGATAAATGTTGGAGATGCTTTTGACAAATGGAGAGAGGTTAGAATGCAGAAAGGTTTCAAGAGTGATGCAGAGCTGTGCAATGCTAACAAGCAGTTTCTAATAAAACATCATGTGCTGTAACATTCAAGCTTAAGGTCTTTAAATATGTTTCATATTTCTCTGTATATTTACAACAAACCTGCTCTACTCTATCCTGTTTACACAGACAGTATAATAAAGTGCATATTTAAAGACTGAACTAATCCCATACTATAAGCTAAGTCTGCTTTTGACCTGCAGCAGTGAGTCAGATGTTTAAAGTCACACCACAGACATTCCTCACATACTTCAAGTTGTTACACTACAGCCTGGCGTGTAGTAGTGGTAGTACATTCATGAACGTGTTAAAGCCGTCTGACTGATCAGAGCTGACAACTCTGTTAACATAAAAAGGAGGGCAAATATGTAGTAAAGGAACGATTATGTAAGGTTCAGCAGCCAGCAGTGACAGGACACGCAGATGCACAGTGTAAGAAAGAAGCTATGAGGTAAAAAAGAGAATTACTAGCTTCACTAGGAGAGATAGGACAGTGGATAGAGTCAGAAGTCAGGGAGAGAGAGAGCGGGGAATTACATGCGGGAAAGGAGCCACAGGTAGGATTCAAACCTGGGCCATCCGCTTGGAGCACCATGGCCTCCATACATAGGGCGCGCACACTAGCCACTGCCCCACCAGCGCCCCTATTTAGGCATTTTAAATATTTTATGATAAAGTCTGACTGCACAGATAGAAAATGATTACAAAAGCACAATAACAGTAGCCAAGCTAACACATGTGAGCTAACTTTAGAGCTCATGTGAGGAACTTTAGTTTGTGTCGATTTTGGACCGAACGAGATCACTTATCCTTTCTGCTGATATTGTCCTGTACATTTGTCGTTTTTGTTCGTTTACAAAAAAGCTCATCCTGCAACATCTCAATAATCTAAATATCAATCAGAGTGATTCCTTATCATGGACATGTTAAGAAAAAAAAGGCTGTTTTGACAGCGTGCAGTCAATCACTTTGTCAGACACTAATCAACTCATTAGTGAGTCCAGCCATCGAAAATAACTCTATGCAGTGAATTTATCTTTATGCTGTTTTTCTCATATCTCGCTTTGGTAACAGGCATCATTATTTGTTTCATATCAAACCAAAAGCCCTCACAGGAGCTTTAAAGAACAGTTTAACAAATAGTTTATTATCAGCCAGGAGCCAGTTAGCTGATGAGATCGAACAGCGAGCCTGGCTCTGCAGGAAGTTTCAAACTTTAACTCTATCCACAGAAACCTCGACATAGAAGACATTTACAGTTTTTGTTCTTTATGTAAAAAGAGTTTATAATTGGAGACATTGGTCCTGGCCAGAGATAGTTCCAACACATGTCATCCCCTGTGAAACCAGTGAATACTTTCCTTTTGATTATATTTTTTAATAAATATGAATACAAAAAGTGTGTTCATCCATAGAATCATTGATCCAGAATTTTCAAACGCCATTTTTTCTATCTTCAGAACCTCTCCTTAACGACCCCCCAGAGAACGATTTACTTGAAAACTTATTTTAAAAAACAGAACTTCCTTCTTTAATAGCGACAACCAGGGTGGATTTAAAAAAAGTTACTAATACGTTTGACCTGACCTTTTTCACCTCTGCATATTCAACCTCTTAACACCCAAATAAAATATGTTGTTATTTGTTGTGATTGAAGCCCAAAGCAGCTTTCTTTGTTTAAAGGAAGAAAAATGAACGTTAGACCATGTATAGCTTTAAAGGAATTGTCTCACTGACATATTCACAGTGGTATAAACCTATTAAGTCTCCGTATCCGCTTTTCTACAATCCTCAGGCTTATTGTTCAACTGCAAAGTCAATATCTTCTTTGTTTGAAGCTGTGTCAGTGTCATGCTGCTGCCTGTTCCTGGAAATCTCTCCTTCACATCATGTGTTCACAGTGTATTTATCTAACACTTCATGCATGGACACATATTTGCATTTTGTTGAGTTCATTTTTACATATTATTTATACAGTTAGGTTTACATTTCTTTAAATGTATTCAGTATTTCAACAATATACAGCAGCTCTGCAACTCCTTCAAAGGAGTCCTGGAGATGTTTACTGAGTAATCAAATACATCCTATAAATATACATAAACTGCATATGAATTATACACAAGGTTCATTATTTTTCCTAATGCATCCAGCCATAGAGGGTCCGAGCATTTCATACTTAATAAATCATCTTCACCTTCAGCTGCACCCCCGGGCAGCAGAGAGAAGTGCTGAAAGAACTTCACCGACTGAATAAAACACAACGCACAAAAGACCAAACAGATAAAAAAATCCTCGACAATCCCGTTTGTTAAAGACATTTTATAAACTCAAAGATTTCTACATCTTATATATCGGGGATTTTCCACTCAGTTATTGACATCATCGCTCAAATGGCACGCTGCTTTGAAAAAGGCTCCAATGGACAGTAAATGGAGTTAAATATAATCTTTATCTTTTCTGAAAAAATAACTTTGATGTGAGGATTTTTTTTAATTCACTTAATTTCTTGATGAAACTTTTTTCCATACTGTATGCAAGAGCGTCTGTCCCCTCTGTGTGTTGTTCAGTATGTAATACAAAATCAATCAAAGTCCTGCGCATCCACTTTGGTCATGTTTTTCGACTTTGTGATACATTTGTGAGTGATCCGTAGCCATGGTGACCGATGGCATCCCCTTCATTGTTCCTTTCTCTGACTTCCTATGTTTGTGCTTTGGATCTTTTTCTGACTTTTTCTCTTCTTTGCTGGAGCAACTCAAGCCTGTTAAGGGCTTGACAACTGACATGAGTAAAGATGAGACTTTTTCTGTTTGTCATGAGGAAGAGAGAGGAAAAAGCACCGATTGGTTGTGACTTGTGGACCTTGTAGGTGAACACAAACTGTTTAAATGCAGCTAAATTCAGATCATTCAGATAAGAGTGAAAATGCAATGATATTTGATTGCAGTTCATAAATAAATAGCTGCTAACCAGGGGGGCATTCCTAACCGGCTTCACTGCAAGTTTAAATCACACTCCTCTTCTAATCTTAACATCTAACCGTAAAGGCTGCATCACATGGCTTTTGGTGATACTGATTATCAATCTGTGCCCACAAATGTCTTTTGACCCACTCTATAACCAGGTTAAAAATGTAGCGCTACATAGTACTTAGTGCTTTTAGGAGCCACAAGGCGCTTTCTAACGCTTTTTCTGTCCTTCAGAGTTACGGACTCGGAGGGCAGCAGAGGCACGAAAAAAAAGATTGGCATACTATATTACTGACTTACATTACTACAAGTGTGCAATGGATGGCCACTCACTGTGACCAATCAAGAGTCTCCAACACTTGAGTGAGCGGTAAAATCTGCGCTCTGTAAAAACACAGTCCATTGTGTTGCTCAGGCATGAGAAAATCAATACAATATAGGTTGGTGAGATTGGTGAGTATTTTTGCTCTCATGTTATTTTCTGAGCCTCTCAGGCAGAATTTGTTTACCAAAATTCATTTGGTTTCTATATTGATTCATCAACAGTTTCAAAAGACATTTAAAAAGGCAGATTCGACTGAGAAGTGCTGTCAATCTTGTTTAGTTTTTTAACTGTATTAATCACTTCTATTTGTCAATGGAACAAGTAATGATCAGTCCCTTCCAAGCTTTTGGCTTTACAGCTTCGATCTGACAGCATTACACTCCACAACCCCCACTGCTCGCATCTGGTCTATCTCAGCGGATGTGAAGCCATATTCCCCCAGGACCTCCACTGTGTGTTCTCCAATAACAGGATCAGGGGCGAGGCACGGCTCAGCAGGAGTCCGAGAGAGAACCGGAGCCGGCCGGGGGCTTTCAGCGCCGCTGGAGTCTTCGATGAAAGAAGCTCTTTCCTTGTTATGTGGGTGTGAGCTCACCTGGTCGAAAGACAACACAGGTGTAACGCAGGCATCAGTCCCGTCAAAAATCTCAGACCACTCCGCCTGGGACTTGGAAGCGAAACGCTCCGTGAAGATTCGTCTCAGCTCCGGCCAATCACTGAAGCTCATCTGAGAAGGCAGCTCTCCAGCATCGAGCTCCAAGCCTTGAAGACAAAATACATCAAACACAATGGACTCACGTGGCAAGAGCAGAATGATGTAATAACAAAGAAATCGTCATCATGTCAGGGAAATAGTCAACAGTCTTTTTTGGGATTTCAACTAACTCAGTATCTCACTTTAAATTTCCCAATTTGTGATGGCTCTCCTCAAGCTGTTTGCATCTGCTGGGTTGACTAGTTGCAGATAGTCCCTGTTTACAGAATTCCCTCTTACAAGACTATTCAACACCATCAGAAAAACTCCCAGGAACTCATTCAGAGAGACGCTACAGCTGCTGATGATGGCCACATGAACTGACGATCTCATGCAATCCACAGATATCTCTCCTGTCTCAAGGTGTGTGGGATTCACAAGAGATAAAGCACACACAGTTTTGTAGCTAATTGCAATTAGCTCTTGTTAAATTATTGACTGCCATCATCCTGGTGACAAGGAGAGTCAAAAATGGCAATTTAATCAACGAGTGATGTACCTTCAATTACCGCTGCCGTGATCTCTAAACCCTCTGGCCGTGTTACCATCTGTTAATGTGCTTTAATGAACACCTACTCTCTGAAGACACTTACAATTTTTTCTTATTCCAGGCGAGTTACTTTGTCAGTGAAGTGCTTTTACATGAATTGACGCAGGACTTCATACCTAACATATGGAAATGTCACCAGGAGAGAAACTAAACAACCCCAGAACTCTGCGTATTTTCAATCTATGTTGAAGTAGTTGATGTACTAATGTCAGAATGGTTAGCGTCACCTGAAAAACTAACAGGACTGTAAATGTGATGGATCAAGTTCAATAAATAAATGAAGCAATGGAGGATACATGGTTTGGTGAGAACGTGTGGCAAAGGTTGACTTTCACGGCTTTACATACAGATCTATAGCGATCCTATACGTGTATGAACAGTTTTTATAAATGCACAGTTGTTTTGTTATGCATTACAAGTATTTTAGGAAGCGCCTGATGATGGATTTTGCAACATTTCTGTTGAATTTACGGATGTGTTGGGTGCAAAATGTGTTTTTGTTGTTTTATTTAAACTGTGATTGTGTATGTGTGCGTAATTCTGACACAGAACATTGGTGGCCAAACTCCAGTGGCGCCATTTATCATCAGTGAGTGATGACTGCGTAATGAGAGCGGAAGAACATTCCCACGCAAAGTGTGTCATCAACTTGTACTCATTCTTAGTAATCTGTGTTAATATATGCACAGCTCTGATGCATGCACAGAATCTTGTGGTAGAATATTGAATCTATAAGTAGGAAGCGTGACGAGTGTCACAGAATGCATTAAGCAATCTCAACATCAATCAGCGTTTGTGCGTTCAAATTTGGAATGTTAAATAAAAAGTCGGTAGGTCAAGAAAACTTTGTGTTCTTCGAAAAGTGAACAAACTAAAGAGAACTCCACAGGTGTTTTCACATGTTCACAAAACTCTTGATCATTTAACAAATTGTACAGGGTGAGCTGCATGTGTGAACGCAAAGGATCAATTTCAAGACTTAACGAGATTTTTTTCCTGTCAGTCCCCCTAGTTAAATGAACAGAAGTGTGAACGCAGCAGGAAATGTTCAGACAAATTCCCCACGAGCGAGCGGTGAGAGTGATGACATTTATATCACACGACAAGTGAGCGACTGATGCGATCATTGTATGTCAATTAGAGAGGCTACTTCAAATTCTTGTGTGTCAGATTCTGTCTCGGGACTCCAGCTGTCTGAGATCGCAGCCTGTGGGTGGTGAAGGACTAGGGGACCTGGGGCCGTAACGGAGCGGCGCTGACACACAATGCACACGTATCTGGTGGAAGTTCTGGGTTATGAGAGGCGCCAATGGCTTAGCGGTTAGGTTGCACCCCATAAACAGAGCCTATAGTCCTTCAAGTGGGCGGCCAGGGTTTAATTCCGACCTGCGGATCCTTCTCGCCTGTCATTGTCATTCCCCACCCTCTCTCTGAATGACCTACTCTGTCCACTTTCCTAATAAGAAATGCGAAAGCCTAAAAATTAGTGTAAAAAAAGGTTTATGATCAATTGTTAAAAAGCGACTTAAATCTTAAAAGTCCTCGCTCATTCCTCCTATTGTTCACTATAACTTTGTGCACACAAATTGACTGAGAGGAGAAGTTTTAGGATCTGACTATGGATTAAATCTTTACCAAACCTCATGATTGACTTTAGAAAGCTGCTCTCTAACTCCATGTGTGTCATTCACACTTTTTTTATAGACTGGTGTTGGGAGGAGCGGGTGTTTCATTTCACACTTCACCCATGCCGTGAATTAATTCCTCCTGCGGCTAGGAACCTACACATGTGTGACACACATGACCGCTTCACTGGACATTCATTTTATCAAGAAAAATGCCATCCCTCTGTAATTGCACATGACTCACCCTGAAGTAGCTGTATGTAGAACTGCGGCTCTAAGGCACCAACAGCCATGTACTTTCCGTCTGAAGTCTGGTACGTATCGTAGAACGGTGCTCCGCTGTCCAACAGGTTTTGTCCTCTTGAACGGTCCCATAAGCCGACACTACGAGACTTCCACACAAATGAACCCACATATGCTGCTCCTTCGACCTGAGAGAGGTGAGAACGAGAGAGAAAATGAAGTCTGTTAAGTATATGCAACCTATAATTACTCCAGTCATATGGAAACAATAAAATACAGCAAGACATGATTAGAGATGTCCATAAAAAGAATCACATACCTTTTTTTCTGTTCTTTAAGTCACAGATTTTTTCATGTATTCATTCATTTATTCATTTATGCATTGGACATAAATCAAACTCATACATTTAGCAAACCACCTCCAGAGAAAACGCCAAGAAGGACATTTTTCAGAGTACATGAAGTGCTGGGCTGTTGTAAGGAAAGTCAAATGTGGTGATTACTGGTTGAATAAAAAGCTTTTCATTAAAGCTTCATAAAAGACGGCACATAATGTTCTCCTGCTGACAGAAACGGTACAAAGCCCTCGTTCTATGTACCTTTTATGTGTTCAAGTCTCGGACACACTCACACTAAGTTTGTCTTTACTAAACCTGAAGCAAAACTTACGCCTTTGGGTCTGAACAACACAGGAGGGTAAACGATTCAAAGAGGGAACACAATTTACTGTACAATGGACTATTGAAAACCAAACAGCCGCTCTTTGTCTCATCAGGGAAACATTACATCAGCTCTGTAAGTGCATCAGCTCCTTCGCTCTTCTTAATGTGTTTAGTGAGGTCTTCAAAAGCACGGCAAATATAGCCAAGCCTTCATTTAATAGGAACACATGTACAGAAGTAGCTGAGTGAGAAAGCATCGCTTCACTACAGTGAATCTTTTTTCTCATTTATTGGGATGAATTCAGACTATCTGCTGTGTTTATTGCCAATGCTAATATGGTGATAATGATGAAATAAGGATTGATTGCACAGCCATTGCAGCTCATTTTTGTAGATATGTAAGCTGTTTGAGATTATTCTCTGACGCCACCTGCTGAATGTTTCTCTGATATTAACTCTATTTTAGCAGATTGAGCTTTTTAGCTTTTAAATCCTCCGCTCTGTTCACCGCCCACCTGTCACGAAGGGTCTCTTTCAAGCCAGCCGCTACACCCTCTCCCTACCCACTACCACTCTGTTTGCGCATCCACAATTAGCGGGGAGTGGTAGTGGGTTATAAAACCCTCCACCAGCGAGTCTGCACCGATGCCGACTTACGGCTCACGGTGCAACGCCTATTGTGTCCGGTCGTCCTGGAGGAAGCAACCTACAAATGTAAGTTCTGTGCATCATTTAACCCTAAAGTGAACCTGATCTTGTCACGTGCAGCCAGCTTTTAAATGTGCTCTTTTTTTATATGAAGATTTATTTTCAGTTCATTAGAGCAGTTCTGCAAACTGGATTCCAGCCTAATGATCTTTAAGTGTTCAGCAAGATTCAAACACTTTGATGTGCTTTTAAAAAAAATGTTCAAACTTTGCTCAGGGTTGTCCAACTGATCACTTATCCTATTACAAGTTGACTCAGATTCAAAGTTTACTGCCGTGTGGTGCATCATCGTCTGGAAACATACTATGTTGTAATTCAGAGTGCCGTGCAGTATGAAGTTTGGAGCATTTTTAAACTTTTCTGTTTACGTACAAGCATTGAGGCGGGCGAGAAATTAGTTCTGCTATAACTTCCCTGAGTTGTAAAATCTTTGCCTCGAGTCTTTGTTCTTTGCAACCTGGTTTGCATCTCATTTTTCAGCAGTATCTATGGCAATGTGTGACACTTACTAAGGCTCGGTGCTTGATCCCCTCCTGTTCATCATATACGTACTCCTCCTTGTTAATATCATCCGCCAGCATGGTCTCCGTTTCCACTGGCGACAACATCCAGCTTTACATTTCCACTAATTCCATCACCACTGAAACCCGCTCCACCCTAACAAACTGCCTCATTGAAATAAAAACATGGAACTTATCCACGCACGCGCACAGACACAAACACAAGGAGTACGCCTCACATTTTGAAAAGTTCCACTCGATATCCCGTTACTTATAGGAGTTCAGCACAGCATAAGCAGCAAGCAGCTGTACATTAACGCCCAGGTATCGTCTGTGTGTGCCACTGCCTCTATTTCAGAACAGGTTGTTTCTGTATCTATAGCTTTAAATGCAAATAAGCTGTGTTCGACTACACCACTCTCTGAAAGGTGCTGTGGCTTTTTTGCTCCATGCAACCATTGTTTACGCTGGAAAGACGGACTCAGAAGGCAGAACAAACAATACCTGCGGGATTGTCACCCATCTGGTGGAGGGGTTACTTCCCTTTGTGACATCACAAAGGGAGCATCTCCAAATGACCTGTTTGAAGGCACATTTGCTGAAAAGTGGAGCAGGCAAAAGACTGAGGATGCACTTTTCTCATAATTGGGGAGTTTTTAGACAGACTACAAACATGTCTGTTTGAAAAACATGGTAAAGTGTATTTTGCATAATATGTGACCTTTGATAGTGTCTGGCTGCAGCTGACATGTTTGTGTCTTTTTCTGGAGCTTGTATTTTTGTTGAAACTAGTCAAGTTTATGAAGCCTTCTTCTGCATATTCCTGTCTGTTCATCCTTCAAAATTAAACAGCTGATAAATCCTAGTTTGTTCTCTCGCTTACTCAAAGTCCCTTTACCTGATCACTGAAGTCTCTGACAATACACTCACCATGCTGGCATCAATGATCTGTCCTTTCCCTGACTTTGTCCTCTCCAGCAGAGCCAGAACGATCCCCATAGCACAAGTGAGACCACCACCTGCAAAGTCTGCAACCAGGTTCAGTGGAGCGCACGGCTTCTCTTCACTGCGACCCAGCCGGGATAAAAGGCCTGTGACAGAGAGCAGGGTTCAATCTTCACATACAACGTAATGAAGGCGTACTGATGGAGAAAGATAAAGTATGCGAGTGATGTCTCCAAAATGGAAATACTGAGAGCCCCTGGGAACAGGAATGATTAAAAAATGTTCAGCTCACATAGCACACAAGTTTGCATAACAGCTCGGAACATTTTGTCTCACAAATACATGTTAAAGGGATAGTCCAGTTTTTTTTTTATTGGGGTAGTATGAGATACGTATCAATAGTAAGAGTACTACATTGAAGAAGTTAGCCAAAGTTTCTACATACAGGCTAGGATATGCATCAATACAGACATGCCAAAGGAAACATGTGCCAAGGGAGGGAGGATCTATTGGATGAAGAGCGGGGCCTTTTCCTTTCTCATCGGATGAATACAAAAGATTGATGCTATTTATTACGTATGTGGATACGATGTGATACACTTTATTGTCCCCTTAGGGAAATGTGTCTTGGACTCTCGGTAGCTTTGGGTTTATACATTACTGAAGGTCCAGTAAAATATCTTTACTTTTTCATAAATACCAGAGATTGTGATGGGAAACAGACACCACAGATACTCTGGCATGTGAAAATCTAATTTGTGACGACTAGACAAAGAAGGGAATATGTGAGGGAAGAAGTGATAAACAGCATAAGGGTGTGTGCATTGCTTTGGTGACTGTCTGTATAAAAAGCAGACACAAAACAAGAGGGCTCACTCACACTAGCAAATTGTCCCCCCTCCCCATTCCCCCGCTGACCCTGCACTCACCCTGCTCCAGGACCTCGTAATACAACACATGCATGTATTTACGTGATCATGACGCGTGCTTATCTTACAAGACAGGCAAGACAAAAAAAAAAAAAAAGAACTAGCCAGTCAGCTACTACTGACTTTGTGGCTTATTTTGAGTCATTTTAGTCAGATACAGCCAGAACACTCTGGGATTTCTCCATAATGAAAGCTGTCAACGCTGTGTACCGGCGTGCTTGTGCTCGTGCATGAACTGTACCGTGCCATAGCACACCTCTTTGAAGCGTGCCAGGGCCAAGGAAGTGTACCGTGCTTGAGCACTGATCGGAGCACTCACACTAGTCAAACAAACTGGACTTCTCAATTTCAATACATTTCAAATTCCGTCTGTTTGATGTTGCAAGTGTTCCAATTATATTAAATCCACAAAACGCCAATCCCGTCCGTCATCGTGTCTCCTGATGTGAACACTTAAAGACATGACGACTAAAACCAGGTGGTGCCACACTTCACACAAACTCATCCGGATAACATAAGACAAAAAAAATCTCAAGCATCTAAACATGTACACACTCAAAACTTAACAAAATATACAATAAAATTGGAGCACACATAACCCCACACAAGTTGAATAAAATGAATCCTAATACTTCATATCTGTGCTGGCATGGTTGTGGAAACAGAGGCTCCTTAATACATATGCTATGGCATTGCCCAGAAATAAAAGCATTCTGGAAAGGAGTCCAAAATATGTTCAATTTAATATTAAATCAAAATGTACCACTATGTCCAGAAGCGTGTTTGTTGGGAGTTAGAGTGAATTGCATCAAATCAGCAGTAACACAATGTCTGTTAGCGTTGGCTTTCCTTGCTGTGAAAAGAATTATCCTTATGAACTGGAAAGTAGGAAAGTGTAATAGTTTTTGTTTGAATAATTGGCTGAAGGACTTCTTAGAGTTTACAGAGATGGAGCGTGCAGCCTCAGCCCTGCAGGGGCTTTATAATGATGACCTTGAAGAGGAATATCATTTAAATGAGCTTAAATATGCAATAAATAAGTGTTTAAAGAGGAAGAAAACCGTGTAAGAAACAGTGATGATGATTTCCTGTGCAATCTATTCTTCTTTAATCTCTGGCAAAATGTCTTTGTGTTGTGTACTTGTAATGTAGTGTATTGTGTTGTGTTTGTTCTGTTCTTGTGTTTGGTCTTTGTCTTCATTGTGTCATTAAAAAACAAAAACAAGTGTCACTTATTCACTGGGTTGTCATGTAATTTCACGTTATTGCAAATCTCATTTAAGAACATGAATAAAGATCTTTTGCCCCTGAGAGAGTTCCCATGGATGGGATTGATGGAGAATCGTATCTTGAGGAGATATTGGTAAAAAAAAAAAAAAAAACACATACCGGTAATTGTGTGGTTAGATACATGTGCAACTTTTAAACAGTCATTTTGTCGGTCTACGTCTGTGAGAGTTTTTATGAATTTTTGACTTTTTTTGGAGAGATTTTCTATTTCTTTTCAAGAAGTGCAACTCTTATATTACTGCCCTCTAGTGGTCTCTATAGGAGGCTACATACATGTTACAGACCTGGTTTTATGTTATCAGAGTTGTCTCTGGGTGCATTCGGATTGTCCCTCCTATCTACTTTCACTATCCACTTTACCTTAACCCCGTGAAAACGTCACGGGGTTAAGGAAAGGTGTTAGGAGAATTCATAAAGGACTTAGGGAAAGGCGATCGCGTTGTTTTGACAATCCGACCACATTTCCACTTAATGTAACGTAACTTAACGACGTAATAATGCGACGGCGGCGGAGGTTAGTGACGTGGGTCTGCCATGGTGAAACTACAATCTTACGAAAATGGACTACTAAAAGCTCATCTAAAAATCTTTCCCCTGTGCCTTTTTACCGGTGAAATAATCCTAATAACCACGAGGTTGGAATTAAAATAAAAGGAATATAATCTACCAGGATACTTCACTTTGATGGTTTTACAACATCAGCATCACGTTCATAGTTCACCTCTGGGCTTAAGATTGTTCAAAGTTGTTCATATTATTGCAGCTTGGTAACTTCCATGATCTGCGTCCCTTTTCTTTTTTTATTAACAATGTTTTATATTAACAATTTCTCGTGTGAATCAACATTAACAGCAAAGCATCTCCACTAAACATTATTCACCTTCTTCACCCACACATAATATAAATAAAGAAATAAGTCAAATCAATAAATAAACCAAATGCAGATTGTCTCCTCATTTCTCCTCCAACAGATCGTTAGTTTTCGTGAACGGTCGGATGCGCGAGTCGCTTCAAAAGTTGCGGCCGCAAGGAATTGGGGCGGCATTATCTCATCTCCTTTCGTAAAGGATGGTCCAGTGGTTCCTATGCTAAAGGAGGTTATAAAGGAAGCATTGACCCACCTTTCCTTAACTTTTAGAGAATTCGAACGGCTCTTATCATGGCCGCCACTTAAACGCTTCCGGGGTTAAGGAAAAAAGAATAGTGAAAGGAGATAGGAGGGACAATCCGAACGCACCCTCTGTTTGGTCATCTTTCCTTCCAGAGTTTGAGATTGGTCTAAAATTGTTAAAATCAGTGGGATCAAGGTTGGGTTTCTTTAAAAGTGGTTGGACCACAGCATGTTTAAACGCAGAGGGGACTACACCTTCTGTTAAGGAACTATTAATAATGGATATAATACTGGGTCCAACTGTGTTAAAAACCTCTTTGAGAAACGTTGTGGGAATAAAATCAAGGCTGCACGTAGCTGATTTCATGTGGGTTAAAATTTCAGATAAAAAGGTCAAGGACACCGGCTCAAAACTGCTAAAATAACTGTGAAGTTCCCTGCTGGAGTTTAAAATACGGTCTTCTTGTTTTGCCTGGGTTCTTATGATAAGTTCTTGTAATGGTCGGGGTATATGTCTGTTGGGTTTATAGTTTTTTGCATTTTTAATGTTCTTGCTGTTGTCAATGTTCTTCTGTGTTTGCTGTGTTCTTGTTTGCTGGTTGTCAAGCACTTTGTAAACCTGTGTTTTTAAAGGTGCTATATAAATAAAGTTATTATAAAGTTATTATAGAGTTGCTAAAAAAGTTTCCATCTTTATATCTTTCTACAGTCACTTTTCTAAGTCTCTGTATTACTAGCATAAGCCGCCTCCCTGATTCTATTTCTTTTTAAGCAGAAAAAGTGTCTTTGTGTTCCACGAAAATACAGATCGCTCAAACTAATGAGTGTTAGCCAAGAGCCACGCATGCGTTCAAAAACATTACAGTGGAAAGAATTACTGTACTGTCTATTTCAGGCCCTAAAAAGACTGGGTCATTTTTGTTTTATTATTGATTGTGTGTGTTATTACCTGACATGGCGAGGTAGTTGATGTCATGTCCAGCGGCGTTGGCATAAGATCCACTCTGGCCGTACCCCGTCAGCCGAGCGTAGATCAGACGGGGATTTTCCTTTAAGAGCTCATGTGGACCGAGGCCCAGCTTCTCCATCACACCTGAAGAAAGTCCATAATGTAATATGATGTGTAATGAATTCAAACACTGATCATAATTCATCAAAGTAGTTGCCAATTTCTTTTCTCTGGATCACTTGATTGATAAATGAAGCTCAAGTGACTTCTTAAAAAGAAGATTCATCATTATAAATGTTTGAGGCCCAAAGAGGCAAAAGTATCCATAACAAAAGGGAAAAGAATTCTTTTTGAGTCTGAATAAAAAAAGTTCAGAAGCAGAACTTTCTTTAATGATTTACCTTGTGCCCTTTTGATTGGGCCTGGCCACTAGTTTGAAGAATACAGGAGAAAAATACCAGTCAGTCTGTAGCAGGGTTGGTAAATTAGCACCAGTCACCCGTGTCTTTTTGCAATGACGGGTGAATTAGCTTAACCTACCAGCCACATTGGCAGGTAAATTAAAGTAATGCGATCGAGTGATTAGTGACAAGAACGACGTTATTGAGCTGCTTTGTCCACTCTGACTTTGAGCAGAGACAGGTGGTCCTGCAGGCTCCTCCTCATGTCAGTATTTTCTTTAACTGTGATTTACTTGAACACTGTAAGCCTTGATTATGCATTTTGCTGCCGCTTGGTAGGTAAAAAAAATTAGTGACTGGTAGATTTTTGAATCCACCAGTCAAAGTGGCAGGTAGGAGTAAAAGTCCCTTTCACCCCCTGGTCTGTAGTCAGTCAGCATCAGTCTAACAACATTAAATACAATGTCACACACAGGGGAAATGTTTCAGTATTCAAAGAGTACTTTTACTTTAGTTACATCTTCCTGATTTAACTTCTCTTGTTTTTACAATAGTAAGGGTTTGAGTGAAGGACTTGTCCTCCCTACTAATTGAGTCTTTACTAATCACAGTAGTGTTTGTAGTCGGACCTTTACGGTAGGGTTCTAGGACCACATCAGACTGGACACAGAGTTTCCTGAGCACAGCGACGCCCTCTGATGACTTCAGGTTGAGGGCCACAGATTGCTTCCCCCGTCCTTGTGTGTCCAAAGACATGGCCACCTTTGTCCGGTCCACACGGATCACCTTGGCTCCAAAGTCTGCCAGGATCATACCACAGAACGGTGCCGGAGCTAAACCCGCCAGCTCGATAACCCTCACTCCAGCCAGCGCCATGATGAAAGGACTGTAAGGGAGAATATTAGAAACACATCTCAGAATTGAACAAAAAACAGAGAATTCACTGCAGACCTCACATAGTTTTCCTGATCAAGTTCAGCGTGGCAGCGATTATTATCATTTTCTGATAGATCTTCCAGTCATTTTCCTGATAACCTATTACCACTTTAACATGTCGTAAAACAATGGAAATGCCTATTACAGTTACCAGAGCCAAAGGTGACATCTTCAATCTTCTAAATTAGCGGTGTGTCTGTCTGACCAACAGTCCAAGGTCCAAGTATTCAGTGTACTACCTCCAGGACCAGGCAAATGTTTGTATCAGAGACCTGAACCAATGAATTGCTTAATAAAATAAATAATTTCTTCATCAAAAATCTTGCATTTTGCCTAAGTTATGAATTACTTTGTTATAAAGTGTTCATGCTCTTGTGAAGACAGTTTTTTTTTTTTAAGATTTATTTTTGGGCCTTTAATGTAGAGATAGGAAAGTGGATAGAGTCAGAAATCAGGGAGAGAGAGAGAGTGGGGAATGGCATGAGGAAAAGGAGCCACAGGTGAGCAGAAAGTCGTGAAACTGGTGGTTTTCTGTACAAAGGTTGATCCCAAAGCATCATGGGAAGTGTTGCTTCACAGATATATTTTTTCAGACCTCAACTCTGTATGAAAATGTCCACTGTCCACAGACCTGCAATATTTTCAGTGCATAATACAAAACGCCACTTTTTCACGTTTTGTGATTTCAGCCTCTATAATGGGAGGACTTACTGCTTGTTTTTTTGTCACACTGTTTGTCACGGTTAACTGAATGTTGAACCAGACAGTTGAAGACATCACCTTGAGCTTTTTAAATATGTGTTGGGCATTTAAAAAAAAATACATTTTACCTGAAAAAAAATCACAACGTTTCAGTCCAAGTGTGTTTTGACACTTAATGGTTGAAACAACTGAACTGTAAAAAATAAGATTATTAATGATGTAATGGATTGAATATTAGCATTGCATCTCAGCTCTGTTATTATAAGTGTTTATAATCTTATGCTTATGTTTTGAAGCCTGTACACCCTGACACTAAAGTATCCGAATATTATGTTTGTGATACAGAGCTATTTCTGAAAACAAAATAAAAACATCAATGTTTTAGTTAACTTTTCATGCAAATATTTGTGGCAGTGGTTCACTTCGTGTCGTTTCTTAACTCCTGACCTGCTGTGTTGTAGATTCTCCTCAGCTATTTTTACTGTAATGCTCAAACAAATGCTGAGAAATTTGAAAATCTTTTTAACTGTGTCTAGTCTACTTTTCAATATAATTACACCTGAAGGTAAGCACACTTCTGGCCTTTACTATAGAGTGCATTTGAGTACAAAGACCCCTGACAGGTGTAGTGATTGCAGCAGCAGCAGCTTTCAAACAGTCCCTGCAGTGGCAATGACAATGTAGACTTTGGACTCTGATTCAGAGCCAAAGTACGAATTATCTATTTTTATCAAAGTCCAAAGAGTGACGCTGCGAGGAGTTCTGCCAGCCAGTTTTAAAAACCTGAAAGTTTTGACCAAGTTTGTTCTAGTGAGGTTGCACAAGTCATTTTGTGACGCCATAAAGACATGAGGTCAGATAATAAGTATAACATGTGTAACAATGAATAGCATTACTCTACAAATGACAATGATTCAGTGATTTCTCAGTAAACGAATCAGTGAAGGAGAGTCTAACTTACTGTTGCTAGCTTGATTTATGAAACATGTTATGTGCACGAGCGTCAAAACAGAGAGTCTGCAGAAGCTGCTGCCTCTGTTAAAATACATGAGCAAAAGATATTTGATGAAAAGTCGCCACTAGATACAGTTGGCATCAAGCTTACCGTCGTTTGTAAGTCGAGGACAGGAGGACACTTTGCTGAGGGTTTGTGTGTGTGTGTTGGGACGTGGTGTACGTTAGGTAGTGTACGTCAGGTGGTGGCTAGGTTGGCATTAGGAGAGTAAAATGTGCTAATAATAAGCAGTAGCCTATGCAGAAAATTCAGAATATTTTCAGTTGTTGAGGCGAACATATCATCTGCTTTTAGCTGCTTTTCATTATTGCATAAATGTACCCTGGTTCGTCTGGATACGTGCAATCTCGCGAGAAAACAAACTGAAACAATGCACCTAAAAACTGCTTTAAGTGCTTACCTGTTTAGCTGTAGCGTGGTTTAGTCTAGAAACAGGTGCAGGTTGAACAGGTGAACCAGCAGACTCAACAGTGAAGCATATTCTCGTTCACAGAGCAGACTCCGCCTAGCAGGGCGGCTCGCGGTACACTCTGGTTCAGAAATTAAACGAACCATCTACACAGCCTGCTTCCTGGTGGTGACCGTAGCGCGACGCCGTGAAGGTTTCTGGGAGATTGAGTTTTGGTAATAGTTTTACTTGTATTGCTGTGAGGAATTTACAAAGTAAACTCATCTATTTCTAATTGTATAATAATATGTAACAGGTGATTTTTTGAGCTGTTCATGATAAATACATGTATTGGTAAATATAGGCTACAACACAGAATAAGATAGTCTTTCAAAATAAAACAAAAAATATAGCCTACAATTGTTTCAAATTTACTTTGATAAAATAAAAGAAGGATTTAATGTATGTAGAACATCTTAGTTGAATCTTGCGTCATGGCAAGCAGTATATCATGAACAGGATAGGACAGAATGCTGGCTGAAAGAGAATCCTTCACTTGATCCTTTTTAGATTTAAACAGTTTCCTGTGGTCGTTAAGGAACAGAAACTTTAGTGCATGAAAGAAAAGCTTGAAGTATTTCCTTGATAAAAAAGCCTTTGACTCAAGCAGCCACAACTTGCCTTAACTTCAAGGGCAGGAGAGAATAAAACGTCATCTCTGAAGCACTGTTGAACAGTCAATATGTTACAATCCATATAATTAAGTGTTTTGAAAAGCCACTATGATTCACTGGTGATAACAAAAAATAGAATGTGTAAACTGGTGATATTTGAATCTCTTTTACGTCAATCTCTGATCATATTTTTAGGGAAAGCATGTTTGTTTTTTTATCTCTGATTTTAAATATTTGTATTTCTGAATTGTTTTGTAAACTTCTCATGTTTTTGCCTCTTATTGTTCTTGTTGTCGTTCTTTTGTTTTAGCATTTTGCACACGTTTGGCTTAAAGTGCTGTACTAATAAGGTAATGTTTTAAAACCTGGCTTCCAATAACACCACATTTACATCAAGGAAACATTTACTGTTTTTTAACGGCCTTAAAGTAATAGCGCACTTAAACCGAAAATGTGGCCCAATTCTGCAAAATTGTTCATTACAAGATTGACTGTTGTCTTATTCTCACAAGAAATGACAACCAAGGTAAAACTTTTTCTAAATAACACTCATTCAAGCCACTTTATGTGGTAATGGTACAACTTAAGTCAACCATGCCCACACAGCTGTTTCATCAGGAAGCATTACAAGATAATGTCAGAATATCCATGCTGATCTGAACAGTTTAGCACTTTGATTATTTCATTCCATTTACTTTTGGTGTACAGGTCGTTAAAAACCCAATAACCATAACAGGCTGGGGATTTTTTTTTAAAGTGTTATTGCTCAAGAAATAACAACCACTGAAAATTATCTGGTGATTAAGAAAATTACATTTCTTAACTCATTAGAGTCTCTGTACAGCAATTAAACATTATTTTCAATTAAACCCCTGCTGTTTTCAAGCATTTCTTTAAGGACAAACATTCGTGTTTGATCCAAGTGCTCCACTCATTATCGTTTTGTGGGGGAAAAAAGCTGCAAAAGTCTTTTTTTTACTGGCAGCAGAAAGTTAAACTCTGTCAATAAATGCACAGTGGGAGAAAATAAGAACAGATGTTTTTCCAAAGTTTCTTTGCATCAATCGACCCACTCTCTCTCTGCTCTCTCTCCTACTTCAACTCGTACAGCAGTAAGGTTTACCTTTTCAGGGTTGAGTCTGCAGCTACTGGATTGAAACGGTCACAGAGCCAGTTTGGTGTGATGTAATTTTTTTTCTTTTCTTGCAAAGACAACACATTATGGGAACAAAAGTATATGCACCAAGCTTTTTGACCATATTAGCATATATGTGTTTTTAAATTATTTGATATCAGAGTCAAAGCAGAAATCTAGCAAACTGCATATACAGTATATAGTCGGAAGGGGAACAGGGGGTTAAAATGGGCCAGAGGGCACTCAAGTTTAATTCACCAACCAATGAAAGAATGGCATTTAGTTAGCAAGCACAGCTGTTCCCGCCCCCTTTCATTTCTTATTGTGCTCCTGTTGCCTATGCAACTTGACAGCTGCCCTGTAAGCTAATATAACTTAAAGATAATTGCTAGCTATTTGAGTGTGTTAAAGGAGCAACATGCAGCTCTGACGCATAGCGTTTAAAATTGGCACTGCAGTCCAAATTCAAAACACTAAACAGAGCTGTCTCCCCCCGCCCCCTCCTCCCAATAGAGTCGATGCCCACGAGGGTTGCTATGACGCGAGCACAGAAACTTCAGTGTTTAGCCAGCTCTGCATTAGTCTTGAAACCTTTCTGTGTTCTAACCTCTCTCCACCTTTCAAAAGCATCTCCAATATGTATCCTTGTTTCACCACGTTTCTGGTCGTGGAGTTTATAAGAAAAATGCAGAAGGTTTTTAGGTCGGACAGAATCAGTCATATCTGAACACGTTCGCTTGCCATCTTCCATCGCTGCAACACCTGTTGGTTCGCCGTTTGCCTGGCAAACAGAGGGTTGTCCAAAAGGGCTGCCTTAAAACTTTATTAGAAGCAGCCGCCGCCAAGGATGCAGCCACTTCATTGTGGCAAAGGTACAGAGTAGCTAGCAAAGCTAAGGTTAGCAAATGCCTCTCTTGCTTGTAGTCATATTTAGCCAACTCTAAGATGAATATTAGCCAATGACTATGCTTTACACTGCCAAGGATGTTTTAAAGACTCTCCTTCGACACACATCTTAAAATACATGTTCTTGTATCTCTATTACCCAACTATTTCTGTCACTTGTTGAGAAACTGCCCCAAGGGAGAGATTTTCTGAAAATGTCCCACATTTAGCATACAATTTAGCAAATATCACATCTTGAGGACAGCTAGCTTTTGTACCCTGATTTTGAATGGCTGTTCAAAACACCAATAAACACACTCAATATGCCAGCTACAGTAAGCTAACTCACTGAAGGGCAGTGAGACTTGATAATAACTGTGAAAAGTCATTTCAGGACAACAGCTAAACAATAAGCCTACTTGACGATATTTGAACAATCTGCTACTGTTGTTAAGAAGGTCAAACTTTGCACTACTTATTACTATTTAATGACAAGTCTATCACCGTTCAGTGCATCACCTTGACCCACAAATGACACATCATGTCAAATGTTTCCATCTCCTTATACTGACCTGTACAATTAACGTGTTCTGTAATAGGCAAAATCCATCCTGATAGTCAGCGCTCACCTCCTTCATTTTGAGTTTCAGTAACTTCCTTTTGGCTCTCAGTTCAGACTTCCCTCTTCTATCTGTAAAAACAAATACAGGCACTCTTTTTGTCCCCAGAGCCATTTCCCTAAAAATGGGGGCTGTCAGTACCAGTAATGCTGATGCTATTGTTGTTTTTCAGTTTGTATGTGACCTCATTAAGGTTTAAATGTAATTGGTCTTCTGTCTTTCTCTGTCCTTTTTATGCAAAACCAATCACCCTTTGGGGACAAATAAAGTCGATGTTGAGTTGATACTGTAAAAGGCTAAAAAACATCTTAACTTATTACAGAAGTACCTCTCAAGCTTTCATCACCATTCTCATATCTCCTCTGCTGGCCCTAACATTATCATTGAATTGGCCGTACAGTTAAATGTATGTATTTGTAACGCACTTTGCCTTAAAAAAATTAGCAACTATGTTTTTGAGAAACTTGAATTAATAGAGCAGACTTTTTGTTATAATTTGATCAAAGACATGTGACAGTTTTTAAAAGAATTTAACACAGTGAGAAGGTCATATTAGTCCAGATGCTATAGTTGAGTGCACTGGATAACAAGCTTGTCAAGTTTAGAGCTGTCACGGTAAAAGTGGCTGTTTGGATTCAAATAAAAAAGGTTGGCACACAGTCTTGTTAGCTTCATGTTATGTCCCCGGGAATGTTCATCTAATTACATATGCACAAGATAGAGTGACAAATGAATGATAATAGCCACAGCAGTTTTTTTACCCAGCAGGGGCACATCACAATAACATTATCTACTCTGACAGCAGCAGCAGCGCAGGCTAAGTGGCCGAGCCCTTTAATCAAAAACACTTTTTAAGAGGCTTGCAGTCTCAGATTTAATGTCCCCTTGTCAACCACCCTGAGAGTCACAGGCTGATGCTGCGGGGGAGGGGGGGGGGGGGGGGGGGGAGAGATAGAGAAACTATGCTGCAGAGTACTGCTGCCCTCTGTTGACTACAATAAGCAAGGTTTACATAAAGCTGAGATCTGTGCTTTTAAAAAAAAGTAAAACTAAAAAGGGTTATAGTTTTTTGGAAAGGAGTTGAATGAAACAGTTGCTGTGATGTCTCCTTTATGTTCCTCTTTGTGTTTCCTCCTGCAGGAAAAAACGATTCTGTAAAACCTTGAGGTGTGTTTGGCCGAACTTCAAAGCAAACTGTGAAATGTGTCTGTGATGAGACTTTGTGGAGATTTTCAACGCTTGGTCTGAACTTTGTGTGTGAAAGAGGAATGTGGGGAGGTTTTGGATGGCATTTATAAGGTCACATACTTTGAGAATGTATCTGGGGCAGAGTATACATTGGCTTTATTAATCAAAGTGACTCATTTAAAAAAAAAAAAGGTGTTTAATTTTTCTTTTATCATGGGGCATTCATAGAAAAAAACAGATTCTCCGTAGTCTTTATGGAGAGTTACTGTAACTTGGCTGGCTCATGACCTTCTTTTGTGAAATCATGTGACACACAGCATGTGAAAATACTCTGCTTTGCATATACATATACAAACCACATGTGATTAAAGGTAAGAAATGAACCAGGGCACAAGGTTAGCTAGAATCATTTGCATACAACAATTCTCTTTCCCTCACAGCGAACTGCCCCAAGTTAACTTGTGTCATTTCCCAACAACCAACTCGAATGATTTAAGTCCTTAGTGTTCTTCCTTAGAGCTACTGTCAGGGACTTTCGATTTGTGTCGTTTTTGGCATCCCCTCTGGACATAATAATATGTCTTATCTCTTTGCTGATCCTGTCCGGAACATGTACGTGCATATTCTTTAAAGATAACATTCTCACATACTGTACAATTCAGCTGACAGGAGAAATGTGAACAAATGTTCTTCTAGTCTGTAATCTGTAGATTGCTTTGTCAGTATCTGTCTGGAGCAGCGGTGAGAGTCAGTTGTAATAATTAAATACAAAGTAGTATAGTATGGTACAGTACAGTATGCAAATCCATCCGATGTGACCACCAGCCAAAATTAAATTAATCCCAGCAGAAAATTGTTTCAAACAAAAGGGAAGTCCTGGCTAAAAGAAAATCAAACTGTTATCATTTAAGTTTATTTGATATTAAATGAGTTATTTTCTGGTGATACTTACTGTATCTTCAGATCTGTAGTGTTTTGTAGCTAAATGATTCTTAGTGCTGTATATTTAATCACACTTTTATGTTAAGGCCAAACTAGCAAACACAAAAAGGTGATAGCATGCCTTCATCAGCTATAGCCTCTATAGTCGGCATTAGGGCTGTGTATTGGTAAGAATCTGGCTATACGATATATATCCCGATACAGGGTCGGCGATACAATATATTTCGACATATTGGGATACTGTTAGCAAGGCGATATATTGCATTATTTTTTACAAAACTGTCTATCTTCGGAAAAACACTCATATTATAAAGAACACAATATTATATGCATGAACATATACAGTTTATTTTTATGCATTCAGACTTAGAACAGTTCGACCTGCATTTGTCTTTCACAGTTCCTAAGACATCCAACATCGTCATACTTTTTGTGCAGTCACAAATGTATGTAAACTATTCATTAATAAAATACCGATATTACGCTTTAGAGAATATCGCGATATTTTAGTATATCGATATTTTCTTACACCACTAATCGGCATGCAGGCATTGCAGTTTTGATTTATAGCCCTATTTTTGGAGTTCCTTAAAAAATAATAACTAACTAATAAGTAGCTGCAGACTCAACCCTGAAAAGGTAAACCTTACTGCTGTACGAGTTGAAGTAGGAGAGTGAGTAGAGAGAGAGTGGGTCGATTGATGCAAATGAAACTTTGGAAAATAATAATGACTTTCTTGTGGATTCTGGCGCCCCCTGTGGAGAAAGCAGCAATTTTCTTTGTGCTGATCTCATCCTTTGTTCAGTTAATCACCTGTATACACCGTAAAAGGCATTCATAATAACTGTAAATAAACATTTTATCAGTGATGGTGTTGTAGCTCTTAAAGATTCATCAGTAATCATTTTTGTCTGTTTCATTACCAACTAAACACTCCTCACAATTCCCAACATTATTCCGAGGTCAAGTTAGCAATTGACCCTCCTCATGGTCTGCTTAAGTATTTTGCTGCATAGCAATCATTGTTCGGCATATATTTAGCTACTTCCTGCACAGCGCATCTGCTCAAGCTATTACAAGTTAAAAGCATTAGAATATAGGGCTTTAATGTAAGCACTTCAATCCACTTACAGTTGACAATGCACGTAATTTATGTATACCTTAAAGGAATCTCAGCGATCCCCTGTGAGTGTGGCAGATGACAATAGCAGCTGCTTCAGCTAAGGATACTGTATGAATCACTGTGTAAACATACTGTAATAATTGCTGATTATTGCACCTGTCCACTTGTACTTTCAACCAAGCAAGGAGGAAATCCTGGTCGTAAATCTGGCCTGCACTCCTTGTCTGTGTAAAGTAAGAAGACGAATTACTTACAATACAAATGATAAATATAGTTTTAATTCATTTTGACTTGTACCCTGACTGAGTTTCAAGAAATACCTTTAACTTTTTTGTTTAAGATATTTGGTAGTCACCCTCAATTCAAATCTATAAAGAGAACACTCTAGTTTAAACATTAACAGATCAGTTAAAAGTTCCTGTCTCCCATACACCACACCCCCTATAAAAACTAGGTTATGTATCTCTTCCCTCCTCCTCACAATACCGTTAGTACAGAGAAGCAGGTTTCCTTTCCTGCGTGCAGACACACTGTCCATACATAAAGCTACCAGGAAGGGCCCCACCTGTTTATTTCCATTCCCTTAACATAACATGTGATTGTTTGAAAGGTTTTAAACAACACAAACTAGTAGTGATCACTGACACGAAACCCAAGATGACCCTTAAAAGTGTAACTTCCTGTTTACAATAAATGCAAATTAACTTTCAAGCTGTCAGTACATAGCGGTCATTTAGATGAACCCATTCATGAGGCAATGATGTTTAATGGTACAAAAAAAGTCACTTTATTTCTCTGATTCTCAGTACGAACACTTTATTGGCCTGCTAAACAAACAATCACAGGATGTCTTTGTTAAGGCCTAATGGGATTACTTCATCATGGCCACAAATGTACAGTTGTAACTGTAAATACCAATCAGATCAGTAAGATACACCAAGAACATCATAGAGCTCATTCATGCTCTCCAGATGATCCTTTTCCGAATGAGAGTGTTTACGGCAAAAACAACACAGCAACAGCAAAAAACAACAACCTGACACCTCCTAGAGAAAGATTGGGGGGGGGGGGGGGAGGTTGACCAGCTTAAAAAACCCCCAACATATTTATTTAATTTTTCTTACATTTTTTGGGTTGGCCTTTTTGTTCTACTTTCAATCTTTTTCCTTATTTTTTAAAACAAATTTGATATCAATCAACCAATCAGACCTCTCAGGTGGCGAATCTCCAGGGATGAATGATCCAACCTGAGAAATGCATCGCACACAGACCCATTAATACACGCACACAACCACACACACTCACAGGACACTCCCAGAAATAGAGCAATTACCACACAAAGAGGAGGGCATCATAAATATTTTGTGTATTTTTTTCCTAAATTGGGATCGGGAAATGAACTCGCAACTAGTGCAATTTGCTTCTGGGATGCTTGCTCTGCAAACCGACCTGACCCGGCGCCCAGCTTGTGGGGTATTTACTTGCAAGAGGAAACGACAGACAGGATGAAAGATTGCTTGCTATGTTCTGGTTGGATAGAACCAATATTTTTTTAGTAATGTTTATGTTGACTGTAGGTCGGCATACACTGTACATATTTATTTCACTAACTTGCAGGCATTTTCCACCGTCCCTGCAAGGGATCAGGCTACAAGAATACAATATGTTTCTTTACTAGTGTCAACACTGAGTCACTTCCTTAACCAATAATGCATTACACTGTTCAAACAGTACTATACTAGTAGTATTAGTTCATGCTGAAAGCCAGGTAATTCAGAAGAATAAGATCCTTCAATACTTTTTTGAAATACTTAAAGTCTTTCTGACTCTTTCTATTACTTATATTTAAACATTTAAGGTGCAGTGGTACACTAAATGATAAAAATACTTGAGTCCTTGTTGGATGGTTGATGATAAGCGTGCAATCTTGTGTTTGATGTGTTTAATCGTTTGCAAAGAAATTTCCCCTCGGCGGCCTTGACAGGGAGCCCTCATGATGTGCTGCTGAAAGTCTATTGTGTTGTGTTGAAACACATCAATCTGTACTTTTACTGGTGAGAAATATAGAGTAGTTGTCCAGACTTCTTACATGGTATGAGACAGTTATTGTTACATTTTGTGTTGATATTTAATGACATATTCTAAATATACTTTAAACTATATAAAAAAGGCTTTGTTACATTTCGCTCTTCTGGCATCATGGAGACACAAAGGCTGCATTATACCGAGATGATCATTTTACAAATATGATTGTCTTCGTGTGTGTGCATGTCTGTATGGACTTGTAGTGCTGTGTGTGCTGAAACAGGACATGAACAGAAAATACAAAAGCTATCTCTTTAGTATCTGTTGCATGGGTTGATGTAAAGTTATTTTTATAGCTGTATGGATTCTGATTGTTATAAATGTGTCTTTGAACTGTTTTTGTTTATTTTGGTTATATTTTCTTTGTTTCACTGTGAAGCATTTTGAGTTGCCTTACAACTAAATTAGAATTGAATGGAATATCACAACTAATCGGTAAATACGGTGAGGTCAGCAACAGGGTAAAGGCATTAGGTTGTGAAAGGTAGATTGTGTAATGAAAGCCACATTAAACCTTATCAGGTGTTTTTTTCTCTTAGTGAGAGATGTTACTGCTCTTAGTAGACGCTTGTGTAGGAAGATGCATTGCCTTACCAGCTGGTTTCTTAAGTTAATGCTCCCCTATTTTTTAAATTAATCAGTTATTTTAAGCACACACATGGGTAAAACCTAGTCAGTCCTTATCTGCAGAGACACATTTAACACATATAACCGTTTCACTCAAACTGACTGACAAACTTCAATTCAATTCAGTTTATTTAGGAAGGGGACAGTGCAAATTAATAAAACACATGATTATACATGCGTAAAAATGCCAGAATTAGCCAAAACGCTACTTTTCATCTGTAGTCCCTTGGCCTCGATGTTAAACAGGCTTTTTAAAATACAAGTAAACAAGGAGATAAAGGAAAAAGAACGACAACACAAGCAGAAGAGAACTTATTACAAAACAAGACACAGCACAGAAAAAAACAGAACAAAGCAGAACAGTTTACAAGGTAAAACAACAGGAAAGAGTGCAAAGATTAGAAAACACACAGCTGTTGAGAGCAATAAAAGCAGTAGTGAAACTTTCATATACCAGTTGCAGATGTTTTAGCAACATAATACAACTATCTCTATTCTTTATAATGGTACAGTGACAGTTATATTTCAGTCTCTCGAACTGAGAGAATCCATTGAAGAGTCACCTCTTTCTTTGCTACCGCTCCGTTCAAAAAAACACAGTTCACTGTTAAAGTCGATCTACTCTTTGTTGTAATTTTCCTCTTCGTCTGAGGGTCAAATTGTGCAAAATGAATAATTTCTGAGATATACGCAGCTGTTGCCATGAGATTGATGTTGACTGTATTTAAGCTATAGCTGCAAGGAACTGGGCTCTAACAACTGTGCTTGAAAACCTTATGGAAGCTAATGTTGAAATACTTTGACATTTGGCATTAATATTATAGAATACAGGATTAAATTGTGCAAAATGTTTTCTTATGATATAAAAAAAAGCTTATTCTCACCATTGTTTTTGTTACAGTGCCTTGTAACTGCATTATCACAGAGTCTATTCTATAGACATTTTACACTATTGAGAGATATAAATCAAATAAAATTATTAAACACAAAAAGGGGCGGCTGTGGCTCAGTTGGTAGAGTCGTCGTCTCTCAACCAGAGACCCAGCTCCTGCAGCAACATGTCCGATGCGTCCTTGGGCAAGACACTTAACCCCGAATTGCTACCGCTGCTTCGCAATGTGGGAATAGGCGTGAATGGGTAGGTGTGACATGCGGTGTAAAAGCGATTTGAGTAGTCAGACTAGAAAAGTGTGTGTGTGTATAGTACCATGTACTTGCTGTACGATCATTAATTTTTGTTGTCCCTGCAAATGTTGGTATTATTTTTAGAAAACCAATAACACCAACAGATCACAACTTAGATAAAGTGAAGTTATTGTTTCGAGCTCAAAGAAAACAATTGGTGCTCCTTAAATACAGATCATCCAGTGGAGTATTAGGAGAGGATGTACACTGTGCTTGTAACAATGGTGCCAGCTGTTAGGTGGATTTCTAGTATCTTCTTGGCCAAATTGAGTGAAAGGTCATGAGGAGAAAATATCATTCAGTAACTGAGTATAATGTGATCAAGAAACCAAACGTTCACCTGAAAGGAACTTAAATTCCAATCAGAATCTTAAGAGTAACATATTAACAATCATAATTATGTCTATTGTTAATACAACTGGATCTCTTTCAAACGGTAGCATTGGAGAAGGAACTGGTGTCACTGTCAACTTGTTAAACAGCTATCTGCTTTGTTTGGGGTTGGGTGTGGTGGACTGTGTTCCCCTGCATCCTATCCTGCATCCTCTAACTGTGTGCAACAACATTGGGAAGTGAGATAATCATAAGTGCTAAGACTTGGGACGCGATACATCCTGTGCAGGGCATGATCAGGGTCTCAAAGTTGAACAGAGGTAACAAATACAGCAGTAATGTGTTATATTACCCACAGATCATTTACATTTTTAAGGTATTAGGCAAAGGCATTTTGGTTAGATGATACTACAATATGGCTTCTCCTCGAAGAAAACTGACCAAGATAAGAAAACACCAAGAACTTCAGATTTTATAAGATGTGGCTTTTTTGTTTCAAACATTTGGCCTTTTCAATGCCATAAAACATGACAAATGTCATTGAATCGCAACCACAGTTTATACAACATACAAACAGTGTACCACATATGTTCAATTCGGAGGAGTGGAGGGTTTCTCCATTTATCAATCTGCTTGACAGATTCCTGGACAGTTCCTTGGAAATCCCCCTGAAGCACTCGAGCACTTTGTGTAACAAAGATAAACAATGTTGAATTAAACTTTGAGAGGTCAATCCGAAAACACAACCTTGCTCAAACAGGATTCCTTCACATTTCATTTCCTTGGGAAATGCGTTAGTGTGTACTGTTCTGGGCTGATAATGAGGAGGAGAAGTCAGATGGATAGATTAGTCCCTAAATGACTAAAAAGAAGTGTTAGACAGACAAGTCTTGTTTGAAGGCTGCTGGAGACTGATCTAAGATGTTTTGACTGTCAGGCTCCAGATGTTCTTTCTCAGATCTCAGGAATGATGAGATCTGTGAGTGCTCATTAAGATCTGGAAAGGGAGTAAATTCCTTTGGACAGCAAGAATCAGTACCCACGTTTCCTCCTCAAACTTCTTTAATAACTTTCTTATGTTTACAGACTGTTCCAACATCCAATGCATTTCAGACTAACAGTAGTAGCATTATCATGGCCTCAGTGTGTAACATTCAGGCACACAGTGGCATTATGCAAACTTTTCGCCTCTTGCCACGCATGGGAGCACTTAATTGAACAGAAGGAAGCTTTGTTTTTAAGCTTATCTATTGGTATCGCTCCAGGCATGGTTAGCCTGTCAGTTGGTCTACCACTTAGACTTGTACTGACTTATTTCAACACCTATTGAATATACTGCCATGAAATGTTCCCCAGACAATAATTGAAAACAATTGGATATTTCCCTTGCAACAGCAGGTCTGAGTTTTTCACTTTGAAATATCTCAACATCTACACAGTTTGACTCTGTCCTTTATAGTGCTGAGAAATACTGAATGGAGTGGCATGGACATTCCCTCTGGAAATACCTTTGTAGTAGCTGATGGGATCCTCTAACTTTCATGTAGCATCATCATTCAGTTTGTTTCCCTTGTTGTAGAAATGATCAGTTTTTGACCAAATTAATGGATACAATTCTTACTGGCCTCACCTGAACTGCTTTCTTGGGGCTAATGTTACGAATGTTCGCATGTTCGCCTGCTAACCCTAGACATAAATCATTGTAACCCCCTAAAGATCTCTAAACATTATCAGCATGTTAGCCATGTCATTTTAAGCATGAAAACCGCATGCTGACATTAGCTTTAAGTACTACATTGGCTATGCAAGATCTCATAAAGTATGGTCTCAGATTCTAATTTCTTTATGAATATTCCATTGACTTTATTGAAACTTAGGTCATTAGATTACAATCAGACACAATATCAACCAACACATGTACAAAGGACTCTATTGTGTTTCTCAGGCAAAAAGGACAAAAAGAGCAAGACCCAAAACAGGAATGTAGCTAAAGCAGGGAACACACGAAAAGATAATCAAGCTGATTTTGGGAGATTATAAAAATATATAGAGATTATCTTGCCAGATTATCATGTGGTGTGAGGTATGTTAAGTGTGATTTTTACTTCCCCAAATCTGCATGTAAGAACGCCATGAAATGGTATATTTGTGTTCAATCTTTACTATCTGATATGATCCTGTTGAGTGTGGGGAACCCCAAGGACAGAAGTAGCATTGGACTGCAAACTATTTTGCTAGATTTCCAGTTGTGAAAGTAAGGACTCAAACAACTGAAAGAAACGTAGTAAAATAATAAAACATGATTGTGCACATCTCCAGTTACACAACCGATGCATAATACAGTTCAGCTGTTACAGCTGGAGAGGGTGCTGTAGAGTGAACCATTCGATCTGTATTTCCTTGGAATGTGTTATCTGTTTGCATGAGTGTTGTGACTAGCAGCAGCTAATAAACATCTTTGCCCCTAAGCCTCCCCTGTGAGAAACTGTTCTTACCTTGGCAATGCTCAGTGATGCTCAGCGGTCCTGTGGGCATAAATTAACAGGTTTGGCCCTGTGAGGACCATGCAAAAATGTGTGTGTGTTCAAAACTCAACCTCAAGTGAGATACAATTAGAGAGAATAAAGTCAGACAGCAAATGAAAACTACATAAGCAAACATTTGCAAATTAAGTTATGTAATACTTGTAAACATTTTTTTTTTCTATAAAAAAGATTAGTTTACACATAATTAAAACGTAACAGTCTACTCTTTCAGGTCTCCTGTGGTAGATCTCTCTTGGGTCGGATGATGCCACCTGGTCTTTATTTTTCTGAGTGGCTTCATATTAAAAACAGACCTATGCTGTTGAAAGGGAAAGAGAAGTTTACTCACATGGAAAACACATAGTTTTTAGTCATTTGGGGGGGGGGGGGGGAATGTCACATGTTTTAAGATTTAGAGAAAAACACTTGCATGGGCATGTCTTTCAGTCTTCAGGCAGCAGTTAGTGAGCAATCATCCACTCTTGAAGCCTTCAGGCCTATAAGGTCAAAGGATTCCTGAGACATTTTCCCTTTCATTTCCTTTGGAGGGATGAGCCAGTGCCCCCCCTAATAGTTTCTTAAATATTCAAATTTTTACTTTTAACCAGGTCATGCTTTTGAAAGTCCACAAAAAAAAAAAAAAAAAAAAAAAAAAAAAAAGCCTTCTGTATTTAATACCACTGGAGCACAAAACAACACAGATGTTTCAGGAAAAACATTTTACCAATAAGAAGAGCATTTAGAAATGACACTACCAATACACATACAACATTTGAATAAAAGGTCAGGTAAATATGTCACAACTGGACACATAAGGAAAAATTATGATTTAGGGACAAATGCTACTGTGCAGGTGTTGGTCATTTCACAGTTACACAGGAGCAACAGTAGCAAGGCCTGCTGTACATGTGAAATAACCATCTGGTTTGAGGACTTGCGTAACCCGGAGGGCAAAGCAGGGAAGAAAATTCCCACCAATTCAATGCCTTCAACCTCATTGTTGTCAGAAGCAAAAGCAGCATTAATGGTTGTTGTACACATTTTTCAACACTAACATAGTCTACAATAAACAATAAAATATTACAATCTGTCAGAATTTGTTACCAACTTAATTTGATGGAGAAACACTAAGTCAAACATTTGTGTTTTAATAAAAGCTTTTCAGCGTCAGCACTAACATATAAACAGACGTCGACAACGCAATGTAAAGTTTTGCAGGTTTTCCCATTCGTCTTGCAAGATGCATGGTATTTATGTTTTACTAACTGTTGTTGTACTACAGCTTTTAACCAAATTCACCATTTCACTCCTACATCAAGGTAGTGGTGGGAAGCTGACAGCAAAGTCAGAACGGCTAATATAAGTATTCAACCGTTAGATTATCAATATTACCTTTAGCAAACTATCATTTCTGCTAATTTGGAAAATAAAAGGGCTACTGCATTGCAGGTTTAGAAATGGAATAAACATAGGGAATCATACAAATGGTTAGCATTTCAACATGACTGATCAGCAACTGTGAAAACTATAGACAGTGAAAATCCAGAGGGATGTCAAACCCTTCTTCAAGTTAAAACAATTGGATAACACATTAGCTGATTTTGGACTCAAGCTAACATTAGTAGTATTCAAACACTTATTAGCTAGCATTATGGCTTCATGGAGTTACAGAATATAAAAGGGCAGGCTAACTTTTTGGTAATGGAATTGTTGCTAGCTAACAAAAATGTTGGCTATAGCTAACTGGCTTTAGGAAAGGTTTAAGTGTAACATTAGCTGTTGTGACTTATTGTCAGAACATAATTTGTTTTAAAATACCTTTCTTGGCCATAAACATTGCCATATGTCCCTCCAGACTTTCAGTATCTTTAGTCCTTGGACTCCTTTCAGTTGATAATCAATTTAAAAACTGTGAAAAAAATTATTTGGAACACCACAGTAGGACAGAAGAACAAGATTTTCCTGATTGTTTTATTGGAGAAATATAGCTGGCCCGCTAGTGGTTTGCGAAGAGTTACATCTGGGCTTTTCAAGACCACTGTCCCCACCAATGTAACCACTGGCCCAGGAACATTACTTTTGACTTGACAGATTTGGCAGAAGACTACATTTTTAGCTGCATTGTGTTCAAGCTAACTCCAGTGGTCTCGCCAGTGTGGCCTGAACTTTCTCTTCCTTCTGTTTTCATACTCTAGCCCTCGCCCTTGACTCTTTGTGATTTTTCTTTTAAATGTGGATTTTTTTAAGGCAGTATTTAAACTTGCCCGAGCTGGCCCGGAGTCTTTTGTTATCAGACGCCTTAATCGACATAATGTCCAGTAACTTGTTAATATCATTCTTATGTTGTTAAATGGTGAATGATTATTTCCTATTACTAGTCATTGTTTCCTCACATCCTCCTTTTGAAACTGCAGTGCACTGCTGATTGCATTTTCCTGTTATGTATAACATAAGCTTGATGTTCACAGATGGCTGTTTCGAGGACTTCTGGGCTATATACAATGGCCAAGACAATGCACACTACAGGGGGACAGCATGAGACAATGGATACGTTTCCTATAGGCTATTTATAAAATTAGAACAGCAGATAAAAAAGTCTCCTGATCTTGTTCTTCAATCAGGCTGTTCTTTGAAGTTACAGTATATTTTGTCTGCGTTTGCATTTGCACCTGTTTATCAGCTGCATTATTTGCATCTCAAAGCTACTATGACTCGAAAAGAAAACACCCTCTGGCCTTAAAAGGTGACTGAAGTTTTAGAGGAACAATGGTCCACAAAATGAATGTTACCTCCAAGGTGTTACGAAGTGAATAAGTTAACGCCTTAAAGTGTCCCCTCAATGATTTCGTTTCAAATTTCTTAGTGACAAAACAAACTAAACAGGTGGGTTACTGTTTGTAGGACATGACAGCAATCAATAGAGGCCACATTAAACATTGCTTCTGTGTAAGACTCCCTTTTACTGCAACAATAGTTACTATTTTTCCAGTTCAACTATTGCTGCCAAGAAAGCCAAAGAGGCTATGACTTTATCAATGTTTTAATTCAAACACTTTAAAAGAGTGTGATATGTTAAGGCAGTGTTTAATAAAGAATACAATTGTTTTCTGTAGACTTGTCATGCTTTGTTCTTGTTAAGTTTTATATTTTGTTAATTCCAGTGTTTAGTATTCATTTCCTGTTTTACTTTGTATTCATCCCTGGTGTTGCTTTAATCCCTGTGTAACCTGTGTAAAGTGTCTAGTGCTTCCTGATTTATTATCTCATTTTAATCCTCGTGTTTCTCTTTTCCCTGTGTCTTGTTGTCACAGGGCCCCTCTAAAGTGTTAATGTTAGCTTAGCATGACTAGCAACTAGTAGGCTACTTGGTGTAAATGAGTTCTGACAAAATTTAAGAATAACTCATTGACAAATGACTTCAAACATTGTATTTTCAAGCCAAAGAAAACACATCGACTATTTTTACCTTAAAACATTTTATTCATTGTTACACATCAAATATATCTTTGTTATTCACCTGTTGCTCCACAACCTTGCTTGCACTCCTCTTTCTCAACCAGGAACTGTCAAACAGAAATGAATCCTGCCTTTGGCTTATATGGGGTGTGCCAAGTGGAAGGTGCCATGTTTGGTAGAGGTGGAGGGGTATTTAGGTTGTTGAGATTAAATGTGTTTACTTAACTGAATTGTATTTTGATCGGCTTAAAGCCTTATCGCAGGTATTTTGTGTTGTTTGCAGAACAGGTAATACTCTCCTGAGAGTAAATTGATTTCCAACCCCTTTTGATAGGTGCCAACTCCTATAAGAGGAGGCTTGAGGGCCTTGCAGGTTTGAGTTGGAGAGGCACAGTGCTGGAGAGTTTTTGACAATAATCAAAGAGTGTACAGAGGTGTAAGGGCCCAGAATGGCATTGTGTAGCACTCAGTCTCTTCTTTTGTTGCAAGTATTTTCATTTTTACATTTTCTCAGCGTTTTTGTGTCAAGTGTTTGCTTCTTCGTGGCTCCTTGTCTTATGTTTTTTTGGATTTTGACTTTGGATTTTTATTTGGACTCCGTTTGAATAAAAGATTTTGTTTGCCTTTTTTTGTTTAAATATCTTATTTTTGAGATCTACAGTTGGGTCCAGTTCCTTGTTTTCCAGAACGTGACAAGACCACCTGCCAAGAACAAAACAGCAGACAGACACAGTAAGCATCTGGCTGGTGAACATAATTAGCAACTAAAGAGAGATACATTTCCCTTGGGAGTTGGTAGTGACCAAAAACAAAGCCAATACAAAAAAAAACAGAGCATTCCAGTCATTTCCAAATGGAGAGAAACATGTTCTCAGAAGAATGATGTGGTTACTTCATGGACGATGGATGTATGAAAAAAGCACGTTTTTGCCAGCAAGTTTGCAATACCATTTTTTAAGGTTATGAAATTTTAATGTTTTTAAAAAAATGTTGAAACTTTGAGGTAAAATCATCGGCCAAAAAGTGTAAAGGTGCTCTTCCAAGACACATTTGAAATATTGCAAACCTGTCCTTTGGGTTTGTTGACCGTGCACACATCCCACTGTGTCAGGGTTCATGTCAGACAACATGCACGATATGATGTACTCTCTGCCCTGTAACCTTTTTACATTTAGTTTCATAAAGCAGAAATGATGACACAAGTCAGTTGACTCAAATCAGAGTGTGTCACATTTGTGGTCAAAGAACTGTGAAGGACATGATGCAGTAACTACCCCTTTTAGGCCACTCTCACATCGAGACAGTTATTTAGGGACTTAATGACAGCACTCTATTTGTGAACTCTTTACAGATATGAGGGGAAGGCAGCATGACATGAAGTGAAAATAACTGATGACGTGTTGATGTTTAACTGTAGGGTTCGTGTTGAGCTTTTTGCAGGAAAGGAGTTTCAAATGCTTGAGATATTTGGCTGAGCTGTCCTCTGAATTGAACTTTTAAGCTTCTTCCTCTTTAAAACACATTTAAAGTGTCACATGCCAGGTTTAACAATGGGACAAATTATTAATTCAGGCTTTTCTATCAACTCTGACCGTCCTCCATCTCTCTCTGTCAACTACATCCTAAAATCCCTCCCCACAGGTTCATAACGGTGACCTACTGAATGCCCTGCAGTTAGTTTGTTGGAGAAAATCTTTTGAAGTGACGAAAGAACTCGGAAATGTTTAGTGTATTTACTTAAGAATTTACAGCAATGGATATCCATTACTCTTTACAATAAGCCCAAGTGAGCTTGTTGCTGAGTGACTGGCCCTGTTGTTTATGGAGATTAGTGGGCTCTGTGTTTATAGGTGAAACACCTAATGACTAGGCATATAGTTAAACTGTCACTGTCAAAGTAGTGTTACCTTCAATAGCCTAGTGGTGCTTGTCCTTAGGTGACTTTACATGATCACCAGACTGATTGAAAATTTGAATACAATAGGCCTTTTTCACAGCAGACATTTTGACTTGTACAGTAAGAAAACCTATGGAAGCCCATTTCTGCCAGAAAAAAAGAACTAAAGAAGATTAAATTGAGCCTTAATAAAAATATCTAGTGTATTACAAAAAGCTGGAATGATGACATAAAGGTCATAATTATAACACTCATTAATGATTTAAACAAATTAAATGATGTGATGAAATTTAAATTTTCTCATACTTGTTTTTTTTAAGATTGTCTTTTTGGGCTTTTATGCCTTTAATGGGATGGATAGGGTAAGAAATCGGGATAGAGAGATAAAAAAAACATGTCAACGTGCATTAGCCTATCTAAAATGATTTTTTAAATACAAATTTAAACCTGTTTCTACTTTGCAATTTGGCAAAAACTGCATCTTTGAAAACGGTCTTTTGCACCATATTTCCGCCTGCAGCCTGACAGTCATTCATGTAGCATCACTTTCATTCAGCTGACCGATTCAGTAAAGTCACCCACAGTGTGTGAAAAGGTCACATGCTGTACTAACAGTGCAATAAAGTTTTGATCACCCACGAAATGATTCAATTGGTTGTCCTTGAAGCTGTAACTGGTTGCAGACGGAGGCTCGTCCTACACCATAGACTGTGTCCTACACTCACGCGAACACTCGTCCCACGAGGGGGCACAAACACGACCAATCAGCTTCGTCCTCGCGAGGAAGGAGGGGGAGATATTACAGCTCGCTACAGATATACTCCGTGGCAGTTCTCTTTTTTTTTTTATTGTGTGCGCCTTTTTGTTGCCACTCCGGGCTGCGTGTAAAGGACTTAAAACGATCCTTAGGGACTGTTTACAATAACTGGAAGGTGTTATTTTGTTTGTGTCATTTTGAATTACAACGGTCTTTTATTTTGATAATCATTTGGCGGAAGCAGATGTCTTGTCTGGGGGTGTGCGAGTTGTCATAGAGACAAGGGGAAAACAGTGAGTTGAGCGGAGCGGAGAACGAGGGAGGGAGCAGAAAATTTGGACTTGTCACTGTGTAAATTAAGCGCCTAGCTGGAACCGGGAACAAGGTACTTGTGTTTTTGAGTTGTTTTATTGTGATTCTCTGTGTAATTATTGGTTTCTGATGGCTCATTTGTACTGTCTATGTTTGTAAGAGCTAACTTTATGCTATTTATCTGTCTCGTAGCTCTTACGGTGTTTCATGGATTTGAAAAGTACATTTATGCTCAAAACAAGGATTAAGGCTGAACATAAATAAAAGTTTCTGGAAACATCAGTAAGCTTCACCATTGTCTGGCTGGGGTTCGCTACAGTAAGAGCTTGACCCGCATCGATCCTGACTGATTGTCGCCACTACGGAGGGTCTTCGCACGTGCCTGCCGCAGCGCCTGCATCGTCGCCCGTGCTTAGTCGCCCATGCGTCCCTGTGGATTCTTCGAGCAGCACGTTCCCACACGTTGGTGCCTGATCTACTTCGGCAGTTCGGCAGCGGTCACAATGGATTCGGTGCAATGGTCAAGTACAGCCATATTCACTGAAATTGATTCAGAACTGTGAGTATTGCCCCATTATTATACGGCCAACGGCATCTCAAATAAATTGAGCAACGGATGAACAGTTTCCTGAGCTAAGGGACATTCAATAGCCTACCTACCTGCTCATCCTGAGAAAAAGGAGATAAACTGTTGTCTCATCTACATTCTTATTTGATAAATGGACCCTTTATTATTAAGGACCTTTTTCAATTTTTGGACTTTACCTTTCATGTGAGAATTGTGTTTATTGTGGTGTTTAAATTGACACTTACCTTTTTGAACGGTCTTTACATTTCTGCATCATACATTTCTGTGCTTGTTATTTTGTACTGATGTGCTATGTTTATGCTGTTTATCTGCTAAAAGGTTTTACTCCAACTTAAGAACTTAGAAAATCTTGTTAATAATGTCACAGTCAGCAGGCATGACAGAGTTAGAGGAGCAGATGACTGGAGTAAATCAGGAAGTTGAAGATTTACGGAGTGAGCTCCACACAGCGACAGATGCATCTGAAAGAGAACATCTAAAGGAAGCTATTGAGGCAAAACAACAAAGTTTGACTGACTCCCAGAGTCAACTTCAGAAAGAAGAAGACCAAATTGAAGGTTTCAGACGTTCAGAACGCACACGAAATCCTACTGAGAAGATGCGTGAGTTCCAAGAGGAAGAGGCCAAGAAAAGGGAGAAAAGGCTGCTGTCCATGTATGAACAATGGAAGCTTCAGATGCGCAAGGCAAGAGATCAATTGAAGACATACATGCCAGAAGAGCAGCTCTGGCTTCTCATTGATGAACTCAAGAAAGGTAAGGGAGACATAATGAACATGTACAGTCAAATTCGAGATGTCATCACACCTTCGACCGACATAAGAAGACGAGTTGATACGTGTGAGTCAGTGACCACAGAAATAATCAGCATGGCCTATGACAGAGCTATAGATGAGGCAGGTGAGTTCAATGAGGAAAATGAAAGACGCCGCCTTCATGAACTACGCCGCCATGACTATGCAGCATCTGTCTATGGATCTGCAGCTTCCTTGATGAGTCACAGCACCTCAGACCAGCACTCCATGACTTCGTCGATTGCAGCCAAGCGTGTAGATGCAGCAGCTGATCTAGCAGTGAAGGAAGCAAATTACAGGATGATGCATGAGGAAGAAAGACAAAGGGAATCAATACGGGAGTTGGAGGAACAACAACGGAAAGCCATGGAAGCACAAAGGCGTGAGTTAGAGCGATTGCAGGCAGAGAAAGAAGTGCGGGCAGCTCAAGCTAAGCTGAAGGTCTATGAAAAGGAAACGGAACGCGACGCTGCTACCAACATTAAATATGAAAGGAACGAAGAAACAAAAAACGAGCCTGTCACTGCAGTCCCTCTATCACATGCTACAGCATCCCCTCATACAGACATTTCCTCTCTCGCTCAGGTCCTACAAGATAGCCTAACCTTAAATCGGCTGCCTGTTCCTGAGCCCTTTGTCTTCAACGGTGATTCTATACGATTCATTGAATGGAAGTCATTGTTTACCTCGCTCATCGACCAACGGGCTATCACTCCAGCTGAAAAACTCTTCTATCTGAAAAAATATGTTGGTGGCCCAGCACGCCAGGCTTTAGACGGTACCTTCTACCGAAATGACAATGAAGCTTACCAAGATGCCTGGAACAAGCTGAATCATCGGTTTGGCCAGCCATTCACCATTCAGAGAGCATTCAGAGAGAAGCTTACCAATTGGCCAAGGATTCAACCTAAGGATGCCGAAGGACTCAGAAACTTTTCAGACTTTCTCAATGCCTGTCTTGATGCCATGCCTTATGTCAAGGGTCTCGACATATTAAATGACTGTGAAGAGAACCAGAAGCTCATCCACAAACTACCAGACTGGGTAGCTTCACGCTGGAATCGACAAGTAACACGCAGCCTGAACGAGAACCAAGAATTCCCAAGTTTCAAGGACTTTGCTAGATTCACGTCTACTGAAGCTGAAGTTGCATGCAACCCAATTACGTCTTTTCATGCCCTTCGTCCTTCAGACTCTAGCACTGAGAAGAGAAATCTCAGAGACCCAAAGCGAAACAAGGCCAGTGTTCTCACCACTCAAACAGCTGCAGACAACGACTACCTAAGGTCAGACCAGAGAAAGGTTAAGACTCCATGTATTCTTTGTCAAGACAACAGACACCAGCTTCACGCGTGCTCCAAGTTTACAGAGATGTCATTGTTTGAGAGACGGAACTATGTTAGGGAGAAGAAACTCTGCTATGGGTGCCTAAAACCTGGCCACAGCGCGAAAGACTGTCGTCATCGTCACGCCTGTGACACCTGCAAAAGGAAGCATCCTACAGCCCTCCATGACCACAACTATAAAAGGGAAGGGTCCTCATCAGAAACAAGGACAAATCAAGGTGCTGCTGCTACATCACTCAGTGTAGCAGGCGAAGGCTCATCAAACACATCGATGGTGATGCCAGTGTGGGTGTCAACTAAAAATAATCCAACTGCTGAGAAACTTGTCTACGCTCTACTTGATACTCAAAGCGATACTACATTCATCGAACAAGAAGTGAGCAATGGTCTTAATGCTGACAAGTATCCAGTGAAGCTAAAGTTGACTACCATGAGCGGAAAAGACACAGTTCTCTCAAGTGAAAGGGTTTCCGGCCTTCGTGTAAGGGGATACAGTTCAACCATTCAAGTCGATCTTCCGGCTGCCTACACGAAAGACTCTATACCTTTGAACCGCACTCACATCCCTACTTGTGAGACAGCTAAACAATGGAGTCATCTTGCTGAAATAGTGGATGAAATCCAGCCCCTGAAGGACTGTGAAGTAGGTCTCCTCATAGGCTATAACTGCTCCAGAGCAATGGCACCGAAGCAAGTCATTCTGGGAGGAGATGAGGAACCCTATGCTGTACGGACAGATTTGGGATGGAGCATTGTGGGCCGCTCATCACAAAGCCATGACTCGCCGAGCACAAGTCATCTGTGTCACAGAATTGCAGTCAAAGAGCTACCTCAAGCTACTCCCGCAGATGTGATCCGTATTCTAGAATCAGACTTTAAAGATGGCAGTGAAGACAACAAAACAGTGTCACAGGATGACATCACATTCCTCAACAAGCTAGATGATGGCATACGGAAAAATATACAGGGCCATTACGAAATGCCTCTGCCTTTCAAAAAGAGACCCAGCTTGCCTGACAACAGAGTCTCAGCCATGATACGCCTCAATCATCTCAAAAGGAAATTGCAACGGGATGAAAATTATAAGGAGCATTACGTCAAGTTCATGGAAGAGGTCATCGAAAGAGGAGATGCAGAGCAGGTCGAAGACGGTGGGAGTGAAGGTGAGAGATGGTACATTCCCCATCATGGCATCTATCATGAGAAGAAGCCTGATAAACTTCGTGTAGTATTCGACTGCTCAGCCAGATATAAAGGATCGAGCCTGAATGACCACCTCCTCTCTGGACCTGACATGTTGAACAATTTGAATGGAGTCCTCATCCGCTTTCGTCTGCATCCTGTCGCATTGATATGTGACATTGAGAAAATGTTCCATCAATTCCACGTGGATGAAGTTGATCGCAACTACCTGCGCTTTCTTTGGTGGAAGCAAGGAGACTTGAACTCTCAGCCCTGCGAGTTTCGCATGAAAGTGCATCTGTTCGGCGCAGCCTCCTCTCCCGGATGCGCAAACTACGGGCTAAAACATCTAGCTAAGGAAAATGCTGACATCTATCCTCAAGGCTCACGGTTTATCATGCGCGACTTCTATGTAGACGACGGGATAACAAGTGTTGAAAGCACTGGAGATGCTATTCAACTCGCCAGGGAAGCACGTGAACTCTGTGCCATGGGCGGTCTCAGACTACATAAGTTTGTGTCAAACGACAGAGATGTACTAGAGAGTATACCACCCTCTGAACGAGCAACCAATGTGAAGGATATGGACCTCGTGTTTGACAATCTGCCACTTGAGAGAGCTCTCGGGATTCAATGGGATGTGGAGTCCGACCACTTTCGGCTTAACGTCACCCTCAAGGAACAGCCTGCCACACGCCGTGGCATTCTCTCTACAGTAGCGTCCCTGTATGACCCTCTCGGGTTTGTAGCACCTGTCCTGCTTAAAGGGAAGATCATCCTTCAGGAGATGTGTAGACGTGGCACAGGCTGGGACGATCCTCTCACTGACGAGCTTCGTCCTAAATGGGAACAGTGGAGAAGTGATTTAGCTCATTTGGATAATGTCACCATATCCCGCACTTACTCACCTGCTGGTTTCGGAAGGGTTTCGAAGACTGAGCTGCATCATTTCTCGGACGCCAGCATGAAGGGTTATGGACAGTGTTCGTACCTGAGACTACAAAATGAAGAAGGAAATGTTCACTGCGCCCTAGTGGTAGGAAAATCACGCGTCTCACCAACAAAACTCACAACTATTCCAAGATTGGAATTAACGGCCGCAGTTGTTTCCATTAAGATAAGCAACATGCTCAAGGAGGAACTTGGATCTACTGACACTGAGGAGTTCTTCTGGACAGACTCTAAAGTGGTCCTGGGATATATAAAAAACGAAGCACGACGATTCCACACCTTTGTGGCCAACCGCGTTCAGAAGATTCATCTCAGCTCAGCCCCAAAACAATGGAGATACGTCCCAACCACTGACAATCCTGCTGACCACGCTTCTAGAGGCTTGACTCCCAGCGAGCTTCTGTCATCTACCTGGTTCACTGGACCCAAGTTCTTATGGAACAAGGAAATGAAGCTGCCAGCAGATGAAATTCCAGAGTTAACGATCGGAGATCCAGAGGTCAGAAGTGCCCTAGCACTCAGCACAAAAGCTACGGAACGAGTAAGCCTTGTTGATCGTTTGTCTAAACTCTCATCCTGGTCACTGGCTACTCGAGCTGTTGCGCGCATTCTAAGACGCATCAGCAAGAACAGATCCAACAGTCTTACCATGGTAACGGAACGAGAAGAGGCAGAACACTGCATAATCAAAAACCTGCAGAAAGACGTGTATCAAGACCAGTTGAAGCTGTTGAGCAAAGGGATCCCCCTACCTTCCCACGATTCATTATACTCTCTTGATGCTTTCCTTGGCAAAGATGGTGTCCTCAGGGTGGGAGGAAGATTGCGCAACTCCTCTCTTCCTAACGCTATCAAGCACCCTGCAATCATCCCCAAAGATCATCACATCACAAAGATGTTGATTGCACATCACCACGAAAGGATGAAACATCAAGGTAAAGGTCTCACCATCAATGCGATCAGGTCCAACGGCTACTGGATACCAGGAATAAACCGGGCAGTAGCATCCTATATTCGTCAATGCGTCCCCTGCAGACGGCACCGGAAACCAACGGAAGAGCAAAGGATGGCTGATCTACCCCCTGAACGTGTGGAACCATCGCCCCCCTTTACCTTCTGCGGTATGGACTGCTTCGGCCCGTTCTTTACAAAGCAAGGAAGAAAGGAGAACAAGAGGTACGGTCTTCTCTTCACTTGCCTTAGTTCCCGTGCCGTCCATATAGAGATGCTTGAGGAAATGACAACGGACGCTCTTATAAATGGCCTGAGATGTTTCATTGCCATACGTGGCGCTGTTTGTCAGATCAAGTCCGATCAGGGGAGCAACTTCGTCGGAGCAAAAAACGAACTCAAAGAAGCTCTAAAAGAAGTTGATGCTGACCGACTGGCTGTATTTCTTGCAGAGAAGCAATGCGATTTTAGCATGAACGCACCCTACTCAAGTCACGTCGGAGGGGTGTGGGAGAGACAGATTAGGACAGTGAGAAGCATCTTGAGGTCCACACTTACCCTTTCTTCTGGAAGGCTAAATGATGCATCGCTACGGGCTTTCCTCTACGAAGCTATGACAATCGTCAACAGTCGCCCACTGACCGTTGACAACCTCAGTGATCCTCATAGCCTTGAACCACTCACCCCTAATCACCTTCTGACTATGAAATCCGTCAAGGCCTTACCCCCCCCCAGGTGAATTTGTCAGAGAAGACGTATATGGCAGAAAAAGGTGGCGACATGTTCAATACCTTGCAGAACAGTTTTGGAGTCGATGGCGTAAGGAGTACCTTGCCAACATCGCTCTCAGACAACGTTGGCATGCCCCAAGAAGAAATCTGCAAGTCGGAGATATTGTGATGATAAAAGGGGAACATGTACACAGAAATGAGTGGAGATTGGGCAGAGTTTCAGAGACTACTGCTGACAAGGACGGATTAGTAAGGAGAGTGAAGGTCTGCCTCGGTGACAGGGAGCTTGGCAAGAAAGGGGAGCGTCTCCACAAGATGTCTGAAGTTGAGCGTCCTGTCCAGAAGCTAGTCCTGCTGCTGGAGACGGACTAATTCTGCTCTCTCTTTCTATAGTTTGTGAAAGGCCTTCTTATAGATAGTTGTCTCAAAATGGTTACAAAGGTTTTCTACTAAAAGGGTTTTCCATTTTTGGCATGAGTTAACTGTGCTCCTTAAAGGTATGTCTTTTCTTGTTTAAAAAATCATTCGTTCATAATGCAAACTGTACCGTTACATTATTTACTCATGATTGGTGGGAGTGTAAAGGACTTAAAACGATCCTTAGGGACTGTTTACAATAACTGGAAGGTGTTATTTTGTTTGTGTCATTTTGAATTACAACGGTCTTTTATTTTGATAATCATTTGGCGGAAGCAGATGTCTTGTCTGGGGGTGTGCGAGTTGTCATAGAGACAAGGGGAAAACAGTGAGTTGAGCGGAGCGGAGAACGAGGGAGGGAGCAGAAAATTTGGACTTGTCACTGTGTAAATTAAGCGCCTAGCTGGAACCGGGAACAAGGTACTTGTGTTTTTGAGTTGTTTTATTGTGATTCTCTGTGTAATTATTGGTTTCTGATGGCTCATTTGTACTGTCTATGTTTGTAAGAGCTAACTTTATGCTATTTATCTGTCTCGTAGCTCTTACGGTGTTTCATGGATTTGAAAAGTACATTTATGCTCAAAACAAGGATTAAGGCTGAACATAAATAAAAGTTTCTGGAAACATCAGTAAGCTTCACCATTGTCTGGCTGGGGTTCGCTACACTGCGTGTTCCTCGTGGCTGTCAAACTCAACCGCTTTATCATTAACCCAAAGTAAACAGACATACTATCAACTCTCTGTAACTTCGAAACTCGGCAGGACAAACCGAGCAACTCGCACCGTTACTTGGTTGCTCGAAACTTCAACAAAACAAAAGGAAAGTAGCGTGTAAGTCTTGAGTCTGAGCTCTTGAATCTCACACTGTGCATCTAACGGGAAGTCTCTTTAGGTGCGGTGCAGGAAGACTTAGCTTGACTTAACGGGAAAGTGAAGGCTCCATTCATCCTCGAGAGTCCCACGCACAGCTTTCTTGTGTTGCTGCCACCTGCAAACATGACGCGACGACCCTACGCGATTTATGCGGTGGGGATCATCTGCGCTTCCCTGCTGGTCGTTGGGATTGGCTTGGTTGTGGGTCAAGTGTTCCGTACCTTCATGCAGGAACGTCTGAAAAGGGTAACACATTGTTTTAATTATCTTAAATTTACAAAGCACGCGCAGTATGAATGGTTAATTCACAATTTCTTGATTTTAATGCATTGGTGTTTGCAGGCAGATTCTGTTGAGACTAATGGAAAACAAGAATGATAGGGGTGTTTATGTGTGTTTATTGCTGAATAGCATAGCCTACTTTTGTTTTTGCAAACTGTGGTCACCAAACTGAAAGTTCATCACCTTAGTAGACAGTTTCATTTCCCTGTAGGCGTATTCAGAGCACTGCATTGACAGTCATAATTTACACATCACAAATTGTTAAGATAGAATATAGCTCATTGTAAAAAGGTGCTCTACGTGATTCAGATAGAAAAAAGCAACACTTTTTTGGGGCGGGAAATGAAGCAGCAGACTAAACTTCCCTGTGTTGTTTGCTGTTGCTTGTTGGTTATCATGCATGAATGTGATGCCAACTTTATTGCTTTTAACATAACAGTTCAAGGACTGCTGGTTGGGCGTGTGATTCATTGGGATAGACAGTGATGACCGGGCTTTGTGTTGCCTCCCAGAAGGAGAGGCTCTAATAAGAAGTTCAAACTCCCTGAGATGGAGGAGGTGGTGTTATTAAGGGTTTAGTAAAGCTTGTTTTGTGCAATCAGTACTTTCTCTTCCTCCACAGTTAGATTAGTCAGCCACTTTAAGCTTGAGCCACAAGTTATCTTCCATTATCCTGCATTGTCTCAATGTCTTCATCTGATGCTGGATCATAAGGAATTCCTAATTGTCCGCTGGTGTGCCTTTACTTTTTGTCATTAGGAAAAGAGGTGCCTAAGGCAAATTCCACAGCTCAGAATAAGCAGGCTAAGGGCTGGGTTGGTTTTGCTTCTTCTTAGTATTGGTCAGTATTTTTAACTCAAGAAAAAGCTGCTGCTCTGAGAAAATGAGCTCTCAAAAAAAGAAACACTGAATTTTGGAGCTAAACGGGAGGGTTTTTTTCCCACACAAATGTAATAATGTCAATTAGCAAAGATGCAGTTTGAGTTCAGTCCAGCTGGTCACACATTAGACACTAAAGCCTGGCTTGATTTACAAAGCCTCATTCAGAGAGATTCTTAACATTCATGGATTAGAACTGTGATTAAGAATGAGAAGGGTAGTATGAGCTGACCTCTTAAGGACAGCCAGCTTAATAAATGTGAGATAAACAACTTGTTGTTAGTGGCTTTAATGCATCTGATGGGAGGAAAACCAAGTATGGGAGGTAGGCCTACAGCGGCTTATTACATTCTTAGTTCATGAAGTCTCTACAATGCAGTGTTAAAAGAAAAAAAAGTCAGGGTGACATCTGTAAAAGATTTGTTTTGTCTAACCACAAGTTTAAAAATGCTGTATATGGAAAAAAAGAGAAAAATACAATTTTATTTTTTTAATGGAAAATTTGTAGTCTCTAAAAGAAAAGTGACAAATGTATGGTATCTATAAAACATTTGATAATTCTCAACATTTTTTACATCTCAGTATGAAACCAAAATGAGCGTGAAGAACAATATCATGGCTGTCCAAAGAACACAAAACTTCTCTATATACTGCATGACTTGTTTTGAAAAGTAGATATCTCGAATTTGCATCACACATCTGATACCTCTGCATAATGTCATACTTTGAGGGAAGCTCAAAGGACTGCAACCTTAACAAAACACATGCAAATGAACAAAGTGTGCAAAGTTAAAAACTAGGGATGTAAACATTAATCGTGAGGCAAGCAGGCGTTATCATGGCAGGGAGAGGCCCCGCTCACCCAAACGAGTGCAAGAGCCAAAAAGATTACGAGGTGCATTGGTGTTTTCATGAAAAAATTCGAGGAATCTTTTTCAGTCATCTCATAATTTTTCTTCAGTCTCATTTTGTAAAATAAATCGTGAGAGAATCGTATCGTGAACCCAGTATCGTGAATCGTATCTTATCGTGAGCTGAGTGAATCGTTACATCCCTATTAAAAACACATTTGAAGACAAAGACAAAGTTTACAGAAACATTCTGCAAATACAGCAATGCTAAACATCTGAAGAGTCACAACAGATGAGAACAATAGAAGTGACCAGAAGACATTTGAGTTGCAAAAGTTTGCAATTAAGTTTAGCATATTCACACTTTGGTAACTTCCCTGCCTTTACACTCAGAGTAGGAAGCTTAAGCTGTTATGCAACTGAAAGCATAAAGAACAGTGAATATTGTGATGGGAGTCTGGCAACACGTCAAGCTAAAACAAATGATTTGATAACCCATCAGCTAGTTTTAGACAAGAGCTATTGTTAGCATTAAGCCAATAAGACCATTAGCTGGGAAGTGTGAGAATGCTAAAATCATCAAACAGTAGTGTATAGCTGTCGCGGTGAAGGAATTCCCCCTGTGGTGATTCAGGGTGGCTCAAAAGTGTGGTATGCGGTATTCTCGCACCTACCCCCACCTTTTCTTTTTAGCAAGTTTGTTTGTGAATCAGGGGTCTGCAACTAGCAGCCCACAGTCTAAAGCTGGTTGCCAGCAGTAATATTTTGCCCGCAATATTGTTTTGATTGTGACTTGTATTTATTTATGTATTTTCTTAACAACAATGCCATGACAATCAGTGACAGACACAAACATTCCCGCCACGGAGCAGTAAGCCAGCAGCGCTGCAGACACTGGACAGTGCCTGGTGCTGAAACGCAGCAACAGTTCTCACCAGAATGCCTCCATTCTCCGCGTTTGTCTTGTTAATATCGCGGTAATTGATTTTGCGTTTACCGTGACATCCCTACGATAGTTTACCATTGAACAATAGGATAAGGGTACATTTCTAGTTAGCATAATATTGCTATTACTTCTTAACTAATGAAATGTTAGCTAGGAAGTATGGTTGAATACTAATATACTATTTACTGATGCCTGAAACTTGCTTATACGTTATAAAACATTTTCCCAATATTACCCAATGTCCCTCTTGGTTTTTTACTTTCCATTGTTTCTCAATTTGTCTGGTAACATTTATACAACTTAAACCCTGGAACTATGACTTGGAACTAAGTACAACTTTATAACATCATTTCAGCTATTTAAACCAATCGTAACATTAGAAGACACTGGCGATGTTTGAACTGGGAATGGGCTGGGAATCTTTGGGTGTCTCACGATTCGATTTCGATTCTTGGGGTCATGATTCGATTCAGAATCTATTTCTTAGATTCAAAACGATTTTCGATTCATGGATTCAAAGTCTATTTTTGAATTAGTACATACTTCAGGATCTACTCCAGTCATCTGTGAGACTGGCTGAATTTCTTGCTGCTCCATTTGGCATTCTACTGAGTGAAAAAGCTAGCATTAGCACTTAGCAGGGAGTGACTGATTAGTCCAAAAAAATAAATTTTTGGAAGTTAGGAATCTATTTCAAATCTCAGAAGATAAGAATCTCGATTTTTACATACATTAATTTTTTTGACCACCCCTAGTTTGAACAAGGTGAATATTAAAAGTAAAGCTTATATTTTTTAATTAGCTTGACAAGTAACTTTATAGAAAAATGCGAGGCTACAATTAGCATTAGCTAAGCGTATTGCTCAGATTTCTGCTAGGTCTTACTAGAATGACAGCATCTTTAGTGAACAATGAATGCATTTCTTTCTATTATTTCATGCTTCTGTTGTTAATGTACATGTTTATTTAAAACTTAGCTAATGTGCTGTCAGAGATGTGAAGATGCTTTCTTCATTTTCCTGTGATTTCTGAATCTCTAGTCAGACGGGATGATGTCTGAGCAACAGCAGTGACTGATGATGTGAGGGGCAGATTGTCAACAGATGGTTACGTAGATACTTCACGGAAAAGAAGAATGTGGAGACATAAAAGTGCAGTTTTCTCTGAAGTGGTGTTCAACTTTGCAGATGCATCAAATTGTGTCTACAGGGAGGAAGGGCGGTGAATGTGGCATCATCACTTATGTTCAAATCTGATGGGAGATGGATATATAGAACGTATGTAAACATCAATACTTACACATACTTCACACTGCTCTCTCATTTAACTCTTCATGTTTAACTCTGTAGTTCGATAGAGCTCTTGGATTTGTAATCTTCAATCCGAGATGTCAATGGGCCATGAATCCAAACAGTCTCTTTAAAGAGCATTACTCGCAGACATCTGTAGATATTTAACTTTGGTTCAGTTGCATAAGTGAAAGCATTTGCACAGCATCAGTAAACCTGCTTTAGACCCTAAGGGAATTTTTCTTGTTGCTAATTTACCCTTTAACCCTAAGGTCCAGAGTCTTTCTGGATTTCCAATACTGAAGAGTGCACCAGACAGTGAGGTTTAAAGCTTTCCCAGAAGTTTCACTTTACTTTGATAACAAAGCAGGTGTGAAAGTACACTTGGCCCACATTCAATGTTATCACACCACCTTCATCCTTATTTTCATCTCAAAGCTGCTTTTTCATAGCAGGTATCAGATGGCTCTTATCAGAGTGGCTTAATGTTGACACTAATAGTCAGCAGGTACATTCACAAGGTTTTCTAGTTCTAGGAGTTGGTCCTGATACTGCTGCTTAAACTTCAAGAAAATTACATTTTCTTTAGGAGTTAAACATAGGTTACATTTAACAACATTTTGAATTAGTTTTGGTTGCATTGGATGCATTTATATTATGTCTTGACACGTCCATGTCTTAGATAATTTCCTCCTGCTAGAATGCGACTAAAATGGACTACACTTCTGTTGAATTAAATGACAAAATAGCTTAAACACGCCTCATTGACAGCTTAGTCTCGTTTACCGACCATATTTACATGTCAATATTTACTTACGCTTGTCAGTTATGCTGATAAATTACACTGTTTACTCTTAGTCTTTAGCCTAGAGACAGTTTGGTAGGGCTCAAATTCTAAAAGCCCTGGTTGGCTCTGTTTAAATACTTTTATGGACCAATTAAGAAACCTCAAGTCAAGTGTGATCTGTATCTTTTTCCGCACAAAACAAAAGTGTCTGGTTGTGTAACCAGGACATAAACTTACAAGAGAATATGGGGAAAGTTGAGTGACAGAGCTCTGTTTTCATTCAGTACTTGGTGCTTTAGTTTAAAACAATTCAACAGGTGTAAATTCCTTGACACACAACTCAAAGTTAGGTGTAAATTTGAGAGAGAAAAAAACTACAAAGGGCATGGCCTCTTGTGTCCTAAATTATACGGTTCAAATGTGTCCTGCTGTTGTAGTTTAAATAGTTTAGAAAGATCGAGACAGGGCTTTTAAAGTTGTGTGTTTTTCATACCATGTTTGGTACTTTTGCTTTTCCAGAGAGAGTTTATTGGAAAGAGTCTTATCACCGATTGAAAATAGAGTCTGGCGTTAGCCAATACACAACAGTAACAATCTTACTAATTGCTGTCAAAGTTCATATTCAGGTTCAACTGGAGTCTTACCCAGTGAAATATGTGTGTGTTTGGCACACAGCTCTCACATGCTGGCACGCATAGATAACATGCTGGCACGCATAGATAACTTCTAGCATTGCAGTATGATATATATCTTGTTACTAGCTAACAGCAGCTGTACTGGTGTGAAGGATCTGGCTCCATGGATAACCTCTCAGCAGTCAATTCCCTTAGTGTGCTAAGCCTCTTTCACACTGATAAGTTTATTGAGAAACTAACTTGTCTGGGAGCTTTTATGTGAGTCAAACAGGGTCATTATGCAGTGACCTGCTGTTGAGGTGATGGTGAAATATGACTGGTCCCTCAAGAGTCATTTGGTAATTTGACGTAGACCAGTCTAGACATAACTAGCCAGTAGCCAGGGACAGAGTGTAGGGGTGGAGGAGATCAGAAAAGTACTGGGGGGAAAGGCCGTACTGAGATTTGTAGTTGAGGATGTTCTTGTATGTGATGTGGGCCTTGACCGGTAGAGAGTGAAGATGGATGAGGGTGGGACTGATGACCTGCCAGGGCTTTGTGATACTTATGAGTTGGTAGAATGTGACTGGAATGATAGGGTGAAGTCCAGAATAACAGTTGTGGACTTCCAGGGTTGGGCAGATGGAGTAGCCATCGACATTGAGGAGGAGATTTCCAACCTTGCAGAGCAGCGCCTTAGAGGCCATAACCATGAGCTCTGTTTTGTTACTGTTCAGTTTGAGAGGGTTAAATGACATCCATTTATGGTCTCAAGATAGAAATGGAACAGATAGACATATCTGCACAGCCTGGAAAAAACACAAACTTGCATTCTTACATTTATCTGATGCTTCTGGTCCTCCCCTTTCACGTACAGGGTGAGTTTAATACGAGGAGAACCATTAAGACATTTTATTAAACGATAAGAATGATCGAAAACACTCTGCTAAATCCAATATTGCATCAGTATTAAAAAGGCTGGACTAAACTTGGAGCTTTTTGCTCTTGTGAAAAATGGTTTTGCTGTAAAAGCTAAATTGCTCACTAATTTCCAAAATAGGGTTCTGTTGAGCGTTGCTATGCCACAGGTTCATTGCTTCAACTGGTTGTGAGTCTTTCCAATTTGTCAAGAGACATTTTGGTCTTTAAATAAGTGCTTTAAATTGATTTAATTGAGTGTTTTATGCTCTTTAGAGTAGTCAAACTGCCCTCCTTTCATTGTGTTTGTGCAAACCAGGGAGTTTCCCCTGGAGAAAGCTGAATGTTGAACTGAAATGACCTTAATATAACTTTGATAGGGCTGGACTACAGCTCAGCTTGTAGAGCTTTGTAAGTAGTTTGACCTCTATAGAGGCAAACCCATTTGGAGTATGCAAAGCTTTTGCACCACGACTTCAGGATTTAATGAATAGCCTCTCGCTGTGCCTGGTGTTATTCACGTCTATGTATTTGCCTGTCTCGACATCAAAGCTCTTGCAGTGTGTGTATTTGTGTATTCCCCTGCTTCATGTGTTTTCAAACGGGGAGTGGTGTGAGAGTAGCGGTGGTAAGCACTGAGATGAGAGGCTTTCTCTGTTCCTGTGTTCCATGTGGTATTTCATGTAGCATGCTGGGAGGGTTACCATATTGATTGTTCGTAGCATGAAAGTAGGACATAGAAGCAACCATGCGCTCCCTTCCTCAATCTAAGGCGACAGCTTTATTGTCCTTGGCTACTCAACTAAACTTTTGTCCCTGCACAAGTAGAAGGGACCCCAACAGAGGAGGGGGTCTGTACGCCCCTGAAATAATGGGACCTGTTGGTGTGTTCAACCCTTTGAGCTTACTTTTAGCTTAAATACAAATCTGACACAATAAGGGCAAAGTGAGATTTCCTCTCGAATTGTCTAAATAATTCTTAATCCTTCCGTCACCTTTTTTCTTCTCTCACTTCCTTGTTTTACAGTTCTTCCAAAGTTTCCTGTAGAGCAAAAAGGTTACAAAACTCCCAAGGCAAAGACATCTTCAGTCAGTGGCAGTTTTCTTGAAAACTCAGTACAGTGCAGGATTTAGCCTGTGCTGTACCTCTCAGGGTTATAGGTCTCAGTACCGAGGAATGCGGCTCAGATCATTAAAGTTCTCAGTCCTGTGGAAACCAGTGGGCATCCAACTCTCTGCATCACATGATTTGTCAGCATCTCTCTCCGGAGTGCCGGTTGTCATTGGTAACAGCTCACAATGAAAGGGTCTCCCCTAATGCCATTCATTCGTGCAGCCAATGCTCTTGTCCGACCCTCAGACAGCCCCCCTACCCAAGGATGTTTTCGTTCTCTGGGTTGTTTTAAGTAGGGCGAGATTGTTGAAACACCAGATTCAAAACATGTGTTAACTATCTCAAATATGTGTGCAGCAAATGCATCACCAGATGACAGCAGCCATTAAGGGAAAACAGTGAACTCATGAATCAAGTTTGTTTTATATATATTTATCATAGTGTTTATGCATTTTTATAATACCTAGAAAAAGCCTCCCACAGTCATATTTATGTGTCTGATTCAACGATGTTTGGATTTGATGAGATGCATTCTTTATGTCCCAACAGGAGATAGTGTTGGTAGAGGGCAGCCGTGTGTTTGAGTCATGGAAAACCCCTCCCCCTCCCGTCTACATGGAGTATTTCTTCTTCAATGTGACCAATGTGGACGAGTTCCTTAAAGGGGCCAAACCAGAGGTCACTCAGGTCGGACCCTACACGTACAGGTAGGATGCAAGAGCACATTAATGAACAGGAGTTCACATGCTGCCACACAAACTGTTACCTACATCATGAAGTGTTGTGAAATATTACATAGTATGTGTCGAAGCTGCTTACTGAACTACTAGTAAAATGTATACTTATTTGACTGCAAACTCTTATGCCCCTTCCACAAATAAATTGCACTCCTGAAATGTCCCAAAATGTTCAAGTGAGCTGCATCTGTGAATACAAACAGCCACATTTGTCAGGCAAACATTATCCACACTTTTTCCTGCACGTCTTCTAGTAAAATTTCAGGAAGAAGACAGATAAAGCCGATGTGTGAATGCTAGGGGCGGGGGTAACTCAGGATACCACCAATGCTGCATTCCAGTTGATCTCAGAAGTCGGAAATTCCGATTTCCCAGTCGGAAGTGTCAACTGAAACGCCCCCCTGAAGTGGGAATTCCGACTCGGAAACTCGGAGAAAATTTAGTAGCCCGAGTAAAAATCCAACATGACTGCTACGTTCATCAATCGTAACCTTAAAGCTGTAAATATAGTGTATATTAGCCGCTTGGTAAATCAGTAAATCAATCACACCGATAGTATCGTGCAAGTTGTATCTGTGGACATGTTGCCATTTTATTTTCGTGCACAAACTATCACGTAGTGTGTTGTTATCGTCTGGTATTAGCTAACAAAACAAAGGTACTCCTGGAGGTGTCCATGTTGCTTTTCCGACTTGCAACTGGAACACGGTCAACTCGGGCGTGATGTCATTCCCAGCTCCGAGATCCGAGTTCCGAGGTAAATGGAATGCAGCATAATACAGGGGGGTTTAGCACCTCCAGTACAGGGGGTTAAGCATTGCGCTCACTGGAAAGCTGTTGCATGCTGCTCAGCTAACCCAGGAAGCATCTTTATGGCAGAGCCAGCAGCCCCAGGTTAAACTGTATTTTCATTTTGCAATAAATGGTTAAATCTAAATTAACTTCCATTACCCCCCTTCATGTCATAAGTGCCACCGTGAGGACTCATATAATGGCAGTGAGTCAAACTGGCAGGAAAATCTGTTAAGATTTCAGTTGTTTTTTTTCCAAGTAAAATATTGATTTGATAATTGAGTCAGGATGACAATATAAGGCCGTATCGATAATTTGTGCCATCCCTTGACTATCTTCTCTTCTGCTCCTGTTTTTATGGTTTACATCCAATTACAGCTAAATAGTAACTGTCAGGGTCAGTTGCTTTATCTACCACCTTGGATATTTTTTTAACATTACACTGTCACTTCCGCAGCATATCCTGCATCCTGACTCTCCGACTCCCCCTGCTGTGAGGGTCAGCTTTAGTTTCCAAAGTTGAAAATACTCTCAGCACTGTCTGCAGCACATGTAGCAGAGCTTCCTAACATGTGGTGATCCATGGTATAATATTGTTGGAAGATTCTTAAATGAAGGGATTTGTTTAAGAGAGCAGCCTTCTGACTGACTGATTTGGAAAAGTTCTATTTGTATTCAAGTTCAAATATCTTCAAAGATCTGTATTTGAATTGGTCCCACGCCCATATTGCTGCAGTTGAATAGATTAGTTTGTTAATTACGTGTTTTACCACTTTGCCTTTCTACATCAGAGGCCAGATTTCATGTGTGATGACAAAAAATCTTGATTTACCCATCCAAGTTGCTTTTTAAATGTGTTGTGCTTCCTTGGTGGGTTTATGTTCTGTATTCTCTCTTCCACACTGCACACTTCAAAATAGTTTTTGCATGATAGAAAAAGCTTTTTATAAAATTGCCCTTGTCTTATCGTCATCCTGCAGGACTGTTGAAATGTGCCTGTTATTTGCTTAGCACTCATTGAAAATCTGAAAAATGGACATCAGAATCTGCTTATCTGCTCTTTTTTTTAAAGAATCTCGCACTTATTGTAAGCATAAAAATGAGCCAAATTAGTTCATTTTATTCGTACTTAGTATGCTTATCCTTGAAAACCATCTGTGACATATAGAGCATGTTATTTCCACGTTTTTGGAGACCTGAAGAGAAACGTTGTAAAGAGTAGACTTTTGGAATCATGTCTGATGCCCCCAATGAAACCCTTAAATAAATATCAAGGTTCAATGCTGAAGCACCAGAAATGTTACGACAGCCAGAGTGCATTTCAGATCATCTACCGCCACAGTCTCACCTATATCTAACTTTATCGGATACCTTGTCTCAAATGGAAGCTGTGTTTGAAGTAAAAAGTTGTGTAATAAAGTTACCTTGCAGTGCTTGTTGAGGTTTTAATATGTCTGTGATACTCTTGTGTATACAAGAAAGATTCGAGAAAGCTTTATGAAAAAAAAAGATAATCCCATGTTTGAATGTGTTTCCCCAGGGAGTACAGGTATAAGGAAAATGTGAGCATGGTGGAAAATGGCACCAGAGTGTCTGCCTACAACACCAAAAGCTTTGTGTTCCTGAGAGACAAGTCTGTGGGTGACCCAACTTTTGATAACATCACCACTGTCAACATCCCGTCTTGGGTGAGTAATGAACTGAAGGTCTCTCCGCCAAGTGGAGGAGTGTAAATCTAAATGGGGGGATGTGGATTGCCCACTTTACCCATCCTGTATTCTGTCCCATTGTTTCCTATTCTGCTCCACTTTCTGTCTCCAGGCTGTGATGAACAAGTTGAAAAACAATTTCTGGAAAGCCTCGTTGGTGTCCATGTGGATGAACTCTATGGGGAGCAACCTCTTCACCACCCGCACCGTGGATGAGTTGCTGTGGGGCTACGAAGACCCCTTACTGGCGCGCGTTTCTTCCAGCAATCCTGATGTGGAGAAAGTCTTTGGCCTCATGTACAAGGCATGTACTGCTGTGCAATCAATTAAAGATGATGAACTAATGTTGGCTAATACATAATAAAAAATCAATAAAAGAAAAAAAATAACTGTATAAAGCACTTTCACGTTCAAAAAATGAAGACTCAAATGGTCACATGCACAAAACATGTTGAGAAGTTATGTGAGCTGAGCTGCTGCTAACTTTAGCTTAGCTTGTTGATAAGGTAAGCCTTTTTTTGGATAAGGATTCCCTCCACTTTCCCCAGTAACATAGCTTTAGACATTAGCTTTATTATTCACCTCCTCCCCAAAACAGCAAGCAAGGTACCTTAAACAAGTAAAGTTCTGACTCAGGATGTCCGTTAAAGTGGCTACAGGAACAAGTTGCCACTAAAGTCCATAAAATCAACACCATGTTGCCATTTTTCCCCAAAACATTTTGCTTATCCCTGGCTGATCACACGACTTCACTCTCACTGGTGCTTTTGTGTCCCTCATTTGCAGCCATTTTTAATCTTTAAAAGAAGATCTCCGCTTTCTTTACCGGCAGCTCAGAAAGGATTTTTAGCTGGAAGAGGGGGCCCTATTCCAACATATTCCAAATGTATTAAGTTATTTAGTTATTGTAGGTCATTTTATCAGAATCTCCCGATGACAACCATTCATTTACCAGCCCTTTTATGATCCTCAGATGAATTCATTACATTTTCGATGAAACCCATCATCATGTAGTGTGTTACTCTGAAAACCCTTGCAGCATTTGGTATGACAAAGAATTCGTTTGTGATTTTAAAATCATGACTAGATTTAACAATTTAATATTTTGGATTTGTTTAGAAAAATGGAAGTAATGACGGGGAATTTGTCTACCACACTGGGCAGCAGAACTACATGGACTATGGCCGTGTCGAAACATGGAAAGGCGAAAGGTAGCAGTATTGCAGTCTCACACAATCCCACACTCCCTCTCTGTCATCACCAACTGTCATGAAACTTCACTGCGTAACCTTTGGGTTGAAAAAGATTCTGAAATCTTCTGAGTACAGGCTTTATATGTCTGTCTGTCTGTGTCTGTTAGCCTGTCGGTCTTGGCTGATTCCCACAGTACAAAGCACAGGGCAGGACGTCCTGATACCCAGAGTGCCTTAATAATGGCTTCTTACTGAACATTCTTATCCCATTTTATAACCTCAGATCCCCTCCAGTCTCTAATTACCCCTTCTCACTCCAGGGAAACCTCTCTTTTCAACTGTGACTTTCAGATACCAACATGTTTGATCATCAAAACATTTTATTGTAATTTACTGTCATTAAGATGGAGATGATTACAGTGTTGACATTGAAAGAAAGGCATTACAAAAAGGCATATCCAGCCAAGAATAACCAAAATGTTGTTTTATTTTTGTTTTTGGACAAGTAAAATACAATCGGAAGTAAAGCTATTTTATAATCATGCTGCCTTAGTCTGAAAGCCTTTTTTGGTCACTTTAGAGGCACCATTAAAGAATAAGAAACAGTGTTTCAAAAGAGAAACAGGACGTTTTCATGTACTTTAAAAAAAATCTTGATCCAACTTTTAAAAGATGTTAAATGTTTATATATGTTGATTTATATACATATATGTTGCTGTGTATTGTTTTGCAGCAAGGTGTCGTTCTGGACGTCGGACCAAAGCAACAGCATCAACGGATCAGATGGAAGTGCTTTCCATCCTCTGTTGAAAAAAGACGAACGCATTTACATCTTCACTCCAGACCTCTGCAGGTACAGTTTAGCACAACAACGCTGTCCTGCAGCCTTTTGTCTCCATGTGGCATCAGTTTATAACGTATGAATCAACAAACCTCAGCTATTGCATTGTCATACTTACAGGATGACTTAAAGGTCCAATATGTTAGATATCTACTTACATCTATTAAAATGACCTTATTATGTCATCAGACATTCAGGAAACATGCTTTGTTGAAGTGCTGGCTTCTCTGTCAACATTGCAGCAGCCAGTATGTGCTCCTTCTAAGTTTAGATTCCGATCTGGAATTGTCTCTATTTGATTGGACCAGAGAAGGTAGGCGGTTTTAAGGCACCCCCACACAGCCCTTTTGAACGCCAACCAACAGGTGTTGAAGCGATGGAAGCTGGAAATTCAACTGGTTCAGATATAACTGATTCTACCCGATCTGTATTTTTCTAATGAACTCCACGACCAGAAACATTGTAAAACTAGGATAAATATTGGAGACGCTTTGGAAAAATGGAGAGAGGTGAGAAAGCAGAAAGGTTTCTAGACTCCTGGTTAAACACTGAAGCTTCAGTATCCGTGACTTGGTATACTGCCTGCACATCGACTGTAGGGAGGAGGGGGCGGGGGGAGAGAGCTCTCTTTAATGTTTAGAATTTTGACTGCAGGACCCATTTTGAACTCTAGGTGTCAGAGTTACATATTGCTCCTTTAATGGATGGCAACGTTGGTTGTTAACCCCGACACTTAAATATAGAAAACAACAAAAATGTGTATTAGTATATATGAAGTGGAATTGTGTTGCACAATTTTAGAAGGACTTAAGTACATTTTCATATTTATAGCCCAAACTAAATGGTAAGATATGAGTTTGAGGATGGATCTCTCTAGCAGGACGGACAGATATCCAATATGTGTTGCTTTTAAGGAAATGAAAAAAAACGTTCTGAAGTTGAATAACGGACGATCAGGATGACGAAACCAAAGACAGATTGAAGACATAAAGTGTATACCAAAAGAGTGGATGCAGGACGACGTTGATCAACCTCAGGTGTTGCCAAACAATCCTAAGCCACGTGACTTCCTCTTCACAGAGAAGGCCTTAAACAGGACATGCTTCTTTTAAATAGAGCCTCTCAAAACTGCTAGCATGGCTACAAACACTTACTGATAGTTAAACATTGAATTAAATGTATTTGAATTTGATAGGGTCAATTCAAATCACTGTAGTTCCTATTCAGAGCAGTAAACTGATGATGTGTTAAACAGAAAGTTTACTGCATTTGCTAATTTTCAACTCTTGTCCCCATTTGGGCCGATAGATGTACAGTGGGATTAAATAGGGATGTGCTTAATAAGTCAATTTACAGATAAACATTGTGATCCTCGCTTGTGGAACCAGAATATGTAGACAGTTAAAATATTTATTCATAATTTAGTTTATGTAGTCCCAAAATAAATGTTGTATCTAAGCTGTAGGCAGCCTCAAGCCTCCAGCTGCATTAATGTTCCTGCTCTCTGCGCACTACTGCCAGGGTGTAAACCAGCACAGTGGACAAATAACATCTCTCGTATGAGACGACCGAGCCACCTGTGCGGTTCACATTCAGTACAGGCATGTGAATGTTAACCTGCAGGGTGGACCCAAGACGGGCAGTGTTAGCATTGTTAGCGTTAGCCACACTCTGCAAACCATTTTGACATTATTTACCCACAGACGCTATGATCCTGTGTTTAGGAGTGTTAAATACATTTTGCTCAACTCTGATTGTTTTCTGAGTGTTGTCAATGTTAGACTAGTCAACTAGCCTGAATTTGAATTTCCGTTTAATCGACAGAAAGGTTAGTTTTTAGGAACATGCCTGTAATTAAATATAGATGTATGCAGGGCACGATTTACCTGATTGTCTAACATCACAGAAACTTAAGATTTGCATCCTCCCCTTTGTCCCACTATTACCCTGTGTCATATTAACCTTGTGATGGTGTGGTTATTGAAGGTTACAAATTGAACATCTATTTCTGGTACGTGACCTGGACTCATATCAACACACAGCAGGGTGGAGGCTTTCATATCTGGTATGGAAATGTGCTCACAAGCCTCGCATCCCACAGATTGTTATCATAACATCCTGATCACTTACAAATAGCACCACAGGTGACGTTTGTTTTCTTACCAAGGCTTCGCTGCCTTTTTGTACTGTGTGGGATTTTTTTTTTTTTGAAAGTCTAACATACCAGATTCCAGGAAACACTTTATGGAGAGGCTTACTTAAAGAGGAATGTTGGTCTGGAACGTAGTGGGGATGAAACCAAGGTGAGTGAGGAAGGGTTGAGAATGTTGTTGGAGTTAAAAGAACATTTATTGATCGTGAGAGGCGTAAATTCACAGAGGGACGTAAAAAAAAGTTGATTTTCTGTCCTTAAATAACAGTAAAATGACGCTTTCCATGCAGAATCTGCTTCCATAGTTGTTCTTTTAAAATGTTTGTGAGGAGATTCAAGCCCTTGAGAATCCTTTGGAGGGTATCGCAATCGGGGTATTTTTTAAAAGATTGAGTAATGTTAATGAAGAAGCTTTCCACAAAATCGCTTACAGATGAATCCTTATTTGGTATTACTAAGCCTTAATGCTGGCTTCAATGATAAATCTGTCTCCTGGCACTTGTCTGAAGCTTCTTCTTTCTTTTTTTAAATAACCTTGACCTATGAAAAGCTGCAGCGGACATCTTCCCCTTTTTGTCGAGGGTGGAAAGAATCTGTTGGAGTCTCATGTTTGTACCTTTGACTCTGATTGGACGTGTGTCAAAAAATCCGTCGCCAAAACGTTTACACTCTCACCTACTTATTCATTGCCTAGTGACTTCATCACGGCTCTCCGGGTTATTGTGAGTAAAGGGAACGCTCCCTCCCTGCTTCCTGTGCTTTTACCCTGATTTAAAGAGGAAATGTTCCATAGAGTCATACGTGTTAACCTCTCACACAGATAGATTGGATCAGATTAATTTGTTTTATCTTAAGCCACTGTTAGAGAAGCTCAGCAGTACTTTGTTTTTGGATAAAGGACATCTGGGACTGATCTGTTTGATAAAAGCAGAGCCAGGATTCCCATCTGTGACCTGAGAAGACCCCATCGATCAGGTCACCGACAGCTGATCCTCAAAAACTTCAGGATTTTTGACGGATAGCGAGCAGGTGTCATAATTTGAATACCAACTTGAATTTTCCCACACGTTGATCTTTCTATGAAGCTGCAATGCTTAAAAGTATTTGAGTACATATACATAGATAAATGGATTAACAACCAATCATTTATAAAAATATTGACAAAACAAAAGAGGCAAACGGGAATAAAAGACAAAGTTTTGAAACTACAAGGGACCTAAACATAAAAAAACAACACAGAAAATAAAGTAAAATAAAGCCAACTACAAACTGCGTATAATATCAAGAAAGTGTTCTGATAACAGTGAAGAATGACACACGTTAGAAAGATTACATTTCAAATATCTTATTTCAACATTTTGTCCTGGCAGCTGCAAATGGTTTCAACATCTGTGCAACTGCTACCAAAAAAAGTCCTCTGAAGACTAAAGTAGGCAAACACAAGAAGGTATCCAAGGCACTCTGTTTTGTTACAAAAGTTCAAAAAAGCCTTTATGAATTCATGGCTACAGGGGTAGTTAAAAATGTGTGGCAGACTGACACATTTCAGCTCATCAGAGCCTTCATAAGGGTGCACAGCACATGGAAGTATACGTCATTATAGAGCAACAACCATCCGCCAAAACATATTTACAGTAGTGTACAACTAAACTACAGAATATGTGAAATGATCCTCTGTAATGAGAAGGAAAAGAAACTAAATACATGAGTGTGTTTGAAATTAGAAGAAAAAAGACCCAATGAAAGAAAGGAAGCAGATACAAAACAGGACATATTTTTGAAGAAAAAAGATATACAGGTTCACACATCTATACATACACACATACATATGTAAATATACATATACATTCACACACATCATACGTACTGTATACATCCAGACATCTGGCCTATTGTTTTCTTTGTTTCATTCCACCCTCACTAAAGAGCTGTTCAGTGTGATGGAGGACCCACACAGTGCTCCTAACCATTGATTTTATATACAGGCAGATGGAATTATTCTAGTTATTATTAATTAGTTAAATTCCCTGATCTCTTCATCTTTCATTCCCTTGGAAAAGTTTTCACACCTGCTTCACCTCATCTCACCAGCTTCTCCAGATGTTGGTTCTGAAACAATGAAAGGATTAAGATCCAAAAGAAACAAATCTCAGCTTATTTGAATTTGGTTCAAACTGTAACAGTGTCTTATTCCCAGCAGGACAAGGCCGAGACATTCCCAGTCCCGTCCCAGTGTAGAAACACATAAGGCTTTCTACTTGGCCTCTCTCACGAAGGTCAAGGGAAAGGTCTGTACAGTATTGTTGCACGGTTGGTGGGCTGCGTAGCTAGAGGGCCGCATCCTCCCGGCCAGTTGGCAGACATTGTAAGGACTCTTTTGTTCTCACGGAGAATCGTTGGGATTCCCTGAACAAAACAGAGCTGCAGAGACATAGAACAGAAATGAACCGCTCACAAGAGCTCAATTCTCTCGAAGGCTGTAAAAACACAACAAGGATGAAAACACAATGACGGGTTGATGATTTTCCACTCCAAGTACAAAAGGAAGGTCAATACAAAACTACTTTTTTTCCCCACTAGTTGAGAATAAAAGAAGGAAGCCCAACAGGATTTTAGCATAATGAAGTCAGCATTAATCCTTCAGTTTCTCTCATCTATTCACTCCACTGTGATTAATCTTTTCCTTTTGTGTACATTTCATCTTTTCATTAGGTAGATGATAAGAGCCAATAGGAGCTGCAGCCTAGTTATTTGTTGCATTCAGGTTCAGCTGTGCAACACTGAGCTTATATAAGCAGATCAGAAACACTATAAAACATAATCGTCACAGTTATTTAATAGAGCTGGTTGTTTGTTTTTTTATCACTTATATTGCTTCATCAGCCCCTGTGTTGTTATGGCTCTAACATTTTATTTAACTGTATGCTTTGAACTTTAGGAAGGCATTGGTAACATTGAGTTTCCTGCAGGATGCTAATACTCAAGCTGCACACTATGAATGGATGTCATGTGATACAGCCATAAACTGTTGAGCACATGAGGTAGTAAAGACAGATTGAAGCTGATAAAAATCAAACTAATGTCCTGTAATATTATTCTTGCTTAACTCTCCAGGTCCATCTACATGGAGTTTGAAAAAGACGTAGAGGTGAAAGGGATCCCGGCCTATCGCTTCACCCCACCTCGCTCCGTCTTGGCCAGCAAAGAGGAGAACCCAGCCAACGAGGGTTTCTGCATCAGCCCAAAAGAGTGCCTGGGAACCGGCCTTCTTAAAGTCAGTCCGTGTCGTAAAGGTAAATGGCAGCTTTTGCTGGTGGACTTTTCCTCACCCACTCTTTGCTCTATCACACGCCTATTACCAAATCCTCAGAGGTGCCTGCCTTGAGTTCAACATCCTTAATTCTCTTCTCTTGTTTTCCTTAATTAGCTGCACCTCCCACACACAGTCTCTGTGCTTTCACCCTGACATGGGCCTTTATAGAAAGCACCTGCCTTTATTCCCATCCAATTTGATTTATGTTGTGCTCTTTTCTTCTTTTATTTTGTACTATTTGGGCCTGCAGTTATTCAGTTAAGCCTTCCTTTTATTTCCCTCTTACTATAACCAGCACTAATACCTTAAATGCCTCATGTGACACGGCTCTCCATGCCTCTCCACACCTCAGGCGCCATCTGACCATGACTGACCCAGTATCTGAAGGGGCAGTAAGTCCTGTCACCTGACTCTGGCTTTGAACATGACATGTATTACCTCAGTGCCTGTATCTGTTTACTTCTATTTGTTAAGAATGAGCATACACATACCATGTATTTAACAACATGCTATAATTAATTGTTTTTAATGCATTTGAATACCTTACAGGCAGTTTCATTAAATTGTATCATCAACAATAACCTGTGCCAGACAGATAATCATACACATGTGGATTAAAGCACATCATTTTTACGAGCGTATTCAGTAAAAACAAGTTTACACTGCTTCTCCTGTTAGTGAGGACCACAGCTGACATTGAGCAAGAGGTGAACACGTCACAACAATATGAAAATGTTGACAAAGACAAAAACAAAAACAGATGAATTGTTATTTTCTGTGAAGCAGCCCAAATCTCTGGATTCAAATGAATTATCATGTGAAAATAACAAACAGCTGTTGCGAGGTGGCGACTCCCCCTGCTGGGATTAACTGGTACCTGCTATGGACATGTATAATTAGTCCCGCCTATGTAAGATTGTGAACATTGCCTGATACATACTGAAGAAGGGTGTCTGCCTGAACCTGAGTGTGGCATTTAAATAACAACTTGGAGTGCTGTCCTTGTATTGGACAATAACAAACAACAAGAGAAGTGAAGCTAGCAAAATGTCAGCAGGCTGTGTTTTTCCACTAAAGTAATGATTTTAGCCAAATCCTGTCTGGGAAACGAAATCTGTCTTAAGAAGGAGAAAAAAATCTCTGCTTTCTAGTATGAATAGAAACTTCTGGTCTCCTTCCATTTAAATGTTAGGCTTCGAGCAATTTAAGTAAATAAGTTTTAAGACAAAAAACAATTTGAGTATAAATTAGGTGCAGCCAACATCGCACATTTTATTCTACTCGGGAGGAGGATTTAAAACAGTTGAGGATGAACTGATTAAGTTTGTTTGTGAACATGTTTGGGCTCAGGTGTTAAGAGAAAGAACTCAACTAGAAAAGGGCACTCAAACGTATCCCCTTAATAGTGAGTGAGTGAGTGAGTGAGTGTGTGTGTGTGCGTGTGTGTGTGTGTGTGTGTGTGTGTGTGTGTGCGTGTGCGTGCGTGCGTGCGTGTGTGCGTGCGTGTGCGTTTGGGTTTGTACTAGAGTGACCTTGTGGGTTGTCACGGGAACAGCCTCTCAGGTGACTGTGGGTGTCCAGTGTTTTTGTCAAACGTCTGTTGCCAAACACAAGAGCAGGAAAACTGTCACCTCTGCCCCATTTCATCAGCGTCTTCCACCGTGCCAAAGTCTCACTCTGTTGTTGCTGCCGGTACACATGTAGGCTACTTTTGTTCAACAAAAAAGACATCCAGATCAACGTAGTCTTTCATGTCACAGGTAGAACAGAACTGAAATGTTTGTCTAGACCCTACTGTTTCTTATCTCGACCAGGGCCGTGTATAGGAACTCAGTGTCTCCTGTTAACAATATGTGGAAGGAACAGAGCTCGAGTAACAAGAGTCTTTATCTGGATCACAGATACAGCCCTTAATTTGTTTTCGACGGGAAGTCTAAAGTTGTTGTCAATTTATGTCCCTATTGTTTGTTTTCTTTGGAACATTGACTCTGAGTAATGTGCTGCGTGCACTGCGACGGATCTGATGTTATCTGATCTCATCACTCACTTAATGTTCTGTACACATGCTCTCTCCTTTAATATAGCGTGGTTTCATCGAACATTAAAGAGCAGGAAGTGAGACATTTGATGTCAAAGTTGTTTTCGGTGCAGCTGCTCTGAATACCTGCAAAGCTTCTGGTTCAGGAAGAGTTAGCATGTTGCATCATTGTTTTGTTTACTCTGTGACAGACTGTGTGTGGAACCTTAGATTTGTAAAAAAAGAAGAGCATATCTGAGTACAGCTGAAAAGAGACAGGAAATACGGGGAGGAGAGATTGAGGTGAGGAGTTACAACTGTGGTAGATACATCCGGGACTGAAGCCTCTGTACGTTCCCCACATCTGGGACTGAAGCCTCTGTACGTCCCCCACGTACAGAGGCTTCAATCCTGCTATACCAGAAGTTTAAAGGGGACATATTATACTCCTTTTCCACATTTTTAAACAGTCCCCTGTGGTCTTAATGAAACATCTGTGCTGTGCTTTGGTCAAAATATAACATGAATCAAGCACCAGAGGAGGTTTGTGACCCTGTATATACCAGCTCTTTCAGAGCGCTCCGTTTTGGTGTGTGTGTCTCTTTAAATGCGATGAGCCCCCCCTGAGTTTCACAGTAGACATCACTCCTCTGTAGCGAAAATAAAAATGGCAGACCTGTGCAAAAGTTTTGCTCTAGGCTGGGGATGGAGTCCATGGGTGGAGAAACTAGTGGAGAGGAGGGTATTTTTTTTTTACCAAAATCCAGCTTGTGATGTCACAAACTGAGAAAATTTGAAACGGAGCACTTTTCTCTGTGTGGTAAGACTTATGCAGCCACAAACAAAGGATGGATGGATTTATTTCAAATTTTGTGGGTCGATAGACACTCAGGTTACCCACATATATGTTCAAAAACCCTGTAAAAGTGGATTTTCATAATATGTTCCCTTTAAAAAAAAAACTAATATTTTGACATTCTTCACAATATTACACCTTCTACCGTTGATACTGCTGATGTTTTTTTTTTGTGTAGCTTTGTATGTAATAATAAAGTTCTTTGCAGAAACATCAACACAAAAAGAAAGCAGATGGATAGAGACAATCAAAGCAACAATAACAACAATGAATAAAGTAGACGTATAGCTTGGATGCCAGAATTAATGGTAAAAGGTAGGTAAGGTGTGTGTTAGCATATGCAACAAAGAATGATGATAGACTGATCAATCCAATATTAACATCAACAACTACACAAACAATACAATGAGGAGGACTCTGATAAAGTTAATGATTACAGTGGAAGCTGAGCAGATAGCAGGTAGATAGATAGATGGATAGATAGATAGATAATCTTTTAATGAAGAGAAAGGAGAGAACTCATTTTGTCATCCTGTCACAGCAGCAATAAACATCATGCTTTGTAATAACTTTATGATGTCCCTTGCTTACCTACTTTTCCTTCCCTCTCCCTCTCTCCTCTCAAAGGAGCCCCGGTGGTCGCCTCCTTCCCTCATTTCCACCTGGCAGACTCTAAATATGCGTCAGCCATCGGAGGAATGTCCCCTCAAGCAGAGCATCACCAAACCTTCCTCGACCTCAACCCGGTAAGGCTACAATTTACAAGGTTTACAATTATAATCTTTTATTTAAGGACGACTTTCCTAGCCATATCCCTAAAGATGACTACTGCTCCACCTAGTGGTGTGTAAGCAGTAGTGCAGAAGTAAATCACCTGCTTTGGTGGCACTAACATTTCTAAGTTGTGCTCTTAAAACAGTGTCATAGATTGAATATTATTCTGATGATACACATCTTAACTTGACATATTGTCATGCAGACCACTGGAGTGATTGTACGTGCAAACAAGAGAGCCCAGGTGAACATCCTGATGAGCAGAATCTCTGGATTCGCGTGAGTATCCTCATCCAAACTCAAGCTAACTGTTATTATTCTATATATCTATATGTGTCTGTATAGGATAACTTAACAGTATTGTCTTTGGCTTCACAACAGGAAAACTAGAGGTTTGAATGAAACCATCTTTCCTGTCATGTTCCTCAATGAGGTAAGACACTTCTCTCAAGGCAGGCTGAAACTCACAGACGTGTCCTTTTGCAGAAATCGGTGCAAATTCGTTCCATGATTTAATTAGTCACATGAAAAAGCACACTGTTCTATGCATGCACCATTACTTTTTAACAACATGAATCAGGATTCCACAAGAAATAATTTTGTTTAAATGCTACACAAATCACTCGTAATATCCAAAGTTTCCTCTCCTAACTAAATCTTATGGGTTTTGTTTTGCTACACAGAGCGTGGTTATTGATGATGCGTCTGCAGCCAGAGTGCACAAGCTTCTTCTGATCGTCACCCTCGTGTCCAACTTCCCGCTCATCATCGTGGGACTGGGTGCCATCATGCTTGCCGTCTTCATCCTCCTTCTGTACCGGGCCCGACAACAGAAGGTGTGACACCAACTCTTAACTGTCATTTTCACTCTAACAGCTTTCCATGCACCTGCTTTGTCCCATAATGCATTTGTGTTTGCACAATTCTTCCAGTTACTTAACCGCACACTAACGCACACTGTGCCTGTATTTATCATTGTTTGTCTCTGCGCAGAATGAAGTTAAGCGCGTTGTGTTTACCAAGCCTCTCTATGCTGTAAGTCTTTATGGTTATTTTGCTGCTATTCATTCCTTCGCTTTATCCAAGCTTCCTTCTTATTGTGCATCCTTATGCAGCTTACATCCAATTTTTTAATATGCAGATATATCAGTTTAACCCTGCTGACATTATTCTGGTGCTACACAGAAAACAAAATGCCTGGTTTAACAGATTAACACTTTAAAGTAACAGTACTGTACATTGAATATAGTAAAAATGTCATTAGCAATGCCTGTATGAGTAAGTTTATAACGCTGATTTATCCTTTTAGACATCTACTGAAGACGAAACTTCTTACTCTCCGGTCAGCGACAAGGAAAAAGACGATTCGCAAAACGGAACCTACATCGGTTTGACCTCTAAAGCTGACCCCCAAGCTTGAACAGGGGGAGGGAAGTGTTGGAAGGAGAGACAACAATCATAATTACACACAGGGATTGTTTTCAGGAGAGGAAAATCCCACATAGAAAACTGTCAATATTGCCTTTTTTTAATTGGAAATCTATGAGGGTTGGGGGGTGGAGGGTAGAGGGTAGAGGAGAGGAACATGTTTTTAGTCTGAAACATACTGTACTGTATGTTATTTAATTTGAGCCAGGAAGGGCTACCTTTCCAAAAAAAGAAGTTGATTTAAAGAAAGAAACACTGTGGTAAGTGCCACTTTTTGCTGTTTGCTGAAACCACTTGCTGATTATGTCAAATTAATGGTAACAGGCTTAGCCTGTCTAATGAGCAGAGATGGAGAGCCCACGTTATAGAAGTCTGAATCAAACAAAACTCACAATTTAAACTGAAGACTGGGATTTCAAAAAAAGGTTTTACTGTCTTTTTATCAATATTAGATTTTTATATCAGATTTTATATAACAACTACCATGTAACCGGATATAGAAGATGGTTTTTAGATATTATAAAACGCCAATATAATATAATTAATATAAATCTCAGGGGGGTTCTGCTTAGCTACTATCAAGAATGATAAAAGGAGAAAAACAAAGCAAGTCTTCTCTGCGCGAGGACATTTTATTCCCAATTCAGTATTACTTTGTTTCATTTGCATTTCATCCTCAACCTAATGTTACAGAACATTTTTAGGCATAGTTATATTTGCCTTTCATACACTGTGTTTAGAGGGATGCCTGTGCACATCGTTATCGCTGTACCTGAAAAGCCTTCAGGTATGATTTTTTTGTAAATAAACAGCGTTCTTCTCAGTGTGTGATGGGAATGAGAATCAGAGAGGAAATGTTGTACATTTTGGATACTTTGATGTTTGTAAAATAAGAAGTTCTTCTCATTTTTTTCTCCGTGTGTGTAAATGTTCATGTAGAAATGTTAGAATGAGGAATGTTAATGCGCCTTAGTGCCATTATTATCGCCACTTAGGTCAGCCGTCTGAAGCCCTGAATCTGACGGGAATTGATGGTTGAAACAATGATTCACACACTGCTGAATTGATGTGTTACAGTATTTGTTTCCCTGTGTAACTGCTTGTACTATCTAACATGGTCATATAAACATGTAACTCGTGTTATTATCATTTCAAATTGTGCTTTTTTGTTGTTGATGAAGGCCTAACTGTCATTTTTGGGGTTGTTTCGACACCCTAACATATGACAGACCTTTATTACAGTACATTGTTTATAAAATGTCTCTTTAGATTTCATTTCAGGTGTCCGTCATTGCAACTTAAAAGTCATGAGGGGTCAATATGAAGAAATGCTGTAGTTGTGCCTTTCAAAGAATCGATGTTACTGGATTTGTTTTGCCTTCACGATTTTTACATATTTTGTAAAAAAGAAAGAAAAAAGGAAACCATGTAGTAGCAACAAATCTACTCTCACGTAGATATCTCTTCTTTCCAGATACCAAATGAACTGAGCCTGAAACTGGTTTTATAGTTTTTGTATTGCTTGAGTTATCGACTGTTTTCCAGCTTTTTTCACTCAAGCTGGGTGAAAATAAAAAGTAGACTTCAGGTGCCGTGTAATGTGATCTAGCTAATGCTGCAGAATGACTTCATTGAACTGTGATAAGCCCAGCTTTTGTTACTGCTCTTATTCTTAGTTGAATGAATGAGTTGCTTCAAACTCCTCGCACTCGTATGATCAGTAACGAATAAAACACACAAAGACGCTGTCACATTTCTCCTTTAAAGATAGTTGTCTTTTGATTTGACTATTTGTGTTTAATGTATACTTTAATTCAACTGTGTATAATTCAATCAAATAAAAATGTAAAAATGAATTGAGAGTGCACAATATGGAGTCATATTTTCTAGAAAGAGCTGATGTGTCTGTCTTTACAGTATTATGAGTGTTGGGTTTCAGCAGGATCAATCGTTTATGTTGCATTGATAAAACCAAAACACAGCATCATATTCATTCACGTTGTGCTGTACTCTGATTGTACTTTCTGATATAAGACATACATCTATAACCACATTCAATTGTCAACTTGTTCTGAAAAATGGACTGTCAATTGTTTTCACTGTGAACACAAATTAAAAGCATTTAAAGTAAATTTGGCCTTTGATTGGTTAATCTGTTTTTATTTTGGGTTGTGTCTCATGTCAGTGACACTGTAGAAACAGGGGCGCTGCTTGTTAACAGACAAGGCAGGCAGCTGCTTGGAGCCCCAGGCCAGTAGGGGGCCCCCTTGCTCTGACAAAGTTTCAACCACAGCAGTGGCTCAAAATGTGCAAAGTTTGCAATGACATTGGAGTGTGGGCCCACACTCTTGTTGCGCCGTCAAGCATTGCATGCATTACTCCTGTGTTGACGTTTGTCAATGAAGGTCATTGGAGGAAAATCAATGTTTTTTTTTAATCTTTTTTTATTTTGAACATAAGTTTCACATTTCACAATTTTTTGTAGGTGTCAGATTCTTTATGACATAATGGTGATGAATGCTGGTTGGAGGGCCCCCCTGTGAATCTTTGCCTAGGGTCCCAACAGACACTAGAATTACCACTGTGTAGAAATGACATATTATCCATACAGTTGCATTTCAAGTTAGAAAGAGATGATTGCTTCCAGGCTGTAGTCAGAGGTGATTGTGAAGTCTGTTGGGGCCCAAGGCAAAAACATTCACAGGTGTCCAAGCAGCGTTCATCCCCATTATGTTATAAATCATCTGACATCAACAAATTCTTTTACCGGAAGTTATGCATTAAAGTGTCTCTAGTCCATATTGAGGGCTAGAAAAGCACCATTTAGTGATATACTATTATATTAGGGAGGTTTCCTACTGTCATTGCAAACATTGCACATTGTGAGCCACTGCTGTGGTTTTAAGTTTATTAGCCCGTGGGGCCCCCTACTGGCCTGGGGCCCCATGCAGTTGCCTTCCTTGCCTGTTGACAATCAGCACCTCTGGCTGTAGTGTAGCCTGCTACTAAAATGAAATGAAAACTTTAAAGCCATCATCATCGCTGTCCAAAAGACAATATGGTTCAAAAAATAGCAGCAGAAATACAGAAAAAAACAAAAACATTTCTCTGGCAGTATTTCTTCACTTTAAACAAGTGAGGCCACATTTAAAAGTGTGATTAGAATACTTCTAATCTGATCATAATTACAATTGTTAAAATATTGTTTGCAATTGTCTAACTTTTCATTTGTGAGCCATTGAAGAAATAACATTTTCCAACAAGCGGCTCAGAGAATTATATAAAGGCTTTGCGACACAAGTTCTTCAGAGTTTGAGTGAGGAGATGGATTTTGATCAGTTGAATCTACGTTTATGAAGGTATACAGCTGAAGTTAACCTCTGAAGACACATATTTAATGGTGAGGACCATAATCATCAACCTCGTGGTCAAATAAATCAAGAAAACACAAGAAGTGTCCAAAAATGATTGAATTGGTGCTATATGAAAGATTTGAAAAAGTTAGATGTTTGAAGGGAGTTCAAATTGAGGGTATGAAGATGAGATGTCAAGTGTTTTTGTGTAATATTAGAATTTGAACATTCTGCTCATTCATTTGAATTGGGAAGTCTTTTAATATTTTGTAAAGAATGAAGGTTGTACAAAGTCATTTCTCACAATTCCTTATTGATCTGAATATTTTAATGTTTAAATAAAATTGCTTCATTTTAGATTTGGAATGAGTTACTCTCCAGAAAACTGACACACTAAGTAGAAATATAATAATATAATACATGTACTTTTTTGCAAAGAGGAACATATGCTGTGAGTGAATGCTTGCAGCTTTTACACCAATAAGAATCTATAACACTCTGAAAGGAGCCTTTCTGCATAAACATTACATTTTGATGATGATGGTTCTTAGAATTAAATATATATATTTCTCAAACACGATGATGTACGGCAGAGGATTAGGGCCACATTAAAGAAAAAAATGAGCTAAAATTTTTAGATTAAACTCGTAAATTTACGAGATTACGAGAAACTCTAAAATGATTTTTTCCGTTTTAAAAAAAATGTCGTTTCCACCAAATGAAAAAAATTAACATTTTCACCTAAGTTCCAAAGCTGACCAGTAGAGGCGCTGTAGCCTCACGCTCTCACACTTTACCATAGAAGAAGAAAAGCGAAAAGTCATGGCGGCTGACAGTTTGTAATGATTCAACGAAAACAGACTAGATTCTTTCAAGTTAGACTAACAACGTTTAAAACATATCAGGGAGTACTCATACTGCTAACAAAATGCAGATAACGTTGAAAACCTTACAGCAGCAGACGTTCAAAATCGACATCGATGAAACGGAGACGGTGAGAGCTGAAATATTGCATTTCTGAAGAAGGGAGTTGGATATTTCCTGGAAGGGACTACTTTGGTTTTTTTTAGGAATTTCAAATCTACACGACCGATATATAAGTCTGTGGAAGCGTGAGAAAACATTTTAGATAGATAATTTGTCCCGGTTTAAATGGCTTTTTGATTGACGAGGACTGTAGGCCAAATTTACGTTATTTATTATAAACCGCTCCGGAAGTAGTTTGGAGTAGCAGCAATTAGCCTTAGCCCGCTCAAGGCTCTAGATGGGGGGTCGGTAGGAAGATGACAAGTTAGCAATAAAGCTGCTTGTCAATTTTAATTTGTGGATTAAGAAGTTACGATAAATATGCAGTTTATTTTCTGTTAAATAAATCTACACAACATGGGGGGCCGTAGCAGTTTATTAAAGGTCGTTTATAACTTGTTATAACTTGAAACGGAGTGGAAGAGAGTAAAAGAAAGGACAGGGCTCCAGCTTATCTCCTTAGAAACTAACATTATATTCATTTGTGCTACGGAATTAAATGTGACCATCGTTTTGAAATAAATTATTCGTTTTCTTTGGTAAATTTCTGACTCCTCCCGTCATTTGCCATTACCCACGGGCCGGGTCAGGACGATAGGGTGGTTGTTGGTTGATTATTTTGTCCAATAAATGTTAATAATTATTTTAAAGTAAAGAATTTTAAAAAATTGCACGCAATGAAAACATTGTTCCACTTCACCTCCGCTGCTACAAATCCAACCTAGAGGAAACAAACTGATATTTTATACATTATTTGATTTAAATTGATTTTCTAATGCTTTCTGAGGTCGCCTACTGGGTCATGTATACTCAACACAAGTTTATGATGGTGTTTGCTAAAGTGTACACTTTGAACTATATTTTTAGACTTGTGCTATAAACTTAAAGATGGGCATAATGATGGCGTGAGAACTAGTCCATTCTTGTATCCCCCATGAATCGATAAAGTGTGATCATAATAATATAAGTATTCATTTGTTTTTTTATAGGTGAAGACATTGAAGGAGAGGATTGAACAGGAGAAAGGAAAGGACAATTTTTCAGTTGGTTGGCTCAAACTGATATATGCTGGTACGTTAAAGCACACTTTTAACTCTTCTAATATCACATTTTATATAAGAATGTTTCCTCTCCTTCAATGACACAACACACTCAAAATTGCTGTCTCATGTTATTGTCTTCATGCGTCTGATGACTCTCATTGCTACAACTATTCAAAGTCAAGCAATGTTGGGGTTAGATTAGTGACGCTGAAAGTGGAAGCTTGTTAGAAGACTGCTCTCAGGTCAGAAAGCATCTTCTTTATCCAATGATTTCATTGTTGAGATATAAGTCACCTGGATCAGTGGATGTACTGTAGATTTGTATTACAAAGCTGCCTCATGCTAGCGGTTTCTCCTGATTCATAATTGGTCAAAATTGGATCTTTTTCCTCTGTATGTTTCGGTCTCTACAGTCACAGCGAGCCTCAAGTTTTCATGAAAGCTTACATATGTTTCTAAAGCTGTTTTCACATATGCACTGCTGTTTCAGGACAGTCCGCCCGTGAAATCTTCCATAGTTGCTTGTTCACACCAGTCCCTCACTGTGTGAAGTATTAAGGTATGGGTACAGGGGAGGTCTGGAGAGACAAGACGTTCTGCTTCAGGCGACTAGAAAAGAGTGCGAAGCAGATTCATTCCGTGCATGGAGATCGCACCGGTCGTACAGCCGCGTGATATAAATGTCATCATGCCTGCCTGTTCGCTTGCTGTGAATTTACCTGAATATTTCCTGCTGTGATCATCAGCTCACCCTGACTTCATGTGGACATTTTACAAGAGTTCTGGCAGGAGAAAGGCAGGGTGAAACATTTGTCCGTTCACTCATGCAGCTCACCCTGAAAACTTCCTGACATTTTCAGGAGTTTTGATCATGTGTGAAAACACTTTAGGAACATTTGTCCTAATGTTCCTCTCATGTTTGACTTAGCAGGGAAGTAAGAATGTAAGAAATAAGCATTACAAACATCTTGTCTACATTACAGCGTTCCTATAATGGATGACTGTAATATTTTGTTGCATATCCTACAGTATGCTTCCATCTTGTATGCTAGTGGAAAGTGACTCTTACCCATAATGGCAAAGATTTGGACAGTGTTTGATAGCTTCTCGTCATAACCTAGCATAAATAAATGCAGCTGCAAACCCACATCAGCACTTTAAAAGTTGTTGAACACCCCCAGAGTGCTGCGGAAACCAAAGCAAAGTAGCTCTTCATTTTTCAAAGCAGGAGACAGCTTCCATCTCTTGCTGCTTCATTCATCCGGATTAATAATTGAAACTGCTGGCTGCTGTTCAGTCCCTCAGTGGTTCGCCTTGCTTACACAGTCTCGTCTACATGCCAATCAGCTTCCATTCTATGGACTGACTCAGAAGAAACAGATACCAAACGTATTCTAACTGAGTATTTGATATGAAAGCGTTGTATGTTTGTGTAAACAATTCCTTCAGCTGTTTTTGTTATTGTCTGATGACCCAATCTGTGAGTCATCATGGCGCCTTTCTTTTGTTTACAGTTGGATCAAGCAAGGGATCCTTTTAAATGAAACATTTATACCACAAAACAAAAGTGCAGCTTTACAACAAACAAACAAAAGAACCAGATGTGGTGACAAAAGCAGGGAATCAATCGGCTCTACAACCTTATATTCATTGATCTCAAACATGATACCCTCTATTGTTGGGTCCCTGTGTGTGACTTCAGAGTTCAGGTCAAACGAAACACTTGTGTGACTCATGTTCTTCTTCCCAACCAGGTAAAATCCTCAGTGATGACGTGGCGCTCAAAGAATACAAAATGAATGACAAGAACTTCGTGGTCGTCATGGTGTCAAAGGTTCGGGGTATTTATAAATATGATCAGTCACAGGGGACTCTTTTATTTCCACATTTATAACTTAATGTACACTATTACGTTTCTTTAGGAAACATGTGGCTTGTAAGAGAAGATTGAAAGAGTGCAGCTTTTTCATTACAGTTTGTGTCAGTGTTGTTTTAGGCTATTTATGATGTTTGAATTATTATCTGTCTTTGTTTTAGAAGGTATTGTTTGGGCCATTGTTGTCACACTGTTGCCTGTGCATATGAGCCGCACGCACCAATCACATGTTCTAGTTCTTTGTTTAGAATAATTTAATAATGGCATCTTAATTATATGCTTGACTGTTTTTATTCTTATTACATATACAATCATTTAATTCAACTTATTACATATCCCTTTAAGAAATGGAAGATACTGTTTTTTATAAGAATTTTAATAAATAGTATTGTTATTATGTTGAAATCAAAAAGAATCCCCCATCATTAAAAGTCCATTTAGTTGACAGTTAGTAACACGTTTTGACTATCATGTGATACCAGAGAGTGAACGTATTTTTATATATGAAATAATCTTTCTCATAGCCTAAAACGGCCACCACACAATCGTCACCTGCCTCGTCAGCTCCCAGCACCACAACCCCCGCCGCCCCTCCTGCCTCGTCGACCAGCAGAGACGACACGGCCGAGAGTTCCTCCACAGACGACAAACCGGAGGAGACGCGGTCGTCGACTGCTGAAACCGCTTCCACTCTTGTCGGGTATAGATGTCTAGATTTGTTGTAGTATTGTGAATCTCGCTTTGGACTGTGATGTGTCGCTCATTGTCTCTGTTCTCTTGCAGAAGCTCTGAGGCTTCAGCAAACACAAACCTTATCAATGAGGCCGTTTCAAATCTGGGTAAGGCAGCATTCAGAAACACACTTTGTATTTTAGCCATTAGTGTTGTTCCCTAAACCCTAATTGTCACAGTAAAACATAGATCAATAGGTAAACTGGGTGGACATGATTAACCATAGGCCTGTCTAAACATAAACATTTTCAGCTGCTAAACTTATTATGGTAAAAAAGAGAGAAAAGAACAGTGTATAAAGGACTTTGATATATCACAATTTTTAGAAAAAGCATTTGAATGAGGCAAACGTCTGTGATGCTCTCACTCTAGCTGCTTGTGGGTTCTTTCAGTGACCGGCCCTTCATATGACGCCATGGTGAATGAGATGATGCTCATGGGCTACGAGAGGGAGCAGGTGGTAGCCGCCCTGCGAGCTAGCTTCAACAACCCTGACAGAGCTGTGGAGTACCTTCTCACTGTAAGAACAATTTACATTTAAGCAAATTTGTGTTTCACTTGATAAAGTCATTGAAGTTTGACCTTGTACATTACACAGGATTTTTTTTATTTTAGTATTTCATGACTTTGTCTTTCAGGGTATCCCAGGCAGAGATCAGGGCCCTACATCAGGACCTGATGCAGCAGCGTCTCCAGTGAGTGGAGCTCCTGCAATCGCCACAGCAGGCATTAGCGTTCCTGCTAGCACTGAATCTGGAGGTGCTGGGGGAGGTAAGTGACCTGTAACCACTGTGCATATTCCAGCAGAGTGAGCCAAAATGTCCTCCTGTGTGTGTGTGTGTCTATGGCTTCATTTAACTGACTCACACTCATGTTTCAGGCAACCCTTTGAGTTTCTTAAGAAATCAGCCTCAGTTCCAAGTGATGCGACAGCTGATCCAGCAAAACGCTGCCTTGCTGCCGGCCCTGCTGCAGGAGATCGGCAGAGAAAACCCTGAGCTGCTGCAGGTGAAGTTATGATAGAAAGCAGTGGTTTAGCAGCTTTAGAAAAAACAATTTGAAAATAGGTTAAACATTTAGTTTTACACAACTCAAGGAGTAATGTTCACCCAGAGTATGAATGTCAGAGGTAACTTTTATAAAGAGTCTTTGTTAGTGTCTGGAGTTTGAAAGTAAAGGGAGTTTAGGGGGGAGTGCATCTAATAAGAGAGAGTTGTGGGTGTTGTGGAAGAGTTTGGAGTCTGTTTATGCTGACCATTTAAAAAATGTTTCTCCTGACTCCCCCAAACTTGTTGATAAAAGCAACCATATATATTTGTTATTTGCTCCACACCTTGAGAGTTAGTGAACTGTGTCTATGTCCAAAGTTGTCATACATTAATTGTTCATTGACCACTACAGGAGATAAGAAACCACCAAGAGCAGTTCATCCAGATGCTGAATGAACCCAATCCAGAGGCAGTCCCATCGGGTGGTGGGGGTGGAGTGGGAGGACCAGGGGGAGCCGGAGGGTTGGCAAGTGACACACCTGGCGGCAGTCACATGAGCTATATCCAGGTCACGCCGCAGGAGAAAGAGGCCATAGAGAGGGTGAGGAGGAGTTCAATAATCTTTTCTCCTCAGTGCAAAGTTCAGTGCTGCTTTACCGTAATTGCTAGAATATAACTCACAATTTTGCTGATGTCTCTTAAATACTATCATAAACTTGTTAAAGTGTTTTTTTTTGGCTAATTTTTGTTTCTCCCCAAAAATCTCTTTAATTCCAGCTAAAAGCCTTGGGATTTCCAGAGGGACTTGTTATACAAGCCTACTTTGCATGTGAGAAGAACGAGAACTTGGCCGCTAACTTCCTTTTACAACAGAACTTCGACGATGATTAAAGGAGCCATCTTTGTTTTGTCCTTTTTTTTCGTATTTCTTCCTCTACTTTTTGATTGCTGGCATTCATTATATGTCCATAACGAGCCTTTTACATTACCAAAAACACGTTTTATTGATTACTTCCACGTTCACATTTCTTAATAATACATGACCATAATCAGCTGGTGTTCAAGGACAGGCTGTTGTTTGTAATCAGTTCAAACAGAGGACCGATTAAAGTACAAATACTGAATCAGAAATCACCTGTGTGCTTTTCTCTGTCTTTTATATTTGAGTAATACCTATATGATATTTTACAAGGATAGTCAACAGTTTGCAATATGAGTGTGTCACATTGTTTCCAGGGTTCATCTGAAGGGTCACGACAGTATTCCCCCACTTCTGTTCTGTTTTAAGTTGAAATTTCAAAAGAAATTAAAGTTCTGCTAAACAAATAACATGTATTGCACTGGTTCTTTATCTACTTAAAATCCCTGAGCTGCATGTAAATCAGCAGGACTGTGGACAGGAGCTGCACTAAGGAGTAAAAACTGCATTGCGTATGTGAAGTCATTTTTACATGCCTGTATTTAACATACAGTACATGCGGCAGTGTTTAGTTGCATAGAAATATTTTTACAAAAAAAAAAAAAAAAAAGGTTTCTGCTGTATTATGTTTGTGTCGCATGACTGCAGAAATGTATAATTTAGGCTGTGACTAAACTACAAGTCATTTGTATTTATCAATCAATCTTTATTTGTATAGCTCCAATTCATGACAAATCTTTAGACACTACAACGAGCAGATAAAAGACCTTAATCATTTCTATATTACAAGGACCCAACGTTAATCCATCATGAGTACACCATTTAGCAGTTACAGTGACAAGAAAAAAACGTCCTTTAAAGAGGCAGAAATGTTGGGCCAAACCAGGCTCAGGATGAACAGTCATCTGCTGAAACTGTGCCGGGTTTGAAAAACTGGGACGGAAGAGTAAAGAGGTTGAATGATACTAGGTTTTTGCTTTCTGTCCTGAGAAAATAGTCGCAAATGTAACCAATAGATCCCCAAAACATTGCTAAAATCTGACATCGTTTGATACACTGAAGCACCAAATTGCAAGGAAACAAAAAGGCATGTAACCCCTGAACTCCAAACTGTAGTGGATCCATTTAACATTTCTTAAAGTAACTGTACTCATTACCACAAGGACTCTTAGTGTTCTAAGACTGTACTCATTTTAATCTATATACAGGCAGGATCAGTTAACCCACATTCTATATTTTCACGTTACATTAAGCTTTTTACTAAACTGCGATATGTGGAGTAATTTCTAAAAGCATACATTTCACTTCCCACAAAGCTCCATTTAAGTTATGAAGTGAATCACCCAGAGACCTGTACGTGCTTGAAACTGAACTGACCTATAGGGGGCAACAAAGTCCACAACATGTTTCCAGGAATCTGCGTCAGTCATGCTCCACCATGCTGTGTTTACCAGCCTAAAAAAACCATGACTCGGACTCCACAAAATGAGTTTCTTTCAGACATATATCTTTTGATTTTTTAATTTTTTAGGACATTGAATGTAGCAAGTAGAAAAAAAAAGGAATCGTCCTTCTCTCTAAACATTAACAAACCGATCCTGTGTTGTCTAAATCATTTGGCACAATTAAATTAGTGTACAACTATTCTTAGATCTTGCTTTTTTAATTAAAGAGTTAATGAATTTGAAGAACTATTTAAAACTTTTTTTTAAATTAAGGCCTTTTGAACGACTTCACAAGATTTACTTTTTTTTTCAGTTTGAGGGGAAAAAGTTCATAGTCTAGTTTTGTATTATTTCGAAAGCTTTTTGCGTTAAAAAAAATGCACGTTGCTGTGTACATGGCATACATAAACCACATCAATGATGCATAAATATCTAGTAAAAACACAACAAGACCCTACGTCATGATCCCATCCTTCTGGGTTTTCTTCATATTGTTGCACCTGAGCTGAGAAGCACCAGCTCAGATTTGGTGTCACTTTTGAATGTCAGCCAGTAACTCCGCTGTCCTCCCCATTCTTCCCACTGACAGGTGGAAATAGAAACCCATGGAAACAGGAAATTGTAGGCGTGTATTTTAAAGAAAAATCTCTTTACCCCCAACATTGTGTTAGTTTGCCTGCAGCGCTCTCACTATTAATAGGGGAGATATTGTGACTGAGCTGTGAACTATTGCTGCCATTTAAAGGTCTCTCTCTATTACACTACCAGGGAAATCCTAAACTACCTTCATTGATGTTCAAAGAAATGCTTTACTGTGTATTCATTTAAATGCAAGGTTATGAAAGTGATGTATATTTATAGGGGGGAAGTAAAAAGGTGATAACAGTATTCTTAGTTCAAATACATTTTGTTTTATTATACTGTAAAATACAAAACAATAACAGAGAAAATTTTATTTACAAATGTACAAAATTCAAGATTATATTACATATTTTGGCTATAAACAAGACATCTTTGTTCAGAGTTCACTCATTCAATACAAAAATACCAATGTCTCATATAAATTATTGCACTTTGCGACCGCAGTGCATCGAAGATTGCCATCACCATTTTTAAGTGAAGTGTTCACCTGATTGTGGAAGAGAGGTTTCTAGGAAACACACAACAACCGTATGGCACTTTTTCATAGTTTTTTTTGTTTTTTTTACCCTTTTGAATATTTTCCTTAATCTTTGGTACCTTTCTTAAAAAAAAACCTTCTTCAGAGTCACAGAGCACCATTCTGTATAAGTTAACATTGTACCTGAAATTAATGGCATTGCAGGTGAAATGTGTGTATAAATATAGATGTATTTATGAATACAGTATTTTGAACAGTGTGTGGTTGTTAACAGAGCCTTTGTTGGCATGTTGCTGGTAGAAGGCCTCTAGAGATGTTTGTCTGTTGCTCCTGGTTTCCCTGACAAAAATACATTTCCAGTTAAAAAGCTGTTGGCACCTGGTCCTCCAAGTTTTGTCGGTTAAATAAGACAAATTCCAGTTTGGTCCCTTTCATAAAAGTTTACAACCCTGGCTGAGAGGTCTCGTCGAGTCACCTACACGATGTGCGAAGACGGGGATCAGTCTCAAGAGAAAATCTTTGCTCTTTTTTTTGTTGTTGCCGTGAACTCCACAGCTTGTCTTGTTTCTTGACAACGGCTCGAAGGCAAATTATGGTTTTGAAAAAAAAGCGTCGCTCAAGAGTTTGTTCAAGGTTCTTCTAACATATACTTTTTTCCTGCAGCCTTCATGCCATGGCCAAGTCTCATAAGTGTCTCTTCATATGGAGAGCGAGGTGGTCCGACCTTGAGAAGGCCCGGTCACATTTCTGACACTGAAACGGCCGGTGGCCCGTGTGTTTCCTGTAGTGGCGTGTGAGCTCGTCCGAACGTGCAAACTTCCAACCACAGCCCTCCCAGTCGCAGTGGTAAGGCTTCTCCCCTTTGAAGGAAACACAATACACAGACACACAGCAGTTAGTCCCGGCCCTGAGGTTAAACTGGCCCAACCTTCCCTCCACTTTGAGGAAAAAGAGGTCCATCCTGTCCTGCAGCTAGCATATAAAGCCAAGCTAATCGGCCTGGGGTTTGTATTTGAGCAGGGATCAGTATCAACCTGTTTCACTGCACCTGCCGAGCAACTCCCCTACCCCATCCCCCACCCATGTAAACCCCCATTCATTACCCCTTTATTCAACAAGTTGGTACACACAGATCTGTATGCTTTGGATAAAATTAGCTCTGAACTACTACACCATATGTAACAACTGTCTTAAAAAGTGCCACAAAAATCTCCTAAATGCATTTAAAATGAATGCAAGGGCTCGGACACAATGAAACACTGCATCATACAGTTGCGTACCTGTGTGCGTGCGGTGGTGTGCCTTAAGGTGTGAGCTCTTTGTGTATGTTTTCCCACAGCCAACATAGTCACATGTGTGTGTGGCAACTCTCTTCCTCGGCCAGGAGCGCCGACCACGTTTAGGCTTGGGTTCCTCCGGTAAGCAGTCCCCACTGGAGATCATGAGGGACTCTGAGGGGGCAAAGATCATGGCTCTTATCACGTGTATGGATAAAAAAAATATAAAAATGTATAATGGTAAGAGGTATTCATACTTTGCTAACATGATGATAATATTGTGTTTCATAGCTCTGCTTTGGAGCACTTAATCACTTGAGACACATACGTGGTAAACAGTGGCATGTTGCTGACTCTTTGCAAAAGGGCTTTTTTTTATCTTTTAGTTCAGATGAAATAGAAAACATCAGCCTTGTCCTTTAAATAAACTTAATAGACTTAACCAAAGTGGCAAAAACAGCCACTTTCACCACACTGTAAAAAACAAAAAACATTGGTCATATGAAAACAACAAAATAAAGTCTCTACTGTTAAAAATGCAGAACTTAAAAAAAGTGATTTTGTCTGGAAAAGGACTAAATGATGAAAATAAGGTTTGTTGTAAAAGGCTGTGGGATGTAGGGTTAAAGCCTTTTGAACTGCTGGTTTCTGGGTATAATTAAAGCCCTTAATGTTATATAACATGTATTTAAATAGCCTGTATGGACTTCTACGCATGGCGTGTAATCTGTGCAGTGTTTTCCTTTTTAAACATGTATGCAAGTATTTTTTTAAACAATTGACATGAAAACTAAAATCAATGTAGGTTCAGAAGCTACAAGAGACTACAAAAACAGATGTAAAGTAGCTCTAGGACTGAGAAAAAAAAGTGCTCTAACCTTGGTACTGCATTGAGGACGGCTGAGGGAAGGAGGTGTAGCCTTGCGTGGAGCTATGGTGGTATCCCTGGGAAGGTAGAGTGATCTGAGCATGGGGATGCCCAAGGACCTGGTGGTCCCTCAGAGAATGGTCAGGGGAGAGGGAGGAGGATGAGGATAACCTGCCGCCTGGAATGGACCTCTGTCCACCAGGAAAGCCATGCAGGTCTAAATGGCTTGGACGCTGCTGCTGCTGTGCACTCCCACGGCCCTGGGAGTTTACCCCAGTCAGGTGTAGGTCCATTGGCTGTGAGATGGTGCAGTTACTGAGGTTCTCCTGCTTTATCCTATGGCATGTAAAGGGCGGCGATGCACGGGAAGGAGTTGGGTCAGATGGAGAATTAACACAGGCTTTGCTTACGTTCACGCCTTGACTGTACTCTCCCATGTCCATTGTTGTCTTGAGCACGAATTTGCCGTGGAGGCTGGTGGGATGCAGGTAAGCAGGGTCCAATTCTGGTCTCATGAGCTCTGCCACAAAGCCTCCAGAAGGCGAGACATCATTGATATCTGGGATGGTGTAGAGGAGCTCGCTGGAGGCATCCTGGGGGGAGGGGAGGGGGTACGATGAGGAGAAGGAGCTTGAGGAAGGAGACAAGGCCTGGGCAGAGCTGCATGCCATGGCCTCCTCCTGCTGCTGCTGCTGTTGCTGCTGCTGTTGTTGCTGCTGCTGCAGAATTGAGTTAGAAAGGATAAAGTCGTAGTCCAAGTCCAGGTCAGGCTCTGTGTGTTTCTTGGACATGCTGGGATGGTCGGGGTCAGGGCAGCTGCTTCCGGTTGGCACACTGGGTCTCTTAAGATGGGACAGCTCCTCCTTCCATCTCTAGAGGAAAGGGAGAGGGTCAGGGAGAGGAATTATTGACTGCAGTCCTATGAGCTGCTTGATTGTGTCATGTTATTGTTAATAATGTCTGAGGAAAAACGCACTTAAGTTTGTTGTGTTCTACTTAGAAAATTGTGGATGGTATAGGACTGCTCATATGTTTCAAGGAGAACAAGACCCCGGATAAGTAATACAAAGTAAGTGATTATTATGACAGCTTAGTCTGGTGCAGCAAGTGTCCTTGGCACAGAGCACTTCCTGGAATACAGATTATTCTCCCTCACAAAGAAATTGCATTAGTGGTGGCACAGGTAAGTAACACTTGATCATATGGTCTGACTCAGACAGCCATTGGAGGAGGTTGCTTTTTTTTTCTTAGTTTCTCTTGTTGGCTTTCCAAGCTCTTATGTTTTCGTAAAACCTGCTGGGGAAGCATATGTAAACTGGTGCACGCCCCAGTAGAGCGTGGTATCAAGCCCACAATAACACGGGAGCCACATATTGGAAAGCACTGTGAATGAACTGCATAGGCAACATATTTCCCTCTCACATATTTTGGGGATGCCAGTGGCTACTTGGCATGCACATGCAATAAGAAGTGACCACAGGCTACTCACTGAATTGGCACTTCCAATGGATTTACTCTTGATGGTGGGGCCGCTGGCAAAAGTGGATATGGACGGCAGAAGTGTCCCACCTAAAGCCATCTCGACGTCATTTGGAGGCTGCCTGAAAATGAGCAGAAAATAGTGTAAATCCTCGTGGAAAGATCCTGGAACAGTCTGTTACAGTCCATAAGAGGATGTTCATCAGCCACAAATGTTGTTATGAAAAGTTTATCCACACCTCATCAATCAGAATCTGTATGGTGTCCTCTTGGCTGCTCTTCGGTGTCACTGCACTGGCTCTTTTGGTCAAATATCCCCGCGTTTAAAGTTTCTGCTCCGCCTCGCGCGTTATTCTATATTCCAGTACATGCTGGCGCTAATGGGCGCGTCTAGAAGCCTGGCGTTTTTAACGCTAAAGCAGGTATAAACGGGAAGACTGGGAGGCGACGTGCGGGGGAATCCCTAGCGCCTGTTGCCATGCAGCGACCGGCGGCAGTCTGTTCTGAGAAAAAACCGCGTGAGAGGTATCCTTAAAAGGAGCCAGAGCCACGCCCTCGTTGCCCCCGCAACCAGAAAAGAAAAACAGTTTAGCGCAAGGGAGGGAGCACGTGGGGGAAAGGCTGGGGAGAGCGGGGAAGAGAGAGAGAGAAAGAGAGAGAGAAAGAGAGAGAGAGAGAGAGAGAGAGAGAGAGAGAGAGAGAGAGAGAGAGAGAGAGAGAGAGAGAGAGAGAGAGAGAGAGAGAGAGCGCGCGAGAGAGAGAGAGAGAGAGAGGTTTGTTTTTATACCTAGCAACGGTACAAATCCTTCTCCCTGTAAAAAGTGGGTGAAGAAGCGCACATTCTCAGGCTGGCTCACGTGGGAATATCTTGTGAGTATTGGCCTACCTGCAGTTGGCATAACCTGGGTGACCAAAAGCTAACATAAGCTACAAGTGATAGGTGGGTAATAAACATAATGGCTATACTTTATCACGTGTAGGCCTATCCAAGCATTGCCTAACAATTATTTCTGAATGTATAGGCTACATGGATTTGCTTGCAAGTTATTACAAATCAAATGTAGAAGGCGTTATAATTAGCCATACAAAGCATTGTGGGTACACCTTGTTCATGACATCACTGGATTGCAAAAGTGGCAAACCCTAGACAGCATAAAAAGTCTATGCAGTCAATATATTAATATAAAGTCCATAAGGTGAACCCAGAAACACATTAATGCCTACATAACATAATCATTTTTTGTCTGTATAAAATTAAATATTATTATTCTGTTCATAATATATTTTTTTATTAGTGATATGCTTGATTTTATAGTACATACGGCTATTTTCTAATATGTCATTTCACAAACTAGGCAGCCAAAAATCTGAATAATTCAAACTTTAAAAAATGATCATAAAGCAAACATACAATACATGTGTCATAATGAATACAAATGTCTAAAAAGTGCAAATCACACTGTTGCCCACTGTCATTCAGACTTTTTATTCAATACCTCAGTATAGTTAACAATTCTGCATGGGAAACAACTCACCTGGGAACACTTGAATACTGAGAAGAGCTCAGCGTGGAGTTTGAATTGGGCTCAGGCAGTGTTTGCTCAGTGCTAGCAAGCTAACACAAACCTCTCAGTCCAACATAATTAGACACATTTACTCAAGAGTTCAGTGCGAGAGCAAACAAAGCGTTTGCCGCTGATCCTGCTGCATCAGGATCTTGTCCGTTAGCCATGTCAACAAACGTACCGTCACTGCAACAGGACACATTTACTGCCAGTGTCATGTTGGTGTCTTCATTTAGAGTTTTTTAAGTGCATCAAAGCATGTCGCTTTAGTTGGCAAACAATACCATGGTGGGAAAAATAGAGACTAGAATAACAATAGGACTTAATAAAGAGAGGTGTATCCTATTGGGCAAACTGATTTATTGTGTTCTTATTTTAAACATATAAGACCAATAATCTAACATGATCCTAACTGCACAGTTTCCTCTGGTAGTGTGATGAGAAGTGATGGCCTTAATCCGACCAGGTTTGCACTACACCTCTTGTTCTTGAAGACATGCTTCCTACAGCAGGTAAGAACACAATAGCAGCCATGTCATTATAGCCACATTCTTTATGGTGGGAGATAATGGTTTTGAAAATGATCCCGAAAACAAAAGCTTGACTTCGACAACTGATGTGCTTCACATCGTAATAATGACAGAAAGAGCAAGAAAAAAGGGTAAAGAGAGAGAGAAGATGACACCACTGTGCGCTTTTTCTCGACACAATGAAGTCATGGTGATTTAGTAACACACACCAAACCCTTGTATGGAAGATGTTAATGCAACACTTACAGTATTAACTGAATGTAGAGCAGAGGATATGATCGAGAACGCTGCCATACCCTGCCCATGATGAATCATTCAATCTTCATCGCACTGTTCCAGATATAGACTTGATGTTAAAGGCAATGGTGACATAAACGCAGAAACGGATGAGGAGATATTGATGTAATGTTATTGTAGCATCAAGGGTAACTGTTCAGCACTAACTCATTACTTCAGAGCTGTCACTTTTTTCCTCTCATCAAGATCAACACATGTACTCAGAGTGTTCTTTCCCTGTTGTTTTTTTGTTGTTTTTTTTTGAGCGAGGATATCATGACGCGCTGTTGAAAAGAAGCAGCCTAAAAAACAATGACTCTCCCAAAGGTGAGCTCAGGTGCTGTTCTTGGCAGTGGTGATGGTTTCAACTGCTTTGACATTCAATATTTCCAAAACAGTTACTGTGCAGTTGACATATTCATAGGCTATGCTAATATTCAAATCAAGATCAAACTCGGCTGGTAATCGACCGCTAAACATTGATATTATCATAATAGAGTGTAAACAGTCAAACAACTCCACTGCACAACTCTTGAGTACACGCTGTGCAATGTGACTGACAGGGTTTCCTCCGGTGTCCCCTCGGTTAAGCTCCTGGAAAGCACCCGAGTGAATATATGAGCACCAGCGGATCATAACTCCAGATATTGAGGTTTGCAGCGCTCTCTTCCAGATGCTGTGCAGTAATTAAAAAATAGCTTTCATTCTTTCCTTAATTTTTTAAAGCTGACTCAAGTTTTTTGTATTAGTGCTGCACTTCTCTGCACTGCGCCTCACTCTAGCTCTAATACAATCATACATGTAGGAACTTTCTGTGCAAAGCCAAAGAACAAGGCAGCGGCTACAGATCTAGTAGTGTTTTCCTCCTGCATTGCAAGGATTTTTGTGTATTTTTTTGAACAGAACAACTGCCCAAAACACTTGTCATGCTACCTAAGTCCACTTTAAATGGATTGCAACATGTATTGCATTAATTTATTTATCATACCCTTCATCGATTTTATTTCTTGCTTTTAAAAATGGCTGGACTGTTAATTGTCAACATAGTTGCTAAATAGGTTGGTGGCAATCAAGTGGTCTATACATTTTGGGCTTTTTGTGCCTTTATTTAGAGGAAGAACAAGATGGAGTAGGAAACCGGGATGAGAGAGTGGGGAATGACATCCTGCAAAATGCCGAGGGTCAGGGTCAGACCCTGGCCGCCCACTTCAAGAACTATAGCCTCTGTACATGGGGAGCTAGGCTATCCAGCATCATCAAAAATATTCTGTAGGTACAACATTCACATGAAAAATTCAATGGGATGATTATAAGCTCAATAAAATGGCATGTTATAGTTACAGTCAGAGCATTCAAAATCCTATAAGGTTAGAAGTGTTTGACTTTTTAATTTCTGATAATCAATAACACTCTGTGGTTTGAAAACACACCTGATGAGTTCATGTGGTGTTATAAGGCCTACAGAGTTCAAGACACCTGTTACTGTGGTCTAGACATACTGTACACCAGCAAGCAGAGCAGAGCACATAAATCATCCCTGTGACTGAAATTTACTTTGGTCATTTTTCATTACGAAAATAAATGCTGTATTTGTTTTCCATAGGGCTCGTATACTAGCAGACAGTTGTGCTGTGTGATGGTTTGCATATGGATGAGGTCTGAGTCAGTGGAGGATGTTTGTTTGGACAATCCCAGCCAAACCTCTGGACAGAGCTGCGGCCTCGCTGGGATGCAACCAACTCAAACTGAGCTTTCATCACATCATATAATTTAGTGGTGGGCATCTGCAGGGTCAGGAAAATAGATTCGAGGAACTGGGTGGTGGTCCTGGTCATGGTCATGTTTTAGGACAGTGAAATAGGTTAAGAAGAGGAAGCAGAGAGAGGGAGAGACCAGCGAGAAACAGACTGAGAGGAGAGAGAGAGAGAGCTCCAGCCGGGCGGCAGGCTGTCCAGCCACTGCCTGCCCTGGGATTCCTCGGCAGCCTTAAATATGCCAGTTATTTTTAACCAGCGACGTAACAGAGCCCAGCGCCGGCCCACTCTGTTACAATATTTCCTTTCTGTCAGGAGGGGAAATGGAGGGGAGCCACACTTCCTCGTCACATGATACGGCAGAATACAGGGGAAGTGGGGAAGAGAGAGTGAGGGGAGGAGAGGGAGTCTGGTTGGCTGCCTCTTACCCACACCAGCCCACATATTCACTCAGCACCTCCCTTCTCTCCTGAAGTTTAACCCCCACAGCTGGCCAGATGAGGCAGTCTGTTTTAATCAGATGCTTGGACGTCACAAGCCAGAGCAGAGATTGGCGTTCCTGAGCTGCGGAGGAAATGAGAGAGCGGGTACAGCACATCGGGCAGACAGAGGGGTGGGGGGAGGGCCCCTGACGTCAGGGCCAAGGACCCGCCAGGATTAGAAGCCTCTAAAAAGAAAAGGACTGGGACTTGGTCTGCCAGAGCTGGAGAGAATGTGTTTCTCTGTGTGTCTGACATGGGAGAATCAGGGACTTCCCATGAGCTCACCTTGTTGACACACAGAGAACTTGGACTGGGTCATGTCTCAATCTGTGCTAACCTCTCAACCAGCAGAATAAGCACCAGCCTCTCAGCACAGATTGAAATGTTTCACTGATTTCTGTTGCTTAACGTCCACAGTGGACAGATGTCAGTTTAAGTGGCTTAGCATGTGTACTATGTCAGCCTTGATTTCATTTAAATACACTTGAGGTCATTGGATTTCTGTCACGATTCTTTACTTATAATCACTGAATCAAAAAATAGTATGATGGGGCCCTGGATAGCCTAGCCAGCTATGTCTCACGCTTCATGTACGGTCGCTATAGTCCTCCTCGCATTGGCTGTGGGTTCAAATCCAACCTGGGCCCTTTGCTGCATTTGATTCCCAATTCTCTCCTCCCAACATTTCCTATCTCTCATCAGCTGTACTATCTGATAAAGGCAAAAAAGGCCCAAAAATAGTCTGTCAAAAACGTGAATAGTCTCAGTAACGCCTCCCATTGGTTTCTGAAGAAGCCTTCTAAACTCCATGAAGGCAGCCGCCATGTTGGAAATACTGACTAATTTATTATTAAAACATTCTAATATGAGCTCTAATGGAAATTCCATGAGCCAGTCTCAAGTGGACACTCGAGGAAATACAGTTTTTTTTTAACTTCCGCAGTAGATTCATCTATCAACACCAGAGGTTGCCTCTTAATGATAGCAAACCATTTGGATCTACTTTAGCTCAGTTTAAAGCTCCTGTGAGGAACTTTTGGTTTGTGTCAGTATTGGCTCCCCTTGTGGACAAAGCAGTACCTCGCATCTCTTTGCTGATTGTGAAGTGAATAACTTTGTCTGAACATAAACAGCAGTTTCAGGAATTAATACTAACTATAAAGAAATAATAAATCTTATGGTTTATGGTCTTGTTTGCTGTTTTTGTTCATCAAGGTAAACATATTGGTTTCAGTCTCTTTCATAACCAACTTAAAACTCCACATAGGAGCTTTACAATTGCATGTCAAATTCCCTGTAACCATTTCATACTCCTTGTGAATAACCGTTTATATTTTACAGTTTTTAATAATTATACACACACAATTTCATGACAGCTTTAAGATGCCTGTTGTGTCTAACACTGGGTAAGCACGCTCATGTTTCAGCTTGGGTAAATAAACCTCTAGGTAAAACCAAAATAACACTGGTGCTGACTTAGAATAACCCATTGTCTTGCACTTGCCTGGTTTTATCCCCAAAGACACAAGGTTTATTTAAGCTTGGGTTGTTTCAGAGCTATACTGACCAGAACTGAATATATTTTGATTGTCTAATAAAATGCCATATTGAATCAACTTAAATGATGGTGCATTTCTATTAAACTAAGAAGTGAAGTTATTTTCAAAGAAAGCAGCGGTAATATGTTTGGATGAAACCATTTCATTATTAAATGACAATGAAATCGTGTTTTGGGGATAAAGCATTTCTTAATAAAGGGAATGTCATACTGAAATATAATGTTTTTATTTTGACGTTTTATTGAAAGTCTTGGCTTAAAGGGATTTTAAATCACCTAATCCCTAAATCTAATATTTCAAAGTTTTTTTTTAGGACTGTTTATTTATTCTTCATACTCTCAAAATATGGTGAAGTCCTTTGCATTACCAGTTCTGTGTGTATACCTATGCAGAGTGTAAAAGAAACCTAATATAAACATTAATAAGACCTTCTTTCCTCCGCTGATTTTAATCAGATAAACAAACGGCTTCAAAATTGGGTCATCTGAGGTTGATTACCAGTCAGCAGCATCTGTCAGCGATAAAAAAAGGTTTAGCAATCAACTCTTTGATATGAGTTTTCAAAGATTCAACACAATGGTAGACAATTAAATGAGCATTAAGGAGGCCAAGTCATCTGTGTCTCCAGTGCAGGTGCAGAGAAAATAAAATGGTGTGCATTTGACCAGAGATTTTCTGGCACAACTTCACCAACTACCAAGGTGCATGAAGAGCGAAAGGCTTGAAGAGGTCAAAAAGCTCCAGCAACACTTGTAGTGCAAAGATCAACTTCATTAACAACTGCTCTGCAACCAACATCTGTAGATATGTTAGCATAGACACTATGTATCTTAAAATATGTGTACGGTTTGTTGTACCTCTGTATGCTCGGTTTAATAATAAGTAAATTCTAAGGAGAACAATGAGCTGTTTCAGTAAATGTTAATTGTATAGGCTGTCAGTAAACCGTGACCACATCTTTACAATGTTAAAGCGGTTCCTATAGAAACATATGTATCTAAGTTTTTTTTATTTCTCTGTATCAGTCCCCTGTTTGAAAGCAATTACAGCAATCACCAGCATTCTTAAACCGTCAAGAGTGCTTTGGCATTGATTCAGATATCGCCTTTGCTCTTCATTCACTGCTGTTAAACCATGCCTGCCACATTTTCATAACTCTTGATCAAATCTTAAAGTGCGTGAGGCACGTTGGAACATGAGATGCAATGTGATAACGGCTCGCGATATTTTGAGCTTTAACAGATTTAGTTGAGGCCTAAATACTTTGAATGGATAGCTTTCATAGTTGAAAATACCAAAAAGCCTGCACATGATCTGCTGATGATCTCCAGACAGGCTGAGTGGAAGTCTGCAGATAAAGTGTTTGGCATTATAATATGCCGAAATTCATGTGGTAATTGTTGTCAGATTTCGGGGTAGTAGGCCTCTGCGTTCCAGAGAAGGTGTGGACTCTCTCCTGTTTTCCCATTGGGAGCGGTTGGGAATGTGTGACCTTTTCCATGGATCACCGTTTTTCAGGCCCTGGATTGAATCTCTGGAAACAAGCCTGCAATTGGTGCAAACATTCAGAGATGACAATAATAATCCTAAATATCAGCACGTAGGCGCTGCACAGTGATCCATGGTTTGTAGGAGAGGGGAGACAGTCTTGTTGGGAAATTCCCGTAGCTTAAAACTTGGGAACTCCTCGTAGATTTTCTGTGGAATAAGAGAAGAGAAACATTAATGTCACCAATGTTTCTCCAAACCTCCCAATGGTATGAACTTTAATATTCAAGCATAAATCTGGATCTAGATGGCAAAACTTTGGAAGAGTTGTAAAAAGAGGAATCTTACAGAAGACCAAGAGGAGAAACATGGAGAATTGTTTTCAGGGAAATGATTAAAAGTGAAAGAAGAACTTATTTTCACACCAAGAATCATTAGTTTCTTACGGCATTTTTCTGTGTATCTATCCTAACAAATAGACAAACAACTTTTATAGCATCATTTTAGAGCCAAGTGCCCAAATGAAATCAGAAATGGCACGCTGTGGTAACCTTAATCAAACTACAAATCATCTCAAACCGATCGTCTCTGCTGGATTGCTGAGGAAAGAACAATACTTGACAGGCCCAATTTAAGTGAAAGCTTCTCCAGTCTGACGTTTTATTGACATCATGCTGAGTCTAATTGAGGAGGGGGGTTCGAGTAACACAAACCAGATGGGCCACCAGCTCATGAACTAACAACCCCCCTCTTTATCCCTTCTTACTTGCTCTCACACTCTTCCCCTCTCTTAAAAATATTTGGCTCAATGTAATACTTAAATATAAAATAAAATGTAATAAAACTGACCAATTTGGTCAAATTTATATAGAATGTAAAATCTGATACCATGCCATTTATCGTAAAGACACTGAGCGCTGGCAGGGAAAGCACCCAAGTGGTGAAATCATTATCATTTCATGTCGAAAACTTCATAGACTCTATATCAAATATTCTTGTTGGCATTGACTTAAAAATCCCCTTGATTCACATTTTTGACATTTTAGAAGGTATATCTCCATGCTTTTAATGTCAAATTTAGACAAGAAGATAGACACCACTCTCAAGTTTTTATGCTTAATATGGAGCTGAAGTCAGTAGCCAGTTAGCTTAGCCTCTCTTATTGTTTCTATACCAAAAAAATAACAAGTAATCTGTTTTATTTAGGGTTATGTTCTTTACTATTTCCTGCCAAGAATAAGATCCCAGACAAAAAGTGTAACAATGAAAGATGATGAACTTTACAGGTGCTCAGGTTTTGTTATAGACTTGACTTATAGACTTATATAAAAATGGACGTAAAGTCAGTGACGTCATCATTTGTTTTTTTTTAGGGAGACATTTTGAAACCGATGATGGCGGTGGCCATGTTGCAAATGCTATCTAAACCTAACTTTGGCTCAATCTACAAACAGGCACAGAGATGGAGTTAAGGCGGGCCTTAAGCCTCCTCGCAATGTGCCCACCTGTCAGTCAAATTGGACACGCCTCTAATTATGAAAATCTATGCTGAACCCTTAGCCTGTATGTAATCAAAACTGGTACGTTTTGAACAATTTTTTTACAGATAAAGAAAAAAAACAATAACACAAAAACCTTTTTGTACCAGGCTCTAAACATGTTTATTGATGCTGTAATGTGTATTTTAACACAGGCTCTGATTGGACTTCCTGGGCTTTTGCAGCCAACCACTAATGGACACTCGAAGATCCCCATTATTTTACACCACTGAAAGTTGTCCCTAAGTTTTTGTTACCTTTATCTATGTGCCACTTTTTTTCAGTCTTAATGCTAAGCTAAGCTAAGCTAGGCGGGCTACTTTATTTAAATTTTTAGAAATTTTTTGCATACAGAGCATTTTAATGACACGTGCACACACTGGTGTGTGTGCGTGTGTGTGTGTGTGTGTTTGTGTGTTTGGGGGGGTGTACTGTTGATTAGACACATGGACTTAATGAGCCTGAAAGGAAAACTGGCTGTGAAAAGGAAGCCAAATTAGTAGGTTCATATTCTTCAGAACTAAAATGGGACATTTGCCACAACAGCAAAACACTCCTAACATGCGGGCATTTTTGAAAATACATCAGAGATTTCTGATTTCATACCAACTGTGATCAATATGGCATTGATCTATATGTTCACCAACTGTTAATGACATTCATGATGGAGCTCGTAGGCTTTGGTACAGAAATCAAATCGCTTGAGGCAACAACAACAAAAAAAAGTTCTTGGGCATTGGACTAGGATTCCCCTGGCAACACCTTCCACATAAATGCCCATAAACATGACAAAAGCATGGTAATAATTAAAGCTTGGCCATCAGTGAAATTACATGTAAGTCTGTTTGAGCACAAGGAATAGTTAGGTTATTTCCCACAGATTTTATTGATCATCAGTGAGAAACTGGGTAAATTTTGTCAGATGGCTCAGATGAGAAGTAGAATGAAGTAAATTCTGAACACATGTTTAAGAAAAGTCAGAATCAGACCACTGGAACTGATATAAGATCAATTCTCGATCCTGGTTACATCCGTTATTTCACTTTTCAGTTACTGGCACAGGAACACTGTTGTATGTACACACCATGTTGCTAGAGGCAGTGAGCATTCACTAAAGCAGAACAGCAAATATTGATCTGTATTAATCCCTTTCATTTCCCTCTGGATGGGCAAATAAATTATTAAACCACAAATGTGATTGCCGTGACTTAAGACAGTTTTACTTCCTGGTCTGGTTTTAGAACTTGCATGCAAAGGATTGTGTACTCGTTGGGACATTGTTCATATAAAGTCTTACCCATTTTGCTTGATGATCCAAAGCTCCGAAAAGCAAGTAAAAACTATAAAACTGGTGCCCAATAAATTGTTCCAGAAGGCAGGTAATCAGTAATCAATGTTAGCATACGCCAGGTGAAGGTGCATGGTGAGTACAAATGATCTCATACTATTTCTTCCTTCCTTATACTGTTTCTAATACCTGATACTTTTCTTCAACAGCTGTACATTACTAACCCTGTATGGGTGTGACATGATTGCTATCAAATGCTTTGTTTACAATTACCCCTAATAATCATAAAGTATAAAGTAATACCCTGATCAGAATAAAAATGCGTCATGCAAACAACTCAATCTGAAGAGACTGGTCCGATCAGGCACATTCGGAGAGTAATTCATTCTGATGGAGATGGATGGTGTATGCCTTTTGTTTTTTCAGGGCAATATCGATGTAAACATTTGATCTGATCTTTTCTTTCTGGCTGGGGTGATAGTATTCCTAATGTGCATGCCTGCCCAATGCAAGGTGACACAACTATTGTGACACTACAGCTATTGCGATGCGACACGACACAACATGACAAGAATCTCATCAGATCACATGATTAGACGTGACGTGACACGTTTCAGCTTTCATTTCTGCCCAAATGGATAGAAACATGGTGGGAGCAAATAAAAACTGGTCCGTATAGCTGACGCAACTTATTTTCGCTGGAGAGTTTTAAACAACTCAGGACTGTTGTACGTCTTAATGGTTGACAGGCCAGAATCGATAAAATAAAGAAATCCATAGTCATAGATGAAAGAAAGGAGGAGAATGAAACAATAGCACACAGTGGGGGGGCGAGTGGAGGACCAATATCTGGGGGCATACAGCAACAGCAGTGTTTGTTTGCAACACAGGAGGAAGGAACAGCTTCTTCTTCTGCTATTTCCAGCAGATAAGACATGCTCGATGCATGTTTATGCACATCTTAATTGGATCACTTTATTTAGCATCTATGTAAACAGTGAAATTCCAATCTCTAATCAGAATGATTTTAATCGGGTTGAAGAAGTATTGCACATGTTAACATAACTAGTGTAGTAAGACGTGATTTAGGCTCAACCCAGGTACATTCAACACTGTACATTCTTACCTTTCCAAATACATCCTTGTACACTGTTTCTGAGACATCAGACGATTACAGTTTAGTTCAAATGAAAGACATTTGAAAACCATTGCAAAATTGTGATTAACCTCACTTCCTTTACTTGTGGCACACTTGCTGATTTCTATCCTCTACATTGTAGAATAACCTTAAATCAGTTCTTCTTCATGGCTCTTACCAGTGCTAGCCAAAATCATCCACAGTGGCAGCACAGGGTACAGTTTTGGAAAAAGCTAAGATGATTCATTTACAAGCTAACAACCTTTCGAGGCAAAAAAAATGGTATTAGATTGGTTAAGAAACTTCCTAACCATCCCGGGTACCTTAAGAGTATAATTTACTGCAAAGTTGCTTTTTTGCCTTGGTGAACATGCCCAATTAGAAGTGGACTAAAGAGATGCCATGTTGGAGGACTTTGCTGTTATTACAAGTTCTTTTAAGGAACCCTTTCTTAAATAAAAGGATTTAGAAAAAACTTGGATAATTATCCTGAAACATAACTTTTTCCAACTCTATTATGCCATTAATGCTTTGTATATCTTTTCCAACAATACTTCAAGTTACCAGATTTTCTCAGAGAACTGTGTGACTAACTCAGCGCTTGTGTTTCTGACAATATGACCTTGTTGCCCTGCGTTGGTTTACTGGCCTTACAACCACAGTGGACGCTCTCCAGCTTGATGACGGTGTGAGAGTGTGTGTGGACTTATTCCACTACCCTTCAGCGCCAATCTACAGTATGTATGCCTGCTCTCATATATGGCAGACATGAGCTAGCTGCTTGTGTAGCAGGGAAAATGTGATGCAGAACACTGTGCTGTGGTGAAATGTCGACATAGTATGGAACTTCACAAAAAGCTTGTAAAGCGTGGGCATACAAACACGATGTAAGCATATGCACACACACACTCGTACGACCTCCACTCAGAGGGAAAAATACAACATTTTGTTAGTCTTGGAGGCTTTAACACCAGTGTCACCACATTGCATACAGCAAGTCATTTTGCTATTTAAAGAACCCCATTTTTACAATAAAAGACTCATTCAGCTGTCCTTGTTTTTTTTATTTTCTTGCTAAATAAGTGAGGGCAGCTTCCTGCACAGAGCAAACAAGTGTATGAGGTGACTCCACGCAAGATGACGTGAACAGAAGAACAATCAGTTGTGTGTATCTGTTGTGACTGAGGTGTTGTCAGGACTTAACGGATGTCTTAGTGTCCTCACATGTACCTTGAAGCTATGAGTATCCTTGTTTCCTCATTCTGCAAGCGCATATGCCTTTGTGTTTCTGGAAGACACATGTGAATAGAGGAGATGGGTATTGTGTATCTGAGAAGACTATAGCTTCGTGTGTTACTTTCTCCCCTCTGTCACAGAGCTGGGAACCACCGCAGGGAGGACATGAAAGCTATTTTTGGAGCAACTCACCTCTGTTTCCCCTCTCTCTTTAAGACTGCCCCAGAGGATTTTGAACATGGCCATTATCTATTACCAAAATGTTAAAATGAAGTGTACTGCAACACTGTTTTTTGCAACTTAAAAGTTTTTTTAAAGATAACAATTTTAACATACTGTCTACTTGTGTTTTATTCCTTGCTTTAGCACAACTCTCAGTGAAGATTTTTCTCACCAGGCGTTTGTTAAGATCTTGGAACATGCAGCATCCCTCAGCCAGTCTCCCCCCCTCATGAAACCCAGCCCCATGACATTACATTAATGTTAAGGCTAAATCAGATTTTATGCATTACAGTAACCCACACTGTATTCTGTTTATACTGCACACTGAGTGTAATTTTATACTGTAAGATCTTTCCACTCACCATCATCTTGCACATTCCTGCACCACTGCAGCCCCACCTTTGCACCTTTTGTAGCCTATCTTGTTTTCATTTAATTTTCATTTCGTTATCAATATTTTTATGGTAGGCCTACTCTATGAAATTCCTTGACAGCGGGAGTAGCCTACTGCTTTTTAATAGCCCTTCACTTTTTTTTAAATTCTACTTCTGTTTTATTTCTTCTTGCACCACAACAACTCAAATGTCTAATTTGTGTAAACCTATTTGTCAAAAGGTCGAACTATGATTCTGATAATGAAAACTATGATTAGAGCCATGCTTAGGCTAAGACATCATCATGCTAAACATGACATATCTAAAATACTAAGGGCACAAGGTTTGCATTGTTAATCATTTTAATTTAGCATGTTAGCATGCTAAGATTTGACATGTTTTGAGTCGTTCACCAAAATACAGTTTACATTTTTCACTTAAGGACCACACTACTGAAAATTGTTAAGCAAGAGAATTGACAAAATGTCATGACAATTTCTTTTTAATAGTTTTTTAGATACTGCATCTAAGTGTTGGTAAGGCCAACTGTAAGACTGTAAGACTGTTAGCCAGTTATAGCTAGCACAACTAAAACTGTTTTCACATATGCATAAATTTCAAGCTGACTGCTCCTGAAATCTTCCAGAGTTAGTTGTTCAAACATGAAGCTCACAGCGGGAGACTCCATGTTGGAAGGTGGGGGGGGGATCTCTGGAGGGAAGACATGACGTAAAAAGGAACAATGCGGAAGTGGTGGACTCTCTTGCGGACGAAGCAACAGAGTCCGATTCTATGATGACAATTATCGCCTTTTTATCAATCATATGTGTAGTTCGACACGTTCATAATATCAAAAAAAGGAGTTGAGATTAAAGAACTTGTGAACAGAAAACATAATGAAGCAGTTTCGTTACGCACATAAGTCTATCGCCATGCGCCGGTTGCAGGATTCAAACGTCAACACCTTCTCTCCCTCACTAGCGGTGAATTTTTCTGAATATTTCCTGCAGCTCACCCTGACTTCAAAGTCGGAGTGAAAAAACGTATGTTTGCATTCACACGTTCAACACTTGCACAAAACTCTTGAAGTGTTCAGGAGTTTTTTTGCAGATGTGAAAGCACCATAGACGAAGTTAAAGGAAAGAAGCTAAAGCTGTTGGCACATCCGAAACTTTTGTAGCTCCTTCAAACCTTTTTTGTGCTGTCCATTTATTGTGTTGACCAAAATCAATTATAGTTCAAACTAAAGCAGTAAGACCCAGTGAAAGATCACGATAATCCTTGAGTACATAGCACGCTCATTTTAAGCAGGATGGGTTGGATTAAAATATTCTCTCTTCCAAATACAAATTGATCTGCCTGTTTTCATTTTTCTCTTCTCAACTTTCTCCTGTGTCTTTCATTTAACAGTTCAGTTCATGCATGCATATCCCTCATCAACACATCCACCACAACTTAGTTTGCGTTCCATAACAAAGAATCTCGATTGTGTAACTATCTGTCAAACCAGTTTTTTTTCTCCACACTATGTTAATACCTCACCACAGAGTTGCAGAGCGAGGGAGGACCCTCCCCTCCCTGTGACTCACTCTGATGCGTGCGTAAGCAGCCACTACAGAACCGAGAGTAGTATTCCATTACTCTTGCCATTATTTTTGTCTTCTTCTACATCACCAACATCACCATCATCATCATGCCGTTGTTGTACTGTTAGCTCCCTGTGCCAGGTTTAGATCAAAGATAAAGGATCTCCACGGAAATGTTCAACTGTTTAGTTTCTTTCTTTCTTACAGTACAGAAAGATTGATTTTTCATCCTAAGACAAGACCACAGAGCCGGATAATACGTTTGTAAATCTACAACAGAACAAGGAAACAATTACAAAAGAGGGAAATAAAGGATTGAAAGACTAGAGAGGCAACTAAAAAGCATGAAGTGAAAATAAGATTGTGTTGAGAGGAAAAGGGGCCGATGGAAGTGGGGAGAAAAGTGTTGAGGACGTAGTAACACAAGTTTAGGTCAAAGAAGGATCATTGTTCCGGGGTTTTTCCATGGAGCTGAGGGTCTCTGTAGTATTATGTCACTCTTAAGCCCCATTAATTCATAATGAGGGTGTTACCTAAATTAAAATGTCACAGTGGACACTGCCAGCACAATTTTTCACTTGGCTTCACAAAGTATTAAAGCATGTCCATGTGACAATATACAACCTATAGCTGTAGTTACTGTCTAAAATTAAAGCAAAACCCGACAGGAATGTGACAATTTCCTTCGCCCTAGCTTGGATAAAAGCCCTGTTAACGACAGCGCAGACATGTTCAGTGAGCCTTGAGGCATAAAAACCACGTCAGATGCCATCGTGAGAGAGAAGCTAGGGCACCAGGCCAGATAGCAAATATTCACTTGGCGTGCTGATCTAGTGTACACACCCTCAGCCCACAGATAGGAACAGCCTTTTATCTTAAACTGTACACACACTGAATCAGGAAGAGTGACGTGACAGAAAGAAGGGGCACTGAGTGAGAAAATGCTGATCGGGCATCTACAGAGGGCATGGAAAATATCTAGAAGGAATGATATGGTGAAGGAGTCAAATGATTTCATTGCATAAATCCAATGTCATGCTAATCTTGCAAGTTACATGTTATACCCACATCAACCATCCATCCCAGAGAGCCTGAGGTGCTTTTTTTCATTTCAGTGAAGAAAGTGATTTCAATCTGTTTGCTCACACATTACTCACAAATTGTTGAGTAATTTGTTTGTTCTGAGGTACTTCATTTTGTAGCTTTCCCGTCAAAACTCTTATTTTAGCGTATAAAAATATAATAAAGGAAGGAACCAAGAAAGAGAAATGAAAACCCTCCACTCACACAAATCTTGTACATAAAGATAGATGTTAATTGCGTCAACCGCTTGTCATGCCTTACCCAATTGCTCTGATATTTTTTCTCTGTTGCCTTCTCCATAATGTGTCTTATTCAGTTCCATTTCTAAAGACGCCATTTTTCTCAAAACATGGCCGGAGTCATAAAATGTGAGAAACAGAGACAGTTTTTGTCAATGATTGGAGCAATTTGATGCTATCACCATTTCTGTGCGCCACTGGGTCTCCACTTCAGGTCGTGGTCATCTACAGCACAAACTGTTCTTGCAAAAGGAAGTGTTGAAGTGGACCAGAATGGTAGATAAAGCTGCACACCACAAAATGCACCTGAGGACCTTCTCAAAGAGACCCTTTATGACTTCGCCCTACTCGCTGTCTAAACACAACTTATAACTGTGCTCACAGCTAAGGACCATTTCTAGAATACACACAAACATGTAATTATTGGCGGGTAATTGGGTCGCACAGCGTTACGGTACAAAGGCAGCACGGCCATTAAAAAACAATTTCCTGTTTGAATTCACTGATGCTTTGATTGATAAGCACAAAGACACTATTTTACAACGCCAAAGATTGCAGGAATAAATCCCAAAACAGAGAAGTTTAAGGTTAGAGGGTAAGTTATGGAAAGGTGTCAAAATGTAATATTTGCCCATGAAGGCTTGTCCAACTCAGAATAAGTCCAGTTCAGAAGAGTAGAAGAGAAATGATTCCTCCTGTAACAGAGAGTTCAGCTCAGTCCGCTCAAGAAGAATTGCATTGTCCCTGATGGTCACGAATGAAGGCGGTGCAGAAAGCCTGCTGTCATAGCGTCCTCTGGCTGCATCACAGTGTCCCACTGATCTCTCTCCAGGAACTCTAAATCTTTTGATGTCCAGATGCAAAGAATTGAACAAACAAAGAGTCTGCAGCCGTGCTCCCTGCTTTGTGATGCTCTACTTAGGCACAGTGGGATTAAAGAAAACATCATCATGCAAACATACTCACCATGGAAATAATAAAAATATCAACACACTGATGTAAAGCAGGTAACATATTACCAGTTTTATCATTTTATCCAAGAGTGTTAGCATGCTAACATCGCCAAAAAGAGGTCTGTATTGGATAATCTTAAGTTTTTGCAGGTATTTGGTGATCAACAAAAGTACAGCAAACAAACTGAAACTTGGTCATGCAATTAATCTAAAACAGACTCAAATTTATTCTGAGGGGGACACAAATGTCTGAAACGACTTTTATGACTTCTATGTTTTACTCATACGGATGTTTAAAATAAGGGTCATCCTCTTTTTGGCAGAAAGAAATCAGAATCAGTAATTTAATTTAGGTTGATGACATGATGGATTTTTGTACTAAATGTGGACATCTGTACCAAATTACACTGCAATGAAATAGTTTCAACCAACTGGTGGAGCTTAAGCAAGTTAATACAGCTAAAGATGGATTTTGTCAACCACCAACCAAGTGATTGAGCATGGCTAAAAATGGTGGTGTACATGCTTGACCAGATTGGAAGATGCACTGATATGCCAGTGTGTGGTTATAGAAATGAATAAAATGTGAGGCAGTTGCCAGATTGATAAAAAGCTGACGCTGTTTGTCTCTTTTCTTCCCAACATGGACTGTTTTCCTGTCTGCTCATACTAAATTGGACAATACTTCTCACACTTCAAAAGGAGACAATAACAAGTCCAAACATTCATTGTTGTCCCATTGCACACAGATTCTGGATTTATTTTAAATTACCTGTTTACAGAGATTATAAATTAAGTGACCAAACCAAAATTGAAAAGCAATCCAGCTCTCTTATGTTATGATGCTTATCTTTTTTTCATCCCTGTCGAGATGGTGCAGAAGGTCAACTTAATGGTATAGTTGCTTGAATTAAATTATGACATAATGCCAGCGTCAGTGTTATTGTTTCCACCCTCTGAAAGAGCGCCTACTGTGGTAGGAACGTTAACCTCAGACCCAGACCTACTTTCACTACATCCCAGGATGCATCACAGGATGCACTCAGGAAGGGAGGAACAGGCTGGAGCTTGAGCCGGGCTAGAAAGGAGTAGCCCGGCAAAATGTCGGTCACAGGACGCTGACCTCATAACATCGTACCTCCAACCTGCAGTTACGAAACGGCTCCAGCGCCACCCGTGTTGGTGCGACTAGGGAGGAAGCACTGGGGACAGACAGATTCCCCCTCTAGCTCTCAGGGGGCCGGGTGGAGAGACAGGCAAGGGCTCAGATCTGATTTTGCAGGAAGGAAAGGAGAAGGGAGGGGAGCGTCGGATAAGAGCGCTGCTGCTGCTTTATTTGATCCTTTCTCCCTCTGAACTGTGACCCAGGCTTGTGTTATGAATGCCACAGAGGTGGAGTTATTACATACACAAAGCCAAGCCAGGTCTAATCTTGTTACTATTCTGTACAGAAACAATACAGGGCTCCTTTAACGGAGGGGCATGCAGATAAGTGAAGTTCAAGAGAACAAAATGATGCAAAACTTATGTAACATCTTAAGAGTCTGCAGCCACCTCAGGTTGATTCAAGTTTTTTACTGATTGGCCGTTTACATTTAACATTCCTAAATTCCCCTTTAAGAACCTAATCGTGTCAGTTTTCTTTGAACTTTTTCCCTATGTTAGTGAGCTTAAACTTCATGTGATCTTGAAGTGCTTGTCAACTTATTCGAACTAGGCCAAAGGGAGCCATAGTGTAGCTATAAAAAGACAATTACTACAACAGGAAGCCTCAGTCAGCTGGAGGTATACAAACCAAAAGGGCCCAGACATGTTCAAGGAGTGCACACACCCAAATGTCTGCCTGCCGAACACAAACTCAAGTATACATACTGGATATCTTTCTATCTGAGTACACCCATTGATGCTTACAGACACAACTCAAATGACACCCATTCCCACTCTAAGCCTATCCCCACACTCATTCATCTGCCATGACGAGGCACTTCTTCCCCAGACAACACAAAATCTCTCCACCCACCAGAGGATGTCAAGCCCTGTGCCAGAGTGTTGACCCAGTGCTGACAGAGGAAGTAAACCCACACCCTGCTGGCCAGAGATCAACCACTGCAGGCATCACTAGCCCTGTCAGTGTTAGCATCAGAGAATCATCCTTAAGCACTGCAAAATCTTATTTTATTTTTTTAATCAGACAAAAGTTCAATATTTTGGGAAATACACTTGTTCCCTATAGCTGACATTTGGGTGAAAAGATTGATACCTCTTTATGTCTGTCCATCAAAAATGTGGTTAGCAATAGCCAGGAGGCTGTTAGCTTAGCTAAACGCAGCAACAGGTAACAGTTGGAAACAGCTAGCCTGGCTAGCTGGCTTGTGACACCCTAAAACCCCTCTTTTACTTTCTTATTAGCACATTATACGTCACTTAAATTTATGAGGGGATAATGTCCTGATATTATTTCTTGGTCAGAACAGTATGGGCAACCAGCTGCATTTCCAGGAAGTTAGCTGTGTCGACCAAGAAAAAATAAAACTTTAAATTTCTATTTATTTTTGACACAATTCACACGAGCAGATTCAACAGATTATATTCCTCATATATACTGTATATACAGCCTCGTAGCTGTTCTCTATTGTTATTCTCAGCTAAGCAAAGTTAGCGGTTGCTGGCATTAGCTTAATATTTTAAGCAAAATTATAAAAGTTGGTATCAAATTTCTCATCTATCCTCTGTAAGAAAATGGATAATCATGTTCCCCAAATATGTAGACCCTTCAATCTTCCTAAAATATTTATTGTATGATCGATAATCTTGAAGGATTTATTTAATATCAGATGACCAATAAATTGTAATCCCTTGTGTCGAAGCATTTACAAAAGATTGAATCTGTGTTAATGCTTTTGTAGGTCATACAGAGTCATCAATATTCATTTCAATCTGTTGCATAACCAGCTAAAAACTCCTCGCAGGAGCTTTAAACAGCACTTTTCTAGTCTTCAGACTACTTAAAGCACTTTTACACTACATGTCACATCACCCATTCGTACACATCTATACACTGATGCTGCTAAACGTGTCAGTCAGACTAATCACATCCACATTTATTCACACACTGACAGCTATGCCGTTGGGAGCAATTAAGTGTTCAGTGTCTTACCCAAGGACATTTCCACATGTGGACTGCAGGAGCTGGAATTGAACCCCGAACCTTCTGTTTGAGAGACGACTGTCTACCACTGATCGACAGCAGCCCACAATGATCCCCAAGTATAATTGTAGACACCTTTAACTCATTTGAAGCTGATATTCTTTAACCTCACAGTCATTCCTTATTTCATATCCATAATGCTGGAGTTGAGCCAAAACAATGAAAGCCATATCACTGTCAAACACTTACAAAATGGAGAGTATCAGTAAATCTGTATGTTTACCGTCACTTATCTGTTTCCATGTCAACCAATGCTGAACTTCAAACTTTGAGAATACATTTTTCAAATTGCAAAGACTCACATTAAAGAGGGGTGTCAAGATTTTCTAATATAATCTTTATCATTCTTCTGTGGAGTGTTTCTCAAGTGGACCATGCAAATATTGGCAGAGTTCATTTTTTTCTTTCTTCATCTTTGACTTCCAACGACTAAAGCTGGCCTAATAAAAGTAAATTACATGTCTATAAACTAACCTCTGGGGTTTGTGGGGCCATATTTGAAGTTGCGTCATAGCAGCAAAACAAACCCTAAATTATGTAACACACATCATGGTACTCTCAGCTCAACAGCTGTCGGTATTCAGAAGTAAAATACATTTGAACATAACAATCTCACTCACTGGCTCATGAAACATGTGGACATATACAGTTTACATGTCTGTAGGCAAACTGTAAGGCCATTTATGTTGTTTTTATTGATTTTAATCTATCTTTTTTTTGAGTCTTTCCTGTTTTTGACATTAATGCCGTATGTTGTTTTCCAGTTAGGCCACAAATGCAGCTGCTTTCAGTTTCATATGATTCTTTTCATAATGATCATATAAAAAAGGTCAGTACCATTAATGTATTTTAAAGGAATGGTTAAAGGACTTAGTCTATGCATAAAAAAGGATATTATCATCTATGTAGCTCTATGTCTGTTACATAATGTTTTTCTAATTTCTAATAAAAAAGAACAGAAAAGAAAATGGGTGTACTATTTTGTTGGTTTTTAAGCACTATGTCTGTTCTAATACATAAATAGGGCAATGACAGTCAAGCATTTTGTACATTGAACCCAGCAGACCGTTGGTACTAAAACATTAAAACATTATCTTATCAGACATTTTATGCATGCATATCTGATTTAAACTATTTTTAGAAATCACTTAGAAACCATTGTGTCAAGGAAATTCTCAGTGCCTGCCTACTCTCTGAACTACAATCTGTCTCTAAAACATTTTACACTCAAGTATCCATTCACGTTTTGAAATGTACAAACACATGGGTGAGGTTGTGGTCTACGGCTGAACTCCATGGTTACATCCCACACCTGAATACCTTTGTCTCTCATTCTCAGACTGGCCTACTTTCACCCACACATGAGTCATCGACAACTTGCTATCAGATAAAGACTCATTGTCCCTTCCTCTATTTTGAGGAAACAAGTTTGTCTACCCTGCGGTCTACTGTTGCTATTTCCACTGATCCAACCTATTCCTTGAGTAAAATATTTAACTCTTAATCCTGCCAGAACAAAATCACTTTTTGTTTCTTACAGTGTTGTGACAACATCAAATTATGAACAGTAACAACTGGTGATATGCTCTTATCGCTTTTGGACTGCGTGGGAGGTTTGAGGGGCAATTTACTGCCACAAGGAGGCCAACCAAAGTCCAAGAAAATAAGTTTTACCTTCACTGACACGCAATAGCGGAAAAAAACAAGCTTTAAGGAAACCCCAGTCCACTACACAAGATAAGATTTGACGTGCTATTACAGGTTTGAGGTGCACCGGGTTGCCTTACTCACTGACTACTGCTCATTCTAAAGTGGCCAGTGAGCTCCATCCATTACCACATGAAGATACACTTTCACTTACAGTTTAATATCTCTAAGCCTCAGCCATTGTTACTGAGGGATCCATGTACAACTTTACTTTTTTTTAATTTTCTTCTATTTGTTGCCCAATCTAGTCATGCCACAGGATTGGCTTTAGAGTTGACGCTGATTGGTAAGTTGGGACTTTAGGAATGCTATAACTTTTCATCTTGTGCTTAATTCGTTCAAAATGTCAAATATTACGCGCAGCTCTTGGAGGCTTTAACATTTTCAGATTATAGCTAAGGGGTTCTGGGATTGTGACCAAATACCTGCAAAACTAACATTACCATCAGCTTTATATGTACTTATTGTTTAATGACATTTAGAAAATTTGAGTACACTTAGGCCCAAAAGAAAGTTGGTGAACATGGTTTCTGATTAAACATTATAGCATTTTATGAATATGTTAGTCTTCTATTTGTCTCTCTTTTAGAATTTCAACCTTTAAATCACTTATTTCTTTCCTTTCTCATCCTGCTTTCTTCTTCCCTCTTCTTTTCCCTCACTTCCACCTTCTTCTTTAATATCTCTTCCTCAATTTTTTCCTTCTCCAGTACGAACGTAATCGCAAGTGTCCATCCAAAACTCTGACTGACTGCAGAGAACCCCAGAGGACCATGCATACTTTCACCCTGCCCTAACATGTGCGCACACATACACACATAACCCTTCTCAGCTGCCTGTCCAATCACCACACCCGTCTACATGACATCAGGCTGTGATGTCATCATGGGACCAATACTGGCATGCTGTCCAGTTCAACTTCATCATCAGCATCATCATCCCTTGGCAGCGACGAACGTGCCTCGGTTGGGAGGCAGCTGGATTGTAACAATTCCTTCAACCTTTGCACATGTCAGTGTGTGTATATGTGTGTGCGTGTGTGTGTGTGTGTGTGTGTGTGTGTGTGTGTGTGTGTGTGTGTGTGTGTGTGTGTGTGTGTGTGTGTGTGTGTGTGTGTGTGTGTGTGTGTGTGTGTGTGTGTGTGTGCAGAGGGAGCAGAGGGGAGGCTAAAAGACGCAATAGCTCTAATTAAAAAAATCTGAGCTACACAGGGCTTGGCTTTCTTTGGCTACTTTCTCCTGTTTATAAAACGCTTTCCGGGCAGATTTGCATCATGTTTGTCAATAATTCAAATGGGTGGTCAACATTACGGTGACAGCGCTTATTGGAAAGAAAAAGGGGAGAGGAATGTGAGGCATGGAGAAACAGGGTTCAGGGGAGAATGGAGAGAAGACAGATGCAAAGAAAGAGGTACAATAGTTTGAGAGAAGTAAAAAATAGATGGCAATAAAAGACAGATTGGGCAGGACCGGATGGGATGGCAGGAAAAGTAAGGTACAGCAGGTTGAGGTGGGGCATCCTACTGTGGCATGAGGCAGAAACAGCAGTTCAAAAATATGATGACAGGTACAAAAAGGAGGAATCAGGAAATGTGTGTGCTAACAAAAAGGGAAGAAATGTGAGGCAATGTTAAGGATCTTTGCTTTATTTTTCTAGATATTCAATGAAAAGTAGCCTTGTCTTTTTTAACATTGCTAGTTAAGTCACAAAAGTGGGTTACAGTTGCCAAAACAACATAGAAAAATGTATAGAAAATCAAAAAAGAAGAGCTAGCTTTTTCGTTTTTGTAAAGAATTTTATTGAAAAGACCAAGACTGACAATGTTTGCTGCTTCCCAGTACTTCCTTACTTCCTCTGCCTTATGTACTGAGCCCTAATCCATCATTTTTTTTATTTAGGTAATGTGTTTAATTAATGTTGTTAGGGAAAGATGTAGCCATGTTCTTGGTTCTCTATAGGGAGTATACACATCAAAATAAATAAATGTTTCATGACATTGATAATACTTGTAAGGAAGAAAGAATGTCATTTTGTTTGAAAGAGTATCCTTTGATTGATTTTGTATACCTTTTTGAACGCCCAAAACAGCTTTATTGACAGTTTACAAAGACTGTGTTACTCTATAAGCTGGCGCTGCAAGCTCTCAATTTAACTGTTGATAAAAAGTTATCGAGTAAGAACACAGCACTGTTGAAAAAATGCAGTGTTACAACACACCTGAAGCCCAACCCAGGCAAAGAGAGGCAGAGACTTATAGACAGACAGACAGACAGACAGACAGACAGACAGACAGACAGACAGACAGACAGACAGACAGACAGACAGACAGACAGACAGACAGACAGACAGACAGACAGACAGACAGACAGACAGAGGCAGATGGACTAAACCGTATAACCTCAAAGCCTGACACATAGCATCCCCCCTGGATTTATTGCTTCAATCACATCAGCCTATACTTTTTTCAGAGACCCTCTGACAGGCATTAATGATAACATCATGGCTGCCATTCGACATAGATTGGCTCCAGATGTTGTCATTTATATTTCAAATTCACTAAAGCAAACCGCTCTTTAGCTAGGCACGTAATTGAAAGCATCAATTGTCTTACTAAACCTATTACCTTTCTTTTCAAATGTTCTGCTGCTCCTTGTTTTTTTGTACAGTGGCCAAAAATGGCAGACAACCCCAAAGAAATCCCAATTGGGGTGCTGGTTTTGCTCAGTTGGTTGATCTTGCAGCCCATGGACAGAGGCTATACACTCTTAAAAGGGATGTGTTAAAAAAAGACACAAAAAATGTGTTGTTACAAATTTAACACATTTTGTGTGGATTTCAACATAAGATGTGTAGGAAATGTGTAAAAAGCTTTACACACTTAATGTGTTGGACTGAATCCTGCTTAGCAACAGGGGTTACACGGGGTCGCCCTTTTTTCGCGGTCACGTTCGTGGTACAGACTCAGAGACAAAGGAGACAACGATGGAGGCTGCGTCGCCTGGTATGCTGCTGTCTGACACTTCGGTAAGTTTCCATTACCATTTAATGTTAATTAAATGAAACTATGTCAACGTTCTGGAAGTTTGTGTTCATCTGAGAAATGTGAGTTTTTTTTTGTTAGGCTGTGGTTTAAAGTAATGTAAAGTTGAACAGCTAGCTAGCTAACATTAATATAGTCAACACTAACAGCCGTTATCCCGCTCAAAATTAAAATTAAATAGTCATACAGTGATATGTTTAGTGACGGGTTGATGGAAGCAAAGGGTTACGGTAAACTCGGCATTTATATAATTTATGAACTAAACAATTTTAAGAAAGTCGATAATGTTAAATGTTCAGGGGCTGCCCATTGACTGGCTACACCAAACTTCCATAGTGATTTTGAGGTGTATATCTACCGGGCTTATTACTTCAATTACACCATGTTAAAATTAAATTCTGGACATTATAGCAAGACCGTGGGTCATTTCGGTGAAGTCGGCTTGAAATCTGGTTGATTGACGTTGTGTTTTAAGTCAACTCGCAAGGTTTTGTTAATGTTGAAAACCGCCATTTTCCTGCAGTAGCTCTGCTCCGGGGACAGAGTCAGAACTTAGCCGTAGCCCTGCTATGTGACGTCTTATTGTCAGGGGGGTTATTTTTCCGGATTCATCCTCCGAATTTTCTTCATCGATAATATGATCCGCGTGAACAATGAGGATCTATGAGTTTTTACATTTATCTTTTGGAGGCGCAGGAAGTGTTAGCTCGAGTGCGAACGGGTTGGTAAACACCAGTACTTAGACGGTGCCAGTTTTGTTGGCTAGCCTGCACTTAACTCACACCGGAGCAGCTTCAGCAGTTAGCGCGATGATGGTTTTATGTATTCCGGCAGTAAGTAGCTGTGTGTGTCTGAGTGGATGGCGGAGCAGTCGTGAGTGAATATGTGGACTCTATTGATTGCAGCGGTCGTACTCATATTAAGTATAAGTATAAATGCCTTCATTTTAGATGTGTTACCTGCTAAATTAACGTTGTTAAGTACTAAAGTAAAAGTGCTGGTTTTACGAGCGGGGGGCTCAGAGTGACAACGGGTTGGTTAACGCCAGTTATTAGACGGTGCCAGTCTCTTTAGTTCGCCTTCAAAACACTCATACCGGGGTAACATCAGCAATTTTGTAGTTTTAATTCGGCAGTAAATAAGCAGCGGTGTGTGTGGCTGGATGGCGGAGTAATCTGTGATCGTCAAATAATCTATTAGATCGCCAAAGTTATGGTTTTACACCCACACTGAAAGAGGACATGACTTTAACCCTGCAGACTAAAATAGTTACAGCTTTAGAATTAAATGATGTTGCCTTCTGTATGCCAATATAATTTTGTGTAGTATATAACCAATAATTTGCTATGTAGTTGAGGCTTTTAGCTGCTACACACATATGTTTATTGATGCTGAGTGTTTTCCTTATTTTTCAGCACACCTATGAGACACATGTGGAATCTATCAAAGTCCTTGTAACCATTTTTAAAGATGAGAAAGAGACTTCAAAAAAAATTCTCTATGTTAAAAGTGCCAAGGATCTGATTGACCAAAGCATAGCCCAGCAAATGGACTGTGTTCTTGATAGGTTATTAAAGTATAACACAGATTTCATGGAATATATAGATGTTGACACAAACATAGACGTGAAGGACTTTGATAGATTCCACGTCTTCTTGTCAGTAAGAGGACCCCAGATGGAAACCTGTGAAGAGGAGACTAATCTAAATCAGGTACACTTTGTGTTACTCCTGTTAACAGAAATGACAAAAGGTTTTCTAAGTTATTAACTATTACTTAGAATCATATTTGCTTGCTAAGTTGCAATTGCTAAGAAATTAAAATCACAAAGTTTTGTTTACAAACTGTTTGTCATGACATTTTAAATTCCTAAAGTAACATGGAATTGTCTATTATTCCCCCTTCAAAGCCTATCACTAACAGGGAAGGAGAGAGGCTCATTTTACAGTCCCTGCTTAAAAAAAAGGCCCCACAAATACTCAGTGAGTATGACACTGCAGGCACCCTGTCAGCGCCATCAAGGAAGCTTCTGGTGAAGACCTGCATAGGAGATCTGGTGGAGAGATGTGGTTTGTAAGTATTGTACCGTACCTTTCTTTTTTTTTGGTAAACATTTTTGTGCATAAAATCTTTTATATATATTTTTTAAAACAACCCTATTATTAAGTACAATTCAGTTGCTATTCTCATTATGTGATGCCAGTCATATCAACTCAATAATTTTTCTTTCTTGAACAACAACAAATGTTGCAGCCAGCACACTTCAAAGCTGTTCAAGACACTCAACTTTGACCTTGAGATTTGACTTTTCAACTTCCATTGAACAAGTTTGATCATGAACAAGTTGATTGCAGTGTCTTTGCTGCTTAAGAAAGACAACCGCGGGATAGAATCTTGATTTGTATTCATAAAACTTGTTTAAGAAAGAAAAACGTTTGAACCATAGTGACTGACATACTTCATTACAAAAATAAGAACACATGCAAATTAATTATACTTCATAAACTGTATGCTCTGTATGAGGAAGTGTTTCTGTCCATTTTCTTTCCAGTTACCCTATTAGTTCAGAAAAGCTGGCTGTAGCAAGAAACATAATCACCACCTTCCCATCCCTGAGTGTCCAGGTAGCAGGACAAGGGGAAGGATTTGTAAGTAACACTAGTATTTCAATAACTAGTCTTTCAACTTTTTTTGTTTAAAACTGCTGACAAATCTTATGCTGTACAGCATATACCATCTGCTGTTGTTCGTAAGCATTTGTTCTGTTTCAATTGCTTTGCAAATGGCTGACCTGGTTGCCTGTGAACCACATGCCACTAAGGAGAGCTGGAAGCTCTTGTTCACTGACATCTTCTTTCTTCTTCAGGAGCATTACTATGATCCAGTCTCTCACTGTGGATTCCTAGAGACTAAACTGCGCAACCTTAGACGGAATCTCGAGCAAGGACAGAGGCGGTATAGGAAGCGAAAAGTGACAAATGACTGCGATGAAACAGAGAGACCTGATACCACAGAAGATGGGCACACCAGCAGCACAAATGAGTGGGCCACTCTAATCAAAAGGCTTCGACCCTCAGCCGAGAACCATTCAGCTATCAAGTCAGGCATGGAGAAAACGTACACCCGTCGTAGAACCTGGATTACCAAGGACTCCCCGACTGTTGCTGAAATATTCAACGAGTACCCACGTTTTTTGGACATGCCAAGTCTGGTAGGTTGCTTTTTTCCTTTGTAGTGGCTTATTATTTTAAATCCTGTTCCACCCTTGTAAAGTTTTATAGTGAATCAGTCAGCAAACAATGCTTCCACGTCCTGCAATGTTTGAAACAAATTTCTTATACTTGTCATTTCCCAGGTTTAATAGTTTATATTAGTGTTTGTTCATTTTTGATTGATTTTTCTAAATGTCTTTGTTCCTCTCTTTTTCAGCTGGACACAGAGTTTGGCAGGCTTACAGGCGGAAAGGCAGACCTCTTTTTACGAAGATGGGAGACTAACATCATTCCCAAGCTCAAATCAGTGGCTGCCCTGGAACCAAAAGTGTCCTCTCTGTTGATGGGTACTGAAGAGAAGACTGAAGGTATATTTCTTTAGAGATTAACTCTTCCAATTCAGGAAACTAGAATGTATTACCTCGTCCTCTTGGCTCAATGATTTCTGTTTATTTCTCACGTGACAACTGCATATTGAACAATTAAACTTGATCCAGCAGATATTAACATGTTACCGTTGCTGTGATACTGTCCCATAATGAATGAGATGTGGAAATCACTTCATTTTTTGGTCAAATCAAAGTAAAATGACTGACTCAATATTTTCCGTGATGATCAGGATAGACTGATCAATTTCTAACGGGTGTTTTGAGCTATAATATCATAATAGCAATACAGGCTTGGCAGCAAATTGGAATAGAACTAAAAAACATAATTTGTGTCTGTAGCTGCTTCATTATTCTTTTAGTGTGTGTTGATCTGCTGTATAAAATGTATTTATTTAAAAAGTATGTATTTGTATTTGAATGTGAACAGGAACATAAAAATATGCCAGATTGTAGCCATAGGCTAATTTCAATCTGTAGTCCCTTGGCAAATTGGAGGTTCACTCGCATACAAATTTACATATAAACCAACCAATGACAAGCAAAAAACAAACAAGTAATGACCAAATAACAACATAAACTGTCCATTAGTTGACAGAGACATTTATTCAATCATAAGAAGTGGGTGTGTTGTGTTGTTTAAAAAAACAGGATAAAGTGATCTTTAGTGTTAAAGTGCTGCAACAGGAGGTCAAGTGCCGCAGTATTAAAGTGCAAAAGTGCTGGAGTATTGCACATAACTATATGGTGCTGATCTAAATTGCACATTTGCCCTGGAGCCTGTAATTTCAAAGTGCTGCTGTGATTGCACATGGCCCTATTTACCGAGTTTGCATATACAGACTTGTATGCACATAACTATGATTACCATGACGATATGATTACACCAGAGAGGGCATTCAGCAATTATGAGTACGACATTAAAGGTCAACAAGTGGCAAACTTTATCATGTATTGCATGACATATTTCTATATTTTGATTAATGTTATCTCTTCATTGTCAGATGAGACTTGTTACAGCACCCTTGTGCTGTTAACACACCTGCTCCCCCCGATGGGTGCCAGTCGATGCAGTTTGAGATCGGCTATAACGCACCTGGTTGATTTTGCATCGGTATGTATTGAATCAGGTTCACATTATATTTACTCAAGATAAGCGTTTGTCTCAATGTAACTGATCACTTAACTAAAATGAATCTTTTTCTTTCTTGTCTCTAAGCCTGGAACAAGTATTGCATCGCTTTGCAATGACCCTGCTGCGTTATCCACAGCTCACCAACCCAAGCTAACATGCATTGGTGATCTGAAGAGTACAACTAGGCAGTATGTCATTGTTGCTAAGAATGACAAAGTAACCATTCCTCTGGATGATGGCCTGACTTGTGCTGTCGACAAACTTTTCAAATTGTACTGGGTATGTAACTTGTCATATCCAGCTCAACTCAGCTCTGTCTTCACCTTCTTCGAGTATGTCTACGACCTGCCGTTCTCCACACAAAGAAAAACCAAAGTACTGGAGCTGATTTCACAGCTTAAAGCCTGCAAGTAAAGCAAGATGTTCAGCTGTCCAAAATGTACAGAGTCTGCATTCCCAGAGGTGAGAAACCTTGTTTGGCATCTTCGTCAAATACATTGCTTATCGGATGGACAAAATGTAAAAATTGTATGTAGCCAAGATGGCTGTCCAAGGACATATCATAACTTAAATTCATTTTCAAAGCATCTACACAGAGCTCATTCTACACCAACAACAAACACTGTTTCAGCTCGCCCCATTGACCACAGAGGAACATCAAACGGTTCATTTGAAACTGTTGGTCCTATTGCTGATATTTTGGAGATGTCCAATGATGCTGTAGATGTCTCATCAGAGGCAAGACAACGTGCTGATTTTAGTGACTGTGCAGCCTCTTTTGTGGCACAGATGTATGCATCATCAAATGTGACTTTAACAGATGTGACAAGAAGTGTAAACTGTACCAAGGAGTTGCTTGAGAGAACTGTGGACAGTTTGCAACAGTCAACTGCCTCTTTGTTGAGAAGTTTGGATGTACCACATGACAGTGAGGCTGTTCAAGGATTAATGAAGGAGTTTGAAGGTGCTAAACACATATTCAAAGATGTGGACACACAATATAAAATGAATAAGTACTTCACTGAGAAGTTTTCCCTTGTTAAACCACAAGAAATTTTCCTAGGTCACAGGTCTGATAGTGCAAGAAAGGAAGGTCAAATGAAACAGGTTTTGGCACCAGATACATGTCAGTACATATCGGTCATTGAAACTTTAAAGTTTCTGTTCCAACATGAGGAAATGCAGGACCTCTTTCTTCAGAGTAAGAAGAGCACTGATGACAAAATGAGTGACTACCATGCCGGGTCTCAGTTCTCCTCACACCTGTTGTTTAAAAGTTACCCTGACGCTCTACAAATACAACTTTACTTCGATGACCTCGAAACAACAAATCCTTTGGGTTCCAAGACAAAAATACATAAGCTAGGAGCTGTGTATTTTACCGTGAAGAATTTTCCACCTGAGTGCAATTCCTCACTTGCAAATATTCATCTGTGTCTTCTGTTCAACTCAATTGATAGAGAGGTATATGGATTTGAGAAGATTTTTCAACCTCTTCTTGAGGACCTCAGATTTCTTGAAAGTTCTGGTCTTACAATTGAGTTAAAAGGTCAAATCCATCAGCTGTATGGTACAGTTTGCTTGTTAACTGCAGATAATTTGGCGATGCATTCACTTTGTGGACACCTTGAAAGTTTTTCTGCACACAAATTCTGTCAGTTTTGTATGATTGACAAAACACAAACGCAATTTATATTTGATGAAGATGAAGTTGAGTTGCGCACCAAGGAGAATTACCAGCAGCATGTCAATCTAAATGAACCAAGCATAACGGGTGTGAAAGCAGACTCCTGTCTGAATAAGCTTCAGTATTTCCATGTAACAGAGAACATAAGTGTTGATATAATGCATGATGTACTTGAAGGTGTAGCCCCACTAGAGGTCAAATTGATGCTGCACCATTTCATTTATGATGAAAAAGTGATTACTTTGGAACAGCTAAATGATCGGATTTCAAGTTTTCAGTACGGATATGGTAATGTAAAAAACAAGCCAAGTGTCATAATAAACTTGAGGTCCAGTGAGAGTGCGATAAAACAGACAGCGTCTCAAATGTGGTGCCTTTTACTGGTCTTGCCATTTTTATTAGGAGATCTTGTTGACAGAAAAAGTCAAAATTGGCGTTTATTGATTTTACTGAGGGAAATATGCAGCATTATCTTTGCACCAGTTGTTACAAACGGGCTTGCTGTTTTCCTGAAAGAGCTGATAATAGAGCACCATACTCTTTTCAAACAGCTCTATGACTCAAACCTCATTCCAAAACATCATTTTATGATTCATTATCCGAGGATGATGGTTTTGTTTGGTCCTCTTTCTAAACTTTGGTGCATGCGATTTGAAGCCAAGCACAATCCGTTTAAAAGACTAGCACATGTAGTTTGTAACTTCAAAAATGTGTCAAAGACATTGGCTTTCAAACATCAGATCCAACAAATGTATTACTTTAAGCATCGTGATAATCTGTCTAAGAAAACAGATGTGGTTAACGCCTTTCTTGTCAGTGTGGGTTCATTGAAAAAAGCAGATGTCTTGTTGGACAACTTAAGGTTAACCCATGGAACTGACCTTTCTGTAACGAGTACCATATTTGTCTGTCACAGAGTTGATGTGTATGGCCAGTCTTATAGAACTGGTTCTATACTACCACTGAGAACCGATCATAGACAAGAGCCTATGTTTGGTGAAATCATCCATATCTTGCCGCAGGTAACAAATGAGTCCATTCTCATGTTTGTGAGGATCCTAAAAGTCAAGTACTTTGATGACCATTTTTATGCCTATGCCGTTCAAAGAACAAAAGAATATGAACTGATTACGTTGGCTGAAACGTCTGATTTCCGGCCTTTAGATATTATGTCAGGCTATGACACCAATGAGCTGTATTTGAACCCAAGGTACAAAATTGTATAGCTGGGATGTCAATACATGAAACTGATCTTTTGTGACAAGTACCATAGTCCTTAAAGTTGGGACATTTTGATGCCTTTGTTGTTTAAAGTGTAAAAATAGCTGAATTTGAATGTTTCAGATTTTTGGCACGTTGATATGTGAAGTTATGATACCAGTGAGCTATGATGTTGTGTTCAATTCTGTCATTCTTTAATTGCAATGTGTTCTGTCTGCACCTGATCATTTCAGGATGGATAAGGTCATTTAAATTGCATTGTTTTAGGCGTTTCAAGCTTTGAAGGATGGAGTCTGAATGTTGTATTCACTACTGTCTATAAATTTTGTCTGTTTAAGGTGCTAAAATGTCCATTACACTCAGATATTTTATGATTTTCATGTGTACATTTTGTTACAAATGTACTGAAAATGTTTTTTTCAGAATAGATATGGTAAACATTGAATTGTTTAGTTTTTATGTTGTGTATATATTTAAATATGTTTATTCAGAAAGCAGAGTTGGAAAGTTATCCAGATAACAGAACAGTATTTTTTTACATTGATTTGCTTGTCATATGAATTCCGTCATATTGAAAATCTATTTTAAATATAGTACATTTACATAAACAGATTTATGTTTCTGTCTTATTAAGTTTTACGCAATATGTGTAGAATAAAAGTTGTAATTGTGTATTAAAATTCATAAATAAAAAATGTTTCAAAATAACACATCTTTGTTTCAAAATAACACATCTTTGTTTCAAAATAACACATCTTTGTTTCAAAATAACACATCTTTGTGTTGATGTATTTGACACAATAGATGTGTTAAAGTAACATACACATTAGATTTGTTAAATTTAACACACAATGTGTTGTCCCTGAGCTGATGCAGCACATGTGTTAAAATTTGACACAACATGTGTTGTTTTTAACACATCTGTTCTAAGAGTGTAGGCCTGGATCTATTCCTGATCATCACACTATTTGGTGCATATCATCCCCCACTCTCTCTCTCTCCCTACAGTTCTTGTCTTTTTACTGCTGTATACCCAAAAAAAGGCAAAAAAGGCCTTTTTTTTTTAAAATCCCAATTCACTAAGTGCCCCCGAAAGGCCTGGAGTACTTCAGTTTTAATGACTGAAAATGCTTTATTTTCAGATGTGGTTTATGACTTGTTGTTTTATTTGTTTTGGACTTTTTATGTGTGTCCTATTTTGCAGTTCCTTTTTCCTTAATGGATATCTTTCAGGTCCTTGCAACGCGTTTTCCTTTTTTAGCCTCTGTATCTTTGCTCACCTTGACGATCGAAAATCCTACATACGTGTTACTTGTGAAAATGTTTCATATCTTACTGTAACTGAAGCAGCGTTGCAGCCTTAAGCCAGTGGCCTTTGACACACTTAATGGGTGTAGAGGACAAAAGAATGTAAGTAATGATCTCAAATATGCTCTGTCCCTGCCATAGAAACCTGAATCTGCAGAGGGAAAATACAGCATATACTGTAGTGTATAGTATTCAGCTGAGCTTGACAGCAGAAAGTGATGGATGTTTTACATTAGGGCAATAAAGCGGACTGGAAGAATCTCCAGTGGATCAATAGCAGAGGGCAGCTAGCCAAACCTTGTCATTAACCGCATATTAATTCTGGCAGCAGCCGTTGAGCCACATTGTGATCGGGTGGTTTCTAAAGGAGTGTTTACCAAAACAAGAGTTCCAGCTCTGCCTAAAGTGGTTTCACAGAGCTATCCAGTGACGTAGGAAACCACGACATATTACTGACTTTTTGTACGCATGTGGAATTGTGAGGTCACGTTAGACTTGTAAGTGCACTTTCTCACCAGAATGTGCTGTTTTGGATTGACTCCCAGAGAAAATTAAAGCCTGGGCCTGCAACGGATCAAATTCACTCTTCTGAAATAAAACAAATCCAAACAATTAAAGTGTATAAAAGTTGTTGGCTTATAAACGTCAATGCATTAAACACATTTTATTCCAGCAGTAGCGATTACAGCTAAAGTCAGGCATTTCTTAAAAAAGTAAAGAAAGCATATATATTAGTTGGAGAATGAGGCTTAGATTTACAACAAAACTCATAGACAGTCAATATAGTGGACAAAGCCTGAATGACATAGATTACTGCAGGGACTCTGGAGGCTCGTCGATGGCATGCCATTCTGGAAATCCTGTCTCAGCGTAACTAATCAGACCAAAGTCGTTTTTTGTACCAGGCTCTAAAGATGTTCATTTCTGCTGTAAAAACAGGCATTGAATGCATATGTGACTTCCGGAGTTCTTGGAGCCAACCTTAAGCGTACACTTTGATGAACTTCAGTTTTTTTCACTTGCTCATTTACTTCATTTTTCAACACCGGAGGTTGCCGCTTGGTTCAAAACAAACCTCAGCACATAATAGTTGTCTTTTGAAAATCTGCAGTGTATTGACAATCTCCTCCTTCCTTCGACCACTGCTCTCTCATTCTTCTCACTCCAAATATAAGACATGTGTCAAAATGTTCCTCCTCTAATTGACCCCTAATCACATTTGCTGAACACACAGATGTCTGGGGGGTCTGTGGGACTTATCTCTCCTAAAGGTGTCATGTTTGCTCTGCCTTTCCGTCTGGTATGCACTTGGTCTTTTAAGTGCACCATACTGTCGATTTACATTTTCCATGAGCCTCCTTTTTTGACCTCCAAAGATGAAAACGTCATCTTATGAGAACGACTTTAAAGATTTAAATCATGCGTCTCGAGCAACAGACTAAAGAAAATGGAAGGTTGAGAGTTCATGCTGATACTTATTATTGTCTGATTAAGATGTATGATGACTTCTGACCTCTCCTAAATCGAAACCACGTGTGACCCAAAGAGGACGCTAATAGAACTCTGATGAGCCTTCATGCGACCCTGTGTTTGCCTGAGAGCTAATATGAAATCCCCCCTTTTCCATCTTTTTTTCTTTAATTGTTGCCATGACCCTTCCATATTTTTGTCCCCAGACTCATAAAAGCTTCATGCTCAATTGCTTTCTTTTCAAGGTGTGAAGTATTATTATAAACAAACCATAAAACTTTATTCAAAGATGCTGATAAAGCAACCAGTGACAAAACGCAGCATTAAATTTGAAGGCACACGTTGTAAAAGTCTTGGCAAGTCCACAATGTAAACCAAGTCAATGGTTTTAGGTGACTGATTACAGTTGGGTTGAAAGTGTTTCAACACTTAAAAGCTAAAGGTTAATTGGATTTGTATTAAGTTTTTGCTCAAAATAATAAATCTGAATAATTTGGACTTTTTAAACTCAGTGGAGTGCAGCAGACTGTCAAAAGCAAGTACGGAATCAAAGTTAAAGCCATTTTATCCTATTAATGTTTTGTTTTTTATCCTTGGCCTCAACTTTCTACATCTTTTACATCTCTGACATCATTGAGAAGAATTTGGTGGCTCATATCTGGCTCTAATTAGAGCTCTGTCAGTGCATTTTGGAACAGAGAGACACAGAGAAAAGTTGGGACATGAGGATTTAAATTTGCCATCAGAGAAAGTCTCCATCAAGTTTGTATCCCAAAAGAAACTGGTGAAATGTCTTTTGTGTGCAGTTAAGTATAAACCACTCAGGTCCATCAATGTTCATAAGAGGTTTTAAAAATGTAAAGACATGGTAAGGTATGTTTCCTTGATATGTGGAGTATGTGAAGGAAACAGTCGGTGGTTTTCACATTAAACTAAAATGGAGGAAAGTGAGGGTGTTGCATTCACGTTGGTGGATCGGTGACTACAGTCTTAAACTCTCTTGTCCTGGGTTACATTCGAAGGGTTTTGCACTGTGAGTGAACTTTCTCTTTTTAGGAAGCAGCTTGCCTGAGTAACCAATTATCAAAACCATATCCTAACTTTAGTTTCTTAATCCTAACCATAACCCAACCAAACCATATCCCCTTTACTTAAGTGCAAAGATATTTTTGTTGTAAAGTCATCTGAACATGATTTATGTTGACAATATGTAATCTGGATTCTGTTGTGCTCATTTAACGTTGTGGGATCATGTGCAGGTTGTTAGTACAACATATTCACTACAGTTAGGATGTAATGAACTTTATGTTTGCTCAAAAATGTGTGTTCCCAATGAAAAATCCTAGATTTGATGACATTATATATAATTAAATTGTGCTTTGCACATTTCCCCACATCACTATCCAGCTCTTTCACATAAAGGGTAAGGGTTATATTAAAACAGAGTTGTTGAATGGATTTCCAATAAAATGTTGTACAAAAAAAATATGCTGCACTGAGGGTGAAGCAATAAGACTCTGGTGCAACTGCTGTTTCTATTTATTCCACTTTTCTGAGACAATCTTCAGCGCTATCTATTTTGAAAATGCAGCAAAAAAAAAAAAGACAGAAAACTCAGAATAGTATTCAGTTGAAGATGATGAGATGGATTGAGGCCAGGGAGGAAAAGCATTGGATGTTTGAGTACATTTGACATACTGATGGTTGGTTCACAATTAGATCAAATGATTTAATTAGACATAAATAGCAAATTCAGACTACACTCTTACTGTATCACCATGTGTATAGAGGCTTTTAAAAAGTTATTATCTGATGGTAGCTAATGAGTTATCGAATAAATATGGCTCTGATGTCCCTCTGATTTTTGATCGGCCAATACGTTGCCTTCTGGGTTGCTGATCTATAGGTAGCTGTGAAATGTTAACTTTTTTGTCTGTTTACGACAATGAATGCGGTTTAAAACCTGACCTATAATTTACACACACAACAGTATGACTTTATAAAAGCATTTTAGCCTCCTAGTCTCAGAGTGATGTCAGAGTAAAATGCCCTCTGTGTGCATTCAAGAGTGAATATAATACACTTATTAATAGCAGAACATTGTAGACTGAGTAATGCTTTAGTTGGCACTATATCACATTAAAGTAAGGATTGCTATGAAAACACTTTTACGGGATCACAGAGTTTACCCACAAACACTCCGTCTAAGTGAAGTTATGATTACTATAATGATATAATGTGCTAACCACCTCCAATTTTCCCCCTCTGCACAGAAGGATTGATGGAGGCAAGTCAGATGGCTCCCCGAGGAAACATTTAAAACACTGCAACAATGTTAATATAACAGAGATTCATTATGACTTTTATGAAGTAAGTTGTCCAGTACGATTGTGAAAATGATTTATTGCCTTTCAAGGGGAACATTCCTCATTCCCATAAGTTGCAATGATTTCAGAGCAATCTGCGTCTTCTAAACTAATTGTACAATAGACTTCATGTCTTTCACTCTCTAAATTAATTTGCAAACAATGGTTTTCTCTGGGGGCTTTAACCACAGGAATGACAAAAACGTATGCTATTAATCCTGGTTGAATACAATATGCAAGACAGGACAAAAATAATATCAAGCAAATTTAAAGTTGAAGCATGGATTGCAGTTTTATTGTTGCATTATATGGATTTGTAGCGTCATTTGTATTGCTTAATAATCATTGTTTATGTACTCTAAAAATTGAGTCTCCACTGCAGGCGAATATTTGTTTGATTGCATTTTACAGGACACTAAATTCCAGAAAACACCATCCTCCAAGCAAAAAAAGGAATTATAGTTTGATATAGAGGAGCACTAAAAAAAAAACGGATTAAAAGCTGATTTTTCCCCACACAGTCAATCGTCTTGTATCCAAATATTCTGTGATCACATGCCACTGGTGCCTGATCCAAGTGTTGCTCTAACTCATCACAAGCCCTCAGATCCACAAATTATTCAATTTTACTTTTGCTGTGGTTCACTGGCCTTCATAAAAAAAAAAAAAAAGATCGAGTCTCTCCTGCTGAGGGAAACATGGTTTTAATAACAACACTGTAACGATTTGACAATCATCATGGCTGCCATTCGCCACATCTGAAATCAGCACATTCTTGGCTCCATGCGTCAGAGGAGCCGTATCTCTTGTGAAATGAATGCACGCTCCTCTTAACATATTTCTCGCCAAGGTTAAAGGTTAAAAAGTCTCATCTGACAAATAATACATACACTAACCCGAGGTGATCACTACAGTAACTGTTTTGTTGTGAGTGAGGGGAGCTTGATTTGTCTTCTGGCCAATGAAATGAGCTCATCAGCACCACATGAGGCAACATCTGGGCTGAAAGGAGAAACTGCAAAAGTTCTGATTGAGAAAGTCCTTTTTACAAACACATGTAAAACTTAAAGCCCCTAAAATATTCTCCCTTAACTAAAAGATTCATTACAAATATACCATTTAGAATGATCATTTGAGAAAACATGTTTAAAGAGTTCAAAGTTCAAAATTCATTTTCTTTGTCATGAGAGTGTGGCTGTGGATTCATCCAATGGGATTGGCAGCCGCTTGGCAACTTACTGTAAGCAACAACCCACAAACTTCCTCTGATGTGAAATCAATATTGCTGATTTCTGATTGGTGCACAGCCACAAGTATTTGACATTACAGCTATGACTGAGTCCCGCCTGCTTCAAACCAGTAAGAAGAGCACTATCAGCCATACACAAATGAAATCTTTAAGTGACACAACATAATGTGGAAACTGAAACTTGTGTCAATATGAGACACTATTGATAACAGTAAGTTGGGGCCTATAAAGGTGTTGAAAATGTGGTGTCAACCAGGTATTGTATTATAACATTCAAATGATTACATAGAATGAATTAAGAAGCGGGATATGTTTGATTTGATCTGATTAGATTGGCAGGAATTTTGCATCATAATCACGTTATACTGAACAAGCGCACTGGTGGTTTGATTTAAATATCACAAAATCCTTATTGGTGCAGGATTTTATTATCAAAAATATCTTAATGGGATATCCGTAACTGGTAATATACTCGGTTTGTGTTGACAGTTTTGCACAGTCACACTGCAGTGTAAGGGAGATATAGATGTACAAAAAAAAATCCGTTTTCACACATGCACTCCTGAAATTTCGAGAAAATGTCAGGACAGCCTGCCCCTAAAATCTTCCTGAGTTTCCCATTCGCACATGTCACTAAGTTTACCCTGAGGCAGGAAGGGGGGTTGTCTCATCGCTCCTGCCTGTTTGCTCAATTTTCCTGAATATTTCCTGCTGTGTTCACACGTCAGACTTCAACGCAGAACTTTTTTTTCAAGGGGGCATCAGTCAGGAAAAAATAATGGTAAAGCTTGGGTGTAAAATTCAGCAGTTTGTGTTAACACACTCAGCCCGCCCCCAAAAAAGTTCAGGAACATTTCAGGGTCCGTATTCACAAGGCTACCTTTTTGTCCTATAGCAATGGGGTCAACCACGCCTCCTCACTAAGATTAAAGTTCCTGTCCCTTCCTCACTCAGTGTTGCTCTGAGAATGTTGCTGAATCACTCCTAAGCTAGGACTCATTTTTAGCTAAGTTAGGAGATCTCTGAGAGGATTTTCATAGTGTCTTTGTGAGTACGAACCCTGAGCAGTAAAAGTAAAACCCCTGAATTCAACACCATGCCTCTCTGTTTCCAGGACTCAGTCAGCACGCTCGACTCAACACACCACATCTTGACAACACACTGACAAGACAAATGTTTTTCTAACAAACACAAAGAATTATTCATGTCTGAGTTAATATGCTGCTTTGGGAGTTTGCAGACATTAAAAAAAGAGAGATTGACAGAGCGAAATAAAGAGGAAGTAAAAGACATCTTTACAAGATGCCATGAAGAGAGAAAAACAAACACAACACATGTTTTGAAGCTGTTGTGTTCTTTTCATTACATCCTGGTGCTAAAAGAAATATATACTCATTTTTATTCTGCTGCCAGGTAATAAAATCATAATTGATTATTGTAAAATTAAATAAACTCGAAGCTCGATTTTATGACTCCGAACGTCTTGCAGAGTTTTGTAAGCAAACTAAGGGTGACGATGAGGCCAAAACACTGCAGCATCACGCTCAGAGGATGACCTCACATCAAACATCACACAAGGGTTGACTCTTGTGTTGCCATATTTTTATGACCATGGTTATTTCATTAAGAATAGCAGGGAGATGTTTAGCATTGGACGGAACATCGGATGAATAGTGTTTTCTTTATTGCTCAAGAATATCAATAACAGTTTTATGCCTGCAGAGAGTTAAACCTCCAGGTTGTGTTTGCATAGCTCAGCAAAAGGACAGGAAACATTTGGAAACAGCTGAATCCATCGAAATGGGAGAGTTGGCATATTATCTCACATACATTAATTTATATATAGTATCTCCAGCTGCAGCAGGAGGAGCACAGGATGTGAGCTTGTTAAAGTTGGAAACTTACAAGAGATATAACTTTCTATGCAGTTAGAAGTTATGAAGCGTAATGCAGCATATGAGTGATAAGTTGCGCACAGTTCATAAAAAATACTAATCAGTTTCTCAAACCTCTGAGTCAAACACATGCTGGGCGGACTAACAGTCTGTGAATGATACTGATCTGAACTGTAGTCTCTTCAATGAAGTGATGAGACATCAGTGAAAAAAGTAGAGTGAGGCTGTCAATCATTCAATGTTTTTTTTGTCATTAAACATAATATTATACATTTGATCAAGGAATTTGGTTCTGTTAAATGACCAAAGAAACCCAGTTACCCATAATTCATTGCAACACAGCTGTGACATGGATAAGTAGTTGAAGTTGAGTCATCAAAATATTTTAATGTTTCCCAGAAAGATTTAAAAAAAAAAGCTTTTATTAAAATGTTTCTCCCCCTGACATTTAATGTTTTATATGCTATTAGACAATTGAATAAATAAAAAACAGAGGAAGAATTATTGTTTTAAATTAAACTGTCACTATGATGAACAAGAGAGAGAGAGAGAGAGAGAGAGAGAGAGAGAGAGAGAGAGAGAGAGAGAGAGAGAGAAACTACATATGTGAATATTTATAAAGTCTACTTTGCATAAATGTGAGGGTGTGCGTTTGTTGGGGTTCACATTTCTTATGTAGCCACAATCCTGTAGAAGTTAAAGCTCCAATGAGGACATTTAGGTTGGTTATGTCACTGAATTAAACTGATACTGATGTCACCTATGAAGGGTATGTCAAATTGGAGAATTTACAGCAAATTGCAGAAACAGCCACTTTACATTTCCACGACAAAGATTCAAGGTGAGTGATAAGATTGACCGTTAAAAGACGGGGCGCTTGAATCAACAACAAACACAAACATGATAACTTGAAATAAAATGTGTCCACCATCTTCAAAAATAACTTAAAAGGCAGTTAAAGAAAATGTTTAACTCAATATAAAAAGTCATGATAATACTCAAAATCACGATCACAATATCTTATGATTCTGCTAACACATACTTTTACCATTATGGCATTGTAGTTATAAATCTATTTAACTCATTGTTGTTGTGGGAGATGTTGCTCTGTTTCTTTATCCATCTTTCTTGTTGCGCTTCCCTCTATCCCACTTCCCAAGCCCAACACCACATTTTGCCAGATGGCTGTTCAACGTGAGTCTGGTTCAGTTCAAGGTTTCTGCCTGTTAAAAGTCAATTTTTTCACGTCATTGTAGTTTTGTTAAATGTTGCTAAATGCTATGCTCATAGTGGATTAATGTGGAGTCTTTGTAAATAAGATAATAAAGAGTATGGTCTTTTAGCTGCTTTGTTTTGTAAAGTTTCTTGAGATAACATTGATTAGATAAAGTTGATTCAACTCTTTGAATTTTACAGTCGAGCCCTTAGTCTAAACTTGTTCCTAATAAAACAAAACGATGTGCCAAATAACAAAAAATGTATCAAGAGTGATTAAGAGAGAAGTTTTATTTCACTTCATCTCCAAGCCAGTAAGGGAAAAGTCCTTGTAATCAAACATCCAGAGCACATGGCTTTATTAAACTGATAAGCCTGTTAGTCGTGCTTCAGTTTGACAGAGATCAGATTGAGGCCAGAAAATGGTGCAAACTGAGTCAAGGAGCTCCTCACCGCACCCTGCCTCAGCAGGCAAGCTGCCTGCTGCCTCATGCGCAATGCTATGCTCGATATTTTCCATCCGTCGCTCTCATTCCAGCTCTAATTTCAGAAAAAACAACTTTATGTAAAACATGCGGCCTCTATCTCACACCTCTTCATCTCCTCTCCCTCTCTTCTCCTTCCTCTGACAGCATACTTGTCAGTTTCCCTTTCTCAGCTTTTCCTCCCCTCCTCCATTGCTTTTTCTTTGTTTGTCCTCTCCTGCGTGTGTCCTATCCTGTGGTCTTTCTTTAGTGTCCATATGCTCTTAGAATTAAAAACGTGGGGGGAATGGAGGGAGAGAGGAGGTGTGCGGCTCAACCCTCCTCCTGAGGGAGCATCTGCTTCTCTCTCTCCGCTCGGTCACAATCATCACCCTTTCTTTCTCTCTGCGGAGTCACAAACAGATCTGACCTCAGATATCTGGACACATTACAGAGCAGCAACATGATATAAAATCAAAAATATGCAGCCAAATGACAAATCAGGTTAGGGATGTGGCCGAACTCCAGTACTGCACAAACATTTGCAAATCATTGAAATAACTTCTCCCCTTGTATGTTGTTATCTGACAAAAACACATTTTCAACTCTGAAATTGTGTTTGTTAACATTGAGGAAAAATGAAGGGTCACGCTCTCCAGGTGCTTTTCATAACCCCATGCTGAATGTTTTCAGTTCAGCTGCTATGTTGTTTATATTACAGCTTTACAGCGGATAACTGGAACATCATGCTGTCCATATGAAGGTTTCTGTAAAGCTCAAGTTAACAAAGGAACAAATGTGGCAAATTACTAACATGTCCAACAATGACGTTTCAATCTTTTCCTAAATATGTTTTTTTTAAAGCTCCTGTGAGGAGGCTTTTAGTCGTGATTTTGGCGCCCCTTGTGGACAAAGCGGTACCCTTTTTCCTGATTTTGTCCTGTCCATGCATAAGTAGTGTTTTCTGATGAAGCATATGATCCTGCTCCTTTAAACAGTCCAACAGATCACTCACTGTGAGACTTGACTCTCGGCAGAGTGCTGCAATTAACTTCTTCTGACACCTAATGTCGGCAGTGAGTAGTAAATATGACCTTATAGAAATGATTGATCTTTTCTTTGATGGTCTTGTTTGCTATTGTAGGTCAGATATAGTCATCCATATTGATTTAAGACTTTTTCATAACCAGCTAAAAACTCCTAAAACAATCTTTAACTTTGTAATCACATAAACAATCCCCTCTGGGTGCTTTAATATTTCTGTTTTTTAGATTACATTGGCAAACCGCCCTTTTTCTATGGTAGAGTAAAAACACTTTAAAATGATTCATAACACATTACAATGCTGCTTTACATATTTTCAAGGAGATAGTTTTGTCAGCACGAACATTTTGTATAACTGTTTTAACAGTAACCATATGACGTGTCCAGTTATCTGCGTCTGTACTGGGAGCTATAGCTGTTGCTTATCAACAAAACTATTTATTTAATGTTTATTCAACTTTTAAAAAGGTTGAGTGTTTCCTTCACCAGTGTCCTGCAGGTCAAGTGTCTGTAGACAAATTTGACACTAAAAGTGAATGTAAGTGTGTAAATATGATGGACTCATGGGCTGTAAAAAAACATGGATCTAGTCTCATGGTAACAATAAATATACAAATTCATGCATAACTCTTTGCCTCAATATAATCAGTTGTAAAAAATGCCCTCTGTACATTTTTTTGCCAATACATGAATGATCTGTTTAGATTTAACATCTTTTTTTTTACCATCTGTTAACATGTTTATTTCTGCTTTAAAAATGTATTTTAAAATAAACTCTGATGGGGATTCCTTGGCTTTTGAAGCCAGCCTCAAGCGGACACTTTTTCTCCCTTTCCATTGGCTTCATCTTTAAACTCTGGAGGTTGCTGCTTGATTGGACTCTTTCCCTGACTTCTGTCCAATGCATGCTGGGATATGATGCAGATATGCTGCATTCAGATCACATTGGATAGATGGATTTAAATACTGGGAACATTTATATAACAACATATCCATTCAATCTGATAATACCATTGAAATGTATGGTCTAATAAGTCATCAAGAGAAATGAAATGATTGAGGCAGAGCTAATGATCAGATTGTGTTACTTTTTAAACAGACAGGTTCACCTTTTCTTTTACTTCCATATTTTATACAAAGCTAAGCTAATCACCTTGTCATTAAGGCATTATAGTGACGACATAGATAAAGCAACAGTATCGTTTATCATATCTAACTCTCTGCAAGATAGACATGAATGATTTAAGAACTGATGACTATAACTACTGTGAAAATGATTTATTTTAATAGAGAAAGTAAAACATGTACAATGCAAATATATGAACACTTTTATTCTAAATAATCTAAAGTTTTTTAGAGATTTGAAAAGGATTAAACAGAAATAGATTAAGACTCCACGGCTGCTTAAAGTTCGAAATAAAACACATTTTTATATCTACTTATGTCCATTATCATTTTATATTTGAAGACTGTCTCACTGTGTAAACCCTCGTGTACTCATCATCGCTACACTTTCCAGATATTTTGAAGCCTCGTGCTTTCAGAATGTCCATGAATTAGCTCTGAACCCAGCAACACACCCGAGCAGTCGTTTTCCACAAACTATTCCAGCATACGTCTGATATAAAATTTCATATCTCTTAAGGATGCTTTGAAGCATCCAGTGAAACACATGGGCCTTATGTTGCTTTTGAGCGGCTTAACAGCTGTGTAAAGCGAGCGCAGTAACACATTCAGGCCACTTAAAATGTACGTCTAGGGTCCAATAAATACCTGCTCTAATAGAATTATGATTGTGTCAATGTTTCCGACCTCTGCAAAGGCAGAGGAGTGTCGCACGTTCCAAAAACGTATGTCAGCGACAAGCTCTTTTGTTACGTGACATAAAAGATTTGACCCGGTCCTTTTTTTATGTGACATTGAATCAGAGGTATTTGCTCAAACTCAGATACATTAATGTCTGTTGTGGATTATATTGTCAAGTTTTACATCACCGATAAGCGTAAATTATCCTTCTTATGACCAACTTGGGTCAGATTCTTAACTGTTAACATTTATATATAGTGTCTATTAAACCCCAGATTCACAGATTCACTAAGATTGGGATTCAGTTAAATAAACCTGAGCCCTGTGGTTTTCAGTAACTATGTAATTACCTCTTAAACACCTTTTTACTCTCTCTGACTTACTGTATCATTATAATTGTCTAAATAATACCTCATCTCTTGCATTTCTGGTGTATAAAATTATACCTCCAACCACCTTTCCATGTCTGCTCTGCGGCGCTCGCACAAACACGGACTAAATCTGCAGGGTACCATCCGTGCTCTGCTGACTCAGACCAGATCAAGGCGTGGGGAGTCCTCTTTTTGGCACCCGTGCAGGAGCGAGGATCTGGCAAAACCGGGCTTCACACCATATGACGACAATGCAGTGTCACTCGTGTTATGTGTAAATGCTTAGCAGCGCATTTAACATTAATAGGACAAAACAAAGGGCTTTCCTCGTTGCAAAGGAAAGGGTGTGTAAAGACAATGAAAAGTGATTCTGTAAATCAGATGAATCATGTGAACCTCTAAAGGTAAGACTTCCTTTTCAGGTTTGCATTTAACATGTTAGAACTTGACCTCCATGTGCAACCTTCAGAGGTGGCAAAAGTAGGCTACACCTGCTTTTAACCCAAGTATACAAAATACCTGTTTAAAACAGACATTTTTGACATAGAAGTTGTGATTGAACTTATATTGGAAAAAGGGAAAAGTACAGGCTGCACTGCTATTGGCTTCTTCTGTTTGAAGCTAACTGAACCACAAGAAATAAAAACAATGCACTATTAAAAGAAAAAGTTAAATAATTTTGCACAAATCAATTTGAAGGGGAAAGTCTTCTGGTCTGACGTGGTGCAGCTAAATTGGCCGGTTCTTTTTCATCGGCGTTGGTACAAGTTCTCCCTGTTGGACAAGAACATCCTGTTCAGTTGACGCCTCTTTTTTCAAGGTTCAGATTCGTCTTCACATGCCTTTACGTCATTTTTGTCAAGTTATATCTGTCTTGGTGATATTCCCTGATGGAAAACCCAAGAACCCGCCTTTACTACGAGATATTGTCCCATCCATATAGTTCTGAATCAGTCTTGCTGCTGGTAAAGTGACAAAAGTCACATTAGTGAAAAAAAAAAAAAAGTACAAAGCAGGAAGTAAAAACAAAAAAAATTGGTCAGAATAACAGATACTCAGAAATCTGAAACTTCACTAAAACACGCTAACAGACATTTTTTAACTTCCTTTAAAGGTACAGTATGTAGAATTGCATGCTAATGTTTACATTAAAACATCTAACTTCAATTAAAAATGGACTAAACCCATGTTATATATATTTATATTTTAGTTGAGTACTTACATCACCTCAAATATTTCCAAAAGTTATCAAAGCCAGAGAAATCCGTAATTTTATAGTTGTAACGTGCCGTGTCTTGTAGGCAGCCGCCATGATGAGCCGCCACGATAGACACGAAATGTTGATCGTTGTCAAGGAAACACCGGATGTTACGTCAAAGACCGCTGCATACGCTAGCGCTAGCTGCTACTGAAAGCTGCCGTTCTGTCGCTGTATGAGCTGCTGTGATAAAAAACGTCATGTAAATTATACCTGGATACATCGTCAGTACACATATTGTCTTTCTCAGGTCGGTTTCGCCCGTTCATATTGATTCGTTCGTTTTTTCCCATAATACACCGCAAGGCTCGACGTTATCTTTTGTTATTGTTTTGATTGGGAGCCCCCTAGCGGCGGATTTTACATACTGTACGTTTAAATAAAATGTTTAATTTCTGAAAGACTTGTCAAATGTTCTCATTGTAGGAATATCAGGTCTGAAAACAGGAGTTTCTGAAGCCTTGTGTTGGTGATTTGCCTAAAGGCAGTGGTAATATACTTCTTTTGCATTAACAAGACCTGACTATGCTTGAAATAAATGTTTTTAATCTAATTTATAGACAAAAGGGCTTTTATACATCCTGACATATTTTAAGTCATCTTAATAATAAAAAGTTTTAAATTTCACGGTGTAGTTTTTCCTGTGTCCCTCTGGTAAGCTCAAGGTGAAGGGTTTGGTTCATTTCTACAAACCATTACGCTTCTGCTACATTGAGCTGCAAGCATGATGCGATTGCATCATGGAGGAACAGATGTTTGTGACATTATGAATCCAAACTTTCTCCCTCTTGCCTCACTCTGCTTAATGCACTTTACCCTCGTATAAACCCCTTCTTTAATGTCAGTGCACCTTCTCGGACGTTTACGAGGGTTTCCCATGAGGTTCACTGGACGCATAGCAATGATGCATTTACTTAAGCAAGATTAAATATCACATAAACAAAGCAGCATATCACAGCAACCAGGCTGCCAAAAACTAAGGGAGAAAAAAAACAGGCAAAGGGGAAAACAAGGATAAGAAATAATGACAAAATCATGCTGTTTGTTTGGCAGCAAACAGAGAAGCACTTCAGAAGGAATCCAGGGAAACTGAGTAAGCATTTTTGCTTTCGTCTCTGGAGTGTCATCAGTATGAACCACTGCGGCCTGAAGATGAGCCTGGTATCTATTATCAAGGTTTGAGTTCAAACTTGTGTCTGACAAATCATTTGTCACTTTAAGGCTTTTCATGTTTCAATACACTTCTGGATAAGACAAGGTACGCTTCATTAACAGTGTGAGAAATGAGAGCATATTTCTCTCAGCAAATGAACTGTGTGCTTTGTAGTGAAGACTCTGCCAGATTTCTGCTAATTACAGGCCAGAGGGGGTACAAGCTGAACCGATGCGCTTTACACACATCAGAGAGAGGAACATTTCAAACCCTTCAAAGCCTCGTGAACGTATGTATGCTCAAACCACATGCTGCTAATAGACTGTAAAGAGAGCTGTAATAAGTGAAATATAAGCCAAATAATTTCTGCAATAACTCTCTTTCACTATACAGGCTCCCACATGTTTATGTTGTATCTGCTTTATGCTTTGCCTGTCTTTCAACAGCCATACCTGAATGCCTCTGTGAGGAAGCGCACACACAAGAAAGGCATGTAAAAACCTGTGACATAGAGTTTAATCCTTGGATTTCCCCTTCAAGGAGTACTTTGACATTCATTTAACATAAAATGTCTGCCTTCTTGCCAAGTAAAAAACAAAAACAATATCATATATTTTTGCTCCATCTAGTTAACAGTTTGCTTAGCGTAGCAAACTTAGCTGAGTTAAGGTTTTGACTTCTCCTTGCCTGGTTTTGCTTTGGGTAAGCAGTAGCCCTGCTCCTCTTTGAAACAAAACACAGGTAAATCATTGAGCGAGGAACTGGTAGGCTATCAAGTTTTTTTGACTTTGGCAAGAAGCCAAGCTAGCTGTTTACCTTTGTCCTGTCTTATTGCTTAGGTAAGCTAAGCTAACTGTCTCAATTCTGTAGCCTGATGTTCATACTGTATATCCTGATAGAGTGATCAATACACACATGAGAGTTTATCGATTGTCTAATCTACTGGTAAGAAAGAAAAAAGCTAGCAAAACTAGTCTTATAAAAGAGTACGCCACAGATTTAGCTTTTTAGGCTATCCCCACAAATGTCAGATTCACACAACCTAGTTTTAATAAGATCAAATTTGATGTTGCAGAACACAATATATCTTCAGGTTATCCTTGACAAAACCATGGTGCCTACAATACTCTTAATGCAAACCAAAAGGCAACAATTTGGTCTTAGATTTAGCAGCAGTATGCTAGAAGTGGCTAATTTAACCTCAAGATGTTAGCCGCAGGCAGATATGAGAAGCAGGCAACAAAGTTCTGGCATCCTCTCTTCTATCTAACTCCAGACTACCAGATTTTATTCATCTTCTGCCCCAATCATGGACTCAAATTATGTCATTTGAGGCAATTCCAGCTCCCTGCGGAGCCAAGGACCAAGTTTTTTTTTTCTTCAGCTATAAAGTAGTACCTGCTCAAAACCTGACAGCTGGACGTGTGAAATTGTTGAAGTCCATTAAATTAAATTTTAGTATTTATAAAACTCTTGTGAAGAAGGACTTATTTTTCTACTGATCTTGTCCTCTGCATTTGTAAGAAACGCTTATTTTTTTTTATAAACAAAAACTCTCATCCTCACTCATTAAGAATCTTTCCCGTGGGAAATGTTAAATAATAGAGACATTTTTGTCTGACACATACTCTGCAGTTAAATGCATGTAAAGTAATGAAATAATAATCAGTCTCGTCGCTTATGCTCTGGTTTGCTTCCGTCGTTCATGAAGAGACATCAGGAGTAATTTCAGTCTGTTTCATAACCAGCTAAAAGCTCTTTACATGAGCATTCATGTCTATAGATTTTTCCATAACAATATGTTTGGTATCTTTTGAAGTTTTAGGATTGCCACAAAAGTTTAACTAAATTTGAGTAATTTGCAAAAGTGAAGGATTCCCAGCACATTGTCACCTCCAGTTACCTTTTAGGAAGTTGACCTGAGGTTCCACATGCTTCTCACAGCATATCCATATTCTGCAACTTATACCCTTTGTATCTTTTATTTTTTCCCCTCAATCTCTCTTTCACATATAAGTCGTCAATGCACACAGGGGTCAAGTAGACAGTTGGAAATCTAAGCTATCGATGGCTACCTTGGGAATTGCCAGAGTTTGGGCAGAATAGACGGAGCCATTTCTTCCCACACCTGCTGCTTTGTGTCACTTTATCCCAGAACATCCTCTCTCGTCACCTTATCTCAGCCTTCCCAGAGTCAAGTATAGGATGACTGTCAGGAGGATTGCCAAGTGTTTGCAACTAACAAAAAAATGTAATAGATGTTTTTTTTAAATTCGAAACATTAAAGAAACAAAAGTGGGACTCACAGGAGAGGTTATATTTCTGCAGGTTGCACTGAACTTTACATTTTATGTGTCATGTAGGTTTAACTGTGGTGTTATCTCTATTAAATAAAAAACCTCTCTTACACTCTCTCTTAGCTCTCCTCCACTATAGGTAACAGGAGTAGCAAGTGGATCCAAAGACATCAGACACCACCAAGGAGAATTGACTCTTTTTCTTCAAGCCACGGGAAACACTGGACGCAATCTAGGCCTCTCACAGTCAGCACGCTACACTGCGACACAAGCCTGGAGCTCGGGTTACCACCTTACCCTCCTGTCTTTGTGCATCGCTCCATTCAGCAGAGAGAAAGATAACTAGAGCTGTTTTTAGGCCCTGAGGTGGGATTAACGACTTTTTGGCACCAAAGTGGCTTGTTGTCATCGTTAAGGGGAGATCTGTGAGTTAAAGAGGAACAACTTTGTGTCGCATAAGAGTGACTCTAATGTTGAAATGAAGAGTAAAAATGTAATTACGCATTCAAATATGATAAAAACAACACTGAATTCAAAGTACTAGGCAATTGGATAAGTTGTATAGATTTGAAATATAAGACCTAACTTCACTTCTTTATTTTTATCTGATTTTTTTCAGATTCAATAAATTAAAGCCATTTTACATTGACCTGAATATACATTTATGTTGAGCACATGTCTTTCATGCTTGAAAACCTCCTTAAACGTTTGCTGCGCATCTTTTCCTTGTGATATCCTCTGCAGGAGTTTTTTCTGAAAGAGTTTGCATGCACGTGTGAGCGGGGTGCAGGAGGTTATACGCGGGGCCTGGGAAACACACTGAGACTGAATGATCCACTTTCTCAGAACATAAATTTCTATCATAATTAAACACTTTGCAGAACATCACCAAAGAGGGGACTGATGGCTGGAGTGTGCTTCATCTGTCTCGACCAGAACAGTAACGTTTAGCTGAATAAATAGAGGGAATCAGCTACCCCACAAGCCCACTAATTAAACATGGAAGGTCTGTTTTTAAGTGCTGCACGGCGCTGACTCATCGGTTAGTTAAGGCTACATGTTGAATTATGTTGCAGGAAGAACATGGCAGTGGGGAAATTAGAGAAACATTCTAAAAATGTCTGCTCTATGAGTTTGAATCAGATTTGTTGCCAGTAAAAATATTTGCCTAATCAATCGTTTCCCTGAGAGAGGAAGACAAACAATCTTCACAGCATGGATCATTAGGGAGAGTGGGTGAACGCCTTAATATGCATGTGCCGTGAAAGCTAGCTCAGATTAGAATTGCCAACCATTTTGATCAATATAATGGTACAAAAATGTGCTCCATTGACAAAAGCTGTCATTTAAAGGAAACACATAATAACTGCCGGCTCTTTAAAGAATGAGAGGGAGACGTTAGCTTCAGGACAGGTTTATGCAGAACAGCAATGGGCTTTGGGTTAAAATATTGGCAAATTAAAACGTGTAAACATGTAACTAAAAATGCACTTCCCATCCAGTAAAAGCAGCCCTTCATTTCTAACACTACAGCCAGTAAAAATATCCAGATTTGAAAGAGACATAATATAGCCATGGGAGGAAATTCGGTGGAGTGAGCGACGGCAGAGCATCGCTGGAATGAAGGTCAGGTGGTACCTGTTTAACATCAGCAGCTAACAGCAGGAATATGAATGAAACCATGTGGGTGAGGCTCTGCCCATCAGATTACTGCTTGGCATGCATGGCTGTGTGTGTGTGTGTGTGTGTATGTGCGTGAATGTGTGTGTGTGTAAGAGAGAGAGAGAAAGACACACATACAGGCGGATGTATGAGAGGAGAATGGGAGGAAAATGAAAAGCAGAGATCATGTTCAAGACTGCTCTACAAGTGGAAATTCTAAAGGAGATGAGAAGTAATCATGTATCTCTGGATGTATCTCTGTAGGGGGGGAATAGGCTGCGGTTTTCAGTTTAACCTTGCAAGGCTCAGTTTACTTTAATAATTCATTTTTCATGGATGGCACATGGTATTTGGTATGGTATTTTGATGGTTTCTATTTTTCATTTGTTGCAGGTTTTATAAAAGCTACGTGACACCTTTTAATATATGTTATATGCAACAATACAAAAACCTTTTATTTTAATTAGTAAGCCTGAAGTTTTGGTGGTAAAAAAATGGACTTTCTCCAGGGACTCACTTAGCAAAGGCTTTATAGTGTGGTCATGTTGTACCCTTAAAATCAATCGGTCAAAACTCGTCCACTTTCACTTTTTGCAACTTCTATTAAAGAAATGCCGACAGCTCAACACAAGCTCACTCCGTTTTTTTCAGCCTACACACCACAGCGTCTCTCCACGGAGCCTCTCTTAAAGGGCCAGTGCCTTATTCTTAAAAGGTTTTTTGCTGACCAAACTTCTCTAAATTAGTTTGGGCAAAGAAAATCTCTCTATATGGGTCTCTAAAATATATATGGAAATATCATCTTCAGGTTTTATTTGTCTTTTAATACAACCTACCTGACTGAAGAAAATACAGTGGTAGTGAATTTTAAAAATATGTTTTTCTTTAACATTGTTCTCCCCTCAAGCTAATTCTTATTTGCATCGTCCTGACTTTGTGATCAGATACAGTGTGTGGGGTTTATTTAAGCCTTGTGGCTCATTTGGGGAGAAACAGCTGATGGACTGTTGTGCATCCACTGACATGAAAAAAGAAGAAACTGTTTGAAGATTATTCACCTTTGTGAAAAAGGGAAATAGACAAATAAATAAGCAGACAGAAGATTTAAAGGTAAACACAAGCGGCCTATGTGCTATGCCCTCCCAAACAATGCTTTAACTTTCTTGTTGTGTCACCCAATCTACTTCATGCTAGTTTAGATAATCCCTTCTTGGATGATCACCCCGGGCATCCTGTATGTAACACCTGTTATTTACCTCTCGGTCATTAGGACACACACAGACTCCATGAAACCCAATCACTCGTTCTGCAGGGAATCCTGAGGGAAAAATATGGCAGGTACCATCTCTCTCTCTTTACTTATGATGCCCCTCCCATCCGATTGTTTTTTTAATCTGCTATGGACTCCACCACCAACAGCTGTGAAGTGGATAGCAGGCTGCTGACGTACCTCAGGGGTAATTTAGCAGTAAATGTAAGGTCTGAGGGGGTACATAAAGAGCTGTGAGCCAGGACCCAAGAAGCTGGAGTAACAGAGAGAGCAAGAACAGGAGAGAGAAAGGGAGGAAAAGGCGTAATCTGACACCAATAACCACCTCTATTATAAGGAGCATCACCAGCACCACATCTGGCCTATATATAGTTTGTGGGCTGCCTTCAGTTTCAGTCGCACTTCTGTTTCTTTTTGTGACTCTCACTTTTTTCCCTCACTGGCTCCCACCCTCCAGCAGCCTATTCCCCCCCTACAAACCCCCTGACTACCTGTCAGTCACACAGAGTAGGGTTGTGAATTGTGTGCAGGCTTATTTAAATTCAAGTCCATGAGCTCATGAGTCAAGGTTTCATGAACCTTGAACATGTTTTTAAAAGAATTCATCTGCATTTCTGCATTTACCTTGTTTCCTTTTAATGCATTAGCATTTTAATTAGAGTGTGAATATGCAGATAACTCTTTATTGTTTTATGGAGCTGTGTGTTAATGGTTCATGCATTATAATATTTCAACTTTAGAATTTGTGTACTCACACTTAGAAACCTCAATTTATTAAAAAACACATTAAATCAAATTCTCTGTGCACTTTGCAGGTGCAGCTCAAAATCTGATCCATTTTGTCGTCTCTCACCCGGGGGGGAAGAGCATCAGCTACCTGGAGAAAAAGGAGACATTTATAGAACCTTTGCAGGATAAAATGCAGACACAGTAGCAGCACTGAACATCAGTGGGTTTGATGAAAAATGTGTGTTTAGTTGGACAAAAAAATATACAACACCAAAGTTGGGGACATTGAAAACTATCTTCCAAACAAATGAAATCCGGCTTTCTTTGAACAGTCAAATGCATCACTCATTAAGAATCTTTGTCTTCAGTTCTTCAGTTTTTTTTATTAAAAAAAGGCTGTTTCTGCAGCATGCTGTTAATCACTACGTCTGATTCTGTAGCAGTGGATTCAGACATGACAATATAGCTACATATCAGTAATTCATCTTTATGCCGATGGTCTCTTTTCCTTATGTAGCTCATTAAGATCAATCAACATCATTTTCAGTCAGTTTCATAACCAGCCGAAAACGTTTAAAATGGGCTTTAATCAACCAAATCATTGGACAATTATCATTTGACCTTATAATGCTGCTTATAAAATTGACAGAGGACCGCAAAGCTGTTTTTGTTCAGCCTGAGGAGAATTTCAATTGCAAAATGTTGTGGCACCCAGAATATAAGACATCTTACTCAAAGCTGCATATGTTTACCTGATGGTGCAGAGAAAAAGTCAGCTAGGAGCTGTTAGATCATGTTCAGCATGTTCAGAGGCTGAAGTCCCTGCAGGCGTCCCAGGTTCAAGTCTGACCTTCAACATTTGCAACATATCTTCAGCCACTCTTTCCTCTCAATATTTCCTATCACTCTCTACTGTCCCACCTGAATAAAGGCAACATGGCACACCATCTAAAATAGACATAAAATAATAGGTCAGCAGATATCCAAAGTCAATTTTTTTCATCCTCTTGGAATCGTGTTTTTCCTTCCAGTGTTAACCCAAGGTGCAGCTCATTCTGTAAAAACATATTTTTCACAGTTTGTGTTGCCAAATAAACTATGAATGAAACAAAACTATTGCGTTGACCGTTTATTGACCTGGGATGGACTAGCAACCTTTATGGTTTTCCTGGCTTTACCATTACAAAATAAAGTCCAGCCCAGTTGTACCCTTACACGAGAAGTCAGTGTCAGCCATGGCTAAGTGAAGTATCCCAACTAAACCAATGTTTGTAGTACCATTATTATCATAGTGTTTCTTTTAAGACTGCAATGAAGGCATGGGCTTTATTCAGAGTATGATGTACATAGTGTGAGCCCACTAGTTTTAAAAGTTTGGTATTGTACTGTGATGCTTTCCTGTCATACCAGCTGATAAACATCTTGATTTCTGAGTTTCCTTTCGCTGTGTCTGACACTCGGCATGGCTCTACTTTTTATATTCCAGTGTGACGCTCGGGGAGACATTCAGACGGTTCCTGGTTCCTTGTGGTTCCACCATCAGCTCTGAATCTGAGTGGGTGGCTGACTAACTGGTCGACTGGCATTTCCCCAGAGACACAAGGAATGACAAAAACTTAGAAAAACAAAGACAAACCAAAACCCCAATTGACTTGCACAATAAAATCCTAATTAGCTACTGGCGATAATGATTGTAAAAATATAGTCTAGACATGTTGTATTGAATAAAAAGTGGGGATTTTACGAGAGCGTAATTCAAAGTTTAAAAAAAAAAGACTCCACAATGTAGTCTGTAATACCAGTGACAGTTTATATTATCTTGCTTTATGAATAATAAAAAAAGCTTTGCTGTTTTCTTGTTTGCTGATGTAAGGGTCTGGGTCAGAGTGGCACACTGGAAACAGCTCAGTGTTTCATTAGCCTGACTACTGTCGCTTTATTGTTATTGAAGTGGCTCTTAATTTAAGCTAAGTATAATAAAGAGGCAGAAGGGATCATGGTATACTCTTCAGCACTATAGTGCCGATGTGTGTGCTTGGTTGCAGCATATGTTTAAAGTCACTATTTAAGGCAGCTCAGCTTAAAGAAGTAGATCATCATTTACAGACACATGGGTTTTCACACTTTTTCACACTTAAAAGAGAAGAGTCAGTCAGTTTAGTATAATGCCTTTAGTTGTATTTTGTTGAAAAAACTAATGTAAAACTATTAGACAGTGGGCAGTAAGTCTTAATTGGGTGACAATAACCTTTTGCACTTTCATTCATTTGACAGAATAATGATTTGGTTGTTCTCTTTCAGTCATCCTTTCGGTAGGTGGCGCTGTTGAAAAATCTAGAGTCCAAGAACCAGTCCTGTTTTTTGGCCTTTTCTTACATGTAAGTGTAAAATATCATCTTGTTTTGGGAAATGTTGTTTTGTATTCTAAAATTGTATTATGTGTAGTGAAGTTTTATTTTGAAATTTTTTAAAGTTTTAGTAGTTAATTTTGTGTTTTGACCTTGAGGTCCACCATAAGATGAGGCTAGTTGAAGTTAGGATACAGAACGAGGGTGGGGGTTAACAGCTAACCTGGCCGGGTCACCATCAGCTCATCAAAACCTCACAAATAAATATGCTTTATTTCATTTTGTATAACTCACATAAAACAGCATGGTACTAACATCAACACGCAGTTTTAAGAAGTCCTTCAGTAATAATATTTGACATTTACTTCAAAACGACTGTCTCTGTCGAAAAAGCTTTGGCTACCTGACTTTTAAGTTGCAGAAGCAAGTTCTTGTTCTATTATGAACCACAAGGGTAAAAAAGAATGACATTTTATTCCAATAAAATGTTAGAGATACGGCCTATAATTATATTTTTTATGTTTGTATTGAGATGAACATAACGTCTATTCACGATATGAAGGCACCTAAATGATTAATGGCTCATAAAGTTTGATTCATATTGCTTTACAAGCTACATAAACATTATGTACCCTCTTTGTAAATGTGATATATCTGTTTGTGTAACAATGAATGAGACCAGAATCACTGTCTAGTATCTCATTGCTGCTTTGTTTTATTGTGTAGCGACAGTGTGGTGATGCTGGTTGTTGTTGCCATGTCGGATACCCATAAAACAAGTCACTTTTTAACTTGGTTTGTCTTTCACTGAACTGTAGTTAAAGCTCATTTTACTTGAACGTTTTTTTCTCATAAATTACACAGATCACTGTCGAAGATCCATTGACAGAATATGTGCTCCAAGTTTTGAGCATGTTTGAAACAAAAGCAGCATCTATTTTTGTAGTCTTCTGCTGTAGAGCTTTTCTGATGACTGCAGCGTGCGGGTTCCCTTTGACTCTGTTTGATCTTTTTCTGGAATCAAATGTAATGATTGTGGCTAACTTTGAAATCTGGAAACACACTTGTAATGTCTGGTTGCAGAGCTGCTTTGCACGTTGTTGTTTTTTCACTGGTATATTGAAACTGCAGTGGCCATATTTTCAAACCTCCAACTAGGGACACTTTAATTTCATCGCAAACCCACATGTATCGATCTACAATTCAGTGACCTGCACTGGTCACACAAGTGGAAGGCGAAGGTGCCCTCCTGAGCAGCCTGTTTAAGCTGGTTGTCAGCGGTGTTTTCCTCACAGAAGTAGATTGCAACAGCGCTACTTCCAGTGTGTACCCACTGTTTGTGTTTGTCAATATGTCTTTGTATGTCGACATTTCCACTGTGGGCGACTTAAAACTGACACTTGCAGTGTGTGCAAAATGCAACATAATCATTGCCTTGTACTTTGTGAAGGAAGCTGTAATTCTCCTGGAGCTCTTTGGAAAACACTGACTTCCCTTTCAGTATGACAGCTAGCCTGCCTGTCGTTATGCAGCAGGTCCTTTTAATATGATTAGCTAGGAAAGCTAACAAACAGCCGCAACCGCGAGATTGATTGATGCATGTACAGACAAGTAATAAAGTTTGACTCGTGCTGCATTAGTGATGTTTTTCTATCGGTAAAGCAGCAACATCCTTAACAAATTTCATTGATTGACATATTTACTGTAGAGACAAATCAGTGTTGCAAGCCTGGCGTATTGTTTTGGTTGGTTAAAACCGGGACAGAGACTGTTCAAAACCGGGACATATTAGTGTTAAATAGATATATGTGAAGACTCGTGACAAGGACCTTGAAAACGGGATGTCCCAGTCAAATCAGCACCTATGGTCACCCTATTCTATGAACCATTGACCCAACATCATGACCGCTAGTCAGATTTTTATTGTGTTCACAGAATACACCAAGTAACGAATGAGCACTTCACATATGAGGAAACACAAAAAAGCCTATATGAGAAACTTTTGCCATCAAGATCCATGAATGTTACACATAAGCTGCAGCCAAGAGGCTGTGAAATTAGCTTAGCATAAAGAATGAAAATAAGAGGGAAAGCTGGGCTGGATCTCTCCAAAGCAAAAAAAAAATCCACCAACCAACACCTCAGATTTTTCCTGTCATAATTGGGTGAACCATTATCTTATCACATGATAGCATATGACGAGTGAATGGGTCTGAAATAAGATGAACACAGCGTGATGCAGAAATACAAAAGGGTTAATCTTTCCGAGATTGTCAAACTATCACACTAGAAAGTCACTCTTTTTTACTCAAACTTTTCACTCGTAAATGATAGTGTGACTTTGCCCTAACACCACATCAGTGCAGGGGTTCATCAGTCGTGATGCTGAGTGTTCAAACTTGTGTAACCCCTCCCTCCACTGAAGTCGAGTATTAGTAGGCCAAAGTGAAAGCAGTAGGGAATAACAAATTCCTGGAAACCCCATGCACTTTCTATTAGTGTTATACTCTTTGATTTGACTACTGTTGCATTATTAATGTTTATTGACTGAGTCTTGTATGGTTGATGTTAATTACAACTGCACTCTAAACCCATACATCTTCTTCTTTTGTACTTTCATTTTCTTCTGCATTACTTTTACTTGACGATACCATTATCCCTGGAAAATACAACCGTTTTCAAACATTTTGCACATTGATGTATTGTCTTTTTATTATGGCTCTTTCGGTTTAAGTGCTATTAACTAGACTGGGTTCCCCTTATTTTTTTCCTGGTCATCAAACATTTTAGAATATAACCAGTATTATATTGGTTAAACTCCATTAAACAAAGCCAGAGTCTGAAGAGGTACGCCCAGTAAAGCGTGACTTAAGGCATGTTGGGTTATAATGGTGAATGGAATTAAAGCAAAGCTCGTGTTTCATGTGGTAACGGGCCTATTTGTTGGAGTTGGGGGACCATGCTTTTATGTTACTTAAACAGTTTTATTGGACTATATTTCTATATATAAAAAAGATTGTTCTACCACAAGTACCATGGAGGTTTTTCTTTCCTTTTTTTCTACATGTGACGTTGCATTATAGTAAAGATATTTGGTTTGATCTTTAACGGTATTAATTAAAAGTTATCTTTAACTATGAATCCAAACAGGTATTACAAATGTTACAAAGGAAATAAATGCTACTTGCTGTTTAATACATTATAGGATTTTAAAATATTATAAACCAGCAGTAGCAATAAAATAAAAGATATAACATTTGTAGATCTCTTCATGACTTCATGCGCTTGATTTTTTGCAATGTGTGTCTAATCGCCCACTTTGTTCCAGAACGAAATAAGTTGCTACATTCATCTTCCCCAAGGGGATGAATCCTTAGGAATGATTCCCTGACTTTCTTACCTTAAGGTCAAAATGTTACATACCTAAACGAATACCTGACATCTTCCAGATTCATTGACAAAGGTTTTGTTTTAACATTCATGACTCCCAGATGATGGATCCTCATGTCTTTGATGATCCCTGATATTTCCTGTTCGACAACATGAGGGTGAATTATGTGTTTTTTTCGAATTCAATGTGGGAAAAACTATTGATTATCAGGACTTTTTGCACATATATGCTCCACCACGGAATCACCTGTAATCCATAGACTGAATGTAAGAAGTGGGCGAAGCCACTGTTACCTCAAGTTTAAAATTTTAAGCGACTTCATCTTGGTCTTTTGGACCCATGACTTACCATATTAAAGCATACCCTGTTTTCTTTATAATTGTACTTTAAATTGGACCATTATTTTCAAAATTTCCATCCTGTTGTGTTTAGTAAGACATGACACTAGCAAAAGAGACCATTAACTTACTAGGACAATGATAACTAAGGTAATAAATGAAATTAGAAGTAAGGCCATTTCTCATCTGATTATATACAAATGAACTTCTTAATGCAACCATTGCAGTCGCCCCCTGTTGGACATTTAAAAGAGGGCAGGTTTAAAGCACTTCCATATTGGCTTGATGCTATGTCCCCTTACAACAATCCAATGACAATAACTGTTTAATGACCAAACACCTGTGAATGAATTGAGCTTAAAGCTCCTATGAGGAGCTTTTAACTGGTTATGAAATAAACTGAAATGAACAGTGAAACCTCTTTATTAACCTAAAATAAAAACGACACCATCAGCAACAAGCTCAAATATTTCTACATAGTCATTTTTAATGACTGTTATGTTGCCACAGGGTAGGTGACGAGCACAGGAGACGGTTTCCAAAATCAGCCTTTTATTACATTTTATACAACAATTATTCATACTAAATAATTTCTGAAAAAGCTGTTTGTTAGGAGAAGCAGAATTATATTATTTGTTAGAAAACTATCTACATGTGTATGTACAACACAAAAAACAAAATCCTTACAGAAGCTTTAAAAGCACAAAAAGCAAATTCTGCTTGACTGACTTCATGGTAAACATTACATCCACTTAGCAACAGCATGTTAGCATTGCCATTGTGAGCATATTAGCATGCCAACGTTAGCCTAAAGCTCACAGATGTGCTAAAGTAAAGGCTGACACAGCTGCTACCTTGGCTGACTCCTTGTCTTGTGTATTATTATAAATAAAAACGGGGGAAAGTTTAGTAATTTACTAGCAGGTGCTTCCTTACTGTGTGATTCATGATGTTTAATGCAGACAGGTTATGTCACTTCTACTCAACTCTGCCAACTCATGCCGCATGTAGAATCAGATTCCCCCTCCCTTCCTTATCCAATGTAATGAGTTCAGGGCGGTTCAGGTGAGGTAGCATGTGTAGAGCATAAATCCCTCACATGCGGTGAGATGACTTCAATGCACCTTGTTGGAGGGTAATTTGACAACTTAATAGGTTTTTGTAAAGGAGTGTCCTCACTTGCTCTTTCATTTTGGTGCAGAGTCTTTGCTGTCCTTATTTGTCAGTCCAATCAAGTAATGCCATTCTTGAATGTATGTTTCTCACTTTTCAGAAGTTAAAATCAGGTGCAAAGCATTCACAGTCATGACTTATACGGCACCAGTTGACACATGCATACAACTTCTCAAATAAGAGTTTATATTTTCAGCTGAACAAAGGGTCTATTATGGCTGACTGAGGGGCAGAGAGAAGACGCTGACTTCTGATATTTCTGTTTGTTTAGACTTTTTACTCACAGTGAAACAATGTTAATTTTAGTTTGTGGGATGTTGGCGGTCATGACTCGTTGAGCAGTGTGAAGAACAGATGGTACAAGTAAAAAAGCTACTTAAAAATACACAAAGGCCAGTCAAAACAGTGCTGCTTTTCATTGTGAAATTCACCAGTCTGATTTTGTCACAGAAGTGAGAGATCACCGCTGTGGCGAGACAGGAGATATCTGTTTTAGGCTTTTGTTTGATGTTCTGTATATTCGCTACAATACGGTAATCATAGAAGAGAAAAAGCCAAAGACACCAAGCTTGTTTAGCAATCAGTAAACGCAATAGAAAAAGAGAGAGCCCCATTCCCAGCCGTAGCACACACATGGGAGTCTGTTCCCACTAGTGTCTTAAAATAGTCAACGAGGGCTTTTCAATTATACAGGCCACGCTTTGAGAAGGGGCCCAATCATAAAACCAGAGTGTTTACCTCCTCTCTAAATCTTACTTGGCTTTGATTAAGGGGGCAGAAGACGGCTGAGAAGTTGGGATAGAAAAGAAAAGGCGGGCAGGGGGGGGTTGGGGTGGGGGTGGTGGGGTGCTGTACTGTAGAAACTGTATGAAACACAATGAGAGCTGTAATTGTCAGCCATCTGAGACCTGAGGCCAGCAGAGCAGCCACCATAATGTTAGTCAGCCCTGAAACACTAGAAGTACACAGAGAGAGAACATGAGTGGGGTCATTAAAGAGGCAAAGTGAGGTCAAGGTGTGCGGAGAGCAAGTTCAACTCAGTCTGTCTTAAAGAGACAGTCCTCAATTTTACCTGTCAAAGTCAATTAACTCGTCACTTAGAGTACTACTGAACTAAGCCTGTGAAAACATGTGTGTAATGTCTGCTGTTTAGTCTGTGAAAATAAGTCAAATGACATCACTCGAGTATCTCAGCTCTGTGTTGGTGGCTACAGATTTTAAACCGAGAACTTAGGAACATTGTGTGTAATGGTGGGTGTTTACCAGAAGGGAGCGTTTCGCAATAGTTGCAAGTTGCATTATGGGAAGTGTAGGATGTTAGGATGTTTTAAGAACATGACCAATACTGAAGAAGAAAATCTGAATATTTGAACCTCTTCTCTTCTTTACTGACTGTTTATTTCTTAGTGTGCCTCTCTGGAGTCTGTTTGGAGATGAAATACTGCTTTATCTGCTTTCTAAAAACTCGTTCAAATTTTTGAGGAGGATTGTCATTGATTTTGTTAAATTACTCACAGATGAAGCACTTTAACAGAACTGAAGAGATGAACCAAGAAGAATGGAAAAAGTAACAACTACTCCCAAGGTGCCTTTCAGACAAATTCAATGACAGAGCTTGAAGTTTTGTCTTGTGTAATGCTAACAATGGGTGAGCAGTTACAAGATTATGCTGTTGAAAAAAGCTTATTCCTAAATCATTTGGCCTTTGGATTCTGAGTAAAGTTTGAATTACTTTGGTGTTGTGTTTTATTCTTACATCAAACAATTATTTGTGTTTAAAGGAGCAATATGTAACTCTGACACGGGTTTAAACGGGTACTGCAGTCCAAATTCAAAACATTGGACAGAGCTGTTTCCCACCCAGCCCCTCTGTCCTAGAATTGATGTGAATGTAGGTTGCAATACCACAGATACGGATGCTTCAGAGTTTAACCAGCTCTGCATCGGTCTTAAAACCTTTCTGCATTCTAACCTCTCTCCATTTAAAAAAATATGTATCCTAGTTTTGCCACGTTTCTGGTTGTGGAGCTCATTAGAAAAATGCTGAGACTTTTCAGGTTGGGTAGAATCAGTTATATCTGAACCAGTTTGCTTGCCTGCAAACCTGTTAGTTTGCTATGTTCCTGGAAAACTAAGGGACATCCAAAACGGCCGTGTGGGAGTGCCTTAAAAGCGCCTACCCTCTCTTTTAAAAACAAAACAGACCATTCAGGACCAGAATCGTGACTTAGAAGGAGCACATAATGGCTGCTGCATTGTTGTCAGATTGTCATGTTTCCTTAGTGTCTGATGATATAGTAAGGTCATTTATTGATTTAATTCAGTAGATATCTTACATATTGCTCCTTTAATGCTATGCTTCTTCTCCACAAAGACAGCAGAAAGACTTACAAGTATTGCACCATTAAAAGTCATCCTCAGTGCCTAAATTACACACAGAACCTGATCTTTTAGAAAAGAAATACAAAAAACTCCAACACACTGGCTTCAAATTACGGTCATTACATTATCTAAAAAGAACCCTGTGTTGCTGTCTTTAGTAGTAGTAGTTAATAAAATAGGAGAAGAAAATGGGTAAAACACTAACAACTTTATAACTCATTGAGCTAAAGCCCAACTGCTAGCTAGCTAACTCTGTGCATTGTTTAAAGTACCTCTGAAGCTAACTTATTTGTAGCTTGTCGATTTGATTCGTACACGTTTAGCCTACTGTAAAAACATAAAGCTGTGTTTTTTGGGGGGGAATTATGTGCTGTAGCAATTTTTTTAGACAGTTAAACTTCAATCAGTGCAACACACTTTAGTTCGCCATTTTGAAAGTGTCATTTTTTAACTGTGCCTGTGTAAATAAAAAAACTATGGTAATGTATTCAGTGACGTGCTATAGGTTCTTTGTTTTACAAAGGAAAGAACCAGGCTAGCTGTTTACCTGCATCCAGCTTTTATGCTACGCTACTCTAATTACCTCCTACCACTAGCTTCAAATGACATAAGAGAGCGATCTTCTCGTGTGCCCTGTTTTGTAATTTTTCTAGTCCAACAGAGAGAAACAATAGAAAAGGGTTACACCTCAAGGATTCCCTCACTGTCATCATGGAAAATGTAGCACCTTCTCACATACGTAAACACCACACACAAACACGCATGAGAAAAAGTGTTACTTCATTTGTCTTCATAGAAACAACGCTTGAACACAAGGGTGCGGTTATAGTAAAGGATTTACTCTGATGGTGTTCCCAGGTTTCATTGTCCACGGCTGCTTTGAGGAACCAGCCAGACCTGTTTCAACAGGGTTCCCTCTGAATCAATTCTAACTTTAAAGACTTCTTTTATAGCACACCTTGCCATTCATGCTGCACTGCAGGCGAGATCATTACAGTACGTGCTGCTTTTCATTTGGCCAAACAAACATGAATGAAAAATAGTGTTTAGAGTGCACTATCCAAGGAGAAAACTGTTTAGTGCACATCAGGGGATGTTTCATCATCAAATCCTGATGACATTTTATATGTGCCTAAATTCTTGTAACAAAAATAATGGTTTTTTTTTAAGGTAACTTTTTTCTTTCGTCTGTTATTTCTATTTTCCCAACCTTAACTTGATCTTAACTTTGTAGATTCTGACAGTGGAAAAGCAGTTTAATACATAGGGTGATGAATCATTGGGTTTCAAAGATAAAATGGTTGAAAATGCTCTAAATTTTCACTCAAAGTTTTCAAATACCGCTGTTGTCTAATTTCAGAGTTCTAGAATCCCTCTGAGGGAAAACAGTGTTCATTTAAAAATAAAAAATTAAACAAATAGTTGTTTTTAAGTGCAGGACTTATGCATAAATCATTGATGTTCATTTAAGGGTAAATTAGATTTGTGTTGATCTTTAATTCAGCAGGTCAACCTCAGCATAAACACCCCCGTCTGATCTTTTTCTGCCGGCTGGATGCTCGGGGGGGATTATGTTTTTTAAAGAGCTTCTCGTCACAGGGGGTAGATCATCCCTAATCAATATTTCAACGCATATATTAACATTATCCAAATTGATTTAGTGCATCTGCATCCTTAAATGTTGTTTATCAAAGGAAAGGTCACTTGATGTATTGGGCTGTCCAACAGGGTGTCTTCCTGAGGACTCCATAGGAAGACATGGTGTAATATTGATCAATGGTTTAGCTTAGCTTAGGTTTATCATCACTAATGAAGTGTAAGTAAATGTTTACATATCCCATCAGGAGGAACAATATAGAAAACAACGTGTCTGTTTGTGTGTGTGTGTGTGTGTGTGTGTGTGTGTGTGTGTGTGTGTGTGTGTGTGTGTGTGTGTGTGTGTGTGTGTGTGTGTGTGTGTGTGTGTGTGTTTTATGAAAAAGAGAAATCTAATAAGGAAAACAAAACAAAAGAGAGAGTGAAATAATCATTAAATCACATCAGTGAAATACCAAAATAAAATGTAAGTTCAGATGATTCATAGTTCACTCTGTAAAATATGTCACCCCTGCAGCGGTGTCAATCCGCAGCTCAGTAAGTGTTTGTGTGTCAGTCTGCAGAGTTTTAGTGCTCAAGGCTGCAGAAAGTTCTTTCAAAGTTTCCCCTGACTGGATTCTTCCTCACATAAGTCAATCAGAAAGTAACATTTCTATCAAAAAGTAGATTCAACAAAAAAGGATAAAACTCGTACAAATGTGTTCCTATATTTGTGACATTTTAGTGTTTGTTTTGTTTTAGTTTAAGTAACAATTTCTATCTATTTAAAGTATTCTGAAACAGATTTTATGTCCCCATGAAACGGAACCCTCGAGGGTATCTGCCGTGTCATGATGTATTTCCATCTGAAACGGGGCAGAACCAATCAAAACTTAGAAAGCGGGACATAACGTTGGGATGAATTTGATCAGATGTTTTGCTTCGACGAAGGGAAAGAAATGTCTTCAGTGCAGGATGAGTCCGCAGATATTCAAAGCATTTTACAGGAAGAGAAAATACGGTTATTTTGATCTAAAAATACTCAGATGATGCTTTATTGAAATTTATGTGGCAGATAAATAAACATTTCACACAGAAACAACGGAGAAAATGTATGTTTCATTTCATGGGGACTTTAAAGCTTGAGATCGTTTTTAAGTGTTTGTGAAAGGCCCTTTTTCTAATTTTTAATAATGTTTTGAATATTGCAGATTAAAAACTGCTAATTGTCGTTAAGGTAAGTAAACATAATTTGCAGTTCCTCATGTGTGATTTGGCTGATGTCAAGTTGCGTAAACAGTTAATAAGTACACTTGATAATTGATATACAGTATATTGATTCATGTAACTTTGGGACTTATTAATACTGAATGTAGCTTGACTTAATTTGACTTAAGACTAAGGCTAATCTTTTTGGGAGCTATTGGACGGCCAAAAAGAATAAAGACCAATTGGAGCACCGATGGCCTAGCGGTTAGGTCGCGCCCCATGTACAGAGGCTTTAGTCTTCCAAGCAGGCAGCCATGGTTCAAGTCCAACCTGCGGCTCCCTTCCTGCATGTCATTACCCACGCTCTCCCCCTGATTTCCTACTTTAGCCACTGTCCTGTTAAATAAAGGCATAAAAGCCAAAAAAACGTATCTTAAAAAAAAGATGAATTGAGAAAAGCTCCAAGATGCATTAGATAAAACATCATCCAGCATGGACCTACAACACAAGGTACATCGTACCATTGAAACATCACAACCAACTATGAAAAGATGCACATTTTCTGATGCACAGATTGAAGAAATATACAGAATTTGATTTAAAAAAAGTGGAGGAGAGCAGTTGTATCCAAACAATTAATAGAATAGATTCTGTTCCTCTTTTACTCTGACTTCTGGGCTGATGTGAGTTCCTTCTCTGAGTCTGACTGACTCCAGCTGATATAACATTTGATTCAATTTGAGAACAGAACATTAAATTATTTATGCTGGCAAGGAGAGTGTTATTTAATGAACACATAGTGGTGCATGATGCCTGTCTAATGCTCCGTTTGGCACGTAGGAGGAGGTAAGATGATGTTACAGAGTGAAACACAAGCATCAAAGATTTCTTATTATTTTATAAAACTGGGGAGAACAGAGGAGTCACTTTAAGCTTATCTGCATACTCTCAGTTATCTGCCTCTAGTCTTCCTCTCGTGAACAAAGAATATTTGGGCAAAAGAGAGATTTCCTCGATGACAGCTAATGTGAAAGAAATGCAAGAAAAATATTGTTTTGCATTGCATATTGTGCATGAACCAGCATGCTGAGGTGCAATGATTTTGTTACTAATCCGATGCTCCTCAGTGCTGCTTTGGCTTCCTCATCCTTAAATCAAAATCATGGCCTTGGTGCACTCTTTTCTGGAAATTCCCATACTGGAATTCCTCTTCACATCAAGCCAAGTGAAAGAGCACATTTTGAGATTTCTCACAAGCTACAAAAGAGAAACCATGCAGCAACACGGTCGACTGAGGACGCTGACACTTATGATGATTTTCAAAAGGACTGATTGAAGTATCATCAGAGCGCTTACTGCTCCATCTGCTTCAGGTTGTGTTAGCTGGCATGTGTGAGAAAAGACTTTACCCACCCTTTTGATATCTGTCCATCTTTCTGAATCTTTCAGTTTTCTCATCACTTTCTGTTCTCTGCAGTATGATGGAAATGAAGCATACAGCTCTCAGCCTATAGAAAGTTCAATAAGCGACTCATTGGCCAAATCAGGCATCAAATCAGTTCTTTACAACCTCAATCTGGCCCAGTGATTATTGAAAACAACAAAATTATGTAAGGAATAAAAAAAAAGATTTGGCCTAATAAAAAATCACATCAATAACTACAATAACTACTCATTTTAATTGCTAAAAAAGACATTACGTCTCACTGTTATACAATACAATAGAATACTGTAATATACTTTATTGTGCTATGATACACAACAAGAAAAGATACGATACGATACAACACTATGACTACTACTGCAGGGTATCTACAGTATATTGACGTTGCCATACAGACAATTTCATTTATCAAAACATCGGTTTTTTTAAGTCTGTTTGGCCCAACAATTAGCTTTTATGGTTAAACTGAATGGAAAGGTGTTAAAAGCAACTTTGGGGTTTTACATCATACATCTCCTCTAGGGTTGAATAGACGGGTTCACAGAACATTTTGTTTTCTAGCTTTACAGCTTTGACATCTGAAAATTAGATATCCTCTTGGCATTGACCTCTTTTAGAAATCAAGCCCATCTTAAATGCAATGTCATGTAACTCTTTGAGGGTTTCTGTCAAAGAAAAAAGTAATTCTGATCCGACTTTCTATTATTTAACTCTGTGGAAACAGGTAGAAACAATATGTACATGCACAACATTTTGAGTGAGTGTCTATTGTATAATTTATTGAAAGCCTAGATGATGTCCTTGTATTTGACAGTTTTCTGGACCCATCTTCTCTTATAGAATAATAGAATAGTAAAGCAACAATTTTGTCTGTGTATGCATGCAAAAGGCAGACATTTCTCTTTGACTTGCACATGCAAATATATACCATTAAGTTAATTTATTTGTAATCCTACAAAGCCTGTAATTAATTTTTTTGCATAATATACCAAATCTCCATAACAAACAAAGGCCAGATATAAAGTCATTGTCAGACTCTCAAAACAGCAAATCCAACAGAGAGAAAACTGTGCAACAATTACATATCCCTTTAAATCTAACACTTCCTGTGTTTCACTGACATAACAAGCCTTTGCTTTGCAGCTCATTCATGAAGTTACATCTTTGGAGTTCCTGCTAGAAAGCGTAAGTCTACCAGCTCTTACTCATAGCCAAGGGGACGCCCTTTTTTTTCTCTTTTCTCTGTCCCAGATTTGCAACCATTCATGCCCTGTGGAGTGTATGCTCCACCCAAACACTATCGCCATGGTGACACACATACTGTATGTAGACCAACCTTAAAGGTGTGCGTCTGTGTGTCTTTTTCTTCGTCCAACCCTAAGCGGCCTTTGAACCGTGACAACAGTTGAACGACAACGTCAGCAGATAAGGGGTTTCCCTCTTTAGGCCCCGGTTGCCCAGGCAACATTCCTGACAAACATTGGCCCAGACTTTAACCTGCATACCAGAGGATCTCCCAGGAAGTCCAAAAGGCTTTCCTGCTGTGTTGTTATTGTTGTTGCTATAGTAGTGGCTGGCAGCCAGCGAGTGTGTGCAGGTGGAAACAGGTACACCTACTGAAACTTCTTCTACCTTTTGGCTCCTAATTAAACTTTGGATAGAAATAGAACAGTCAGAATGAGGACACACCTGATAGACGTCACAACTTCTTTAACTACGAGGGCTCTCCCAGACTTAAAATATTACAATCTGGCATGTTTGTTTTGTAAATATTCACAAGGCAACAGCATGGTTTCTGCATTGAATTTATGCTTTATAGGAAAAGGGGTTAAAACGTGATTTCAAATCTTAAAATACCTAAGTTGAATAACAGAAGAATTTGCAGCAATTATCGAGAACTTTTGAACATTAAGGAGAAGTGACCTGACCCCGGAAAAGTCAGCGTATGTGGTCTTGAGAGTGTGTTTGTGTGTGCGCACATGGTTTGTCATGGTCACCAGGGAGGTGAGAGGCTTGCAGCCGTTCAGTGCAAACACAAACCAGGGCCATCTGCAAGCCTGGACCCTCTCCAACAGAAACACTAGCACACACACACACACACACACAATCACACACACACACACACACATACAAGCACACACAAACTCATCCCGAACACTTTACATGATATCATGAATTGGGTGTCAGCGGCTGTAGCACCTCATCTTTCGACGTATATGTATACAGTGTGGGGCCAAGGCAGATGTTCTGCATATTGTGATAGCCTAAAGGAGACACTTTCTATTCAATACTTGGATGATTAATTTTGTAAATTAGACACTCAAATTAATCCACAGCTTCTGCAGTGTTTGTAGTGGTTTAAAATCACACATGTTGTGTTTGATATGATCTGCCTTAGATCCAGGTTTCACTGTTGCTGGGTAATGTTAAGAAAACAAGTGAAGCATGTTGTTATGAAACAGTGACTGATGCTGTGCAGCAGCAGGCCAAAGTGAAAATGCCTCTTTCCCTGCCAGAGATTTGTATTGGAAACCACAGATTCATGGCACAGAACCATACAGGCCTTCCTCAAGCACTACACAGATCCAACTCCAGAGGAAAATGTGTGTTTTTGTCTGTGTGCTGGTGTGTTGGTAGGCCAAACATGTGTATAGGTTTAAAAAAGGTTTCATTTGGTTTCAATCCTTACTGTAACCGAGTGTCTTGTCAATTTCACAGCAAGAAATCAAAAGATGGAATAAATGATATGCAACAGGTTGCTGTGGTGTTTGATGAAGATGTGATCCATGTACTGTCTTGATAAAGTTTGTGCGTGAGCCTCGTGAAGCATTTGGCAGCCGATCAAAAACTCCAGGTGAGGGTAATTCAATTGGTCAACCCCAGGAAAGAGTTGGCTTTTTATTCCCTGCTCGCTCCATCCTCACATGCCTTGGATTTCTTACATTTCAAGATGTTTTCTAGGAATCTGTAACCTGAACGTTCTATCTCCTTCTACAATCTCGCCTTTTCTTTTTATGTAATCTTAATGGAAATGTTTTGAAGAAGACATCCTTAACTAATTAAGTCTCTGAGGCTCTCCACTTGATCCAAGTTGCCGGGCTGCGCTGAACAACATCAGCTGTATATACTGTACAGTCAGCCATCCATCAAGCTGGTCCCCATTGTTTTGAAACTCCAAGACTTTCCTTTGAACCCATCGTGGTGGACAGAGACAAGAAAAACATATTTGATAGTCATAGAGTGCAAGTGAATTATGGTCGCAACCTAGAACAGTCTGTGTCCTCTTATCAGCCATGCAGACGACTAATACACGTAGATTATTAATCACTGAGGGTCCAGATTGTGCTGGTGTCTCTTAGACTGAAGTATAAGCCCCTTTTCGACCAAACGTTGGACGTTTAAGTTCAGGGTCTTCTCTTCAAAGAACTGAATGGTTCCTGTGGCCCATAGTTGTCAGCATTTCCACCGCTGCCTGAAGTCCCAGGAAGATTATGCAAATTAGGCTGTATTGCATTGCAAATGGCTTCATTGATTAACAATGGGCGATCTAAAGCCCTGCTGTGCCTGACCAATCAGACACATTCAGCACTGCAGGGCTGCATGCCCTGCTTCTCAAGGTTCCAGGACCTTTGGAAAGTACAACCCCCTTACAGGGTCTTTTTTAGGGGAAGATATTTTACCCCAGAACTAAATTTAGACCCTGGTTCCGGTTGAAATGCACATAGTTCCTCAAAAGGTCCCTAATTCTGGGGGAAAGTTCCTGCGGTCGAAGAGGGGCTATAACTGGAAAATTATATCTTCTAAAGCTTGTTGTTGAAAAGTTGTGTTTTCATTTAAATAAATAAATCCAATGTGAAAGCAAACGCACATTGTCAGGCAGTGATAACATTCAAGACAAATGAAGATACAAATTATGGGTATTCTTTACGTATTTTAATGCCCTTATTTAGGGACAGCCATGCAAGTTACAAGCAAACAAAAATATCAGCCTCCTGAAACCAGTGCAGGAATGGTTATAATTATAACAACAAAAAGTAGCATTTAAAAAAGAGATTTATGTTTTGGGCTTTTTGTCTCTTTATTGGAGAGACGTGACAGTAGTCAATGTCAGAAACTGGAGAGAGAGAGAGAGAGAGAGATGGGTATGACGTGCAGGAAAGCAGCCACAGGTTGGACTCGAACCCAAGCCGTCCAAGGACTACAGCCTCTGCACACGGGGTGCACACACCAGCCACCAGGCCACCGGCACCCCATAAGTAGCTTTTAAGACAAACGTCTGAAGGCCATATGTCTAATGATATCTAGGCAATTAGTTCTACATACGTTTTGAGATATTCCAGTTTGAACCAAAGTTGTGGAGAAATGGCCGACATGGCTGTCCACAAAGCGTGATAAGCAGAGCTCTTACAGAACGGTAAGCTCTTATCAGAACAGAAAAATGCAGTATTACAGACCATTGGGTTGTTGACTCTTTCATGTTCAGAACGACAGAATACATCAAATGAGATTAAACTAGACAAAGTTAGAGTTATTATTTCAATCTGAGCAGTGGAGCTGTTTTTCCAGATGGGTTATCATTTGAGTCATCCAGAGGTTTTGCAGGTTCCTCTAGTTTCTGTTTGTATTTCAACAGATGCCCTTAATTGCTACCAGCATGTGGCATTCATCTGATACAACCACTGAACACCTTATATCAGATGAACAATGACAGTGCTTATTTAGAAAGGACAGAGAAAGTAAGTTAGGTTGCAAAGCTTTCTTGAAACTCTCAATCACAATTCTTATTGAGGAGTTCCCTGAATACCAAGCTTTTTTAATGTTAATAGTTATCTCAGTTGACATGATTTAGCTTATTGCTTTGACGAAATGTGGTGTTAGGTCAGAGGTGATATTCCTACAATGTTGGTAAAACTCTCAATGGAAATTGGAAAGTGGAAACAACCATGCAGGTTTAACTTTTTGTGGAATATTCCCTTCAACGTCAGACTTCAGGTGACAAAAGCAAACCTACTTCTATCAGCCTGTTACTTTCATTACTCTGATTTTAGGTGGCATCTGTTTGTCTGTGAGATCAGGAAAAAACTACCCACCAGTTTTTAAGAAACTTTTTTGAAGGGTGAGGTATGGGACAAAGAAAAACCCATAAAATGTCAAACTAGAAAACTGATCGAACAAATAAGCAACAAAAGAGGTTGTGTGTTAAGACACAGGTTGCACTTGTAGCTTTGCATCCCCTAGTTGCCGAACACTGGCCTTCGTGCAGGTCTGTGCTCAACGAGTGCCCTCTCTGGTGTTACATGTTTGAAGAAGAGCTGGAGGGATCAAGATGAGATTTTTCAGTTTAATTGGGTTAAGTATCTACTTCATGACTTTCTGTGTAAATGGCAACATTAGCACACTCAGTGATGACACCACCTGACCACATTATCAAAATCTCAGAATCATTTGAAAATGATGTGTTGCCTGAGGCTCATATCTCTGCTGCTACATTCACTCAATCTCTCCAGAGATGTCTTAAAGAAATATAACATCATTACTGCATCATACCCTGCTTATACAACTATTTCTTTCTTTATGGTTGTTTCCAAAACTTCCTATCTTTACCTTTACCTTAACTTCATGGTAACTCAATTTGTGGTCAAAATTAAACCTTATTCTGGTTGTTGTTTGTTTTTGTAATTTACTCTAACCAATAATGTCTTTAAAGCTATACAATTTAAGTGCAAGTCCATCCTTGATCTACTTGTGTTGGGCCATTATAAACAGATGACACTGTCTGCAATTTGAGTGTCTTTTGGTGCCATCTAGTGACAGTTTCTCTGTGTCTGCAGGTCTTTACCATTCCATGTTACAATGAAAGTAATACATCATGAAATACATTTCAGACTTCAGACACTGACAAAAAGCAGTCTGATTTGAAAAGGTCAAATTCTTCGAAGGCGTAAAAAGAGCATTGTATAAGTGTAGTCATTAGAGTCAGCTAACAATAAGAGAGGTAAAGCGATGCCTACTGGAGCAACTTGAGATTTTTCCGTAGTGAAACAAGAATGTCTAAATCTTTTGTTGGGTGGGAGAGGAAAAAGTGATTCGAAGAAGTATTGCGTAAGTTAAGGGTTGATCTTTGAGGGATCACCCCACCAGTATTATTAACTTAGTCATCGTCTCTGAGGTCACTCCCTAAAATCAATCAAATAATGGGTTAATTTTTCAAAGCGACTCAGTGTATCCTGTGTGACTCACAGGAAATATGAATTACTACAGTTTGCTTTATTAACCCTGTTTAAATGTCAAGTCCAGACAAGTTTATCAATGCACTTCAAAATCACAGCAATGTCTCAGAGAATTTCACCATCTGTACAATATTCACACCTTTTCCTAAAAAAAAAAAAACCCTTGATGCAGATAAGGAGAAACTCTTACCCTCCTTAATATAGCTCTGATTTACTGTGACAGCTGACTATATAATTCGTACTTGTTCCAATTGGTAGTTCATGACACAATGGGAAAAAAGAATATCCAAAGTATTTTTGTGTGAATGCTTGCTGGGTAACAAAACTGCAGTTTTAGGGGAAATTCAACTTTGTTCTTACAGTGAAGTTAACATATTAAAGACAATGTGTTTATGTATGTTCGTTTTATTTTACAGGGACAGTGCATATTAATCAACATTTTTGTTCCCAGAGTTTGCCAAAAGGCTAGTTTCCATCTGTAGTCCCTGCAGATTTTAGAATAGGCTCTCAGAGAAGAACAAAATAAAACAAGAAAAGGTATGTCAAAATGTTTGGTGTAACGTACTCCAGGAAAGGTGCTTTCAGGCCGTAGAATCAATAAATGAATGTGTTACTCCTGAATGATGACTTTGTTTTAAGTGACTCCAAATCGTAGAGAAGATTGATACTTTTCGGTCTAACAGACGCTAAAAAGCTCTAAGTATCAATGTGGAGGCGTCCACACAAGCTTGAGATAAAGCATTAGACTCTTTTACTACAGGACATTTCCTTGGTATTTTCAATTGCTAGAACTAATGGTGCTAAGAAGGGTTCAAAACAGAATTTGTCCAGGGCTCTGGAGAAAATTAAATTAAACTATAATACACAATAATCTGTGCAATCTTTGAAATAACTTATAATGAAGTTCAGTTGTTCTACCCTGCAGGATATCACAACTGATCTGCTTTAAAAAGTACCGTCCCTTTTATTTCTCTTCTCTTTTTAAATGTAAATACAACTATTCTGTGTTTATATGTTGATAATTAATGTCAGTAATTCTCTAAATTAGTACCCACGCTTTATACAGGGAGGGGGGGAGGGAGGGGAAGGGGGTCAGAATGGAGGGACAGAGGGGTTAATGATTTACTGTGATATGTCATTTGACTCCATTATTGAAAATACAAATATTTCATCGCAAAAAAAAAAGATTTGATGTAAAAAAACATTTTTCCTGGCAACATGTGGGCTACAGATACGTGGCTGTCACAAACTGAAAAGACTCATTTTGCTTTTCATGACGATTGAAATAACTCTGCGGTGCATTTAAACATCTTGTGATGTAACGTAATCAGTTCTAAATTAGAACACAGAGACAATGCAGACAATCAACTCTTCACCTCTTACTGCTGCACCCACTTTTACACCCACAAATGACGCCCAAGGAGTGACTATAATTAACAAACCGTCATGCCTCCTCCTCAGTCTGCCAAGTGTCTGATGAGTTACAGCGTGGACAACGTTCAGACAGAGTGCAGCAAGACTGAGAGTCCGTGAGCCATTGTTAGACCGATGGGCCACAACAAGGAAAATCATTTACGTTTTTGAGATTCAAACATATGAAGTAAAAAGATCAAATTATGTTTGATTGTTGTTCTAAAAATCTTGGCATTATGAACAGAGTAATAACAGATATTGTTTATTTAACATGGATGAATATTTGACTACACAGAAATATGCATATTTAGCAGAAGTGTATGTATGTGTCTGTGACTTTTTACATTTCTAAAGTGTTCATTTTTATCCTCCTGTTGGCCAAGTCTAAAACTTTAGAGATTTAATGATTAACAAAGAAATGATTCATCACCTTGTTTTCCCTTCTTTGATTACAGATTAAGTGCAAATAGAGCCAGAGAAAAGGGAGTGACACAGCAAAGATAAGCATGTTCATTGATTTCTAAGCACATAACTTGTCTGAAATGTACTTATAAGGTTTCATTTACCTCTCCAAGGTGATCATTAATCAACTGATCACGTGACTTCAGAAAAAGTCTGAAGTTCACATCTTTATGTTTCTGAAGGATTGATAACTTAGAATAACTTTGTTTCCTCTCTTGTCCAGGTCAACGGGTTCAATAAGCTTCCACATAAACCCCCAGAAGGTGGCAGTACAGACATACTTTTCAACACTTGAACGTTGAATACTTAAGTTATGCTGTGAATTATAATACTATTTTAGTTCTAAACGTGATTAAAAATGTGCATTTATAATTAAAGCAGTAGCCTAGATAGTGGTTCCATTGTTCTTATTTTAATAAAATAGGTGTCTTTTTGTTTGATTGTATTATTTATAATTCTTACATCTTGGTTTTCTTCAGTCTCTTTTAAACTTTAGATCTCAGCCGGTCCATCTTTAATGAGGCCAGACAGAATAAAAAAAAAGGTTTTGCTCTGAACTCCTGTGCTTTTGGATATCCAAGCACACTCCCACACGCATGCATAGACTCATGCACACAATACACACAGACATGAATAAGAAAGAGTAAAGGATGAACAGACACACCAATTACTATGTGACCAGTGGAGACAGCAGGGCAGAGCTGCAGAGTCATAGTAGGGGTTTTGATGCATCCTTATCCATATACACCTCTATATGCCTCACCGGGTTTATTGCAGCCCCAGACATGTCTCTCCTCATGCCAGGCCCGGTTCTACCAGGGTGCAAAAGGTTGCATTGCACCCTCATTTCAAATGTCTGCACTCTCAATTGAATGAAAGCAACAACAAAAAACAAAAGTTATTTTTTTACAATAAGTTATCAAGGCTTTCAAATGACAACAGGGACGCAGGTCGCGTCTTTTTCATCCATGATCTGATGCTCATGAGATGCACGTGACCCGTCTGTTCACCAGGGATCATGAGGGACACATAATACCTTCGCTATTTTTCATTGCTGTTGCTGGTCACTGTAGCTGCTGCACTACTTTTAATCTCAGATGCACCCCTAGTCGTTTTGTTCTAAAAACCGGGCCTGCCTCATGCACACAGTGAAATGTCCTGATTGATATCAAATAGATGTACACAGAATTTGATCCGTCTCAGATAATTACTGTAGATTTTCATTGAGATAGAAGCCGAAATAGTTTCTTCTGTTAAAACTTGTGTTGGATTTCCCTGTAATTAAATCTGTCAGTTGATGACAGTGGGTTCACTGTGGAAAGAATTTGAAGCATGTTAGTACAAATCGATGAATATTGTCAATGAAAGACATTTACTTTGCAAACTTCTCTCAAGGTAGTCCAAAGAATAGGATATATTACTTTTGTCTATCTTCTACTATTCTCCAATGATTGCAGTGCAGAGTCAATCATTTTTTTATCATCAAAATGATTTATGATGTAAGAACATGTTGGAGAAAATGATCCTACCTGTAATGATCTGTCGGAGTTCAGCTGACAGATAAATGAGATAAATGATATTGCTTTTCTTGCACCCCTGCCCTTTTACGGCAACAAAAGAAAGAAATATGCCAGTATGAGTGAGAAATGAGCCAACATGTAGGCATTTAGGGGTCCTAAATGGTGAAATGTATAGTTAAAGTTGTATGGACCACATAGTGAGACAATGATTTTAAGTTTAAGTACTTGACTTTGTTTCTTTCCGTTTCCTCTTTTATTGTGATTGAATGTTTAAGGGGAAAAGGGATTTTTTTTTTTACCGCAATAACTGAGAAACAGCTAATATTTTGTGATCTGAATCTATACTGGCTCAATTTTAAACAACATCAACAAATACCAAACAGAGGGAGCCGTTTTTTGTCTTGTACCAAATGTAAGAACAATATTAAATACAAGAGAAGGAGTCATTAATCTGAGGAAAAGACAATGTTACACTGCTATTAGTGTGGAATCCATCAGGTGCTTTAATTGAGCCTGTGGGCTGCTGTTCTAACTCACTGAGCCTGCGGCCAGCACAGACAGTAATGAGCCCGGCCTGTCCCCTGTAGCTACTGATAAATGACACGAGGCCATAGTGGCTCCGCTCTGTAGCATGTGATTGACAGTGGAGTGAAACACGACTCATCCCTGTGATACTGTGTGTGTACAAATCAGGTACATCGCTGAGACAACTGTCGGAGGCTATTTAAAGACAGGGGGTAAACTAAGTTGTGTATCATCCCTCTGTTCATGTGTTGTTTTCCTTGTAATTAGTCTTCTATCCATGTTATTGATTGGGGGTTTTCTCTCTTATAATGGCTCAAGTTCTTGTTTGGCTCAGGTTTAAGGATTTAGATATTTTTCTGGGTCTGGAGCCAATACCATCCGAGATGTTTAAACTATAGCGTATCAGAATCACTGCAATACACTGAGTTACAAATAAAAAAGAAATCAATAAAAGCTCTGCATACTTTAATTTGCCCTACTTACAGAGTGAATCATAGTGCATGTACAGTACACCTACAATCTGTGCTGAAAATGTTCACATTTGAATGTATTAAACTTCTGTGTTGAAGCTCATAGCAACAACGATAAACCTGTCATCTTTCTGTCTAATCTGACAGAAACAGTATCGGAAAGTGGCCATGCTATTTTCCAAGAAATAAGAGGTATTTGACTGCAGAATTATCGCTAAACTCGACATCAATTTAATCAATTTCGACTCTGGGCCTGAATAGGCCGTTTCTCTCAGGTTCCCTTTGTTGTTTCTTTATTTTTGTTTCTTTTTTCTTGTGGATGTTGTGAACTCCTGTATATTGTTTCTTTAATGCGTTGTACAGCACTTTGGTCAGCTGCAGCTGTTTTGAAAAGTTGCTTTATGAATAAATGTGACTGGACTTGACTTTACATGAATTAGCCTACCGTGTGTATTTTTCCGTAAATGCAGTGGTGCATTAAGTTTACCTATTTGTTCAAAATTTTGGCAACTACAAGCCAGATTGCCTTAAAAAAATTCTGTGGAGATTCGTGTTGGATGATGACTCACCGGAAGAAAACATAGCGACAGACTTTGGGCAGAGACTGGGGCTCTGAGTGGGGAGACAACATAGAAACTTACAGAACGGAGTGGAGGGGAAGTGTTGAGGCCATCTGGTTTCTGTAGAGGGAGATGCCAGTTCCGGCTCTGAGTTCAATGGATAAGATGCAGTAAATGTTCATTAATTCAATTTAGATTCTCCTCTAAGTTATAATATGATCACTTTAAATATATTTTCCTCTCAGATATGGATAATGTATTTGTTCCGGCTTTTTTCCAATACGCAGTGGGTATTTCTTATGGACTATCTTTGCTACAATCTACATGTGTCAGCTTTCTTCATCTCACCTTCAGTAGTAGGTTTCACAGTATTGAAAAAAATCTCCAACCGGACAAAGTAGCGTTATAGCGAACAAGCTCTATCAATGACCAACTTAGGAATAACCAGAAAAGTGGAACACAGAGAGTACAATCAAATTGCAATGGAGA